>JAMFLB010000009.1:2400000-3000000 GCA_024611085.1 Exophiala sp. LBMH1013 | reverse complement strand
ACGAAAGTTATTAAGATAATAATATTATAGAGAAAGATAATTAAGAGAAGCTATCTCTTTTAAATAAAGAAATATTATTAAGTAGTAAAAGAATATAAATAAGTATATTTTAAATATCTATATTATAAAATTAAATATACTAATAAATACTAAAAGAATATAAGAAATAGAAAGATATTTATAATTTAAAAAGCGAAATAAAAGTTATTTAGAAGCGAAATTATTAAAGTAGTAAATACTCTTAAGAGACTCTAGAGAATAAATAAATAGATAAAATAAACTATAATTATAGAAATTCTTTTATAGCTTCTTAAACTAAAGAATATATAAAAGAATAAAGAGATTATTAAGATTATAACTCTTTAGAAAAAGTTCTAATTACTAAAAAGATACTTCTTTAAGAAGAGTATAAGTCGATATATTAGATATTATTAAAATAGAATATTTTCTTCTATTTAATATCTCTAACTAAATAAAGAAGAAAGAGATTTTCTCCGCTTTATAGAGAATTATAAGTAAGAAGACGTTAAAACCGGATAGAATCTTAAATATAATTCTAAAAGTAATTACTTAGTAGATAATCTTAATATTAGCTAAGATCTTTATTATAGCGTTACGACTTAGCTATTACTCTCGAGAATAGAAATAAGTAATTATACTTATTCTTCGAAAATCTAATAAGCTAGACTATATAGTACTAAAAGTCTATTAATTAATAGTATTTCTAAATACTATTAAGAAAGTATTAGAAATAGTAGTTATTTATAGACTTATAGAATTTACTAAAACTAACTAGCTACTACTAGAAATATAAATAGAAGCGAGAAAGAGAAGATCTATAATAATAGCTCTTTAGCTATTTATAGAATAAATCTATATAATCTAGAATCTTTCGAGAAAGCTATAAGTAGCTATAATACTCTATATAGATATCTTAAGCGTCTATAATAACGTATTAAGATCGAAACTACTTTATAATCTAAGAAAGCGGCGAGTTCTAATAAGCCTTATAGAATAAATTAGAAGCTTTCTAGACGAGAGAACTATATAACTATAATTACTTAAGAGCGAATTATTATACTTTAATATAACTAAGAATATCTTCTAAGAATTCTCGATTTTCTCTATTATCTTTCTCTTCTTTATTATTAATCTTCTAGAGGCGATAAATAACGAGAATATATATATCTTCTTACTAGAATTTATTAATAATATAAATCTATTAATATATAGTACGAGTACTAAATATAACTATAAGAAACTAGAGAGAATCTACCGAAGATACTAATAATAGATAGAGAAGTATAGAGTAAAGTTTACGCTAAAGAAGTACGAACTTATTTACTTTATAAAAAATCCGAAGTAATTTAATATAATAGCTATAATTAATATTAATAAGGTATAACGCGATATAAAATCCTATATAAGGATCCTAGAGGTCTAGATTAACTTAAAACTAAAGTAAAGCGTCTATATATATTATATAAAGAAGAAGTATAAATCGTAACTAGTTATAATAGATAGGATTATAAGATTTATATAGAATATAAGATTCTAGAAAGTAAGACTTATTTACTCTATAATTCTCTATTCTATACTAAGTTATACTATAAGTATCTAATATAGATCTAAAGATATAGAGCTAATAATAGAAGCTACTAAAAAAGCTCTCGAAGTTATATAGAATAGGAGTTTATAAGTTATAATTAAGGCCTATAGAGTAGTAGTAGACCTAACTCTTAGAGAGATAAATATCTCGTTAATATTTATCTATCTTAAGAAAACTATAGCGAATAGAATTAAATAAAACTACTTAATATTAATAGATAATTTTATAAGATTTATATATAAAAGAATATAATTATAATATCTAGTAACTAGAATATAAATACTATAATAGAGATCTATCTTAGCTTAGAGAAAGCTAATATAAGCGTATAAAGCGCTATTAAGCTACTTTAAAAGTAAAATTCTTTATAGAATAACTAACTCTTTTAGAGAATCTAGCGGATTATAGAAGAGTACTCTAAATAAAAGAAAAAAGAAAGACTAGAATTAGAGATAAGAGAACTATATAGATATAGTTTCGTCTAGAAAGAGACTCTTAACTCTTATTATAACTTTATATAATCTAAAGAAGTTCTATAGAAAGCTAAGTAAGATAATAATATTCCTAATAATATAAATTAGAATAGAAAAGATAAATCTAAATATATTTCTATTTAATAGAAAAGTCTCGAGAACTCTATCTAATTATAGTTATAATTAGCTATAATAAACTATAAAGTATATTATTAAGTACTATTTAGAGAAGAGAGAAAAAGTATAGATTATAACTCTTTTAAGATAGAGAAATTATAATAGTTTTCTAGATACTCTAGAGAAGACTAGAGCTATAGCGATCTAGCTCTAAAGAATAGATCTCTCTTAGTTTAGTCTAGAATTATAGACTTATATCGAAGATATTCTCTAGAATATAACGAGTTATAAGAGAGATCTATATTATAAGAGTCTACTCGACTAAATAGAAATAGAGATATAAGATATCTCGCGAGATTATAAGGACTTATAAACTATTATAGCGTAATATTAAAGATTAAAAGCGTCTCTATTATAAATAAATAAAGAGACTTAGAGGAAAACTACTCTAGAACTAGTATATAGTAATATATATTTATTTATAGTAAAATTAATAGTCTAAAGCTATCTACTCGAGATTATAAACTAACTTACGAAATAATATTTAATTACGACTAGATATAATATTTAGTAAAAAATAATAAAAATCCTAAATAGTTTTATTTTACTTTTATTATTTCTTTCTCTTTCTTTTATATTTACGCTTATAACGCTTAATATAACTCTAGTATAGATAGCTTTTTATAATCTTTCTCTTTTTATTTAGAATAAAAAGAGAAGAATTATAACCTTATTTAGATAGATTAGCGCTAGAAGGAATTCTCTTTTTAGAGACTATTCTTTTTATAATTAGATTAGTCTTAATATTAAAGAAGCTATCTTTATCTAGAGCGTTTCTTTTTATAATCGTACTAGTTAAGTCGATACTAGAAGAGATACGCTTTTAAGGAGTCTTTTACTTTATAATAGTATTAGTCTTAATATCGAAAGAGCTATTTTTAACTAAAGCGCTATATTTTATAACTATATTAGTAGAGCTAATACTAGAAAGAATATTCTTATCTAAGATATTATATTTTATAATTATAAGAGAAACCTCTTTATCGCTAAAGTCTAGAATATTAATAGAAAGATTCGAAATTAGTTATAAAGACTAAGAAATAGAAGAAATTATAGAAGCGGAACTAGTCGAAATTCGAATAGAAGATTTATAGATAAATAGAGATAAAGAAAGTCTAACTAAACTAGATAAAGCTAATTATAATTAAGTAGAACTAGATATAATTAGCGGATCTTTATTATTATTATTATTATTATTTTTCTTATTAGAAAAAATAATAAGATATTAAGATTTATAAATAGTAGAGTTAATTTCTATAGCTTATATTTCTTAAAGACTTTTCTTAATTATAATCTAAGCGATATAGTATTATATTTTAATATTTAGAGCTAAAATAAAAGGTTACGAAATATTATAAATAAAGATAGCGGTTTCTAGTAATTTATCTAGAACGATATATATATAATTAATATCTTTTAATTAAAAGATATAATATATATATATATATTTCTTTTAATTCTAAGAAGAAATATATATATTTTAAACTTTTCTTAACTAGTAATATATTTTTTATAAGCTATATTAATTAATTACGAACGATTCTAAGATATTTTAATATATCTTTTAAGTTTATAGATTCCTTAATCTATATAAGCTATATTTTATCTTCGAAAGAATAAAGATCTCTAATAAAGTTAGTAGAGTACTAAAGAGTTATAACGAATACTTATTAGCTATTTTAGACTAGAATAGTAATTTATTAGCTAGATTTTCTAATTAAGAATAATATAAGTATTAAGTAAGTCCTTCGAAACTATTAATAATTTATTCTAGCTACTTATAATTAGATATATTTATCTTAAGAATTAAATAAATATAACTAGAGAATTAGAAATACGATTCGACTCGAGATATTTTAATAGCTATATAGAGTTATAATAAGTTAAATAGAGTTATAAGAATAATAGAAGAAGAGAGAGGCCGTAACGAAGATAATAATATTAGTAGCGAAGAAGATAATAGAGAATAGAAGAATATAAATATAATATAAGAAAAGAAGAAAATAGAGAAGAAGAAATATATTTATATTTCGAATATTTATTACTAAGAGTTTTATTCTTAATATAAGAATAAAGAGAATCGTTTATAATTCTTTAAAGATAAAGTAAAATAAAGTAAAAGATAAAATAAAATAAAGTAAAATTATAGAGAGCTTAGGCCGCGTTATTACGAAGCGAAGACTCTTATATATATATAAACGCTAGTAGTAAACGCTATAATAGCTTATAATCTTTAATAAATAAATCTAATATCTAACTTACGCCTTCGCCTTCGGATTCTTAATTTCTATTTTATATAGAGCTTTATCTATTTATCTAAGTTAAGAAGAAGTCTAGAGAAACTAAGTATAAGAGCTTAGAGTAATTTAGAACTACTTAGAACTCCTTAATAAGAAGAGTATAATCTTAATATTATCTATAATAGATCGGAAAAATAGTAAGAAGAATAAGAAAGGCGATAAAAAAGAGAGGATAGTAGATTTTATTCCCTAAAGGGTTTTCTCTATTATAGAGAGATAGATAGACTCGCCTTATAAGCTTAAATAAGCTTAAATAGCGTAATAAATATAAAAAAAAAAAAAAAAAAAAAAAATAGAGATCTACTTTAGCTTAAAGAAAGCTAATATAGACGTATAAAGCGCTACTAAACTACTTCGAAAATAAAATTCTTTACGAAATATCTAACTTTTCCGAAGAATCTAGTAAATTATAGAAGAGTACTCTAAATAAAAGAAAAAAGAAAGACTAAAATCGAAGATAGAAGAATTATATAGATATAATCTTATCTAGAAAAAGACTCTTAACTCTTATTATAATTATATATAATCTAAAGAAGTTCTATAAAAAGCTAAATAAAGTAATAATATTTCTAATAATATAAATTAGAATAAAGAAGATAAATCTAAATACGTTTTCTTTAATAAAAAAGTTCTAAGAACTTTATTTAGCTATAGTTATAATTAGCTATAATAAACTATAAAATATATTATTAGATATTATTTAGAAAGAAGAGAAAAGAGAATATAGATCGCGGCCCTTCTAGATTAGAAAGACTATAATAGTCTTCTAGATACTCTAGAAAAGACTAGAACTATAGTAATCTAGCTCTAAAGAATAGGCCTTCTCTCTTAGTTTAGTCTAAAGTTATAGATCTATATTAAAGATATTTTCTAGAATATAATAGATTATAAGAGAGATCTATATTATAAGAGTCTACTTAACTAAATAGAAATAAAGATATAAAGTATTGTTATAGCACGCCAAGCCCTTTCACGGGTTTCCGTTGCTAAGTATGCCTAGCGGCATCGTACTTATCCCCTACGACTCGACTACGAGGAGTTTTCCTTCTCCTAAATAGTTCGAGTAATCTCTATTATAACGGACCGCCTTACTACTATCTATCTTTGAGCTATATAGCTAGAGAATAGACTACTAAATTACTATACTTAACCGGCTAATCCTAGGCGCTCTAATAATATTACTCGAACTATTTCACTACCCTAACGGTATAGCAATTTAATTATAATTAATACGCGAACACTATAAGTAGTGCCGTACGTCGTAGAGGCTAGGAGATACGACTTCGATCGGCTACTCGAGCCCTAGAGGAGAACGAGAGCCTATACGATTCGGCGAAGCTATCTATAGCTCTCTCCCTCGATAGGACACTAGAGGATAAACCTCCGGTAAGGGGTCTAGAATCCCGAGCGGCCTCTACGTAACCCGTAGGCGCCGCGCAGGAGGTAAGTAGGCCTTCGGTCGGATCGCCCGAAAGGCCGGCCGACATAAATAGAACCTCTAGCTCGCGGGCTAATACTCCGGCGTTATTAGTAGCGGATTCCTATACCTCTTTCCTCCCCCCTCCTCCGCGAACGAACGGTATACGTAGCTAAAGCGTATAATAGCCGTAAAGCGGCAGTAGAAAGAGATTAAGGCTATAGAAGCCGAGTTATAGAGCGAAATATCTCTTAATCCGGTAGAGATTAAAGGTATAACGTTACTATTACGTAAGCGCCTAGTAAGCCTTAAGTAACCGGATAACCCGGCTAAGTTAATTAAGCTTAGCCCCCCCTAAGAAATTTAAAAAAGACTTCCTTAGAGAGCTCTAAGAATATAAAAATAGCTAGAAGATCTAGTTTAATATAACACGTCTCGCGTCGGATACGGATCGTATCGTAATCGTAGCTATAACGCTAGAAGGCGTTACTATATCGGCCTAGGCTAGATAGCCTAACGATTTAAGGCTAAAAACTTAGAAAGGTTTTCTCGCTTTCCTAAGAAATATCGTCTAAGACTCTACGAACCGTATATTAATAGCACTATAGAAGCTATAGCGATATAAGTAGAAGATCGGATAATCTATCCGGAATATATAAGAGGATCTTACTCGTCTTAGATAGGATATTCCGCTATTAACCGAAGAGGAGAGGTATACTTAGGAGCTACTTCTCGTATTAAAAAAGAATACTCGTCTCGAAGTAATAAGATAATTACCTAAGATCCTTAATAAAGAGTAAGTCCTCCGTACTACGTAGCGGTACGAGGAACTTAGGAAAGTTAGGGGGTAAACCCCGTAAGGGCTTCGCTAGCGGGTAGTATACTAGCGGTAAGTCGACGACCGACTCGTCGTAGACGAAGCTAAGTAGTCGTAGTTAGGCTAATAAGCCTAACGAAGGAAGTAAGAAAACTCCGAAGACTCCGGCTAGGCCGGACGAGTATTATTTCTATTATAATAAGAGGCACTTCGTAAAGGACTACCCTAAAAAGTAGACTAGTACGAGTATCGGCTCCGTTACGTAGGGCAAAAGCAAGGAGTATAGAAAGGGGATAAAAAAATAGATTCTAGCGTATTAAGCGCCGCTAGTACGCTAGGTCTACCCCCTTCCGGCGCGCCGAATATCTCTCGTAATATACTAACTTAAATAATAGAGTTTAAGTTAGTAGGTAAGAAGTATATATTACGCGTACTAATCGACTCGGGCGCCGAGCTAAACTTTATCTCGTAAAAGGTAATAGTAGAAGTAGGTTTACCCTAGATAGGGTTATCTATACGTATATATACTATAGATAGTTATTCAATCTATATTTATAGGGACTATTATCTTATCGTATATACGAATAACGTACGAGATATTAGCTACCCGTACGAGTATAAGTTCTTAGCGACGGATATTAAGGACTTTAATATTATCTTAGGTTACCCCTAGCTCTAAGCGGTTAATCTAGAGATATACTAGAAGAAGAGTACGTAGTTCTATCGGCCCCCCCGGCGGTATATAGATATATATAGTATCGCTCGAGAAGATCTTACGTCTCGGAAAGATATACGGCCTTAGAATAATTAGGCTCGCCTCTATTAGGGCCTACGGATCGACATCGACTAGCGAGGAGTATACGGAAAGTAGCCCCTTAGGCGCGGAATAGCTACTAGCGTAGGTAAAGAGTTACGAAGACGTCTTCTCGAAAAAAGGAGGCTAAACTCTTATCTATAGAGACGAAGGTATACTATACTATTCCTATTAAGGAAGGTAAGGAAGTACTATATAGACTAATCTACCCTTTAAGTACTAAGGAACTACGCGTCCTACGCGAGTACCTTAATAAGTACTTAGCCCGAGGATAGATTAGGGAGAGCGAATCCCTAGCTGACGCTCCTATCCTATTCGTACCGAAGAAAGACGGTACGTTACGACTCTACGTCAACTATCGTACTTTAAATAAGATAACGATTAAAAACCGTTACCTACTCCTACTAATTAGTAAAATATTAGACCGTTTAGGTAGGGCCGCGATATACTCTAAGTTAGATTTACGTAACGCCTACTATCGGATCCCTATCGCCGAGAAAGATATCTAGAAGACTACTTTTCGTACGCGGTATAGGCACTTTAAGTACACGGTAATGCTATTTAGGCTTACTAATACTCCGGCTATATTTTAGGCCTATATCAATAGGGTACTAGACGGCTTACTTAATACTATTTATATAGTATATTTAGATAATATCCTTATCTTTAGTAAGACCCGAGAAGAGTATACGGACTATATACGTTTAGTACTCGACCGGCTTCGAAAGTATAAGCTTTATACTAAACTTTCGAAGTATAAATTCGTAGTAACTAAAGTAGAGTTTCTAGGATTTATTATAGGTATCAACGACGTAAAGATAGACCCTCGTAGAGTATAAGCTATCTAGGAGTAGCTAAGACCTACTTCCTACTATAATATCTAAGTCTTTCTAGGCTTTACTAACTTCTATAGAGGCTTTATCCCGCTTTACTCGAAGGTAATAGCGCTAATAAGTAACCTCCTAAAAGGAATAGTAAAGGATAAGAAGACGGGGCCTTTCGAGTAGACCGAAAGCGTCGAGTATACGTTTTAGGAGCTAAAGAACTACTTCTTAGCTAGTAGGATTCTAGCCTACTATAACCCCTAACGGTAGTATAAGGTCGAGCCTAATACCTCGGGTAAGGCTTTAGATAGTATCCTATCGTAAGCGTATAAGTCGTATACTAATAGCGGCCGAACGATCTAGAAACCTATTACTTTCTTCTTAAATAAGATATAAGGCTCCGAGCTGAATTATAGAGTCCTAGATTAGGAGATACTAACTATAGTAGAGTACTTTCGAGAGTAGCGGCACTACCTCGAGGTACCTACTATAAGCACGCTAGTCCTTACGGACTACTAGAATCTTAGGTATTTTATAACGTCGAAGGAGCTTAGTAGGAGGTAAGCACGCTAGACTAAGACTCTAAGTATCTTCGACTTCGTAATCGAATATCGAAAGGGAAAGGATAATCCCGCTAACGGCCTATCTCGTCGTCTAGATTTTATAGCGTAAGGCGAGGAGGTAGGGAACCTACTACGGGACCTCCTTCGTACGCGTATACTAGGAGCATAGAGATCGCCGAGCGACCCTATACTAGGTAGGAGCTCTATAGTACTTAGAGTTCTTACGAGAGAGATGTAGAAGCGATCTACCAACCCCTCGAAGAGTATATTCTAAATCCTACCCTAAGGGGGTACGCGTAAGAATAGAGCTTATCGATAGTAGAATACTCTTAAGGAAGGCCTAAGACCCCGGCGTAGTTAGAAGCCTTCGGCTCGTAGGAGTAGGTACTTAGCGCCCTCTAAGCATATAAATCGCGAGCAAGAATCTGACGAGTCTATCGTTATAGACGCCTCGGATTCGGATAGTAGTAGTAGCGAAAGCCCTACGGATACCCCGCGCATACCTAGCGTTATCCTAAACGTAGTAGTGGTAGAAATACTCGCTCTCTAAAGTGTAGACGAGTAGTATAAGTCGTAAGGCTAGAAAGCCTACCTAGCGGGCTAGGTTCCTAAAGGCCGTTAGAAGGGGGTATAGAGTATTAACTATACTAGTCTCGTACGAAGAGCTAGCGCTATATATATATCGTACGACCTAGTACTAAGGTCGGAGATCCTTAGAGTTAATTATAATAATCTATAGTAAGGAGGCTATTTCGGATAGGAGAGGACTCGGAAGGTTATCTAGCGGTTCTACTAGTAGCCCGAGCTTACGAGAGACGTACGACGATACGTCGACTCGTATAATATCTACTAGCGTATAAAAGCGCTACGGTATAAGCCGTATAGTATATTAGCGTTACTACCTCGGCCTATAGGACTATAGATAGATATCTCGTTAGACTTTATAATAGGCCTACCGCCGTCTGCTCGTAGGAGAAAAGTATACGACTCTATCCTAGTAGTAGTTTATCGTTTCTCTAAAATAGTCCGTTATATTCTCTATAATATAGATATTATAGCGGAAGAACTCGGGGATATCCTTATAGAGGAGATCTTCGCTAGGTTTAGCGTACCCGAGTCGATAGTTAGCGATAGAGGTCCTATTCTAACGTCTTAGTACTAGGGAACCCTATACTACTATCTTACTATAAAGCGGCGATTCTCGATAGTCTTTTATCCTTAAACCGACGGGTAGACGGAGCGTACTAACTAGACGTTAGAATACTACCTCCGCTGCTACGTTAACTACTTTTAGGACGACTAGGCGATACTACTATCTAGCGCTAAGTATACTTATAACTAGGCGGAGAACGTAATAATTAAATATTCTCTATTCTCCCTAGTATATATATATAAGCTAACGATACGTAGGAATATAGTAAGGGAGCCTTAAGCTGGCGAGAATCGAGTAGCCGCTAAGAAAGCGAAAGCGTTAGAGAAGGCTCGAGAAGAGTCTCTAGTACTCTAGGAGCAAGCTTAGCGTAATATCGCTAGATACTATAATAAGAAAAGGAAGGGAATTTCCTTTACCCTAGAAGACTTAGTCCTACTCTCCTCGTAATATATTCGTACGAAGAAAGTAAGTAAGAAGCTTACGGACCGCTTCTTAGGACCCTTTAAAGTTCTTAAGATAGTCGGTTAAAATATATATACTCTAGCGTTACTAAAGAAGTATAGAAGACTCTATAATATCTTCTACGTCTCGCTACTAGAACCTTATACCTAGCGAGAAGGGTACGAACCGCCTAAACTAGTCGAGATTAATAACGAGAAAGAGTAGAAAGTCGAGTAGATTTTAGATCTCCGAGAGACTAAAACTAGGCGCTAATTCTTAGTACGATAGAAGGGGTTTTTAGAAGCCGAAGACTCCTAGGAGCCTACGGAATACTTACTATACGTAGGCGAGAAGCTAGATAAGTTTCTCTAAAAACGAGGAACTCGGAAGAGTAAAGAATAGGCTACTAGTACGGATAGAAATACTAAGAGGCTAGGTTAGCTAAATATATTTTATTACTATTATCTAAAGCTATAGTATATCTACAGTATAATAATCGTACGCTTACGCTATTTCACTTAACGAGCGCTTTCCACGACGGGGAGTCTTTAGTACCCGACGGGCCTCGCGGTCCTCGGGGCTATTAAAAACTAGACTTAAATCGCTATTATCCTAAAACTTAGTAGACTACGAGCCGTCCGCGAGTAGCTTATATACTCTCTTAGTATTAAGATTATATACTATATCGGCTAGTTATTCCCGAAAACTAAATTTCTACTACTCGTTTTCCGGTTAGGTAGGGAGTATAATACCGGCCTATATTAGTTAGTAAGGATACCGTATATTAGGAGTAGATACTTACTACTTACGTAGTAACTTCTACCTATATTCTTAACGTATAGAGCTAGAGCGTAGAGATAATAGAATCCGGTAAAGTATCCTTAAAGGATTACTAGATATTTAGGCCGCTAAATAGTCCGATTATCTTCTTCGTCGACCTCGAGAATATCTTATCTAGCCGAGTAGTAAGGGTACGGATACGGGGTACTAAAGCTATTAGTAAGCTTCTAGTAGGTAAGGGCCCTCTTACCTAAATAGCTAATCTCGGAAGTTTTAAGTATTAATATAACCTTAAGGATACGGTTAATCGCGGCGATATAATTTAGTAGGATCTAAATAGTTAGTAGGCGAATAGTAACCCGGAAGTAAGGGAGTACTTATCTACTTATATTTATACTCTTACTTAGTATAGTAGGCGTACTTCCTAGTAGATCGGTCGTAGATAATTATATCCGAGTCGACTAGGACCTATTTTGGCCGAGTAAGTGACCGTATATAGCGATAATATATAGGATAATTAAGTTCCGTACGTACTCGAATTAGAGGGATACGGGCTATATAAGTAGTTAGTAATCGAAAAGTATAGTATTAAAGGATATTTATAATCTCCTCGAACGATCCGCTAGCTTAATCGCCGGTATAGTCTTCGTACTCGAACCGTAAGTAGTCTTAGGGTTACGACTTAATTATTTAGGCTTAGAGTTTATAATAGATCGAGTAGGCGTCTCGATAGGCTTAGAATTCGTAATAGATCGAGTAGGCGTCTCGATAGGCTAAGAGTCTATAATAGATCGAGTAGGCGTCTCGATAGGCTAAGAGTCTATAGTAGATCGAGTAGGAATATTAGATAGGGAGGAGCGAGAGTTTATAGTCGGACTATATACTATTAGCGGTCTTTAAGTAAGCTAGTATTAACTTACGTCTTTAGCGTCAAGGGCTTCGAACCTATAGCTTTAGGCGGTATAGTGGTTACGCGTTATCTATAACGCCTACCTATATACTCTACTAGTAAGCCTACTTCGAAATCTATACCGAACTTATCGCCTAAACTTATAAGGCGATTACTAAACTCGGTTTATTAAATATAAAGAAAGAGTGCGAGGGAGTAATAGGAAGAGAGATCCTTATATATTAGATTGCGCTAAGGCGCGCGCACCGCATTCACTACGCGGCAATACGACTTAATTGGGAAATATTGAAGTCTAAAAAGAAGTAGGTTGCTTTAAGTATACTAGTAGTATACTAGACCCGTACGACGGGTCGGATACGTGATTTAACCTTACCCTAAGCTATTCTAAACGGCGGTAAATCGTATTATATAATTCCTAGGAAACTAGGATAAGAAAGGGAATTATATTACTAGAAGTATACTACCTAACGGCGACTCTACGAGTCGTACTCTTTAATAAAGGGGTAGTAATAGTTACTCTCGGAATAGGAGGCGGCTATAAGGCTATAGTCTCGTACCCCACGAGGACTTAGGGACGAGTCCTCTAGGGGGGGGGGGATAATTATTATAGTACGCTAAGCCCTTTTACGGATTTCCATTACTAAGTATACCTAGCGGTACTATACTTATCCCCTACGACTCGACTACGAGGAGTTTTTCTTCTCCTAAATAGTTCGAGTAATCTCTATTATAACGGACCGCCTTACTGCTATCTATCTTTGAGCTATATAGCTAGAGAATAGACTACTGAATTGCTATGCTTAACCGGCTAATCCTAGGCGCTCTAACAAGTATCTTATAAGATTATAAGATCTTATAAACTATTATAGTATAATATTAAAGATTAAAAGTATCTTTATTATAAATAGATAAAAGAACTTAGAAAAAACTATTTTAGAACTAGTATATAATAATATATATTTATTTATAGCGAGATTAATAGTCTAAAGTTATCTATTTAAGATTATAAGCTAATTTATAAAGTAACGCTTAATTATAATTAGATATAATACTTAATAAAAAATAACGAAAACTCTAAATAGTTCTATTTTACTTTTATTATTTCTTTTCTCTTTCTTATATTTATACTTATAATACTTAATATAGTTCTAATATATATAGTTTTTCGTAATCTTTCTCTTTTTATTCGAAATAGAAAAAGAAAAATTATAGTCTTATTTAGATAAATTAGCGCTAAAAAAGACTTTTTTCTTAGAGATTATTCTTTTTATAACTAAACTAGTCTCGATATCGAAAAAACTATCTTTATCTAGAGTATTTTCTTTATAATTATACTAGATAGACTAGTACTAGAAGAGATACGCTTTTTAGAGATCTTTTACTTTATAATAATATTAGTCTTAATATTAGAAGAGTTATCTTTATTTAGAGCGTTATATTTTATAATTAAGTTAATTAAATTAATACTAGAAAGAATATTCTTATCTAAGATATTATATCTTATAATCGTAAAGAGAACCTCTTCGTTACTAAAGTCTAAAATATTAATAGAAAGATTTAAAATCGATTATAAAGATTAAGAAATAGAAGAAGTCGTAGAAGCGGAACTAGTTAAAATCTAGATAGAAGATTTATAGATAATTAAAGAAAAAAAGAGTCTAATTAAGCTAGATAAAACTAATTATAACTAAATAGAAATAAATATAATTAGCGGATTTTTATCGTTATTATTATTATTATTATCTTTCTTATCGAAAGAAATAATAAAATATTAGAATTTATAAATAATAAAGTTAACTTCTATAGCTTATACTTCTTAAAGACTTTTCTTAGCTATAATCTAAATAATATAATATTATATTTTAGTATTTAGAGCTAAAATAAAAGATTATAAAATATTACGAATAAAAACGGCGATTCTTAATAATTTATCTAGAATAATATATATATAGTTAATATCTTTTAATTAAAAGATATAATATATATATATATCCTCTTAATTCCGAAAAGAAATATATATATTTTAAACTTCTCTTAATTAGTAATATATTTCTTATAAGTTATACTAATTAATTATAAATAATTCTAAGACGCTTTAATATATCTTTTAAGTTTATAAATCTCTTAATCTATATAAGCTATATTTTATCTTCTAAAGAATAAAAGTCTCTAATAAAGTTAGTAGAGTACTAAAGAATTATAATAAATACTTATTAGTTATTTTAGACTAAAATAGTAATTTATTAACTATTTCTCTAGTTAAGAATAATATAGATATTAAGTAAGTTCTTTAAAATTATTAGTAACTTATTCTAGCTATTTATAATTAGATATATTTATCTTAAGAATTAGATAGATATAATTAGAGAATTAAAAATATAATTCGGTCTAAGATATTTTAATAATTATATAGAGTTATAATAAATTAAATAAAGTTATAAAGATAATAGAAAAAGAGAAAGGCTATAATAAAGATAATAATATTAATAATAAAGAAGACGATAAAGAATAAAAGAGCGTATAATATAAAAAAAGAAGAAAATAGAAAAAAGAGATATATTTATATCTTGAATATTTATTACTAAGAATTTTATTCTTAATATAAGAATAAAGAAAATTATTTATAATTCTCTAAAAATAAAATAAAATAAAGTAAAAAATAAAATAAAATAAGATAAAACTATAGAGAACTTAGGCCGTATTATTATAGAGTAAAGATTCTTATATATATATAAACGCTAGTAATAAACGTTATAATAGCTTATAATCTCTAATAAATAAATCTAATATCTAATTTATACTTCTATTCTTAAATTCTTAACTTCTTCTTTATATAAAGCTTTACTTATTTGCCTAAGTTAAGAAGAAGTTTAGAAAAACTAAGTATAAAAGCTTAGAGTAACTTAGAACTATTTAGAACTTCTTAATAAGAAGAATATAATCTTAATACTATCTATAGTAGACCGGAAAAATAGTAAGAAGAATAAGAAAGGCGATAAAAAGAGAAAATAATAGATTTTATTCTCTAAAGGGTTTTCTCTACTATAGAGAGATAGATAGACTCGCCTTATAAGCTTAGATAAGCTTAAATAGCGTAATAAATATAAAAAAAAAAAGTAGAGTTCTAATCTATCGATCCTATTTATCGCGATATTTCTTAGATAGTAAATAATATACTAGATTAATCAATTTAGTATCTTTCGTATCTATTTTATACTTAATATCTCTTCTTAGGAGAAACTTTAGAGAGAGTTCTTTCTTAAGAATATTATTAAAGCGCTTTAGAATATATTAAAAGCGAGGATTTTAGATCCTTATTAGTAAAGATATTTCTTCTAAGCTACTACTTTATTTCTAAATTATATATAAGACGAGACTCTAATTATTAGTAATTAGCTTAAATAAGCTCTTCTATATCTTTTAAAAGCTAAATAGATTTAGATCGACTTCTTTAATACTCTTATAATTAATAGTTTAAAAGAATCGAAGAGAAATAGAAGTAATTTTTCTACTACTATTTCGTATTAATACGCGTACTTTACTAAAATTCTAAGAAGTATTATATTATTTTAACTAATTAAGATCTAAAATAATATTATATATATTCTAGTTAAGTATATATAGTATTAATTAAGCTCGAAAGTCTATAATTATTATTTCTATAGTAAGAAGTTAGTCGAAAAGAGTAGTCTCGCTATTTATAAGACGTATTCTAAGAAGTATTTCTCTAGTAATCTTATAATCTTTATTAAGCTAGTTAGCGATCTTTCGAGAGATATATAATATATCTAACCTTATATTAAGGAGAATTATAACGAAATATAGATTTATATACTATTCTATCGCTTTATTAGTAATATTATATCTCTATAGATAATTTAAATTATATTTAAAAGTATTAATTATATTTAACGAGATATCTATAGAGTTTATTTCGAATAATTAATAATCGATTAGACTAATATTAATAGTCTTTAAAGAGTCTATAATTTTTTCTTCTTTATTACTAGATACTCTACTATCTAGTAACTCTTCTCTTTTCTTAATAATCTTATTTTATAGACTTTCTTAGATTAGAATAATCTTACTTTTAATATTTCGACTTATTATAATTATAATAAAGATCTTTATTATAATATTTCTAATTAAAGGCGAATAATTATTATTAAAAATTATTCTTTAATTAGTTAGACTTATTCTTTAATATAAAGAAAGACTTAATTTATAAACTATTAAGACTTATTTCGATATCTCTATTAATATTTCTCTTAAAATAAGAGTTAGTTCGCGAGAAATAAGATAATCTTATTAGGATAAATTTACTATATTAACTTCTTAAAGAAGCTATTTAACTTATTATAGCTTATAGTTTATACTTATATTTATTAGTAAAGAGAGTATATTCTCTATAGTCGCTAAATAGAAGAGTATTTAGTAGAAGCTTAATATAAACTTAAATATATTACTTAAGACCTCGTTTAAATATTAGTAGATATTTAGTATTAATTAGTCTTAAATTAAGATATAATTAGAGAATTTCGATCTTCTAATAAAAGTTTTAAATTATTTCGATCTAATAAAGAGTATTAAATTTATCTCGATACTACTTTTATATTCTAATATTCTCGAACTAGATAATAAAGACTTTCTTTTACTCGTTTTAGTTATCTAAGAAATAGTTAGACTTAATACTTCTCTTAGAGTTATTAAATATAAAAGTTTATTATACTTCTATCTAGTTTTCTAGATATAAAGTTACTAGAGCGATATATTCGCGATTATTATAAAATTATTTACTAATAACTTTCTTAATATTAATCTAATATTTAATATTAATTAACTAGATTTAGATAGTATTATTAGTATAAACTCTTTTATAACGAGAAGATTTCTCGAGATCTAGTCTATTAATCTCTTAAAGGACTTCGATTAATAAACTAGCGTCTCTATTCGAGAATCTATAGATATCTATCTAGCTTAAGAAGAATAGATTAGTTCTAGATAAAATATTTATTAGGATAGATAAGACTATAAAGTCTACTTTATTAGTAATTAGAATATTAAGATAGTTTATAAGTTTCTATATATAATTCTTAAGTAGCTATAGATAATTCGATCTAGTCTTAAAAGATATATTTTATATAGAATAGTCTACTATAAAAACGTTATTATTAATATTTATTATTATTACGAAATAGATAAGCGTTTAAGATAATTATATATAATATTTAATATAAAAGACTTCTTTTAAGTAGTTTATAAAGATTATAGAGTATATAGATAAAGAATAATAAATTAGAAAGATTTAGAGAGTAATCTCGAAGAAGATTTATTCTTTATAGAAGCTTCTATCTTATTTAGCGAAAGCGCTTTAAAACTAGTTCTCTTATAAAGTCGTTATTAACTAAAATACTTCTCTTTTAAGTAGTTATACTATATTTCTATATTTCTTTTCTATCTTTCTTTTTCTATTTAATATCTATTAATAGATCTAGATAGAGCGAGATATTTCTCGCTTTTTTCTAATATATAAGAGCGAATATTCTATTAAAGAGTTTATTCTTCTAATAGTTTCTTTTTCTTTTCGAACGGTCTAAATATTATAAATACTACTTTATATTAGTTCTATACTTATAATATTTATAGATTAAGCTATATATTATCTACTCTTTTATTTTAATACTTCTTATTAATTATAGTTTATAGCGAAGAAGATTATTAAAAGAGTAATAAGACTATAATTTTAAAATTTTTAAATATTATTACTAAATAAATATATCTTAATCTCTTTAAAGAGAATTTTATTATTATTTAGTATTTAAAGAATATATTCTCTAGAATCTTCGCGAAGTATTAGAAGCGATATTTATATATAGAAGGCGAGGTTTTAAAATAGAAATCTTCTTTTTAAAGCGTTTTAATAGTTACTAGATTAGTTCTATCGCTCTCTCGAGAGCTTTCGTACTAGAGAATTAATATTTATCGAATCTCTATAGTATATAGACTATATTTCTCTTCTTCTCGAGAAAGTATAAAGATTCTTACGAACTCTAGTTTAAGATAAAGAATTATCTTATTACTACTACTAAATATAATTTTACGAAGGATTTATTCTATTCTAATAGGTCTAGAATCTTATTTAACTATATAGTTTAGAGCGTTATATAGAGGAGTACGACGCCCTTCGACGTAGCCTCGACGCTCGTCGAGGCCTACTCGATATCTTTATAAGTCTTGGCTATTAGAGGCCTACTTATAGTCATAGTGACAGACGAGTATATCAGGCATGATAGATATCGAAAACACCTAACGTTCCCGCCTGACGCAGTTTGCCAGGTCAAAAGGAGCGATCGTGGTATACAAGAGTCGCAGCCTTGCGAGCATTGTAGCTATACCCCAGGAGGGCATTTTCTCGTTTCACAACTGATCGACATAAGGTGGCTGCCAATTTCACGAGTGAGTTATGGGAGGTCCTGATCAGACAGCCCGAAGCGCTGGATGGAGTCTTTGATATTCAGTGTCCGCCAAAGTTAATAGCCAGGATCCACAGCTTCAGTATAGGCGATATGTGCTCTACGATGCATTGAGGTCGAACCCAGGCCTCTGGTCTGCAGGCTTATTCAAGCCCCATGCCTGACTGCTGTCGTCGTGTACGGTGGTTCTTCGCAAATCTCTCTTATACCTACCAGCAAAAGAGCCGCCCTCGGCCCGGTGCATTACACATCTGGTACAGCGTCAGCGTCATTTGTCACCTCCTTCAAAGCAACAAGATCATACTTACGTATTATCCCAGATGATCAGGTCGCCAGGATCATTCCAAGGAATACTCAGGGTGTATTTTCCCTGCGTGGCATGGGCCATCAACTTTTCCATCAACTCCCTAGACCATTCCACCGGCACGTCTTCCACATGGTCCATATGAGCGGCAATGTACAGATTCATCCGACCCGAAGGTTCGTGTTTCTGGACCATGCGGTGTTTATGCATGGGGAATTTGTTGACGTCGACATCCTTGAAGTATTCGGGAGCTGCTTTCTTGCGAGACGAATAAAGAGAATGAGCGCCGATATAGTCGTGCTCCAACAATTCACGCTTTAGCTCAGGATCGAGTTCTTCGAATGCGGTTCGTGTATCTGCGAACCCGGTATTGCCACCCGTGCCTGGAGGCGGCAGTTCATGGGCTTTCAAGATTGAATATGACGCCCGGCGAGGGTTGAAAGACGAGTCCACGTGAAACAGAGCATTGCCTTTGTTATACTGGGCTCGAGGGCTGTTGGGATCCAAGACAGAGTCAGTCTCAGGGTCGATATTGCCTGCATCGAAGAGCTCGTAGTACTCGTATCGAGGCTTTCTTCCATTCGTCATGTACGGCCTGATATCGTCCAACTCGCCGAACCGACGGGAAAATTCAACATGGCCGGTATCATCAAGCCCAGTCTTGCGGAACACAATCACTCCGTACTGGCAGCAGTCATCCGGTCAGCAGGAGGTCGGCTGAAGAAGGGGACAGCAGCCTCCAGCAGAGAAGGACATACCTTCGCAGAAGCAGCAAGGATCTCCTGGAATACGTCGTCCGGAATCGGCTTGCTGAAGTCCACCCCGTCAATCTCGGCAGCAAAGGTCGGATGCAGTTTCTTAATGGTGAGAGTCTTGAACTCTGTCTCTGATGTGACCATAAGGCCAGGCATGACGCCGAACAATCAAGTACTGTTTACTGTGCTTCCGGCCCCTAACTGATCGGTTGAGCAGAGCTTATCCGCTGTGTATTGAGTCGAAAGTATGTCAGACATGCTGGCTGGCATTTTATACCACATCAACATCAATTTCGAGACATTTGTCGCCGTGCTTCGGCAATTACCCCCCGCCTTCATCCAACGCATCTGCCGAAGCCCCATCTCCTCAGTTTTTACCATTCTATACTATTAAGGGGCAGTCAGCCTGACGTTCCCCACAAACTGGAGAACATTGCGGGGAGAGTTTCGCTGGTCAGAATAAGAAAGCGAATCCCTATACCCTGTTCTCACAGAAATATGGTTATCGATTCACCTTTTTGGTTTGACCCGTTGATCACTCTCTCGGACGGGATAGGGACGAAAAGCAAATAGAACGGCAAAGATGGATGGTCGCCTTTCTATCAGATCGATACCTTTATGAATCAGTCAAGACCTTTGAACACTACCTGGGCTGGCTGACTGCATGGGCAACACTGGCGGAGTCGCGAATCTCCTAGTTACACAGCATCTGTCCTGCATTGCCAGACATGAGTCTGAATGATCTCCAATATGCTGGGAAAGACTGGGATCAAGAAGACAACTCTTGCTGACCGAGCCTAGCAACAAATCGTCGTTGATGGTACCATATTCTGCCCGATCGAGAGTGAGACGCGGTTGCGTATAACTCCAACATGCGACCGGATGTGCCTGTCCAGAAGGATATGCGTCTCCAGGCTTCGACAAACCTAACTATTACCACTTCTTGTGAAGGTATACTACACGACTCGGTTTGGCTTCCTTCTTTGGACGATTGCCCTTTTCAGGCTCTGGGCGTCGGTTTGGAACTTTGGATATTATCAAAGAGCAGCACTTCAGCAATAGTAATGCGGCTTTTAAGATGCTACTTATCACGTCCGCACACTAACATCCAGTCACAGACATCATTTTTCTATTTCCCTTCCCTCAGATTTCGCTAACAGGAAGAGACTGCAGTGAAGCCTTCACGAATAGTGCATCTTGTGCTGACTGTCAACCGCTGCTCTGAGAATGGGTACCCCTATTTAGCCCCAACCCGATTGTTCAGTTTGTCACTGTGTGACGTGGAGAGTCAAACGACCTGTGTTGAGTGGGAGGCTGCTCACCGCCCACGACACAAGCACAAATACTGACTGACACCAGGTGACTGGTTGACTCCAACAATGCATTCCTCGTTTCTAATTTCATACCACATTCCTCGACGAGCTCAGATGCACAGACATTTCCACAATCACCATCAAAGCAGACCGTTCGTCGCTGTTTTGTTTTGTTTACACCTGTTGTTCGGAAGAACGGCCTTTGCACCATGTTCTTATCCTCAGATCCAGCTACAAAAGTCCCTACCGGAGACGACACGGATTCAGACTACGACGATAGCTTCCAGGAGCATAAGCCATTTGCGCAACAAGCCTCAGGGTTCGGCGCGCTCAGTATTCACACCAAGAGTACTGCAGATCAACTGTACCAATACAGTATGCCTTCGGGATGGCTAGAGGAGGTCCACTCGGGTCCGTCGCCCAACAGAAGTCCGCCCATCAAGCATGAAGGGGTGGGAGGCATACACGAATCACTGGGGCAGACTGGGCTGGGTGTTTTCTTGTGGTCGAGGCCAGAGGACCAGGGGTCATTTGAGCCGTACACTTCTGCGCCAAACCTTGCTTCGTCACTAGACACTATCTCCACGGATCAAAACATAACACATAATGTTAACGACACCGTATCGGACTCACAAAGAGACAGGGGAGATTCAAACGGAACAGAATTCACCCCATCGTCGTTTGGTGGCTTCCCAGGACTCCGACCGTCCAGCGATTTCCCATGGCAGTCTTATAATAACCATGTGTTACTATCAGAAGAGGACGAAAGTCAGGCACAGACTGTTGGAGGACGGGGATATGCACAAAGAGCTTCGGAGAATGATCTCGACAGAAGGCCTTCTTCTTCATCCTTCCCTCAAGTCACGAAATTTGCGCCATACAGAAGCCACAATCACCCTCAGTGGGCAGGTCCTCCACATCCTCTATCCCTAGAGACAAATGCGGAGCAACCAGGGTCTCCTGACAGCGACATAGCCTTTGGCAATCACTCGCCCGACTACTCGCACTACAGGGCCGAACGCAACCGCACACCGGGAGAGTCCAATGAGGACAACACCTCACCATATGAAGTACAGGTCTCTCGGTTCAGAGACGCTGCCTTCCACGGTGCTCTTAAGCAGGTTCAGCCAGAGCTCTCCCGGGAGCAGCATTATTATGCCAGAGAACAGGTCCGCGCATTGTCCAACGCAGGCGAACAAAATAACACAGGGGAGCATGTGGAGCACAAGAGTCCTCAGATTTGCCCGTGTGGCTGTACTGGGGGTCACTGTACTTGCCATCCTATGTACTGTGACTGTCTCGGATGTGACCACACGCAGGAAGCAACACAGTTGGCAGTGGAAGCGCAGAGGAAATGGCATGCTGATAATGCGCAGGATGGCAATTGCGGTTGCGGAGGTCAGCAGCAGAAGTGTTCTTGTCTTCCGGGCCTTTGCGCATGTACGAACTATGACGAGCACGAGACTGTACATGAGCGAGCCCAAGAACCGCTGTCTTCAAGTACTGCGGGGCCTTCATGCCTCTGTCCAGCAGGGAAATGTGGCTGCAGTGATCGTCCTGATCATGTCGGCCAACACCATAGCAGCCACAGCCTGTCTGATTCGATGGTTTCACATGAGATCTTGGAGCATGCTCCACAGCCGCCTGATCCAGCACAGGCTCCGGATTGGGACAGGGACTCGCTGTCGGCTGATAATGGCACATTCACTGTACAGAGAAATCTTATCTGGGGAATCAATAGCGACAGCATCAGGAGATTTGAGCAAGAGGTGCTCCGAAAAAGACCAGACATGTCACACCAAGAGAGAAACGAAGCATTGCTGCTGTTCCACCTGCGGGAGAGGCAGCTAGAGTCTGCCAACACTGCACGAGGTAGAACAAGGCTAAGCAGGCTAAGCATCCCTGGACCAGCCTGGATGACCTTTCCTGACACGTTGGACGATCAAACCTCTCCACCGGCATGCTGTTGCTCAAATGGTGCACCATGTGTCTGTTACCATGGCTCCTGCACATGCGGCGGCAAGGATGTCTCTATCGCTGCGTCGACCAGCGAGAGCCGGATCGATGCCAGCATGCAACCATCCGGGGCTGCCCGTCCGCTCATGTCATATCCTTCCCGGTTTCCACAGCCGAATCGGCCGCTAAACATCATGGTTGATTCGAATGCAGACCAAAGCAATCGACAGGAACACTTGACTCTGCCAGAACCTAGGGTAAAGGAGTCTTACAACAGTCAATCGCAGACCAGGACAGCAGTATCTTCAAGCCATCAGCCACCCCAGGATTCGATCCGTCGGCCAGATACGCCTCGCCCGCGCCCCGAGTCTGGAGCATCAACGCCTTACTCCCACCAGGTCCTTCAGGAATACGTCAGACAGAGCGTTGAGCCAGATTTACCACGTCCAAAGTGGCAGCGCGAGTCGACACCTGCGTATGAAGACCGCTCAGCTACCCCGTCGCCTTTCTCCAGACATGAAGCGGATGTGGAAATGCGAGACGTTTCAGGTGGGTTGGCAGAGATACCAGGGGCAAGACAAGCGTCACTCCCACCCTCAATGCTGCCCCTAGCACATAGTCGATCTCATTCTCCTCACAAACCCACCATCCCTCCAGTCCCGATGAGTAGTAGTCCTCTGAAACAGCCCAAGCGTGGCGACCGAAGGAAATCCGCTGTCCATGGTGCCAAGATTGGCAAGAGATCCGTCACGGCCGGAGCAGCAGCAAAATCAATCCCTTCGAGACCCAAAAGCAGGAACGTCACGAGGAAACCGACGGCGTCTGTAGGGAAATTGGTCGAACGGGCAAACAAGATGGACGAAGAAGCGGCGGCTTCTGCTCAGGACCACACAGCAGGCGATCTAGGCAGGCGAAAGCCTACTGGTGGTGGCAAAGTCGCTGTAGTGATAGAAAGGATTGAACAACAGGTGCGTGACCACGCGGAAACAAGCGTGAAGCAGAAAGATGGGACATCAGTTCGCAGAAGTCGACGCGTGAATAAAGGGGGTTAGGACCTCCCTGGGTTGACCTGGGGTCTGAAGGTGTGATGCAGTCATGACCACCTGCAGCCTCATAGCGAGTTCGAACCAATCTCTGGATATAGAAGAACGTAATACCTTAGACTTGACGCAAAACATTCCAGGCTCATGAGAAGTAGAGATATACCAGGCCTACTTGCTACCTACCTAGGTATGTAGTATCTGCGCAGCTGTCTTTTGAACTTGTGTCATTTGACCATATTATTTCCGGGCCCGTTAACACAATCACCATTCATTCAATGAATAACTGACAAATGACAAATGACAGTATCCGACTCTGTCATATCAGCCCCTCTGCTACCCACTCACCCACAGCTCAACCCCAGTATCTACTTCCTATAGCGATCAACACACTCGCATCGAGCATTCCATCTCAATCGAAGGTAAACTGACTACCAACAGGTACCTATTGGTATAACTACTTGTACTTCGGACTCACACCATCCATCCATCCCATTCCTTCATCATAAATCATCTCGAATCCCACAGAGATGGCGCCGCTCCCCATGCCCGAGCCCACGCTCCCTCCCCTCCCACTCCTACAGTACAAAGTAGTATCATTCGACGTATACGGCACCCTAATCGAATACAAAGCGCACATCCTGGATTCTTTCCGGCCCTTACTCTCCCGCCTACCACCATCCTCGCCCTATCTGGACTCGACACCACTATCAAGCACAATCCCCGACTCAGCCAGCGTCGGATCCATCGAGTTTCTCAAACTCTTCCAACGCCACGAAGACGCAATCAAACTGGAAAAGCCGATGAAGCGATTCGACGAGATCCTCCGGCAGATATGGCGCCGCATCGCTGCCGACCTGGACGTGCCCACGACCGACGAAGAAGCCGACCACTTTGGCAGCGCGGCCGTGATTGCAAGCTGGCCCACGTTCCCGGGCACCTTGGACGCCCTGAAGCGCTTGAGCGCGCAGTATAAGCTGGTAGCGTTGTCTAATATCGATAGCTACGCCTGGTCCATCACAGAGTCTAGTCCCGCCAGTCGCCTCGCTGAAGTCGATTGGTGGAAGGTCTTTACCGCCGAAGAGTTCGGCGATGATGCAAAGCGCGCTGATGAGCTCAAGTTGCAGACACTGGTCGACTACTGTGCTGCTCGGGGGGGTGGCGAAACATGAGATCCTTCATGTCGCGCAGAGTCTGGGCCATGACCATGCGCCTGCGAAAAGGCTGGGGTTGAGTACGGTTTGGCTGGTTGGTGATGGGCCCAGATGGGGAAAGGAGGCTGAGAGTAAGATGGCCCTCGAGAAGAAGTTGGTCGGATATGCGTGGCGGTTTGCGAATCTGGGGGAGTTCGCCGATCATGTTGATAAAGTACGCGCTCATGAGTTCTGAGTTTTTGACGGAAGGACGGGGCAATCAGAGGGGGCGTGAGCATGGAAACGAAAAGCTTTCTGCGGTGATGATGATGACGATAAACGAATGAATGGAATGCGTTTCATGGACTGATTTCCACATAAGACCCCTTTTACTGTGTGTGTGTACTCGGATGTTTGGCAAGAGAGGCGCTTACATGGCTCACTGGGGCCTGGTTGAACGGATCCGCGGTTGAATGCTTCTCCTAGGTACAGTATAACGTTCGTTACCGGGTTCTGGACGAACTCTGCTTACATTGAGTGTCACACCATGCTACCCCCTCGGCACAGGGAACAGCCGTAAGAAGTAAGGCAGAGCCGTTGGGTTCAAGAGCAAATATCCAGGGAAGGAGTCAGCATGTATGTCTATTATTCCGGCGCTATATTCTGTCTATATTCATATCGAAGTATCCTATATACTGGCACTGCCCGTACATAGCTTACCTGAGGTAGGTATCACTTCTTCCCATTCAGGGGTAGTTGATTTGGTTTATATTGCTACTCGTCTTACGCTCTCCCGGCGAGACCGTCATCACATGAGAGTGCTTCGTGAAAGCGTGAGCGGCAAGCTCTAGTTCTTTCTAGTACAAGTACCCAACTTCGTACCTCTAGCTCCTGGCCGAAACCACTATGGGGGCCGAATTTACACATCAATCCATCTGGCCATCCACTTCTCAACCACTGCCTTGGCTTCATCGACCAAGCCCAGCTCGAGGAGAACCTGGGTCGCCGCGCGAACACCACTCTCCAGGGCACTCGAGATCCAAGAACTGGTATAACTGGTACCCTCGCCGCTCATGACAATGCCCTTCTCGGTCTTGAAGAAAGCCGGGATGAAGGCTTTCCTCATTCCCACGTCGGGACTTGCCCAACTGATGGTCTCATACTGGTCCAGCACCCAGCAGCGCCGGTTGTAGTTGCCTGTATACTGGTCATAAGCGACTTGTCCGTGGATCTCGGCCATGGCATCAAGGACATAGTTGACATGGACATCCTCGGGAATAGACGCCCAGCGCAGCCCGTCGTCAGACGACGTGTAGCTGGCAAGCATGACTCCAGGCCCCGTGGAGTTGATATCGTAGCTTGGATAACATATGCTGCCTATCCCCGGGATGTCTGTGGTTGTGCTGCATGATCCATAGATGGGTTGGGCAAAGTGCTCCCAGAACCGAGTCTGGAACTGCAACGCTACCTTGCACACTTGCGAGTAGGGATAGTTGTCGATGGCCGTGGTCAGTAGCTCCGAAAAGCCCGGGAGTCGCCATGTCCGGACCAACGCCATCGGAACAGTCACAACCGCGAGATCATAACTGGCGTTCTGGAATGTCCGATCCAGCGGATCCTCTTTCCATTGTAATGTCACGCGCTGCGTGGTCTCGTTGTACTGCACGCGTTGGATCTTGCGGTCCATGTGTGTGATACTGTCGACCAGAGGATGAAACGCTGATGGTAGACGCGTCAGTCCGCCGTCGATTGTCCGCCAGTCTGTTGCGGAAAAGTACAACGACTCGTACAGGTTGTCCCAGAAGCTCTCGGACCCAGAGTCGCCAATACCCAGAAATGTGTCGTTGAGTGCATATTGTAGATAGTTGTGCACGTATGCAAACTCGGACCAGTCGTCCCCACCGAGTCCGCCGAGGCCTTGGTCGAGGAATGTCTTGTGTGCCTTGTACACATTTTTGGCAACCTCGGCGAGGAATGTCTCATTGGAAAGCACATTGTCAAGAGCGTCATTGAGCTCATCCAATCTGGGATCCTCCTCTGGCGACGACGGGCCTAGAAGTGAAGAATTGGCCTGAACCTCTGACAGTGTTGGGACCTCACCGTTGGGCTTGCGAGCTCCGTTGACATAGTAGAGGCCGTTGGGGCTGGTTTGATACCACTTGATAAACTCCACGGTGAAATTTGTGTTGTTATTATTCAGTCGATTGACTTCCGCAGCCAGATCAAAGACGATCCGGTGGTCCTGGATCTGCAGAGTTTCGTTGGTCTCCGAAGAAGTGATGGACAGGGGAAATCGCATTGGGCCCATCTCTTGATATTGCCGTTGACTGGGATCCCCAAAATACGCCGTGTGCACTCTGCCTCCCAGGCGCTGACCGGCCTCGATCAGGCTCAAGTTCGACATGCCCGATTGGTTCAAGGCCAACCAGGTCATCAAGCCTGCCATGCCTGCACCGACGATAGCAATTTCCTTGGACTTGGCCTCTTGGACATTGACGGCACTGATCTCCTTGTCCTGCAGGAGTGCCACCCCGTCAAACCAAGGCCCTTCGGCATCAATGCCGCTTGAATTGTCCATGGGGATGCTGAAGTCTTCTTGTCGCTTTCTCAGACGCCTGCGGGCAGTCCTGCGGCTGGGCACAATAGAGATCGGATCGCTGCGCCCGACAAGGCGCTGACTCGCATCCCAGGCTGACAGACAGTGGCCAGTAGGTGCGTCCTCCGGGACCTTCCACAGAATTCGGTCATGATCCCATGATTTGGACCGGCCAACCAGATGATGAGCCTCGCCCGGCGTCCGGGCCTGGCATGAGCCGTAAGTGTATGCCACTTCGGAAAGAGTGATGTCGCTATATGTCAAATGGATGTTAGCAAGTCCCGAATCGACAGCCCGCTTCACATGTAGATTGATAGGCAAGGATTCTGCCAGGGCAGATGACAAAAGCGCAGCGGACAGTATCAGATACCCGGCCATATTGAAGCGACAGACAAGGGTACATGAAAGGACAATCCGACGAGAGCTTCTCATACCTACCGGGAAGCGAGCCGCTCTTATCGTCCCAAGCTGTACTCCATCTCACTGCAGACCTCCGTAGCTAAGGAAGTTGCAGAAGGAGACATTCGCTTCGGTGCACTGCTCTCCCACATTCAACGCCAGGTGCTCCACGGAACCATCGCTTATATCCGTCATCAAGTAGATACTGAGAATCACCGGTCATCTTGGTAGGTTGTTATAGTCCTTGGGAATGGATTCGACTTGCAACCAGGGAAGGTCGACGCTGAAGACCCATATGAATGCGTATGACGGCAGGCCAGCTTGCTATCAGAGTATCCACGGGGTGGAGAGCCGAATGGCTTGGACAAGCCGGAATAAGTATGGCTGTGTCCTGGAACTCGAAGAACGTAACACTCGCTTGAAGTAAAGGGTAGGTAGGTTTGGCCGGCAGCTTGGTCGATGGGGTCTTTGTGAGAAGGATTGCGCTTGCTGCCGATGATCTGCTATCTTGTATACTCGGTAGACTTCGGATGTACGAAGTAAGGTAACACTGCGCGACCCGCTTACCAACGGAAGAGATAAGAGAGACATACCGGTGAGATACCTTATGCACTGTACAACGAGCTTTCTGAAATGGGCTTCAAGCTTCCGTCCCGGATAGGAAGCAAATCTGTATACTATGTTATCGAACCATCGATCCGCAAGGTCGGCAATATTTGGGCGATATGTGCACGGTTCCAGGGAACCGGCCGCTTTCGCACTTACCATACACTGTTGTCTCGTTCATGCGAACGTCTCACACCCTTGGAAAAGACGGTTCCACTCTCGATCTCGATTTCAGAAGATATATGCTACAGACAGAGAGAGTCCAGATGAAAACCCTACACAGCTCCTAGCTGCCACCGTCTTCGCCGCTCCATGCTGACCAAAAAAAATGCGGCTAGAAAAGAATCAAACGGTCAAACCACCCGCTTCCCCTGCTTCATCCAGTGCCAAGTTCATTGTTCGCTGTTTCGTGTGCTCCGTTCTGCCCCGAGTCCATAACCTTCTGTCTTTTGGCGTCAACCCCATCCGTCGTAAAGGCCGTCACATTGTGCTGTACGTTGCTCAAATCACCAAGTGGCGTCCTTCTTGCCGCACTTGATGCCCTATCTCCACCGCTAGTATCGATTGCATTCGAAGGCGGACCGCTGTTTGACTCTGGCCCACGCCTCGTAGGGGGTCGGTAGGCAGACGTATTTGGACCTCGTGCTCCTGCAAGTGGACCATTGACACCGGGAGCGCCAACCCTTCTGCTCGGGTCAGTGTGCGGATTGATGATACTCGTTGCCAGAGTAGTGGTATCGGGTGTCAGATCACGTTTCAATGGAACCGATCTGCTGTGATTCACTCCTGAAGTCTTGCGTATTGACGGGCTCTCGGCATGGGGGTTGAATTTGGGTACTGCGGCTGGAACTGCCGCCACAATGTTGTTGTTGGCGTCTATGCTGGCAGCCGCCTTGGCAGAGTAGAAGCCAGCAGGACGAGGGGCATTTACTGCCGCACTAGAACCTTGAGCACTTGTTTGGTTGGCAAAGTTTTGTGAAGGCACGGTGGGAGAAGACGACCGAGAGATGTCGTCCAGGTTGGCCCGTTGATCTGTTCCAGACAAGGGCTTATTGGTTGGAGCTGTCGTTATGGGAGGACGCTGTCCTGGAAGAGGCTGAGGAATGATGTTGGAAAGACCAGCGCCTTGAGCTGCTTTTGGTGCTACGACCCGCGAGGGCGGCCCATGCATTACAGGTGCTTTGGAAGGTGTAGTCAGATCTGCTTTGAGTGGCGGTGGCATCCTCTCCGGAGCAGCATCAGCAGGCCCTCGGATTGCGCCTGGCTCTGCCGGCAACGCCACTTCGTCTGGATGCTCGAGGTCGATCCCGTCAAAGTCTGCCACCTCAAAATCCTCCAGGTCAAAGGTGTCGTCAAATTCGGTCGAAGACCCTTGCATGGGACCGGCTGCAACTGGCTTGATCTCTTCATCCTGCTTTTTGGCCGCAAATGCCGAATGACGGTGAAGCATATCTGGATCCCACTTCGGCGCAGCGACCTTCATCTTGGTGACCTTTGCGAGGTATCCTTTGTCGTAGACGCAATTTCCAAGCACATTGCCAAAATTTCTCAATGCTCGCTTCAACGCGTCTGTAGTTCCTTCTTTTTTGGCTTTCTCAAACGCCGCCGCTTTTCCCTTGCAATTCTCAATCTGCCCATACCCGATATCTTCATGGTGAGTGCCGTCTTTCAGGGTAACCCGGACAATAACTGAGAGACCAAGAGTGATTTTGCCTGTCTGAGGATTCTCATCCACGAAATCAATCTGGATGTTTTGTATTGAGCTGCTCCAACCGTTGAATCCGAACACCTCATTCGCGAGACTGATGGCCTTGTCGGCAGCAAGGTAATGTACTCTCGAACCACCCGGACCTGCCCGTGCAGAGATATATTCTGGTCCCAATTGCTTATTCAACCGACTTTGTAGTGTAGCTATCTCTTGTGCCGTGTATTCGGCAATTCGTGGCTTCTGCTCTTCGAAAGGGTTCGCGCTGTTGCTGCCATTCTGCTTGTGTTGATCTCCAACGCTGAAAGAAGCGTTAGAACCACAGGGCTATACGGGGGCCACGGTACTTACGCAGGCATCATGAACACATGTCAGGCACAACGACGACTCTTATAGTATGGCGACCGTGGTTGTCGGCAGACAGTCCCTGAGGTAAGGCAATGGGATGAGATGGCGAATGACGGGATGTACGTATATTTGGCTACGCGTCCATCATCAAGGCACACGCGTCGAAGAGACTCCGAGACATCGCGACTTCACGTGACCTAATCCTCAACCGAATTTCAAGGCTTATTATCATCACGATCCCACTATAAAAGCTCTATTGCAGACTACAAGCGGCGCAATTCTCGAAGGACGATTTTTGTAAATTGAAATATATTGAATGCCATCCACTACGGACTTTGTTCATGAGACCCATAGTCGGCATGTCCCGTCACCGCCAGCACTAACCAGCCATGGATGTTGAGGATGCCAGTCCAAATCCATCACTCCTAACCCTCCAGTCACTTTATGTCCACGCAGAACCTTCAATGGAACAATCTGCGCATTGCTCATCATGTCACTCGTCACCTGGCCGTGGAATACCTGAATACTGCCGTCATCACTGCCATCGGCGAACAAAGGGTACCTATTCGTAGCAGGATGGAACCGCACAGTTCTGATCGCCTTCTCATGGAAACGCAGCGTCTTGTATGGTCGCGGCGACAGGTCCAAGTCCATCCACAGGAGCCTTCGGTCGTAAGATCCAACGATCAGATTGTCAGAGCCTGCCGTTGATGAGCTGGTCGGATGCACATCAAAGCTACTAATCCATCTAGCTCCAGGTTGAATGATTTTCAGCAAAGACTGCTTGGATAGATCATATGCTCGAATAACCCGCTGGTTGGCAACGAATAGAATAGGCCTTGTAGGGTGGAAGTGTGCAACCTGGGGACTCCCTCCACCCTTCAGTCTCTTTCGAAACGGTAGTTGTGTTTGATGCTTGGAGATTGTGTGTATAGCAATCGCTTGAGAAGCTGGAACCGTAGTGGCGGGACAGATCGTAACGAAATGGTTCCCGCTTGAGTGAAAGGACAAGGTTTTGGCAGTGTGCCCCAGGTGGATGACAATGGCGACACCCTGTTCGCGCTGACTCGAGGCTGGTCGACTCCACTTGACTGGGGACGACTTAGAGACGTTGCTTTCGGATGCAGCGTAACCCCATCCAGCGTCAAGCACAGCCTGGGCTGCATCTGCTTCCGGACTAGACTCCGTTCCCAGGCGCGGCACACAGAGATAGATGTCGTCTCCAGCACAAGCAGCTAGAATGGGAGTGTCCTTTCCAGGCCGCCATCGAACGACATTGACAGCGTTCTCGGACCCAATCGAGACGGACCAAACCTCTCGTTGCGGTATCAACGTCCACACGCGCACCGTGCCATCGTCACCACCACTGGCCAGATATTGTCCAGATGGATCGATGGCCAATGAGCGTACGCGGCCTGTGTGACCATTGAATCGACCAGCCTCGTGAGTAGGAAATGGGCGTAGTTCGTCAGGACTGGGAAGTTTAGGTAACAAAGACTCTGGATCAATGTTAAGTTTCGTCCGGCGGACACGCGGAGCAAGATATAGATCGAGACACCGCTCGAATTTTTCCTTGATGAAGCGGCCGTAACCTGGAACTTTCCGTAATGAAGAGTAGTCCGTGGGCAGATACTCCTTCTCCCGGTCCTCCTCATCCTGCTTTTCCCACTCTTCCTTCTCCTTTTTGTCCGGTAGATATTCGGGTGGAGGATGATAACTCTCGTCGAAGCCAGGAGGCGGGAGCTTCGGCGCCGGCATATGCATGGCATGATCTGGTCTAGGCTGTTCGTCGGCCCAAATGTCATAGTTCGGAACCTCGTCGTCCTCTTCTTCCTCTTCTTTACGAGGCTTGTACGGTAGAATCCGGCCTTCTCGAATAGCTTGAACAATTTTCATCACTCTTTTCGCCTCGTGCTTCGATGGGACAAACCGTCTCTTGGGCTCAGGTGCGGAACTAAGTGGCATGGACTCTGTCTTGCTGGTGAACCATTCAACAGTAGGCTCATATGGATCGTAGCCATCTGCGGCGACCTCGTTCATCTGCACCTTTTTCAAAAGCTCCAATTCCTCCTGAGAAAGCTGGAGAGGCTTGCCTGTCGACGGGTCGGTCAGGCCAGTCCACCCTTTAGGAATTTCGATACTTTCGAGAAGCGCATCCAGTGCTTCTCCTCTTGCAGGTCTCATAATCTTCTTCCCATTGATGTTGTACCCAATGTGCGGATAGGAATCGTAGAAGGACAGTGGAATATTCCCAATTGTGTTCGCGTCTTCATCCGGGACGGAGTACTCAGAGTCTTCTCCAGGGTCAATTTCGTCGTATACATATCTGTCGTTACCGTTGGCATCTTTGACTATTTTGTAGTTTGGTTTTTCATCTTCTGTGTTTTCGGCCTCTTGGGCTTTGCCCGGAGCGTCAACCTCTTCAACCGCGATGTCAACGTTGTTAGATCCTTCCCTTTCCTTGGGTGTCAAGAAGTCGGTTCCATCTTTCCCCTTGGAGGGCACTTCATCGCTTGCGATTGACACTGCATCACTATCATCTTCCGCTCCGCTGGATAGATCATCTCCGTCGCTGGCGCTGGCAGATTCATCCTCGGAAAATGCACCGTCCAACTGACCGAAGTCATATTCGTCTCCGGATACAATAGCTGCATCTTCCTCAATGTCCTTAGTCACAGCCTTCCTCTTCTTTGACTCAGCCATGTTGAGTCGGGCTGTGCTTGACTTGACTCTGTGGAAAGAGCAATTTTGAAAGCGCAGGCTGGAATTTTTTGGACTTTTTGGATCGGAGAAAAAGCAAAGTATATCGCCGATGATACCCCACTAGGACAGTTATTATGTCATCAAGCTTTGGACCAATAAATTGTCGTCCGCACTGGACGCCTGCGCCTTCAATGAATGTGCATACAGGTATCCCCCAGGTCCCCGATCGGTGTCGGATTCAAGTTGGACCACGATCACTCGATGTTGGTGTCTCCATTACTTCAAACCATGGCATATGCAGAGACTGCGACGACGCTATATGAAACCTACGGTCCAATTCCACTAGCCAGGACCTTTGCGGCTACTGACTGTGCGCCCGATCTTGCGGAGTCAGAGATGCCCGCATACAGCGCTGCCTACGATAGCGATCCTTCGAGTAAAAGGCATGCCGCTTGTGATGAGTGCAGTTTGTCTCTCCATCCTTCCAGTCCTGCTACTGCTTCCAAGCCAACAGAGCGTCTCATGTTCATTTACCGCAGGAAAACGGAAACTAAAATGCTCCGGCGAACCGAGCGGCTGCGTACGATGCAGAAAGCAATATTTGACATGTCACTATTCTGCCCAGAAGCAGATGGGCCGTCCGCGCAAAAGGCAGAAGATTGATGATAGTTCGGAGCATTGGACGGCCAATCCTGCTGCTGCTGCTGCTGCTGCTGCGCAGCCTACTGAAAATGGGAGTCGGGAGACTTGCCCAACAGCCCCAACACTTCCTCCATTGCCTGCTCCGCAGCAGCTCAGTCTGGAGAAAGCTCGACAGGCTGCCTCCGAAGTGCCTGATGCCGACATAGAAAGAACAAACTTCGAGAATGTCTGCAACGGGCCGATAAGTCAAGCCATCAAGCGGTCATACATTCAGGCTAGAGCGAAAGTCTCTAGCATTCCACGGCCTCGTGGCGACGGTGGCAGTGCGATAGATCCCACGGTCACGAGTTCATATTGTACTTATGGACCTGGCACACCGTCTGCTGACGTCGACCGACCGGAGATGAGCCCAAGTGGCATCGCCGATTCGACGGACGCTGCTCTTTGGCCGAACTTCTCAGACATGACTATGCTGCCGATGCTCGTGCAAGACAGCCACCAGGAGCTGAGCTTGCTTTCTCCTTCCCCAAACTTCACTGCCTCCGCAGACCCCAGCAACGGCTTTGAGCTCGACATTGACGCCGACCGGAGCTCCCTTGCACAATTGCCCCCCACCCCGGACTGTCCCTGTTTACCGAACCTATACCTCACTCTATCCACACTAGCTACACTCAATGCTTTCCCTGTTTCTTCTGCTACGGTAGACACACTACTCGGTGCGCAGCGTACCGGCCGCGGAGTGATATACTGCGACGTCTGTCCGCAGAAGTTCCAGTCCGGCTCGCAGAACGTCATGCTCAGCAGCACGCTGATCACGGTCCTCGCGGACCAATGGCAGCGGGTGAAGAAGGCAACGGCAGCTGAGCTCAAAAGCGGCTTCAGCACAGGTATACTCGAAGAGACATCACGATTGTCAAGGTCAGACCCATTCGCTGAAGGGAACGGGCCAACAAGCCTGAACGCGTCGCAGAACCCCAAATTTATGTCTGTCAGGGAAGACCTGGAGTGGCGCACGTTCGCCTATGAACTGGTGCAAGCTTCTGTGTTTGGCGGCGGGCCTGTCCCCATGCCGCCAGGGTCGAGGTCGTGCTCCCAAACCCAGTCCTCCTCGTCGCGTCCTTATACCCTGTACGATCTGTGCAGCGCTCTTGAAAGACGACAGAAACAATGGCATGGTCTAGACCCACCGTCGGACGAATTTCCTGCCCGTCTAACGAATGATCTCGTTCGGGGGCGCACAGCGGGCATGACGCTGGCAGAGCTGAAGCAATGCGAGGACGAAGCTCACACCACCGGCGACGGCTATGTGTGCCTCCGTATTGTGCGGCATGCCAGGATGGTTATGCGGACATTAGAGTCCGGTCCACCGCGAGTGGACGGCTGAAGCAGGCTCGTAGTCCAAGCCAGGTCACGGTCGTACCTATTAGACGTAATGAGGGCACTATCTGTAAACATTACAGCGACTGAGGTTCGATATGGGGCAGGCATATAAGTGTATGTAAATAGCAAAGCAGAGGAGAACAATGAAATGTTCGAGTTGCCCAGTAGGGGTAAATGCGCCAAAAGACTGAAGTTTCGGTAAATCAATTCTTGCTGGTTCATTATCTCAAGTGGGATTTGTATATTATCATCAGGGAAATGGGATCAAATAATCTCTGTATACGCCCAGTTTTTGTTGTTGCTTTCTTCGGGTTTAGGTATGAACCATCCTGGGTTTATAGTATGACACACTTCTTGGGCAAACCACAAGGACCGCTTTCTTCCTTCTCATCAGTCTGGAGGGGCTGGGACGGGGTCTGGGTCTTGGGTTTCGCCGAGTCAGAGGGTGTAGTCGTTGAGGCTGAGGTTGCGGGAGCGGTCGTCGGCTTCTGCACCGTCTCCGTCGCAGCAGGCTTTCCAGCGGCACCGCCATCTAGTCACGCACCAAAGTTGACCTTTGCGACGGTCTCGTAGAAGCTCTTGCCCTGAGCAGCAGCGAGCTCCAGCTCCTTGGCCGACGGCTGTCTGCTGCCGTCACCGGCGGACAGGGTGCCTGCACCCCAAGGCGTGCCGCCACGGGCCTCGGATAAATCAGCGAGGAGACTGAACGACTTGGCATATCCCAGAGGCACGTAGATCATGCCCTGGTGCACCCAACTGCTGAGGGCCTGCATGGCAGTTATTTCCTGGCCGCCGCCCAGGGTGCCGGTGCTGACGAACAACCCAAAGTATTTGCCGTGCAGTTCGCCGCCCATCCACAGCTGACCGAGGTGGTCAATGAAGGTCTTCCATTGAGCAGAGTAGGTGCCGTAGCGAGTGGGGATGCCGAACAAGAAGGCGTCGTAGGTCTTCAGGATGTCGGGGGTGATGAACGGCACGTCCTTGGCTGGGCCTGGCGCGTGCATCTTTGCCAGAACTTCTTGGGGCAGGGTCTCTTCAATCCTGTTGCGGTGGGAGAAATCATCGGTCAGCTTTGCGACAGGTCACGACGAGCGAGGCCACATACTGGTAGAGATCGACTGAGCCGCCGGCTTCCTCAATACCCTTCTTCTCGGCCTGGGCCAGCTGGGCAATGTGCCCGTACATAGAGTACTGTACAGTGGACAAGTTAGCGCCTGTCATGAGATGCGATGGAAGTAGCCGGAACCACTGGTGAACAACGTACGTAGACGATGGCGACCTTTGGAGCCATGGTGGACAACAGTGGAAGATGATCCTGTGGTGCCGCGAATTGAGTCTTTGCTGGAGAAATAGGGGAAGAGCTGCAGACGAAGAGTGAGAAGTTTGATTATGTGGATGAGACAAGAGGGAAGAAGAAGATCCGCTCCGGAAGAGGAGTGCCTCGAGGCTTTTGTATCTGAAGCGAACCCTGGGTTCAATCAATGCGACTCCCCGGTCAATGCGCGGAAGAGGAACGGCGCAGGTTTCCAGGACAATCCTTATCGATACGGTTGGGTGGAGGTTGTATTACCTTATCATTACCGATCATCCGCCCCGCTCGAGCACCGGCATTCGTGATTCCCCGTACCTGACTTAAAGGACCTTGCCTGGTGCAACTCCCATGATTGCATGTTGCTGAATCAGTCCTCCTTACACTGCTGCATCCGGCATATTTCTTCCGACAACTACCTACAGCTAGTAGATCGATTGACCGGTAAAGCACCGCACTCTCTTGGTCATCGTATCTTGGGGTGTGGCAGCAGGCTAATGGTCAGGTACCTGACCTAAGCCTTCTGGGGCAACGACTGGATGAGTCGCTTACGAGAAGCTGACAGAGGATTGCATGTGGGCCAATCACGGGGAGTTGGAGACCCCCCAAGCGCGGAATTGCCCAATCCGCTGTTTGTAAGCTCAATCGCTATTCTCAAACATGGCAGGTCATTCGTTTACTCCCTTCATTCCCGTCGCCGCTTTGTGTATTCTTTGCAAGCCTTCCTTCAAAATACTCTCTACGCTCGGCAATGGCGGAAAACACTTTCTAACGCGGTGCACTGCAGAGACCAATTCCATCTCGCTACTCTGACGGCGGTCCGCGCGACCTCATTATTGCTACCTCTCCGACTCTCTGATTGCAAGTGGTAACATTAGGTAGGCTGATAACCCCAAAGGCAGGTATTGTTTTGTCTGCTGAAGCACCATTCGGCCATTATCGTCACGCTGTCGAGCAGACTAACGCCCATAGGTCCAGACCCTGAGGCAGTTATAGCGACAGAAGCCGGCTGGATCTCTGAAGCAAGGCACCAAGACCCTCAAACGCGTCGACTGTGGCTCATCAACCATCAAAGCCGGTGGTCCCCATACATTCATTCATTCTTCTTCCCAATGAACTTGTTGTTGTCTTTCCCAGAGTCTATTCGCGCTGTTGACGATGATCTCTGCTTTTCCGAGCAGCTTCTGCTTGAACTTTTCTGCATCATCTCCTTGTAATTTCATCTTTCTTGCTTGAGCCTGCATCATCACGGGCACCAGAGTCTCCGGATTTGCTTCTCCAAGAGCACGCACACTCCTGAATCCGTTTTCCCAGAAGATTCGCGCCATACGGCTTTTCACGAAAGGCACTTGAGCCATCTCCAGGAGGTCAGCCTTCGCTCCCGCCCGCAGCCTATCCAACATGTGTTCCAATACAGCAGCCAGCATGCCCCAGCCCATTCTTTGACAGAATTTGACCATTCCTGCTGCAAAACCATGACAGGTCTGAGCCAGCGTCTGGATCTGCCCACGCGGCACAGAGTATTTGAGACTAATTTCATGTACAGGAATCTCGTTGCAGAGGTCCCGTAGCTGAAAGGCCGAGTACGCTCTCCGGTACACGCGCGCCAGTCGGATCTCATCTGGGGTATCCTCTTTCAGCCCACCACCACTGCAAGTAAGTCGATTGACCATCGCCGGGTTGACTCCAATGAGTCGAATTGCTCTTAAGCCACTCTCATCCAAAGAATCAAGCTCATTGCGAAAGGTGGGCCATGATATTTCCGCAAGTCCGCTGGTCTGGACAGGCGTGAAAAGATAGAAAATGTGCATATCGCCATCCATCACAAACGATTCAAGCGCTCGACGCAATTCCGAGTGGACAAATATTCCGTCATCAGGGCTGAGACCTGAAGCCACCACAGCCACGCCAAGTGCTGTTGGCTCAAGGCAGTGTTGATATCCAGTCGTCTGTATCAATTCGCTTTCAAGCAGTTCCTTGATCGAGTTATCCACCATCTCCACAACGGCACCATGGTCCGTCGTTTGCCACAGCAGGGATGAATGTATATAGTGGTCAAGGGCACTTCTGCTAGATGTCATTCGAATCCCTATGACTTCAAGGATTGCCCTCTTGACACCCTGTTTATCCGGGGTCAAACAGCTTTCGACAGGAGGCATCTCTGCTTCGAGTAGTGCTGCCACCGCCTCTAGGTCGGTCTTTTGGCAGCACAAGTATGTTTCTCCAACCTCATCTTTTCCCTTGCGACCAGCTCTCCCACGCATCTGGCGAAGCATTGCAGGCCCTACCAGATCCCGACCCATTCGAGCCCCGTTCAGTATGACTCTCCGAGCTGGCAGATTGATTCCTGCTGCAAGACTACACGTCGCAACCATAACTCTCAGTATGCCGGTGTCATATGCCTCGGCGATCAAAGTTCGCTCCTCAACGGTCAATCCGGCATGATGGAAGCCAACCCCACAGGGGACGGTCCTGGAGAAGGTGGCCTCAAATCCTCCCGGCAAGGTGCGTAGTGACGCCAGCAGATCTTGTCGTCGACCCGAGAGCTCCTGGTCAGCGTGGTTGGCAGGCAGCGCGTCACTGATTAGGGATGCCATTCTTTCGGCGCCCAGCCGGCTACTACAAAATACCAACGCTCCGTGGCCAGTGAGAGCAGTTTCCACAGCCAGTGCGACAACAGCGTTAGACATTGGATTGTGCAGGTCCCGGTGCTCACTTTTTGAGATTATCCGGACAGGCTGCGGCCTCTGTGTTGGGACGATATCAGTCGCTGTGAGCTGGCTTGCTGTCCGAAAGAAGCCTTTAGCATTCACCGTAGGGTAGATGGCGTTGTCATACACCAGGTGTTCCTCGATAGGTATGGGGCGATAGTTTGCAATGTAGAACTTGGCCTTCAGCCACTGGGCCAAAAGTTGTGGGTTCGCCAGCGTGGCGCTCATACCAACAATTTGGACAGACGTCTCCAGGGACATCATTTTTGTAGCCAGGAGTTCCATTAGGTAGCCTCGATGCTCGTCATTGATCATATGTAATTCGTCTAAGACGAGGACTCCGATTTCAGCATCCTTGCCCTCCTCGATAGCAGTATTTACCAGGGAGTTCGCTTTCTCGATGGTGCACACTGCGACATCACAATCCGCCCAGTCAACAGTAGATTTGTTACCTCCGAAGAACCCGCTTACGCGCACCATGCTACTGGGTCGACGCCAGGTGGAGTTGGGAACACCATCAGGGAGCCCTTCAATATTTTTGGTGACCCCATCAGCGAGTGACCGCAGCCACTTCAACTTCTCCTGGACCAGCGCGACATATGGGAGAACCAGGATACCCTTCACTCCGGGGTTATCAATAACCCGTTTGAGAAGAAGTATGTCGGCAACCAATGACTTGCCGCCGCCTGTGGGTGCGGTATAGACCAGATTCTGCTCTCCAGTCAGCAGCCCCCTGCCCAGTAGACACGATGACTGCCACGGATAGATGGCACGTACTCCTAGACTATCCAAATTGTCGACAAGTCTGGGTGGAAGGCCGTAGAGTGGATGTCGAAGGGTGAGTAAAGGGTTTTGCGAGAGACCAGGGGTGGATGATAAGATAGGCGGCAATGGGACTGGCTGATCACTGGATAAGGTGCAATGTCGGTCAAGGCTCTCTGTTGGAACAATCCGACTAGCTTGTAGACGCGGCCGAAGGGGATGGTGTAAATGAGCTGAGGATTCCTTCTTCTGTATCTGTGGCAGCGAGGGACGGTTGTAAATGGGAAGGTTGTCCTGCAGCGTATCCGTAGTCTCACCTCGTCGCTTGGATCCCGCGAGAGGCTTGATATTGTAGGTCTGATTCCGGGCCAAATCGACGGTAGTTGGCTGGCCGTAGATCGCGGGCCACGCGGCGGCCATTGACTGGCTCACCACTATGTCATTCCACCGGTTAAATCAGGAGTTACAGGAGAAATATAACCTGGAATGACACCTGCACGTGGGACCCAGAATGATGAGGGTTTTGATATGCAAATTGAAGTGTGATTGTTGCCTTGAGGTGGCACGCATTGTACAAGTGAAGTCCAGAAAGGATGCATAAACATGCAGGATGGAAGGCGACCAGGCATTAGGGCAGGCGCCACTGGCACGTGAAAGGAAATGAGCGAACCCAATATGAAATAGCCCAAACCTAATTGAAGCCCACCCGCAAGCTGGCCGCCAAGCCACCCAACGTCAACTGGAACTAGGTATCTACTACCTACCTAGGTAGGTACTAATAGCTTGACAGCACAGAGACAAGCAGCAGGACGAGAAAGCAAGAATGATTGTTACCGGTAGCTGCGTGCAACTCATCACCATAACTGGGGAATGTAATAGCTTCCTGCCATTGCCGTTCACAAGGGCGGTAGGGACATTTTATGATACTTCTGAGGCGTTACCTGCCAGAAATACCGATAACTTGCAGCAAGGAGTAGAAAGGTGTGGTGATAATGGGCTTGCAAGCCGAGGACAAGGCAGCAGTGAGAGATCTAAACCTTTGCGGTCCCAGTCGCATGTCCAGTGGGTGCAGATTGGAGACGCCACCACGACGTCGAGGCCCAACCGATACCTCATGGGACTGGACCTAAAGAAGCGGTTGTGTAATAGACATGATGAGTAGTCCAATCTCCCTGCTATGTTTGTGTGTGTTACTAGAATCCACAACTGAACTGTCGAGGAGGTAAGCAGAAGAGCCGGTAACTGAGAGATGTGGTCAAATTTAGAGAGGAACCTCGAGTGGGAGGTCAAGGTCAGGTGATGCCAAGATCTCCGGGCGCTAGTAAGGGACTCCAATGGACCCGATTACACTAACCGTTTTCATTGTAGCACAGCAATCTAGGTAGCTTGCTAGTGGCAGATGGCAGATGGGCCTTGCACACAGACTTGTCAACTGAACTTCAACCACACCTGATGCCGCCGTTGAGGCACGCTCCTCGTCCATAGCTACTGCGGCTCTATTGTGTTCCATAGGTACCGAGAGACAGCCGCGCATTGTGGAAACCCAGGGGAGGTGCTGGTAAGGTTATTTTCTGCTTTGCTAAGCCAGCAGGTATCAATCGATCATAATAGCTAAATATCTCCCTTAGGTAGGTACCTACTAATAAGGTAGGTAGGATCCTGTTCCGTGCCTAAGGTACACTACCCACTAGCACTGTTGGTTATAACCCGTCCCATCCGATGCTGCGTCAAACCAGGCCTCAACACCGCAGTCTTTCTGAGTTGCGCAAATTCAAGTCTGCCTCCCGCGTCCATGGGAGCGGTCCTCACTGGCCCAGCACTATGCAAGTCGAAACTACCACAAATACAGGCAAAGGTAAGCTGATGCATCTCTTCCACGGATGAGCACTAACTGAAGTACTCTAATTACTGCCACCGCCACCGCTACTGCCACACGTTGCTGAAACCCATGATCATCAATATCGATCGTCTACCATTATGAGACTGGGTGGTGTTGGATGCCATGTTTTCTTGAGGAGACTGGAGTAGTAGGCCTCATCATACCTAATAGTTACGGGGAGCGACCAATAAAAGACTCAATTTCTTCCGCTCGGGTTCTTTCATACCAGTGATTCACATTCAAACTTCTCTGCTGTTATACTACGCCATCGCCTGCCACTTGCTTACTAGCCTGCCTTGACAACTAACAACTTAACTATCAACCACGATTTCTTCCTTCGCCGAGTTCTGTCCTTCCCCATCTTTTCCTCCCTCCCTCTTCTTGTCCTTCCCTCCTTCAGCCTCCTGTCTTCTTTCTTCTCTACCTCCCTTTGTTCACTTTCCTTCTTCCTACCAGCAAGTTGGATCGATTTGTCTTGACTGTCCGCCCAACCCGCTTTTGTTTGGTTCCTCACTCTTGCTTCGCACCGACAGCGTGTATACGGCCAACTGCGCGGCCCCATCCACCTACAAATAGAGGCGCTAACCCACACACCGGCCTGGTCACTCTACTCTGGGCGCGCGTGCCCTTTGATATATCGCCCACCTTCCGCCCTACTTCTTCGGCCTTTTCCTTTCACCTTTATCACCAACTTCTCCGGTCTTTTGACCATCTCCCCCTTTCCATCTATTGTCTCTACAGTGCCTGGCCTCGCAACTCTAGATTGGCACCATCGTCCTCCTCAGCTCTTCCGCCGCTTCTGAGCATCCTCGCAACCCTGCGCAGGCCACCCATCCCACCCATCTGAGGTCGCCATGCGATAAGTCGGGCTTTGAAGGACTCGAACCACGCGCACGCCTCGCCTGGCCCGGACCCAAGTGACGATATGTCGGCACTCGACGCCCTCGCTGTCGCGTCTGTGCCTTCAGATAATCGATCGAGAGAACAGTCAGGTGCACCTTCACTCTCCCAGAAGGATGTGGCGCCAAGCGTGCTTGCAAGTAGCATGGATGTTTCCCCTGCACCGGAAACTGCGATTTCCCTCGACACACCTCAATCGCAGCCTATGACGGCCACGGCCTCTTCCTCCTCACAACATCCACCTGTCGAAAACGGCGATGCCTCCGCCTCTGGTCCATACGGGACTCGTTCAAGAAATCGTACGGGTGGTGCACGTATCAATTATGCAGAGGACAAGGAGTTGGACACAGATCTGGAACCCATTCCCAAAGTCAGTCGGTCCAGCAAGAGGGCATCGGCGGCGCATAGCGAACTTCCACCAGCAACTTCAGGGTTCGCCGCCGTCAACCACTCCAACGTGGATCAGCTACCTGAGAATGCTTCTGCCCCACGCCCGGCCACTCCTGTCGCGGCTAGCGCTCCTGCTCCCTCGAAGAAGAGGAAACAACCCGGGAGTTCCTCTACTGTTGCGGCAAACTCAAATGTTGGCGGGAGTTCGCGTCCGAGACAGGCCGCCTCCATTCCCTTCAAAGGTTATGTTGAGACAAATATGATGAGCTTTTCCAAATGCGGATATCGGTTGAATGAGAAGAAGCAACTTATCGCCGATGATGGCACCACTGTACAAGCAAATGGTATGTCTCATTGATGTGACGTGTCTGTACTCGACAGACAGCTGACTCACGCCTAGATCACGTTTACTTGGTTTGCGAGCCCCCAGGTGAACCCTATTACTTAGCGCGGATCATGGAGTTTTTACATGCAAAAAACGACCCCGAAGGTCCCATCGACGCGATGCGAGTAAATTGGTACTATCGTCCCAAAGATATTCTCCGGCGGGTTCAAGACACGCGCGTGGTCTTTGCCTCCATGCATTCAGACACCTCTCCCCTGACTGCACTCCGTGGAAAATGCAACATCCGTCATCTGTCCGAAATCTCAAATATGGACGAGTATCGAAGTAAGCCCGATTCTTTCTGGTTTGACAAACTCTACGACCGGTATATGCACCGATACTACGAGGTGATCCCTACTCATAGAGTGGTCAATGTCCCTCAGCATGTGAAGACTGTGCTCGACCAGAGATGGAAGTTTGTTCTGGTCGAAGTCGGGCGAGGTCGAGAATTAACTAGTGAGAGCAAGAAATGCACCAAATGCGAGCAATTCGCCAGCAATCATGATTCGGTGGACTGCGCCGTGTGCAAGAGAACATACCACATGCAATGCGTGAGACCCCCTTTGTTGAAGAAGCCTGCAAGAGGATTTGCCTGGGCGTGCGCGGCCTGCAGCCGAGCACAAGAGCTCAAAATGGATGCTCGCAACACTCCTGTGGGCTCCGAGGCTGGAGCACTTGACGATGATGATCTGATGGATGATGACGAGGACGAGATCCAGCCCAAACAACAGGAGACGCGTGAAAGCAGCGTCGTTCAAGAACGAAATCCACCACCTACCCCGGCACAGGTTGCCCAAGCAAACCTCTGGCCTTGGAGATATTTGGGTGTTCATGCACGCGCGGAAGATGCCTTGGACTATGACGACCGAATCTATCCTCGAGCGAGCTCTAGGTTAGGGCCGCGGCACCAAGCGAATGTCAATGTTTGGCACGGCCGGCCAGTGGAATTGGTCAAACCAGCGGAGATAAAACGCAAATACCTGAAGAACTCACATCATCAGAAGGGTGGCAAGCCTCCCAAAGATACCGGGACCGATACAGACAGGGATCAGCGTTTGAAACGACCTAAGTGGGTTGTGGATGAACCGGTCGGTTACATACCTCGAGGGCAGGACGAACCTGTCGAGATTAAAGGTAAAAAAGAGCACACTGCTCAATTGATTTTCAAGATGCCGGAACCGCTGCAATACTCGGAACGAGGCGACGACAATGATGCTGTCAGGCCTCCCAACGCGGAAGAATTAGTAGACGACTACATGAGAAGAGTCAAGCCGATTGCGGCTCAGTATAATCTACTAGATTCATCGGTTGATTTTCTTACCAAAGCGGTCGAAAAGCTCCAGGAGAACAACTACGATGTCGAGAAAGCACTCGAGGCGATGAAAGGACTGTCCTTGCGCGGCGATCTGAAGCAACCCGATCTCAACAGGGAGGAGATCAAACGGTTCGAAGAAGGAGTTGCAAAATACGGAAGTGAGCTCCATGCCGTATCGCGTCATGTGGGACCAAGTGTGAAGGAATGGCGAGTTGTCCGTTTCTACTACATGTGGAAGAAAACCGAGAGAGGACGACAGATCTGGGGCAACTACGAAGGGCGACGCTCCAAGAGAGACTCTAAACGATCCGACAAAGACGGAAATGCACCCAAGCTCCTGGACGATGTCGCTGATGACAAGGACGATTCCGCCTTCGACGAGGAGAAGGCGGCGCAGAAGAAGCGGGGATTCGTATGCAAATTTTGCAGCACTCACCACTCCCGTCAATGGCGACGTGCTCCGGGGACTCCTCCCGGCACTCTTGTGCCCAAAGACCAGGCTGCGAAAAACAGCAAAGACAAAAGTCAATGGCTTACCTTGGCGTTGTGTGGAAGGTGCGCATATCTCTGGAGGAAATATGCAGTGCAGTATGAGGACATTGAAGAAATTTCCAAGAAGATTGCATCATCAGGCAGCCGGGCAGCTAAGCGAAAGGTAGACGAAGAACTGTTGCGTCTTATCCTTGAAGCACATCAGATGTCTGGGGATCCCATTCCCCCAAAGGCTGTGGATGAGGTCAACAAGGCTGGCATGGAAGTTCCGCAAAACATTATTCAACCCGACGAGCCACCAAAGAAGAAGGGCAAAGGAGACCGTGATGGAGGTCAAGGAACTCCGGACGTTGCTGTTCCCGAAAAGAAGAAGGTGATCGAGAAGCCACAGGAGCCTCCACCGATCGAACCAGATCCGCCGAAGGTCAAGATCCATCCCTGTGCGGTCTGCCGTGTCATCGACCTCCCTGGACAAGAATTGCTGAAATGTCGCGACTGCCGTCTCCACGTTCATGGCTCCTGTTACGGGGTAGGAACGAAGACCAACACGAAGCCTTGGTTTTGTGATATGTGCAGAAACGATCACAATCTCCAGGTGTCAACTACTTATGAATGTGTTTTATGCCCTGTCAAATATACTGCCCAAGAGCTGATGGAGCCCTTGAAGACCTCGCACAAACGAAAGACGGATCGAGATCGCGAGAAGGAACGCATTGAAAAGGAGATAATCCAAGAAGCCAGCCGTCGATGGCGCATGGAACAAGAAGCTGCGGGTCGGCCGGTCAACCCCCGTGAAGCTCTTAAACGAACAGCCTGGAACAATTGGATTCACATCACCTGCGCCCTGTGGACCAAGGAAATCAAGTTCGGCAACGCTGAATTGCTCGATGATGCCGAAGGGGTCGGCTTCATCCCTCCGGAGAGATTCGAACCTCCCTGCAAAATCTGCAAACAAACCGGATATCCTACGGTCAAGTGCCAGCAGTCCAACTGCAACGCTTATTTTCATGTCGGGTGTGCCCATCAAGCAGATTACATCTTTGGATTCGATGTCGCTCCTGTCAAGAGCACCCGCCGTGACACGGTAAATGTGATGAAGCTTCAAGGCGAGATCGGCGTTGTCACAGCTGCAATTTGGTGCCCAGCTCATATTCCAACAACTGTCGTTCACAACATGCTTGAGCCTACAGAGTCCGGGCTCAATGCCATGCAGTTGTTTGCTCGCACGTACAAGCAAGTTGACAATTCGACCACAGGAACTGTCAGACGAGCTGCACAGTTCTCTACAAACGTGCCCAACTCTGCACCGGCAGCCCAATCTCATCAGAGACGTAGCTCCGCGGTCAATGGTCTGAATGGCACTATTTCACATACAGATCGCCCGGGCGGTTCCAGCCTCAGGTCGTCGCCAGTTGCGGTGTCTTCACAAGAGCCAGACGGTCGCCCCAGTGTGTCAAATTCAGCAACAACAGCGGTGAACAAGACCAGCGGCGTGAAAAGGTGCTGTACTTGCCTTGTGGATACCAGTCCCCGCTGGTGGACCATCGACCAGCCCGGAGCATTGTTACCGGCTGCAAATGGAATTTACCCAGTGCAAGCTAGCGAGGACGCTGCGGTCGGTAGTTCAGGTGATACTGTCATGACCAATGGCATTGTCAAACCGGAGCCTGCTGAAAGCAATGCTCTGGGAGCTTTCGTCGACCGTGCCGACAAAATCAGGTATCAATGCCACAAGTGCCATGTCTTGAAGCGAACACCGCCTTCATCACCGTCCCAAGTCAAACCTCGTGAGAAAGTTGCTTCAGAACCAGCCCCAGAGCCGTTTGCGTATCCACCAGCAGAACCTGCTCCGGAACCATTCGCATACCAGCCGCTTCCTCCGCCACCAGCTGCTTTTCCTCCAATCAGTCGACCTCCGGGGGAAACACCACCTCAGTCACATTCGCATTCTCATCCTCTCGGGCCTCCAGTCTCTCATCAGCACCACTGGCCAAATACTACTGCAGCTCCTCCGCAATGGTCCTCTCCCGGCATGCGTCCGATACGCCACCCTTCTCCTCCTTCGGCACCTAGACCTTACGAACAACCATCACTGTATCAGCCGGCTCCTGCGCCTGAGTATCCCTCTCCGTACAGCAGACCGTCGCAGCCGTCCCCGTACACAAATGCTGCTCCGCCTCCGCCGCCGCCGCCGCCGCCATCTGTTACAGGTCCTCTTCCACAACATTCTCCTCCTCCCGCCCCTTATTCCGTTCAAACTCATCACCATCATCTCCCAGCACCATTGATACCCCAGCAATATCCACGTCCGTCATCTCCCCCGCGGTATGTTCCGGAGAGGGCGCCGGTACCTTCACCTCGTCTCGGCGGCCTAGGACCTTCGAGCATATTGTCCCGGCCATTCGCCCCTGATCCGCCTCGTCAACCCACTGATGGCTCTCCTGTCAACGGTTTCGCAGCGCCTCCTGCTCCAGTGGCGAGAAAATACGGTCCAGGCCTCTCTGCGCAACCGGCACCGCTTTCGTCCCACACTCCGCCTGTCGTCAGACTCTCACCATCCGCGCAGTCCCTAGCTCAAATTGCTCAAGCAGCAAACGAGCAGACGTCCGGGCCACAGTCAAGGCAAGCAAGCGTGGAAATGACGGCTGCATCGAGGTTTGGTGCACGAACAGCAGCTGAGAGCCCTCACCAACGACCACTTACTCCAGCTGGTGCATCGGCGCTTAGAGATGACAGGAGAGATGGACCGGGTGCAAGTGCCAGTCCAAGCTTGAGGAACTTGTTAAGTTGATGGACGGAATTCGATGGGCATGTTGAGCGGACTAGAAGTCGACGGCGTTGTCGTTGTTACAGACCCTGAAGTCGGTCAGGAAGATAACACAGCGAGTCTACCTTAGCTAAGCGGGTCTTTTTGGCGTGAGACAAGCATGCGTGTGCACTGATGGCATGCACTCTGCGAGCTTTTTTGTACGGTGGGCCTCTAGGCAAGGAAGAACATCATCATCTGCTTCACAGGGGTGGTGTGTCTCTCACAGTAACGTAACGAGAAACAAAACGGAGATCTTCAGATAGGCTCAAGTGTCAGACCACCTCTCTTTTGTGTGCCTTGTTCGAGTCTGCAATACACCTCGTCTTTTTGAGACTGTGTAGCATGTAGAAGGTCAGACTGCCAATTGGTATACTGAAGAATTATTCAATCTTTTTTGCTCACGCTGGGCACGAAATATATGAAAAATAGATGGGGTTTGATGCCAGTTAGGACTCAATCAGTAGACAGTCTTAATCGACTAGATCCCCCAAGGATGACACAAACTGGAAGGCAGGCTGTCAAGGTTAAGTGCAAATGGTCCATCAAGGCTTTTCGCTGCCGAGAGCGATTACAGTACATAACCCAGCGCATATGATGGGTGTCTAGCTAACCATGGACTAGGGTTTAACCTGATACGAGGTGATGGCGCTGCTGAGACCGAGGGACGTTCCAGTTCAACAGTGACCTTTTCCCGATCGGCTTGATCGCATCCACTCCGGTCGTCTTGACCTCTGTCATGCCCCTGGAGGTGGCCTGGTCGAGAATGCTTCATTGAGACCTCATTCATCCAGCTAACTTGTTTCCGACCAGGCTGTATCACAAGCACTGCCAATGTAAACTGTGTGTTCTGTGCCGTGTCTGCGAGACTCCATTGTGCCGCGTTGTAATGCGCTGTGCCTGTGACACGCTTTAGCAGAGTGTCGTGGGTTCCCACGGCAGCAGGACGGGCCCAACCATCAGTGCCAGGTTTGAAGGCAGACGCTCATTCTTCATCCTCGTCATCATCAATGACACGTCTCTTCTTCCTGGCTTGTGGCGTGCCGGCGGGAGCAGACTCGGCTTCGCCTTCGTCGTTGTTGTCGGCGCTAGCGGCGCGTTTCGGCGTTGATTCTCTGTCTCTATTCCGACCGCGATCCTTCTCTCGGCCCTCACGATCGTTCCCACCTCGAGTGCGATTGTCAATAACAGTTTCACGCCCTTCAATCTCCAAGTCGTCCACATCCGGGTCATCATCCTCCTCGGCCTCAGCCTCCTCGCCTTCGGCGTCCTCATAGATCTCTGGCTCTTCATCGCTGGCGGCCAAGAAGTCGTCTTCGCGATCATACTCGTCTTCACGGCCCCTGCCACGCGGCATGTTTTCGTCCTCATCGTCCGAGTAGATGTCGCCGCGGCGGTTAACTCTGCGGTTTCGAGCATTGCTACTCTTCTTGCCACGGGCCAAAGGCATGCCGTCGTCGTCTTCCAGGCCGGCCACGCTGAGACCTGCTCCGCCCATGCGGCCTAGTCCTGCGCGACCTAGTACACGGTCCTTGCGCATAAGCAGCCGGTCTTCGGCAGCCTCACGTTTGCGGCTGGCTCGCGACCGCTCTTTCTCAAACATCTCCGCCGCTTTCTTGGCAAGTTCTGGATCTTCCTTGACTTGTTTCAGGCTCGCCAGTGGGTCGTGCATCTGTGTCGCTGCAGCGAGTGACTGTTGCAACATCAACACTGATTCGTCTGCAAGGTCGCCGGTCGGTTGGATCTTCATGGACGCGTCAAAAGGAGCAACAATCTGCAGGTCGACTCCAGCCGTTGCATGCGGCGCCGCCAAATAATTGTGTGAGTCCTTGTTGGCATCGTATTGCGCCTGAGATGATCCTGGATTCTTAGGCCAGTCCTGTCTCAAAGCCGTGGTGGAGATTCGGTAATGATCTTTTGGGGATGAGGCAATTTGCAGCGTCAAGCTTCCGTCTGACCACCGCACAATGCGCGAGTTTGATTGTAAAAGCTCCGGGTTCTTAGGATCGCGACGCCAAAAGATCGTGCTTGCTGCAGTGGAGAAGGCAGAGAACTTGGCTGTTGGGTCGACTTCTGGATCGCGCCCATCGTGCGGCTGTTTCGGAGGTTCGTAGGTTGCAGGGGAGAAGTTGCGATGTTTGATGCCCAGAAAAGGTGGCATGTTGAGCAAATAGAGCTACAATGTGAGTCAGTAGGTGCACTTGAGAGATGGAGGACATAGTGTCATGTACCTCTTCACCCTCAGGCGGTTTGATCCTGGCCATGTCCACGTCGAGAAGCTTCAACTGTTTCTGCTCTTCGTACATTTCTTCATGGTCCTCCACGGTCGCCGCAACGCGGTCTGTTCGGCCCTCATCGTCACCGGAGTCTAGCTCGGAATCGTCAAGTCTTCGGTGCGAGCTTTTCAGATTAGTCAATGTGCGTCTAAGGAGCATGAATTGTCGTACTCATTTTGGTCTTGGTCTAACTCTTCATCATTGTCGCCGAAGAGGTCGCCGTCGTCGTCAGACGCGTTGCTGCCGTTCAACACCGCTTGTGGTGAGTCCCCTCGTTCCACATCCCCGTTCTGAGCAACGGAGTCGACCTCGGCGGACATCTTAAATGGTAGTTTCGACCTAGGCACAGGTATTACGTTTCCCTTTGCACAAATACGCCGAAGACCGTCAGCGGTGGCTGCAAGGTTGGAGGACAAGCACTTTGCCAATCATAAAGCCACGAAAGGCGACTGATAGAAACTGTATCAAGAGAGTCACGGGCGTACGTTGCTGTGAATAGAGTAAACGCAGTCCAGCGAGAATTGGATGTGAAGATTAGCGACATTTTCCCGAAAGGGTTAGCTCGATGGCGACCGGGTATGTTGCCTCAGGGGGAACCACGTTTCATTATTGGCCGCTCTGTCCATCTCCGACTTTCATATGAGCCTTACCTGCAGCATCGTGTCTCGACTCCTTTTCCATAACAACAACCTCACCAGCGACAAACCTTGTGTACCAAGGTGAAATAAAACTGTCGTGACGCCCGCCTCATCGCCGAGATGGCGACTTTCTTTCAAAGCGTGTAAGCAACTGCGCCCTGACCTTTGTGCCCATACCCTTATACCGCTTCTCTGTGCGTCCGCCCACCGCCCCTGCATTTGGTTGTCACGCAAAGGACAGCCAGGATGGCAGAGAACGCGAGAACAACCGAGCCGTCTATAGTCTTTCCAGTATCTAACAGACAGCTGACCCAAACTTCAGTCGTCAAGGCTTCACCCGAGGCAACACGAAGAGTACTCAAAACCTCAAGGCCCAATACAACGCATCCCAGTCGCCGAATTTGCAGCAAGCGCCGCCTATGCCACCCCTTACCAACTCCCCTTCGCTGTCCTCAAACTTCAGTCAAGAGGCTACCTATATCGAGCAAGAGCCGAAGAAGTTTCTGAATGAGAAATATGCCAAATGTTCGGTCAAAGGAAACTTTCTGACATTGGCTGCACAACCAAAGAATGTCGAACTTGGAGAGTGGCTGGCCCATCAACGTATGTTCCTCACGCGCGGCATACTATACTAAGCTGATAATTCTGCAGTGGTGGAGATGAACAGGTTGCTTACCAGCATGATCCAAGTTATCCAAGAGGTGGACATGAACACCGGAATGCCGCTGTGCAATGAAGTTAGCTGCCCTACCATGTCAGCTGGACGGTATGTCAACCATGAACGCGAAAGATGTGGATACTCATTATGTTATAGTCTCACTTATACCTGGCTCGAGAATGGTAGACCAGCCAAGATCCCAGCACCATCATACATCGTCCGGGTTCAGAGATGGATTGTTGGCAAAATTCACGACGAAAAGGTCTTTCCCACAGAGCCACCAATGAGCGTTGCCAGCACTGCCTACGCTTCTGGAGATACCAGCTCGACTCCCGGCTCATCGACAACCCCTATTCCGGCTGGACCTACAACTCTCAATCAATCCCTTACCTCACTTGCCGGCAACCAGGACGAATGGGTTGGCAAATCTTCAGGGTTCCCGCAGAACTTCCTTCAAGATGTGAAGAGCATCATCAAGCAAATGTTCCGATGCTACGCTCACTTGTATCACTGCCACTGGGACCAACCGTTTTGGCACATCAACCGTCACCTTGACCTTAACAGCTGCTTCGTTCACTTCATTACCGTGACCATGTACTATGACCTGCTCCCGAAGAAGGACATGGAGCCTCTCCAGGGCCTGATTGACATCTTTGTCGCTCAAGGTATAGTCCCTCGAGAAGCTGTGCTGCAACATGTCAGTTAGATGTGCAAGGAGTCGTCCGATACACCTACACCTGGGCACAGGATGCCATTGTAAGGGAGACAAGACTCATTGGAACCGAACGTCTACCGAAACGAACGAAATGCATGCATTTAGCGATAAGGGCGTTAGGGAGCATGGAAGGACCATGACACGTGCAGTGTCTAGCGAATGGGCATGAACGAATGGTGGATTAGGGCATTGGGAAAGCAGGTATGCGAGCGTGCTGGCACACGGAATGAACTCTGGAGTGAATACGCAAGCATTTCACTCAAGGTTCGAGCATCCCGTGCAAATTCCCGGACTGCTGCAGCGAGAGCAAAAGAGCGGTGACTCCCAGCAGAGAGCCCTTGGGCTTGAAATGAATCACGTCCAATAAAGACTTTTCCGGCTTCACTCCCTTTGTTTCATTTAACCAAAGTTTTATATTTCTTTCAAGCGTCTTTGTCTATTCTGTTACAGTGCAAGGATTTCTTTCATTCACGCCCTGCATGAATGCCGCCTGGCTCTCTGTGAAGGCCATCAATCTCGAGTCTTTGCAGTCCTTTCTGGCCAAGAGATGGTCCCTCACTTGCCTAACTCATTTCCACATCAACTGTCTCCCACAGTTTGAGGAAGGTTTGAGAGAGCCCTATGTCGTGACGTGTTATAACATATTGCACGACAACTCACCGGGCCTTATCCCTTTCAAAAGCTCGTCATCGCCTAGGCAGAGTTAGCTAGGTAGTCAGTGAATGGACATATTCATGTCACAACAAGACCCGTGACCGATGACCAACTAGCGCGGCACGAGGCATGATTCAAGAGACCAACCAGTCAGAAATTGATTCTCAAGCGAAACATGCTTCTCTCGGGTCATGTCCCTCATTGCAGAACGGACAGGTCGGCCAGCCTGGAGCAAGACTTGGAGCGGGACATGGACCTAGCTTCGGAATTGACTGAGGAGAGGCAAATGCACATCTTCCGCCAACCGTGACGAACGAGGCCCGACCTTTGCAAGAGTCCGCTCTAGCTTCAGTATGGCTGGGGGCTTGGAAACACATTTTTGCTGCTAGATATTTCTTTCAACTGCCTGCAGCTGAGTGGAAATGCACGGTCAACGCTGGATGGGTGATATCTGTGTTTCAGGAATCTAAAGCGAGTTGTGGCGAGCACTCAGCTTCACTTTGATGTCGAGATTGGCGCCGAGTAGGAGGCTAAATCGAGAGTGGCTTGAGTTGATGGATGGTAAGGGAGAATAGAGACTCAATGATGCGACGAGACGGAGCGGGTAGATATAGACGACAGTCGGGGCGTCGGTGAAGCCTGGGAAACGGCCAAGTGAGACATCTGGACAAGGGCACTTTTGTCAAGTGAAAGCGGTATGGGTGAGACAGTTGGACAATCACGACTTTTGTCAAACCAACAAGTAATTGCTCTTGTAAAAGAAAGCAGAAAGACATGCAGCTATTTCCAAAGGTTAAGGTGGCGGCTCAAACATGTTGATGTGAGACAACAGAGGCAACAACGCCGCATGATGGAGAAAGAATGAATGGATAGAGAGTGTGCTGGTGAAAAGGCATTATTGTGTTCGAGCTGGATGTGTCTCTCTCTTCCCACCTCTCTTTTTTGGCCTTTGTTGAGCGGTTCCGGGCGGTGAAAATCCACTCTATGAAGCGATAGAGGTCGGTTCTAGTCATACACCGGTGCATGGGTGTTTTGGTGGCGCAGGCTGCCTTGCGGTCTTTCCAATATCCCCTTAGCAGGAAAATGCAGCTGATGACCATCCCGAGACCGGCCAGGCCCAGGCCAACGTACCATGCTCCTCGATAACCATGCAGGACATCCTGCGGTGTTCGGCCGCCATTGTTGACATGTACTTCGACAGTGCCGGCGAAGCCTAGGCCCAAGGAAATGCTGTAGTTGACGATCGTGTTGACCAGGCTGGCGGCAATGCCGTGATGTTCTTTGCTCACCGAATTGGAGAGGATCAGGTTCGCGGCAGGGAAGGACATATCCATGCCCCTGTTGACCTCGCGTCAAAACTAGAGATCCCTAGCAATGATTGAACTCATCAAGGAGTCGGGACAAGATGAGACCAGTGCACACTGACGCGAGAGCGCCAGAAACAGCGACCGGGCTCAAGTATGCGACGGCAAGCAAGGGAGAAGCTCCTCGTAAAACTTCTAGAAAACTGACGAGGTAAAAGACAAATATGCCTGGCCACATCGGTCTTCAGCTGCAGAGCTGAGAGTCGAGAAAGAAAAGACGTACCAAAAGAAGACCAGCCGCATGCGATGCAGGCGAGAACAAAGCTTACCTCGACTGTGAGAGCTTCGAACGGAACCAGCAGGGACGAAGAGATTCGAAACTCGATGTAAAAGAATAGCGGGAGAAACAAAAGCCCCAATATCATGGTCACGTAGACGTACGGCTTTTGCCAACCGACGATCGGCGCCTGATTCCATGCAAAGTTGAATAGGACGAGCGCCGTAACACCAACGGCAGCGCCAGGAAGCTCGATGAGCTTCAGCTTGTCTCGCAACGAGCGGCCTTAATACTCCGGTCTCTTGGGTGGATGAGGAATGATGAAGTGAGTAACGCCAACCAAGATCATGAGTGTGATGGCCAGGCTGAAGAATGCCCACGGCCACCAGGTCAGGGCAAACAACCCGGCATATGCACCGCCAACTATGGAGCCGCCTGGAGCGTCGCAACGTCAACCTTGGTTCTACGGCAGTGGCAATAAACAGAGTCGACAACCCACCCGGCGCACAAGCACCAAAAAGTGCAAACACCATATCCTTCCTTGGACCAGGAGGATAGGTAGATCCCAGTAAGGCGACACCATTGGGAAGCGTGATGGCCGGGCCTATTCCCTGGAAGACCCTGGCAAAGACGAACAGAACATCGTTTGAGTATACACTCAGCCCAGCAACCATGGACCAGAGAGCAAACCAAGTGAACCCGATGATGAGCATGCGCTTGTAGCCAAAAATGTCACCCAGTCGACCGCTGATGATGATGAACGTCCCAACGGTCAAGCTGTATCCGGCAATCAGCCAGCTAAGCTGGCTGGAGTCGGTGATCTTGAAGCTGCGGCCTATAACGGGCAGGATGAACAGCGTTTGCCCGAGACTGACTTGCGTGGTGAATTGCGCAAGACATATGATGCCCACAAACAGGATCTCCCGAGGCAGAGAAAACGTGGAGACAATGAATCGTGAATGCTCCAGTGAGGCCTCTCTGTCAGCTCCTTCAGTTTCTTTGTCGAGTGAATTCGTGCCAGGGCTTCCAGCGATGTCTCTTCCGGGCAAGGTGTTGCCAGTATTACCAGTACCTGTAAGTGGTTGCTCACCCTGATGTGGCTGGCTGCCTTCCTCAATCAGCTGAAGCGTTGGAGCCATTTCTCTTAGCACACTTCAGTATTGGAAGACTCGAGGAAGACTCCATCCTGGCCCTCCGCGCGAAGGTGCGGATCTGCACACATTTAATGTGTCGCCGGGCTGGCCATGTCCCGGTTGATGGCCGGTGCTGTGCCATCTTTGTTATGAGACAGAGACTCAATATGTGTTCACGGCACGGCCAGGACAAACTCCGCCTCCGACTCCCAGTGAAACCGAGCATGGCTGACATTGTCTTGGCATAAACCGTAGTCGCCAGCAAAAATTCCTCCGCAAATAATTAAAATAACCGGCTGTCAGACAAAAAGGTTGTTTGCCGGCTTACTTCACCCATGTTCAGTTCCGCTCGCATTTTCCCTACGCTGACAAACTGTGGTCGCAACACCATCGATCATCTATGTCTCCCTGGGGAGCAATCCTAGGAGATCGTTGCTCCTTCCCTCCAACATGTCCTGTCAGCTGCTGAAGGACGGAAACAATCCGCCACCAGGAGGACGCTCTCTTGAAGCTGCTCAAACCGCATCCTCTTTCTCATTGACTGCACTAGAAAGAGCTACGTACTCTTCAATTTCACCCTGCCGGTCCTCGGCCACCACCTAATTCCACAGCATACGACATGGCGAAGCTCAGTTGCTGTCGCCCTTTGATTGCTGTGCTTTCGTGAGTACCATCCCTCTCAAGTCTTCATCCAACCATGGCCCAGCGGCATGACCATTTCAGCCCTCCACTCCCAACGCCTTGTACGCGGCTTTGACATACATTTCAGTCCTCGTTGAGCCCAGAATGCCCACGCCCATCTTATTCATGACGTACGAGAAGGTGATTTTGCGGTCGAGGTCCATGAGGATCAGACTGCCACCCCAGCCGCCCCAAAAGCAGACTCTTCCCGGAGGTACCCATTTCAAAGACTGAGCTGTAGCGCCACCAGCCAGTGCGTAACCTATTCCCCAACGTATGGGGAGGCTGAGGACCAGATCAACACCGTCAGCCTGGACATCGAAGATACGATCGATGGTCGGCGGCGACAACAGCTTGACGCCGTCAACGGACCCGCCCAGCGTGACTGACGACAGCAGCCGAGCCAGGCCACGGGCGTTAGTGTGGCCATTGACCGCAGGGATGACTGCTCGGCGCCATTCCGGAGTCTTGGTAAAAGCCGGGTCAACCAAAGGGCCTGTGAAGGTCTTGACCATGACCGAAGCCGGGTCCATCTTGCCGAGGTCGAAGTCCGCCGGCGGCGGAGGGACGATAGGTGAGATTCGAGGCCAGTCTTTCTCCTCAGCCCCGATCTGGAAATCCGCGTCGAGCGGGCCGGCCACCTCGTCCCGTACAAATTCCCTGACTGACTTCGCAGTGACTCGCCGGACCAGCTCGCCCAGCAGATGGCCATAGTTGAACGAGTGGTACCCTGAGGCGGTCCCGGGCTCCCACCAGGGCTTCTGCCCAGCCAGACGCGCCACAGAATTGTCCCAGTCGTAGACATCCGGGACAGTGATGGGCTGCTCCCATGCCGAAACGCCCGAGGTATGCGACAGGAGGTGCCTGACCAGGACAGTGTCCTTTTTGCCCTCGGCGCCGAACTCGGGCCAGTATTTCGACACGGGGGCATCAAGGTCCAGCAGTCCGCGGTCGACAAGGATCAAACTCGCCAAAGCAGCGACGGTTTTGGTCGACGACCAGACGTTGGTGATGGTGTCTTTGGTCCAGGGCTGCGTGCGTGCTTCGTCCGCATACCCACCCCAAATATCGACGACGTTCTTGCCGTCGACATTGATGACGAGCGAGGCACCCAGTTCTTCGCCCAGTTCAATCTGCTCTTGCATCAGTGTGCGAAGAGACTCGAAGGGCGCTTCCGCCTGGCCTTGCACTTCAACTGCCATGGTGAGAGGGGTTGATAATAGATACGAGACCGGCCGATTTGCCAAAATGTCAATCGAGATGTTTGGACGTTGGTAGTATCCCTGGTCAATGATATGTAGTGAATGCGACTGCGGTATAAGTGAACCCGGCCACTGTTTTCGAGATCGATTGGCTTGAGTGAGGGAGTGTGTCTGTCTGTTCTCGGCATCCCCCTCTTATACTTATTGCATTAAGCCAATCAGTATGGTGCCTGACAAAGTACATGTTCAACTTCGCCCGTATAAGACGACCCCACTCAGCATAAGTACACCTAGATTAGTCACCGCACTTTTTGAGTTTACGTGTGTCCCATCCCCACCCCCACCACATTCCACATTACTAACCAGCCTGGACATTAATCGCAGTTAACGTATTGAAACCATTATGTATCGTCTTCCCATATGACTTGCATTCTCTCCATGTCGATTCCTTACTTTCCCAATCGCCCTGTCAACATTGATCTTATTATACCGGGAATTGCTTGTCATCCTTTTCCATGACCAAAGAATGAACGAACGCTAAGAGAAGGGAATGAGGGGTTGTTTGTGCATCAAGAAACTAGACACAAGGAAAGTAAGTAGCCACAAGGATGGATCGGATCACATGCAACCGAACCACTTGGTTGATTCGTTTTTGTATATTTCTTCGTAAGTCATTAGCTAGGTACAGTAGTGACTCTTTTCCACCGTCTGCCCATTGTGTCCCATACCTAGGCCACGTATATAAGAAATCAAGCCTCGGGCTCCACGCGTAGAAGGCGTGCACAAGTCCATGCGTACCAGATCGGTTGGATCTGAAATCCTTCTTCAAACCCTCTTCTTCACGCCCTGTCCGATCTTCAGCCTTGCGACCAGGACGAATCCCGCAGCTGCAAGGGCGACTCCTCCAGCATAGAAGATTGCCGGGCGATAAGGGCCGATGGACTGGCCCGACTTGTCATTGGCGCGGTCGGTACCGCCCACCCCAGATGCTTGGAGGAGGTACCCCGCGATCGGCACGCCCATGAGATACCCGCCGGTCCAGCCGGTGATGGCCATGCTCATGGCGACAGCTGGACCACTGCCACTGTAGGCGGTGTTAGTCTGCATTCCCGCGGCCGTGCTAGCCACGACGACAGGGTAGACGGTGAAGAAGGCACCATTAGCCAAGCCATTCAGCATGGCGAAGGCGACGAGCGGGCCGAGTGAGTCCGAGACAGGCCAAATGGCCAGCATGCTCACTGCGTTGAGGACCATGGTGGCCAGGAACATGTTGACGGGGCCGATCAGGTCGCTTAGCCAGCCAGCCAGGAACCGGCCGACGGCTGTGCAGGAATTGAAGCCCGCCACCAGCGCGGCGCCGGTAGACGAGCCGAGGCCCACGCTCTGCGCCACAAGAGGCAGGAAGAAGGGCGGGACGAACAGCGCAAACGTGCCGATCGCGCCGGCGCAGAAGACCGCCGTGAATGGGAGATTGCGGAACATGGAGAGATCGAGGAACGGCGCTTGGCCGATCGGCACGCGTTCGCGAATGAACCAGGCCGCTGGGCCGCCCGTGACAAGAGTGCTGAGACCCAGGATGCGGAATGTCCATGCTATCCCCACCCGGCCGATCAATTTGTCAATGACGATGCTGAGCACGGCAGCGCCGATCCCGCCGCCGAGTTTGACCAGCCCGGACGCCAGGCCCAGTTTCGCGGCAAAGTATTGTGTCGGTATGGTGTTGCATATTGAATAGCACAGGCATGCGCCCAGTCCAAACACCACACCAGAAGTCCCAAAGAGGCCCCCGACATTGGAGGTGGTGAAGCTGGAAAAGATCTCGCCGCAAGACACCAGGAAGACACCTAAAAGGGCGGTTGTTCGTGCGCCCAGTATTCGCGTCAGACGCACCCCAAATATCCCGAAAGCCACGACGCAGGCTAATCCTAGCGTTCCTACAAACGACACTGTCGACGTCGAAGTGGTGGGAAGTTTCGACTGGAGAAGTGCTGCTTGAATGACTCCCCAGCTGCCCATGATCCCGTTGAACCAGAATGTTAGAAGCGAGCACATCGATACAATCACCCACCCATACCCTCCTTCGGGGATGGAGCTGGCGACATTGGACGGTGCTGGCTCTGGCGAGCTTGCTTCCTCCGACTGACGGGCTCCCGAGACTCCATCATCCGCTCGAAGTCCAATGGGGGAAAGCGGGCGAAGTTCGGTCTCTGTGGCGGTAGACATTGTAGTTATTCGATAGGAGACCACCAGCGATGACGAGGCCCAAGGGTGTTGTAGTCACGAAGGTCTGAACTGTACCTACCGTGCGAGGTACCTAGATAGATAGCTGTATGTCTGTGACTCAGCGTTGCCAAGAGTGTCGTGCAGCTTGGCACGCTATGACCTCATCAGGAAACGTCTGTGTTACCACTCCAGCTGGCAGTGAAACACCGAACTGAATGATAGGCGATAACGGCGGGCGCGGCGGGCAGACCATCCGATCAAGAGGCCGGACATGACCGCGCTCAGATATGCTGACCATCATCATATTGGCGAGTGGAATCATGGCGGACCTGGGGCCACCTCCTCCGAGCTGTGTGGATCTCGAAGTGCTCTGCCGACCGGCCATTCCAAACACGGATATGACACTCCGATTTTGAGACCAGAGATATCCTGACTAACAGCTTTCCTTAGCGTCGGGACCGACGTTTCGAGCAGTGATAATGACAAGCGGAATGATATCTGGCAGGTCTGTCAAGCATCCATCGGTGTGTCGTAGTAACCGTCCTGACGAGCGTGGTAGGAGGTATCCATCGAAGCATCCTGCTCTTCTGCCAGATGTTGAAGCATGGGAAATGCAAGCTGCCGACTATCAATGTTATCAGCCGCTTTCAACAAAGCGCCCACTGCTGATTCCAGAATGCCACTGGCAATCTCGAGAAACTCGGCGCTCTTGTTCGAAACCCTCAACGTCCAGCGGTATTCTTGTAATCGTCGCCGGTAAAATTCTCCCTCTTCTTGAGTGACGGAAGTGACAAAGCAGAGCCCGGCAAAGGTGCCAATGAGCGCAAAGTTGAACTTGGAAGCGAAATACCAGAATGACTGAAGATGTTCGGGTTTCAGTCGGTTGAAGAAGTCCATGGCGCTGATCAGCCTCGCTTTGGCTGCAGACCGACAGATTTGGATCAAGTATGGGTCGGTGTTGTGGGATAGAGATCGAATCACCCGCCGGTGCAGAGTGATTTCCGTCGCAAAGTATGCAAGATGTAAATAGCCGACCGAGCTCAACTTGCCGGTCCTGGTGGCATCCATCCGCAGAACGTCTGGCATTTCGGCGTACCACGATCGAAGTTTGAGTTGAATCGGCTTGGCTCGTTCGAGAATGGCCTTGGTGGTATTGTAGGCGTTCTTGACCTCCATCTCCGCCTTCAGCGAGTACAGCCCTTCGAGTACTTCAGCCAGCATCTTTGTCAGTGTGATCATGGCACTGAACAACGTGCGGCCCTTTTCCACTTCCGCACCATCCTCTGCCTCATCTTCAGCGGCTGCGCTTTCCGGGAAATCACTGTCGCTCAAAGGCTGCACTGCCCAATTGGTCGAGGAGATGTGCGGAGGCCGTCCGTAAATCAAGGCAGACCAAGTGTCTTGCATGAACAGAGCCCAGGCAAGCCGTTTTCGGATACCTCGCTCCCATGGTGGGATCCTCCAGTTCGAGCAGTCCAGATGGAGGCCCAAGTCCTGCCCGATGGCGATCAACTGAGCGGTCAACTGCCACGCCTGGTTGCTGCCGGGCCGCTGAAGGAGTAGCAGCCCTGCCTGTACCGTTGACAGTTTTGCCCGATGTGATACATCTTGTAACGTCCGGTAGGCGATATCCTCCAAGTGGGCGACATCAGGCTTGGCCGAGTTCGCCAGTTCAGCACTATATGACCACCAGTTCGACGCAAGAATGTACACTGCAGCGAGTAAGGGTGGTGAAAACTCGCGGTAACCCCTGCTGTATTTCTCCAGAAACACCTTTTTGTGGAGGATGGGAAAGTTGGGGTGGACGATGCGGAAGTAGAGCTTGACCAGGGCCTCGCCGTGAGGTGCGACGATTCGCTCAATGTTATTCAGCTCTTCGATCTCTCGAAAATGGTTGGGAGAGTCCGAGTCGGCGTATTGGTGAAAGAACTCATTGGGGCCAACTTTGCGAAAGGAACCGTGGTCGGCAGGAGACTCTCCCTTGACAGCATCATACAGTCTCAAATCCAGAAGCGCGAAGTCATGTTCATCCGTCGGACCAATATATTTTGCATATTGGTGATTTTGCAGGCTGGCCATAGGGGTCAGCCGCGGCGAGAAGGTTAAGAAAGGCATTGAAGGTAGAGACGGCGATGTCTGGTAACGTACCCAAGGGTTTTCTTCAACACCGACTCTCCATGCAAGTTGGCATAATCGTCCATAACGGGGCCGGTTCGATTGGATTCACCAGATTGGTCTCGTGGGGCATGGCGGTTTCCATCCGAGCCTCTGTTATCTTGTTAGCCTGATGATAGGGAGATGGACATGCAGGATGAACTGGAGTCAAGCTTGGGTCAAGGAGGGGCGTGGCTTGGAGGGTGTAGGGATGGAATAGGCTCACGATCGTCTGTGTCGAGCTAAGGAAGCACCCGATGTGATTGTGGTGGCATCGGAGGATACTGCGACAGGGTTCGTCTGTTCACGGCTTCTAGGTGCCGTGTTCTCGATAAAGGTACAAGCCTGTCTGTGGAAATGGCACATCACACAGGAGATCGCACCGGCATCAATGACGCAGCGACTATTGCGACGGCGACAGGCGTCACATGGGCGATCGGGTCGAACTGAGTTCGTCCCAAGATGGTTGTTATCGCCCACACGAGGGAGCATGGCGGGCGAGCTTCTTGTACTAGACAGACTCCCACTGCTACCGCCAGAATCTGGAAGAAGATGGTCGGCCGGGTGTTGCAGCTGCTGGAGCTGCTGGAAAGGATACGACATGGTTGATAGCATGATTTCGATTGGGATAACCGGGCCTGATGGTCACCAGGGTTGAGACCTTAGTACTATGTACTGATAGATGTTATCCGCTGGCTTTCTTCTGCGCCGTGTCCACTATCAACACATGTATGAGAGTAGTTCAAAGACGTGGGCGTAAAAGGGATTAGACCCACGGCAGGTCCGGCCCTTTTGATAGAGGTGTATGCCCGATGCGCAAAGAAAGGCTCGGTATCAGCTCCTGACGACCAGTTGGAAAGTGTTGGATTCGACCTCCCAGGAGTTTAACGGGGACAGTCAACATATTTCGGACCTGGCAGTATCATCGGGAGGACCCTCTCCAGGGGACAGCAGGACCAGAGTAGATGAAAGGCGGATCTGGCATTGGACCGGGGACGTGCATGGCGGAACCGAGCATCGGGTGCATATTGGGTCTGGGCGAAAGTGTATAGCGAATGAAGCAGCAATTGATTGAGTAAGAATTTGGCATGAAGCGTCGTCGACGAGATAAGCTGCCCGCGGGTCATTGGTTCGCCGGGGTCCTATATCAGGTCACGTGAGAGTGGGATGGGTTCAAGCCCCCAAAGTGGTGACAACTAGGTTCCTGGCTTTATCAGAAACCCGGACTCGCTTCGGCGGGGCATCAACACTGAAATAACATAATATCACACCGTAGTATCTCTCCTGTATGTGAACATTGCATGATGAGAGGTTGTTGTTACACCGATTAATGTCAACACCGCCTTATCCCAGTCTTGTTGTCCCGTAGCCTCCAGAAACCTGGCCTTGTGTGGTTCTATCTGCAAGCCTCCCGCGTCATCTTGTTATGGCAGCGATCAGCTATACCTAGCACCGTACCGATGGAGATAGCGAACGGGAGTCCGCGGGTCAGCCTCGCTCGCCCGGCAATTTCCCGTGGGGATACCATGACTACAGTGAATGGAGATAACACGTTACGAGATTGAAGCAAGTGCCGATGTTCACGTTCACTGCAACCAAACCCCTGAGCATGCCTGTTCTCGGCCGCGGACAACTTGCCGGCCAGATGTATTGATGGCGGTGGGCGTCGACGGGCAAGAGCATTGTACTATTACCATGAGAACTGCCCTGAGGTATATCATGTACACGGTAGACATGCCTCGCCCTAACACGTCTTGTTCACAAGATAGATCCACGATGGCCGTTTCCTGTCCTCCTCGAAACGCCGTTGGGAGAAACTGCCAGCATCTTAGATACCGATGGGCCCTGTGCAACTGATGCCACGCCTGTCCGTGATCACAGCCCCGTTCATGGACAACATGGTCCTGCTAATGTTTCCCAAGAGTTGACAAGCTTCAGTAACAGCTTTGTGGTACATGGATGAAGATTCGCGGGTGACGGATGCCTAAATGGAACACATCGCGCTGACAGTTGAACGAACTGATGTAACTCGCAGCAGGGAATGCATTTTGCAAGCCACAGCCAAGGTCAGGCGACTCATCATATACCTGCCACAGTCTACCTCCATTCTTGGCTATCCAGACGACGAGGAAGTTTCATTCCTGAGAAGCAAGCTGACAGCACCAAGCTTCATCCTAGTCTTGGAGCAACCATCCCAAGCAAGCCAGCACACGCCTGCCCTGCTTGGCAGTGTGTGCCATGGGACAAAAGAGCTTGCTTGGAGTATCAAAGTGAGTATGGACCAAAAAACAGGCAGAATTACACTGCATGACAGGCCCAAATATTGACTCAAAGTCATCCATCTGACACTTGGTGCCGTTCCACATATCGTCCAGGACGACTTTGTTCAAAGACTTGGGCCTTGGAAGCCGACTTCCTGCCTGTCAGCAGACTGCAGATCAGGAAGGGGACCGTGAATCATTGCCAAGGGTGCACAAACTCCGCTGTCCTGGCCGAATCCCTTGGACACCGATCAAAAGGTGACAGTGAGATCGGGCCAGGGTAATACTCAGTCAGGGGTTCTATTAATGCAAGAAAATTGTCGTGTGGTTCACGCCCGATTCACAGCGCCTTCTCACCCGGTCGTTTTTCTCGTTGTATCATGTCATATGAGAGTTGTCCCAGCTGTTATGGAGACAGGATCCTCTATCCTCGCGAGACACGCGGCAGTCAGCTATGTCTAGTCTGCTACTCTATATCAGAGTTGTTAGAGGGCAGCCGATGCCTTTGTCCAATCTTCTTCGCCTGAAGACAATAAATGCAGCGACAGCAAGCTTGAGCTCTATGACCATTCCAATCAAGTGGCCGTATATCCCGGAGACTGAGTTCGGCAGAACCGGTGGTATATTTATGATGGAGTGAAGTGGAAGGGTATAGATAGGAGCACAGCCTTGTTTGGCAAATGAACGCTCAAAGAGGTGCCGACGCGGGTCGCGGCAGCTGGGTAGTTAAGGTAGATGGCTGGAGCTCAGAAGATGAATTGTGTGGAGCAGTGTCCTTGCAAGGCATCGCCCAAATGAACTCGATACATAGTTGTGCGTGGTCGCATTCAAGCCTTTCAGGGCTGATTTGACTCTGGGAGATGAGGGTACTGGGGAGCAAAAGATCTTCAACACGGACGGTGCTCAACGGCATTAAAGTTGTTTCATCCCAACTATCTGTAATATTCACGCCTACTTTTCGTCTCATACCCCGTGTAAGATGACCGGTCTTCAGCATCCGGCCGATCACGACGAGAAGATTCGGCATATCTCGGCCGTGCGGAATAAGCTGGACGTTGGTCGTCTTCGTATTCGTATCGTCGCATCGTTTCCTCGGTATATGTTCTTCGATCATTGTCATATTCGTCGTTCAGGCGTAAGTCGTTACGTCCAGGAGGATAGTAGTCATCTCTGGGACGGGGTCTGCCGGGGCCCTTGTAATCCTCGATATAATCATCGTAGTAGTCTGGACGATCTCTTAAATACCGGCCAGCGATATTGGCTTCGGCGCCAGGTCTTTCATGACGTTCTTCGCTGACATCGTGGTGTCTGACTTGATCTCGGTAGAAACCCACGCTCTGAGACCGTCTCCGCTGCAGCACTCCTGGAGGGGTGCCGTTCCTACCTCGCATAGCACTTTTGCGGCGCTTTGGAGGGTCCGCGTCACCAAGAGTCTCTGGTCTTCGTCCTCGTCGATATCTCGGGTCGTCGTCCGGATCCTCCACTATTTCCACGTCTTTGTAACTGCGGTGATTGACTGCTCGAACCTGATCCCCGCCGCGAGGCAATTGGTACATAACAGCATCATCGCCTCGTGAAGCTCGTGAGACCTCAGGGCGCGCCTCATAGTAACTTGCCCGTGATGAGGTATCGTACATACTCGAGTCGCGGTCGGCGTAGTCACGCACACGACCACCTCCAATATCAACGAGGTAAGACCCATCGTCTCTCCTTTCCGGTCTGATGACTTCGAACTCGGAACGTCCACTATCTCTCGAACGATCAATGACTAGAGCATTGGATCGCTTGACGTAGACATCCGAGTTCCTGTCCTTGGCAACCTCGTATTTTATTCGGGTTGTGCTGCCAGCCGAAGCTAATGAGACCGGCTCAGAATAGGTTTGCTCGCTGGCGCGCGATCTTCTGTCGACATCGGATCTATCGTCTCTATAGTCACGCGAGTAAGATCTCTCAAGCGGGTGGTCGTATTCGTAGCCAAACTCACGTCGGGATTTTTGGCTGGGCTCCGGACCATCGATGGGATCTGCATCTCGGGTACGGGTAGAATAAATGACTTTATAGGGCCGACCGTCACCGCGTGAGGCCATTTGGCGCCGTATCAGATGGCTAGCCGTGAATACGAAACTCCTGACCAAGTGTTGTTGTTTGTCTGGTCAAGCATCACTTTGACCGCCATGCGATCAGGCTGGCAGCCTTTTCTTTTTCGCCCAGCCTTTAGACGAAACCAGTGGGACAGCACACCACCAACTTCAACAGGATCCGTTGATTGAAATGAGGTCTACGTCATCAGACATTGACTAATAAAACAAACCCGATGCTGTGCACCACGATCGCAAGTTCATGGAGAAGAGAAACCCTTGATCAGAAAGGCCTGAATCTCTCCAAGTGTTGGGACGTGAAAGTTCGAGATGTCAGAAATTTGGGTTGAACTGCCCGTGGCGAACTGTTGGAGAGCAGCGGTTGGCTGGGCAGACACCGTTCATGACTTGAAGGTACTAATTGTTTTAAATACCTTACTATGAGACCAGTTCAACCTCTTGTTCTTGATGCGGTTCGAACTCCCCAGTTACCATCATACGTCGCCAGGCGACGGTGAACTGAAAGCTTGCGCGGGGAGACAACTGTCTTCCATATCTCCCAGATTGATGTACTTTTACTGTCCTTGTTGCTGGACCCGAAATGCTACTGCTACCGCGTTGATAGGCGCCTATAAGCTCAAACAAACAGCATCTTTCTATTCCGACTGGTGGTCTTTCTGCTCTTCATTTCCGTCCCCTGGCTTCATTTTGGACACAATATGAGCGATTTTGCCCAAGCCCAGCTGGCCAGCATTGCCAGCTTCAGAACCACGCTTTTGAGCCCCTTGGTTCGCTTCTGAATCATCATATGAGACCTGATCCTCGCCAGATGGACCACAAACTTTGACACCCTCATCCTCGGACTCATCTGAGTGACGTACCCCGGTGCCCTTGGGTGGAACGACCATGTCCTCCTCCACAGGACTCGACGCACGACTCATATTGGCACTATCGGGATGAGATTTGCGGAGCCCCAGTTTCCTGCCCAGGGACTCTGCCCCTTCGTCGATTATGGCACCCACTGTAAGGGGTGCTCCTCCGGAATGACCGCTCCCCAAACCGTCGGCAGGATGTGCCCCTTCGTCCTCCACGCCCCGCCAATCTGCGGCCTCACTTTCCGGCACAGGCTCACCCGCCTTGGGCTCTGTGACGATTCGCTCCAAGGGCGCAGCATCCCCGTCTCTTTTCGCATACTTCCACACCACCTTCAAATGGTCTAGGGCCCGGGTGCCCTTCCTACTGCTCCCTTTGATACCGTCCATGGCATCCCATTCGATTGCGAAAATGCCGGAATCATGACCTTCGTACCCTCCCTCGAAATATGCATTGAACCATACATGGGCAATGGACGTGACAACCGTGAATCCGGTATAGCCCGCCTTGTTGCGTCGCTCAAAGTCTATGTTGACATCGCTGGTTGGAAGGATGACAGGCGACGAAGGTTTCAGAATGGCTGTCTGAATAGACCCGGAAGAATGGTGATTGAGACTTAGGGTGGAGGATTGAGGTGTCCCAAGCACCGGGCTACTCAGCATTTCATCATCCTTCTTAGAACTGTCGGTGCGTTGGTTTGAGACATGTGCCGGACAGTCGCCGCCTTCCTCAACCACCGTTTTCTCGTCGCGGGTGAAGGTATGAAACTGTTGTATCCGGCGGCCATTCTCCACAAATCCCTCCACGGCGACCTTTACGCCGTCCCTGAGACCGTAGACATGTATTTCAACGATCTCAATTGGCCTCTCGACATATTTCTTGCCCATCTCCCTTGCCCAGCGGTCGACATAGTCGACCCAACGCAGCTGACTGGGAATGCTCACGCCTTGCCCGAATCCCGCGCGCATTCGTCGGGCAGTGAAGCGCTCGAGTGCATCTTCTTTCTTCCAGCCTTCCTCGGCCATCAGGTATGAGCACACGACAGTCCCGCTCCTGCCCTTTCCCGCCTTGCAGTGTATGACGGCCACCCTTTTCTTCTTCTCCGTGACGCCGTCGCCCGTGTCCTCGTCTAGACGTAGAATCCAGTTGCGCATAGCCGCCATGATGTTTGGGATTATGGCAAATGGTGGCGGGTGGTGGTCAGGCCAGGGAAAGTGGTGGATGCGGTTGTACACCTCGGAATCAGGATATCCTGTACCTTCTGCCCGAAACTCGAAGACCGCCCAATCTTGGCCATGTTTCTTGTCCAAGAAGCCCACCAGTTGATCTAGGGGATTTCGGTAGGCTTTCTTCGGCCAGACTGAACTGGGCCCGGACGTGACCACAACTGAGAACGTTAGTTCCTGGTGGAAATGCTCACCATGCTCGGTCCTATGGCCGGGCGCAACTCACTGTAGTCTGTCACATAGCACAAGTCCAGATTCGACTCTTGATGTTTGATCCGTGGACTTGCCACAATCTGCCGAAGGAGTGAAGCCTGGTGCTGTCAGTTAAGCAGCAACAGAGCGTGGAATCCGGTATGTACGAACCATCCCCGTTTATGGATCGCTATGGATTAGCAGGACATGACGGATACAATGCTTGGGCATGTATGCCTCGAACAGCTTCTAGACGAAAGACGGATGGAGGTTAGTCCTGTACAGTGCCAAGGAGCAGTCTCAAACTTGGATGCGGTCTGATGAAGATGAGGTCGTGCGACAGGCAAGAATGTGGCCGCAGTTCAATTGACGACGCGCTGGTCCATAAATTGGGTGTGACATCATCGGGGGCATTCCACTTTCCGATCAGTAAATACGGAGCAATAACTTGAACCTTTTCCCCACTATCATCAAACCCAAGTTCCATGGAGCAGCTAAGGTACGATTTTGTTTATCCCTAATAAGAACGCTTCACTTCCACGAGGCGAGGGCAACACATAGGGAGAGCCATTGTCCACTATCATATTCCCGAGCAGCGCCCTAGTCGCAATGCTTCAAGACCCGCGACTTTATATCGAAGCGAGGAGGTAGCTCATGTGCTTAGAAAGATGTACTTCTCAATGGCCAACTCCCCCTAGAAAACATGTTCCTGAAGGGTACCATCGACTCGTTTGAGAAAGCCATGATACTTCGGATAATATCCTGCCTTGTTCAATTTCAACAAAGCTACGAAAGGGGCAAAGCCGAAACCATCCTGTGCTGCAGACTATGATTTCCTCCACCAGGTCTCGCATGAACAACAACTCCTCCAGGAGTCCTCCTCCCAAACACAGACGCATTCCTATAGCCTCCCATAGCTAGGTCCCTCCAAGTTCAAGAGCATCGTGACTGCCGTACTTTCCAACAGCTCTGGCCTTCAGTGCGAACTCCAGCCTTACATTCGGCGTCTCTGCCCCGTTCCCCTCAACACCCTCGCCTCCTCAACCAGTTGACGTGCTGTGGCCCGCATAGAAGTTTTTCCAGTGTTCTTTTCACACTCACTCATCCGTCTGGCTCTTATTTCGTTTGTCATCCCTCAACCTATCCCTTACCCGCATCAAGATCTTCCCAAGCAGATTTTGGCCCCATTCGCTTTCTCGATTTTCAGCAGTACGGGCGTCGAAGCCAATGCCCCAGATCGTGTCTTCGGGACTATCCACATTGAAACGGTGATAAAGTTAGATAGTGTGCAACCAGATCGCGAGCCTCGTCACCCAAAAAGGTGCATGATCTCGTAATTTGCAAGATGGAAAGCCCAATCAGATCTCCCTGTCCGAAAGTAATGCCCAATACATGTGTGTATTGACTGATCTCCCTGGCGCATGGGAGCGGGAAAATGCATTGCCTCGAGTCCAGCTAGCAGGTGATAGAAGACATGGATAAGCGACGGGCGGGACACGTCTCAATACTAGGTGACAGACCAACTAGCCTTGGCTGGCTCGGTCAACTGGAAGAAAACAAGGGTGATATAGGTCCATAGTGTGGAACTTGTATCTCTCGACGCGAGCCATGATGCTGGCTCCTCATGCAGACGCGCAAGAAACGAAAAGAGCAATGTTGTAGAAGTATGTATACAGACAAAAGTGCATAGCCAAAACGTACATAGCTGACGACAAAGGAAGATGAGCAATAATAATATATTCGGGTGATCCGAGAACCAGGCAACCAAGACATCGCTGTGCCAGAGATAACCCAAGCTATATTCTGGCGGACAGGGCAGAAGATAATAGCATGTCAAGCACTCACTTACCTAGCCTCAACAAGTATTTTATCTCCCGTACTCAAAAGCACTAGCCCCATATCCTCGCATTGGGTGAATTTTGCCCAGTTGGCCTCTTCCACCACCCGTTCGGCATGCTTTTTCCATTTGGCCCCGTCAAACCGCTTGACCTGTCTCCCCAGACGTTTTGCTTGACTTGGGTGCGGATATTTCAGGATCTCCGCGGCCGTCGAGTGATCCGACATGACGATGGCCTTTTGATACATCATATAGTGTTCGGCCGTTGGGAACAGGACATAGTCGGGAGACTCTTCGTCGGCAGTCGTGGCGTGAAGTCGAGGTCCGTGGAAGGGGGAGGGATACCATTGAGTCAGGCAGCAGTGAGGATCGGAGGATTCGGCACCAAGGAAGAAGATGTGCGTGGAGGTGACTTTGGGATCGAGAGAATTGGCTTCGAACATCGCCGGACTGAGATCGTAGGGGTTCGACGGGTGGGTCGATGGTAGAAGAGCCGGGTCGGCGGCAGGTCCGCGAGGACGGACTGACATGGCTGAAAGCGTCAATGGTGATATTGGCAAGTGGGTTGTATTAGAAGCTGCCTAGGCGCTCTTAGAGTGGGTTTCGGTTTGCTTCAATATTGATCCTTTTGATAAGATGATTAGGCCAGAGCAGCATAGCGCAGGTCATGTCGAAAGCTCCAGGTTATGCAGTATTCAAGAGGCTTTCTGTTCCATCATCAATCACAAACCCCGCATATTCACCGCTGGTCGGGGATTAAGTAATCAAGATATGCTGCGGATTGCGGGTGTTGCTTCCAGCGAGTGTCCAGCTGCGTTGATCGGGCGTTCCTGGAGTTTCTGTGCCACAGTTCGAAGACTGTGCTCCTGGAACGAACTCGAGTACAGATATTGTGCCATATGGTTGTGCAGATCCTCGTAGGTGGTATAGCCGAAGTATCGACAAATGTTGACAGCGCGGACCGTGAACCATTCTTGTTCTGGCAGACCGTCGGCGGACCACACACCGACGAGAGCCTCCCATAGAGCTAGACCCGCTTGCGTTTCCTGATAAATAGGTAGGCGTACGCTCGGATCCAAGGGTATGCAATCTTCCGTCCAACCTACGGTGGAAGACCATACTACCAAAGCAGCTTCCATGGCCTTGCGAAGGCGCCTCGCATTGGCCTTGCCGGTCTGGAAGCCCACCAGGGTACAAGCATGTGTCATGACGATCATCAGACATATCCTCAAGCTTTCGGCGCACATGTCTACATGTGCTGGAGCGTTGTGATTTTCGGGAGTCATAAACACCAAGGCTCGAAGAACCGCTCTAGCCTTCCTGCATAACCACTCGGCATCGAAGCAGACAGCCAGCGGAGACAGCCACACCACTTTTGCGATCTCAATGCAGTCGACGAGGTCGGATACAACAGAGCCCATCCTTCCAGGAAACACTCCTATTCTTAGTCCTTGAGCGAAACGAGTCCCCATCCGCAGGTCCAGTGTCTCTGCAAGATCGGCAATGGTATCGGTCAGGCCAAGTGACGCCTTCGGGCCACGAGGTACAGAGGGTCTGGGAACGCCATAATGCCGCATCCTCTGCGCCTCTCTGCGCAGTGTGGCCATCCTTTCCGGCAGCATCGGACCGGGATCGAAGCTCCTCTTGATGACAGGGTGCGTTGCAGTGGTTAAGGCCAGTTGATTGTCCACATGGGCGGCAGTCTCAGATATCCAACGGTCGAAATGGTCGTTGTGATCCAGCAAATGAAAGAGCTTCCCCACCACTTGGAGGTGCTTCCGTGCATCATCATAGCGACCATACTGAACTTCATTGACCACCAAAAACAGAATGTCCAAAATAGTTTGTGTGTCGACTTCGCCGGTGCGGGAAGCGCGAAGCAACTCCTGACGAAGATAATATGAAGCAGTGGCACGAAGTTCATCCGCGTCGTCCCCGAAGATGGAGACGTCAAAGCAATATTTCAGCCGGGCCACCATACCCGCCATCACGGCATACAGATGATGTTCCTTATAGACAGAGCGTTCCACCACCTCTCTGATAGGGAAGCGGGATATCGTCGAGCGCACATGAGGGGGCAGGTGAGCCAGCTTGTAGTTGTTGCCGGAGTAAGGGTAGATACGCAGAGTGTACTGCAAAATACTGTGGATCTTGGTGGTGACCTTGATGGGGGTGACGCCGAACGGATCCACGCAATCGTAGGCGGTGAAATTGGCCCTGCAAACGGATGAAAGCTGTAAATCCTCCCCATCGTCGAGTTGATCCAGGTGCTCGTCAGTTGGTATGGAAGCATGAGTACCGCTGATGGAACGAGATGAGGATGTTGCTGGTAATGACCACGGCGGCGTTCGTGTGCGGGAAGCGAGACTCGCATTTAACGGCAGGAAAGGGATGACATCTTGACCACTGGGAAGCGGTGGCAGAGCGGAACTGGCTGCTGAATCCTGGAACTTCGAAGTCCATGCTGAGGAGGGTTCATCGGCAAGGGCGCTGAAGGGTTGTCAGCCATGTAAACAAAGGTATAGTATGCGGAGGGGAAGAATCAACACATACGATTGAGGTGTGTCTTTTCGATGCCAACCATCGCGAGCTATTCGAGTGGCCGACGACGAGCTGGATAGAGCAGAGTTGAGTCTTCGAGCATCGTAAGCGCGATTTCGGAAGCTTTGTGCGTGGCGATTGATTTGTTTGGCGACGGCGCCATCGCTTTTGGACAGCGATTTAGACTTTTGAGTTTTGTTTACGAAGAGATAGACCTGGTTGGGTTTGGGTTCATCGCTCTTCTTCATTCTTGACCACCAGAGTGGGACATGCTGCCCCGGTCAATTGACGGATGTTGCGGAATTGAGGCGAACTGAAGACGACGGGAGGGGTACGAAGTTGGGGAGGTGTAACAAGGGACGACTTTGGACTTTGTCACCCGCCCTCGGAGGGTGGACTACTACCGTAGTATATGAGAAGATCCGCGATCGCGGCAGCCGCAGCGGCTGGTGGCTGTCGGTGACCAATGACGCCGCGGTTGTTCAGAAGCTGGAATTGGCGGAGAGGAGGATTGTAGAGAGCGATCGCGAGATGTATGAAGGAGTTTTTGCTGATTTGAAGCGGTGAAATCACTTTTGCGGAGTTGTTATTGGGTCGCCACACTTAGGACTAGGATAGTGTCTACTGTGTACACCGTTGGGGGATGCACAGGACAGCGCCGTCCACGTCCAATATTCGATACCTAGAACAAGGAATAATCAAGAAAGGCTTTTTGATGATTTCTAATGGCGGATCCTGGGCAGATACTAACGCCCTTACCATGTGGGCCGTTGAAGGTTTCGTGCTCCATGATATGCTCTTAATCCGCTGCTAACAATAGTAGTCGCTAGTTGGCGCCCTCGACCGACTGCTTCTTTAGGTACAGCTTGTATCTATTCCCCTCCTCGGCCGAAGACGGCCGGGTTTTATCTGGGGTCACGAAACAACGACAAAGGGAAAGGAGGCCTCCTTACGCCTGTGTTGCCTTGTATTGTACTTGAACTGCGCCTAAGGAACCCCGTAGTACAAGCTCAGCAATGATTGAATGCAAAGTACAACTGGCCCGGTCTAGGGGATAACTGGTTCAACAAACATCAGGCTGTGCGACAGAGTGACTGGAAGCGATGTTTCTAATAAGAACATGGACGGCCACCAAGATGCGATCTTTCGTGTACAACCAGGCCTTACTAAGGAGTAGCGGGCAAAGACGTAGTCCAGGCCTTGGGGTCGCACAATAGAATCTCAGTTAATTAAGGTACGGTAGTAAGGTAGTCACTAGCAGTAATCGAGACACCTGAGGCCTGACATCCATCTCCCGCCTCCCTATGCCATGTACACATCTAGAACAGATGGCTTTGTCGGGCTGCCAGTTTGCGTCAAGCCACGGGCACATACTCATGGTGTTCAGCCCCTCCCATCTCTTTCTCAGATCCTTTTGGCTCGTAGACCCACTCAAGCACAGAATGACATCGAGGGTCGTGAGTGGCTCTCAACTGGCCAGGCTTGAAGCTCTTGAAGACCAAGTTGGGTTCGGCGGACTCAAAGAGCTGCTTGAATTCGGTCAACTCTCGCACCTTTCCTTTCATAAGTGAGAACATGACATTGTCCAGTCTACGCGTAGCAAGCTCGGCGTAGGCAGGGCCCGATCCCATGGGCGGCATCACGTATTCGACGCAGATCACTCTGGCTCCGGGGCGAAGTGCCGGTCGCAATGCTTGGACGATTCGACGAGCACCAGCATCACACCAGTTGTGGAAGACCATGCGGAAGAGATACACATCTGCCACCGTGGGCTGCGGCTCCAAGAAAGAATGTGCTTGGAAGCTGACCGATTCATGAGGGAAGTTGGGATCCTTGGCTGTGGCGGCGATGGCCGAGTTGATCACTTTCGGGAGATCCTGCACAATACATTTGATGCCAGATTCCTTGCGCACAATGGCCGTGGCAACAGAGCCGAAGGAGCCGCCACACTATTCCATATGGTCAGTCAAGATACAGGACATGGTGTTACAGGGACACTTACATCGACCAATGTCTTTCCCTTCAGCGAGTGCCAGTCATAGCATCCTTGAATTGCCGCATCCCCTTGTTGCGCGGCTTGAGCCCTCATGTGAGCCGCAAATCGTCGACCCTGGTCTGGGTTGGTTTCGAGATACTCATAAAGTGGCTGATTGCGTGCAAGGCTAAAGCCGCAAACAGTTTCTTTCTCGTCGGTAGGGTCCTCCATGCAAACGTCTCCAAGTTTGAAGGAAGAACTTGGCAGATGATCGAGCATGACTTCCATGCCATTGGCCATGAGAGGGTCAAGTTGCCAAATGATCGAGTTGTTGCTGTGCTTGACTTCGCCCGTCTCGGTTTCGGCAAGATAGTTGGAGCAGACAGCCGCGACGCGAACCAAATGCTTGAGACGGTCTGCCGAAACACCAACCTTGGCTGACAGCTCTGCATAGGAGATTGATCCATCGATGGGAACATATCTGGGAACTTGAAGACTACACAGAGCTTGGACAACGCCAGCTTCAGCGCTCTATCATGGCCTTAGCAAAAAAGAACAGTTGGTGTGGTAGAGAGCCTGACCTTATAATAGAGAGTCTGCATTGTATCTTTGGGTCCAAGAATAAGCTGCTCAAGTTCTCTCAGAGTGGTAATCAGTTTATTTCGTGCTTCCTCGCCACTCTCGTCAAGGGGAGGAATGGTGGTACGTCGACCTTCGGCCGATGAAAGCCCATGGCCATCGTTTGCATGCCAGGACTTGGTCAGAATTTCAGTTTGAGTGCTGACCTCGCGAGCGAGGACCTCGATTTGACACATGGTAACGAAACGACTAATCTTCAGCAAGTGCACGAAGACTCGGTTTGTTGAGAGGGATGGAGCGGTCTGGCAGTATTTATATGTACGTCGGCATTGGGCTCATCCTAATCCGCTCGCTCATCAACAGCGGCGGCGGACGTGTCGATCGCGAATGTATTCTCATGGCAACACGGTCCTGACTGGGATCGGGCTTCGGAAATGCATGCAAACAACGTCCGATCCGTAGCACGTGTCTGGATCATCCTCTGGAAGAACAACAATGCCAGTTCCTGCCAAATTGACCCACAGCCGTCCCCAGCTAGATGAGATTGTGCCCTCGGACGAGGGGTCCTCGCGAAATGCAGCTGCCAGTGTGAAGTCGAGAAGTGTAGAAGTAGAGCAACAAGCAGTTGAAAACAGTATGACTGGCTCTATTGGCCAGATCCACGCCCGTGATGAATCATGGGAACGGCCTACCTGCATGTCTTGGTCGTCTTTACCACTTCTTGGTCGAGTCCTCGATCTCCGTACGTTTCTTATCTAGGTACCGAAGCCAATCGATGGGGAACGGATAACACAAGACTGCTGGACCTGCAGGAACAACATGGGGTTGCCGCTGGAACGTATCCAGCCTTCTTCGCACCGGGTTGGAATCCACTTCACAACCCGTGCGGTATGTTTGACACTGTCTGATAGCCCGTTCATGGCTGCCTAAGTAGGTAAGTCAAGTGCGTCGGACGAAGATCGGGCAGCTACAGTGCTGCGAAACAAGAGCGAACCCGAGGTGATGTAGGGGAAATCGTGCTCATGGTGATGCAATATTGGGTTCCACGAGGACTGCAAACCATTCTGGTCTAGTGGAGGAATCGTGGAGGTTGATCCATACTGTGCGGCCGGTTGTATCAAAACTTCGCGCACGGAGTAGGAATGCTTGAACCAAAACACACCCGAATCGGCAAGTCACTCTTGGCCCGGCGCGCCCAGTCGGACTTCCATAGAATGTCGACCGCCAACCCCTGCAGAAGAAGAAGTGAGCTCCAGTGGGAGATGGTAGGTTGAGGAGTATGAGTGCCAAACAAGGTGTTTTGTCTGAGCTGCCCGTAGCTGTGTGCGCACGTGACCCATCTTGCGGGACCGGGCCCGCTCAGGCTGCCGTAGAATGACGCAAACAGATCGTACATACGATACAGAGGTAAGTAACGGAAGACAAGGAAACGCACCACAAAGAAGATGCTGTATTGGATATGCCATGATCATAAGCCAGTAGCACAGGAATGGTGGTAGAGCTAAAACTGACGTGGTTGCTTCGAGGTCACTGGTTGCGGGCTCCTTCTGACTGGGGGCTATCTACCCAGGTGTATTCAATTGCGAGGTTCTCAAGGCCACTTCACCACCAGAAGGGGATCCGCCTGTCTGAACTGATTAGATAGCAATTCACACAGAGAACATTGCGATATCTCCTTGCAAGGAGACGAAAGGCTATCGGTATCGTCCATTGGGCAAGTGAGACCAACCCCCCATCAAGTCCTCAAAGCCTCCCCAGCTTGCCAGTGATGCCTCGCTTGCACGTCAACTGATTGCTCCCCTCATGTATAATTCATCTTGTGAGAGTGAAAACGGATTGTCCAAACGCCAGCATAAGCAAAGATCATGATTCCGGTCGGATAGTAAAGACATCGCGATGCCATATGACAGCAGTGTCGCGTATGCATTACCACATGAGACTCCAGCGTGTTTAGGACGCGCCGAAGGTGTTCTCGCCTGAGTATCTGCGTTTGTTAGCATATGCGACGGTCCCACGATAGCAAGGGTCAGACATACGTGATGTACAGGAAACCGTCTTCATCCTTGTGCTCTTCATAGATACTGCTCATAAGCGCCGCAGTAGGAGGGAGAACTTCATCGACGAAGATGAAGATGGCTTTCTCCGGACTGAGCTTGATCCGCTTGCGAATAACATAGACGAATTGGCCGACGGTCAGATCCGCAGGGACGAGGTATTTCTTCTTATCGATGGTTGCAATGTCGGATTTCTCGACCTTCTCGCAGATGACCTGACGACATGTCAGTACTTGAACCATCCCATGCGCCAGAAGAGGATGAATTGAGACTTACAGGAATGCGGTCGGCGTATTTTTGACGAATGCGTTCGGCTTCTGCCTTACGCTTCTCGAACGGGTGTTCGTCCTTGAACTTGGAACGCATGATGAGAGGTGTTGCAGAAAGTTGGTTGCGGGTTACGAATCTGACCGCGTCGAGATTTAGGGGATCGGATAGTGAGGGTAAGGTTGTTGCGGTGAGGATGGAATGAGTGATGAGGATGGCTGGTCGGTGTGAGAGATGAGGTTCAAACAGGCGGCGGCGGCAAGTGGTGGGCAGGCGCAGGTGCAATAACCCGCGGGTCAGTCGTCAGTCAGTGCGGGTGAGTAAATAGTACGGAGTAGCAAGTAACAGGGGCCTCTTCCAGCCACACAGGAAGGCTGCACACGCTTTATCTGTGGTGCCCCGTATGCCACCAGCACCCCATAGGGTGTGAAGTGACTTATAGTAAATATTATTGGCCCTACACGCGACGAGGGCTAGTGTCACGAGAACAGGCACTGGTCAGGTTGATAAGAAGTCACTCCTTCCCGCAAATGGCCACGGGGTTGCCGTTATAACTCAGGAGCAAGTATACGTACCGAGATTGTGAATCCCGCTCTTACTGCTAAAAACGGCACGAGGAACCATGATCACAGGACAACTGACCACTGACAGGTAAGCTATGGCCTTTGTACTTGGCTTTGTCCAGGAAAGAATCAGGTGCAATGTTACCCTTGTCCAGACCACACGGCCAATAATAGATGTAGGCCGAAATGATTCCTTTCAAACCGAGTGTTCATGGACTGGGTGAGTACCAGTCTGCTTTGCTGCTACACGTGTTTGGTGGTGTGAGTTATACCCGTCACGTGTCAGTGGAGAAGTGCCTCCCAGCATTGGAGACGAGACCTTTTCGATGCAGCATTTGATCAGTTTCCTACGTTCCCTTCTGGTAAGAACGGTTGCAACATACCTTATATTTAGATTTCTTCATAATTTCCTGTTCACTCGCGCTGTTGGCTGCCTATGTACCAGCAGCACTTTCTGACGCTCATATCTCTGAGGGGTTGAGGGGCCGTTTGTGACAAGATGTCCTTCTCTAAACCACCATCGAGCACTTTTCGAACAATGCGTGCAACGAAAGTCAGAGCCGCAGTTCTTCGACAACCCTTCTCGTACCGCTCTCGCTCCTGCTTTTCCACCAGCCCTACTTCAAGTTCTCCTTCCCCGGCTGCGTTTGGTCAAGCTCGTCGAGCGATATGGCATCCCTCCGTACTCACAACTCTTGGTGCCGTCTTCGTCGGCGTGTCCGTCTATTACACCCAGCCAGCGCATGTTGTTGCGAACGACTCGCCGCCCGTACAGCCAGTGTCACTAGCAGAGGTTGATGAGGTTACTAAGAGGAAGACCAAGATTACACGCAAATCTCCGATGCGCCTGCGGATGGAGGCTCTGATCCAGGAACATCAAAACCGGATAGTCTTTGCCCTGGAAAACATTGACGGCACCAAGTTCAGACGTGACGAGTGGACGCGTCCACACGGCGGAGGCGGGACGTCTTGTGTGCTGCAAGACGGCAATGTCTTTGAAAAGGCGGGCGTCAACACCAGCGTTGTCTATGGCGAGCTGCCTCGTCCGGCGATTGAGAAAATGCGTGCAGATCACAAATCGTTTGTTGACTCGGACGTGGAGAAGCTGAATTTCTTCGCAGCGGGCATCTCTCTAGTGCTCCATCCACACAACCCTATGGCTCCGACAGTGCATTTGAACTACCGGTACTTTGAGACCTCTGATCCCAGAGACCCAGTCAATGCCACAGGAACATCACAACAGAATTGGTGGTTTGGGGGAGGCACAGACCTCACGCCTTGTTATTTGTTCGAAGAAGATGCGCAACATTTTCACAAGACTCTTAAGGCCGCCTGTGACAAGCATGACAAAGACTATTACCCAAGATTCAAAAAGTGGTGCGACGAATATTTCAGGATACCCCATCGAAACGAAGCACGAGGCATTGGTGGTATATTTTTTGATGATTTAGATGCCACCGCCCAACCTACTTCTAAAAATCCACAGGAAGACATTTTTCAGTTCGTTGTCAGCAGTCTGGAATCTTTCCTACCAGCATATCTACCAATCGTCAAGAGGCGGAAGGACATGCCATATCTGCCCGAACAGAAGCTGTGGCAACAAATTCGACGTGGCAGATATGTCGAGTTCAATCTCATTAATGACAGAGGTACCAGCTTTGGGTTGCGTACACCAGGGGCTAGGGTGGAAAGCATCTTGATGAGTTTGCCATTGACCGCCCGCTGGGAGTATATGCATCCTGTCTGTGGTACAGGCGTCCAAGAGAACATGGACGAGAAATCAGACCAAGATTATGAGAAAGAAAAAGAGTTGATGGAAGTGCTCCGAACCCCGAAAGAGTGGGTGTGAACACTCGGTTCAATATCTGTGAGCCTCCAGCTCGGTGCCATACACAACACCTTTCCAGTAACCTGCTGAGAATAAGCACTATGAGTTTGGCGGACAGATTATCAGCTACCGTGTTGACCTCCTGGGGAGGTGGCGACATGGTTGACACAATCTCCTCGGTTCGTCCCATGGTGAGGTTGTCCAACAATAAGCTGTTCGCTCAGAGAAAGCATCTCAGCACTATTATAGGATGGAGACCTCGGCTCCAAGACGTCTTGTCCTCCTTGATCTGAGATAACCTCAAAAGATCTCGCCTATGCACTACAGTGGCTTCTCAGGTCAATGACGCATTTGCGTTCTCGAAGGCCCTCAACAGCGTTGTTACAGCTCCAAAAGAATCTCGCCTTGCTCGATATGTGTTAAAACCTTGTACAAAAGTAGCCATAAAATGGTTCATGCTGTCATCGACTTTATTCCATTTCATCCCACATGTCATACTTTCAGAAACCTTACTTTCTACACTTCTACCGACACAAATTCTCGGAGGATTCTCTTTCTGCTCCAGTCCAGACCAATCCCAACCTGGGTTGATTTGAGCATAAGCTGGCCGCACAATCGCGTCCATAGGAATGGCAAATGATTATAGAGGCACCATTACCTCGAGTCTTCTGTCCTTCGTGGTTTCTACCCAGGCACTAGAAGAATCCGTGTTGGAGAAAGCCTCTTGAACACGAAGGAGGCCTGCCCATCATGCCCTGCTTTCCGAATTATTTGCTCTGACTGTCGCACTGACGATATCTCTAGTCTTATCAGCCTGGCATTCAAACAGCCTGGGGGTATCATCCGGCTCCTAACCTCGCTAGGGAGCTCCCGATCTGGTCGTCTGATATTGGGAGCGTTAGGTCCTAGGTGTGTCATATCGTATCGAAGTCCTTGACCAAGCTCGAGAATGCTATGGGCAAGGCTGACCTGCAGCTACTGGGTGGGCGGCTCTGCCGCCTATGGACTGCCGCCCGAATGTACGTGGGCTCGTCTCGGCCACACCATCTACAGCTTGGCCGCACATCAGTTCAATCAATGGGCAGTATCCCGGGCCTTGGCCGAGGCACACTGCGATTGATATGCGGCAGCGAGGCACTCAAGAGCAACAAGAACGCGAATCTGGCCATCGAGGCTGAAACCATCATCCCAATGACCATTGGCGGTCCGACGAACCGGCAGTGGTGTGTTTCACTGGACCATGAGCGGCGCATCATGTTCCAGTAATCTAGGCTCTCCGCTCGTCTTCGCAGAAGTGCAAGCACAAGCGGCCTCTCCCACCCGGACGTCATATCTACAACACCGGCACCAACGGGACTGTACGGATCATGTTGGTCAACACCACACATGTCAGCACCTCACCCCATGCACATGCAGATGCAAGACCGCGACCTCAAGTTCTAGCCGAAGGGTTTGGCGCACGAGACGGCGCAATTACCAACCCCTCGAACCCGCAGCGACGCGAGGTGAATATGCTATGGGCTCGTGCTAACAAGTCCGACCAGACTGCACAGTACATCATGCTGCAGTATGAGCGGACAACTTGGGCATCTGGCCGTTCCACTGCCACATCATATGGCACCTGAGCGCGGGCATTAAGATTGTGCCGCTCCAGCGGCCCGGCGAGCTGGCACAAGTCGAAATCCCAGCCTCGGTCTTCAAAACGCATACCTTCTATCAGCAGTGGCACATGTGAAGCTGACCACGGATGTCGATGACGAGCTCAAAACACGGCGTATCGCTGCCCTGGGCACCGTTCAGTATGCAAAGGGCGGCGCTGAGCAGGTCGAGCATCTTTATGGCCACGACAGGCATAGCATCCGGGCTGTGGCCGTTTCAGGAAGCCTGGGTATGACGCTGGATTCTTAGAGGTTCGGCGAGGCCGAGGTTTACGAAGTCATGGTCGTCAAGGATATGGACAGTGAGTGTTGAAGCTCGGATGCCTTGTCCTTTGGGTTACCGGTCTCTGTGAGTCTAATCGATGGGGCTATTCTTGCCCGTCTTGACTATGTCCTTTAAGCCCTCCGAGGTAGCTTGATGCAAACGAAGGAGTCGCTAAGGCTGATGTAGCCATGCACCATCATCGTTGCACGTCTCGGTTGGCAACGCAGTTCTTGTCCCAGGGCTCTCCTAATGGCCGAGTTCCTGGGCTGTTGGCAGCCGAACATTGTATTATACACATGTGATCGGAGCAAAGAGATCATGATGCATTTCCATGGATATGCTCTGCGAGCGTTGCGCAGACGTTATGGGAAGTATCATGATTGTTGGTGGTATAAATTAGAGACATAGCATTTGAATATTCGAAACAGAGTCAACTTGACCGGTTTATGCATCCTCCTCCGCCAAACTAGTCAATTGATAATAGAAATCGACTGAAAAACGGCAGCAGGCTTCGGTTATCTTTCACTGACACCTCCTGCACCTCCGCCGCCTCTTTGCTGCCCATCTCCACGCGCCTCAAAGTAGCGACTCCTCAGCGCCTGACTGATTCCGCTCACTCTACCCGCAACGCCACCGCCCGGGATGGTCATGGTCGTATTTCCCATGCCGCTGAGCAAGGCCTCTTCCAATGCGCTCTGTGTCACACTTGCATCGTCCAAGTCAGAGAACGACGAACCCATGCTCGGCGATGTGTCTGAACCCGGCCCAGGGTGACGTCGTGGTGAAGATTGTGAGATTGCGCGGTGTGGTGGGGACAAAGGGTTTGGGTTCGGTGTAGTCAGACGAGGCGCAGGCGCAGGTGCAGGCGTCATTGAGTGTGGTTGACTTGTTATTGGAAGTCGGGTGGCTCTGCTTGCCTGTGTTTGTGGTTGTGTTCGCGCAGGCGGCGATGGTGAAGATGCCGAGGAAGGCACAGTTTGAGGTCGAAGAGGTTGAGGTTCCACAGGAGTAGGCGGCTCGATCGTTGGTGAGCTAATGTGTTCAGATGTCGTCCGCCGAATGTTTGCTGGTCGTGAGCTCGAGGATGGCTGAACGTTCAATGCACCTCGTAAGGTTGCGCTGGGGTCCTGCTGCGAAGATGAGGATGGCCGGCTCTTGGTTTCCGAAATGGGTGTGACGAATGGAAGAAACGAAGGTGTATCGTGGTCATCGTCGTCTTCATCAGAACCCTGAGGCCGAGGCGAGTTCGCATCGCTTGGGTTCGTAGCACCGCCACGCTGAGGTTGAAGATCTTTGCGTAGGGACATGGCTCGTCGGTGGATGGACGCCGGATTGGGTCGACGAGCAGTGATCCGCGACTGTGCCATTTCCTCCTCGGAATCAGATGATTGAGGCTGCGCAGTTCTCGTCTGGCCCGGAGACCTAGCCAGCTGGTGCTGGATACTTCCCCGTCTGGATTGCGCTGCGTGGAGGGGAGCGTCTGTGTCTTTAGTCGATTGTCGCGAAATAGGCCTCGATATACCTGACACAGCCCGCGTCTGTGAACCCACTGCAGCTCCGGCAGTGGATGGATTGCGAAATGGGAGAGAACCCCTGCTCTTAGCAGGAGTGCCGGGGGTACTGTCTGGTCCTGCTCCTCCTGTCGCCGGACTCCCAAGCGCTTGGGTTGATAGGCGGGAGGGCACCCGTGACCCTCCACTGCCGCCTCGTTTCATCGCTTGTCCTCCGACCATGCTTGCTGTCGTCGATCCAGGTGCCGGAGACGGTGTGTTTGACTGCCTGTTGCCGACGCGACGCATCTGCGCACGCACCTGGGAAAGCTGCCGCTCATAGAGCCACGCCGCTTGCTGCAGTAGGAATGCCTGGGTGACTTCGAATCTTTCCGACAGAGAGCGCCAGTCAATTTCATTTCCTTTGGCTTGCCGGGATAAGATGTCCCATAGGGCGCGTTCTTTGGCAGCAGACCATGCAACAGGCGGCGGGTCGATGAAGTCGCCGCGATTAAAGGGAAGACGGATGAAGACGGTAAAGTGGTTCTCGACTTCAGCCATGGTTGTGATAGAGGTGCCGGGCAGATTGCCGACTTGTCTAAAGAGATGCCTGCGAGTCTCCTTCCGGCTGTGGTAGCAAACTATGCAAAGGACTCAACCATCATAGATGTTCCGCCAAGTGGTCAGAACGAGGAGAGGAAGTCGATATGATTGAGGAGGGAGGAGGATGTTGTTGATCTAGGCTCTCTTACGACGATCAAGTTTGAGATGTGGCTGAGACGAGTCCTGTGGCGCACGAAGTCAGCTTGCGCAGGACTCACTTCCTACACTTCTCTACGGCGGGTCCTTCGATGTCTCGAAAGCCATGGAGTTTCAATGTAGAGAGCACGTATATGGCCTCTGCGCTACTCTGTTATAATACACATCGTAGGCAGAAGCAAAGGTTGTGCTTGAAGCTCAAGGGGCCGTAGTTGTTGATGGCTGTGTTCGGCAAAACTGCGGAAGAGACAAGACGAGGACGTCGATGACATCGTCAGACGCGGAACTTCGTCCCCACGATTTCCACAGTTCCAAGGTTTCATTTCCTCAACGCTTCAGCATGTCTCTATGAATTTACCCCGAGCCTCCTACTATCTCGCAAACCCTCAGTGAGTTTCTGCAACGCGGTCACCATGATCCCCGGGATCAATGTTCGTACGTAGCCAGCCTCGCCACTGCCCTGGGGGCCTTTGCTAACTCTCATCCCTAGCATTTATTTACCTTTCAAACGCCATCGGCGCATCGGTCGATGAACTGAAGCTTCTTACCATTTTCCTCTCGAGCTACCCCCTTGCCGGTCTACTGAAAAGAATACCCGACAACAGACCACAATGGAGAAATCTGTATATTGTGGGAGTCTCCTTGTTCTACCTTCTCGGCTTCTTCAACCTATACGATGGAGTACGCACCATGCTGTACAGCGCCGCAGGGGCATACGCAATAGCATATTACATTGATGGATCTCTCATGCCATGGATCGCTTTTCTGTTCCTTATGGGCCATCTATCAATCAATCATATACAGCGGCAGATACTCAATGATCCCAGCGTGGTTGATATCACAGGAGGACAGATGGTCCTGGTAATGAAACTCAGCGGATTCTGCTGGAATGTTCATGACGGACGTCTCAAGCCAGAACTCATGACAGACAGTCAGAAAGAGCGCGCCATCTACAAAATGCCTGGTCTGCTCGATTATGCCGGCTATGTGTTCTTCTTTCCTTCGCTGTTTGCTGGGCCAGCTTTCGACTTCGTGGACTACCAGCGCTTCATTGAGACCACCATGTTTGACCTTCCCCCAGGAACAAAGAATCCTCCGCCTACCAGGGGAAATCGGCGTATACCACGGTCGGGTACACCTGCCACGAAAAAGGCCGTTGTTGGCCTCACTTGGATTCTTCTCTTCCTTCAATTCGGCAAATGGTACAATGTCCCCCTGACCCTCTCGGACGAATACATGAAGTACTCTTTCCTCCGCCGCGTATGGATCCTGCAAATGCTGGGGTTCACTTCCAGGCTAAAGTACTACGGCGTCTGGTCACTGACAGAAGGAGCATGTATCATGGCCGGCATAGGATACAACGGCATTGATCCAGTCACGGGCAAAGCAAGATGGGACCGTACCGAGAATGTCAACCCATGGGGTATCGAAAGCGCTCAGAACTCACGAGCCTATCTGGACAACTGGAACAAAAACACAAACAAGTGGCTCCGCAACTACATCTACCTGCGCGTGACGCCCAAGGGCAAGAAGCCAGGTTTCCGCGCCACATTGGCGACATTCCTCACGTCGGCGTTTTGGCATGGCTTCTATCCTGGCTACTACCTAACGTTCCTCATGGGCGCGTTCATCCAAACCGTGGCGAAGAACTGCCGGCGGTATTTTCGTCCATTCTTCCTTACTCCTGACGGAACCAAGCCCACAAAATACAAGATCTACTATGATATTGCCAGCTACTTGGCCACCCAGCTGGCCTTTTGTTTTACGACTGCGCCTTTTGTGATCCTCGGCTTCAGCGACTCCATCAAAGTATGGGCAAGAGTATATTTCTATGCTTTGGTGGGAGTACTTCTTTTCATGGCATTCTTTGCCTCGCCGGCCAAGGGACAACTCTCCAAAAGACTCGCGAAACGGAACTACCCATATGTACAGAAGACCGTGGCCCAAGAAACCAACTATCCTCCATCGCTGGGCATACCAAGTGACCCAGGCCGGGAAATCGACGAGGCGATCGACGAGATTCGCCAGGAAGTGGAAGCTCGTCGCAGGAGGGGAAGTATGGTCACAATGCCGACTGGCGAACGCTTGAAGGGTGCCATCGAGGCCAGAATCGGGAGAAATTTGACATTCCCTGAGTTCAAATTTGGCGTCGCTGCCGCTGCCGCGACCGAAAACGGCAACAAGATGGAAAGGGATATCGGTACTGAAGGGGCAGGGCTGGCCCCAAACGACAAAAAGTTGAAATGATATGATGGGTATATCGTCTCCGTCGACTTTACTATACATACATGCAGCATTAGTGCGTTAAACCTGAGATCATAGCCAGCACAATGGGTCACGCGGTACAAAGATTAATTGCTCTCGAGAAAACAATGTGGCGTACCAAGCTCCGCGGCGTTGTTGTCAATAGGTAGGGACTCAATCCCAGCTTACAGCAGTACCCGCTACTTGAAAGGGGAAGAACACGAGGCGGCAGATACCCGTGTTGTGCTGATTTCATCTTTGGGCTGCTGCCAACAGACACGGTTGTGTCACACAAAACAACATGGTATCCACCATACATGCTCGGTTGCAGCAGAAGAACGCGCCAGGCTTGCTGGCCATCACATGCGGAAGCCAGGAGAAGAGCCAGGAAGTCAGACTGAGCGAAACTGAGACACCGGGTCTGTTCTGGACCTAAGCTCCAGCCAGATGTGCACAGCATGTCGCGGGAAAGATACTTTTCACCAAGGATGTCCAAGGTTCGAAGTATAACCTGAACAAACCTTGAGAGGCAGCAAACCTTGGGAGGGAGAGAGATTGTTGTGGCACTTACTGGGCTAGTAGGTCAAGCCGGAGGACTCGTCCCCCTTTCCAAACCAAGCTCTCTCCCATGGCGCGCCAGGCAGTATCCATTCTACCATCAGAGAGTTCGGCGAGGCGTGTCGACACTGAACTCTCCACCGAGATTGCCACTTGATCATCTCACCATGGTCTCTCCACTACTATCTTGCCGTCGCGTTCTAGCTGGCCTGTTTGATGACACCAGTTTGCTTACATCCGGCACTGTTGGGCCGGACCCGTCCTGTTCTCACCACATATTGAATGACAGACAGGTTCAAAGAAATGGCGGACCAGGTTGACATAGAAGTGACACACTACACGAGAATGGTCAGCTCAACTGGATCCAGTACTACACGGCCCGTCAGCCCCCTATTGTCAAATGAATCTCTAGAGAGTGAACCAAGAACACCGTGATCCAATATGTTTCAAATTGGAGGACTAAAGCATCGAGAGGATCTCAGGCGGTCGGTCAGAGATACAACTTCCAACTCTCCACAAGGACAGACTTAGAGCATATGTTCTCGTCATGTCAACAATAGCTGTACCACTATGAATGACCATAGAGTTCCTCTGTTTGATGTCTTACTCGAGAGGCTCAAGGGCAGAATATCCGAAAAAACTAACATTAAGTGCTCTCTCAGCATGTTATATACACTAAGGTATGCTACCTTATACAGTATCAATTTCTGGACAGGCCATCAACATTTGATTCAAGAAATCTCTGCTTAGGCCCTCGTGTGCTCCTTGAAACCAGTTGGGTGGCGATTGCTGCTCTATTGCTTCAAGGAGATCGGGTATCCAACAACAACACTCCCTGTATTTGACCGTCCAAAAGACTGTAGATTGAATATAGGCACCTAGGTTACACTACTACCGTACAATCGACAGATTCCTGGGAATCAAAGACTTTAACTAAGAAACAATAGCTGCTCTCCTGTATACCCATCCCGATTCCAAGGGCTCAATTGAGATCGAGAGCTAGAGTAGTATATAAACCAGGTACCTACAGGTACCTACCTACCTAATGCACTATCAAGGTTCCAAGGACGGCACATACTATACCTACCTAGACACCTCTAGGTACGTATGTGAGTATGTGACTGCATTGTTTAGTCGTGCCTACCTATCCCCCTTAATTTGGCGTCTTCAATCCATTGTCCCAAGCTGCCTACCTGCAGCACCCTGGCAGCTATGATATCTCTCACAGGGTTATATGTACCTCTGTAGGCAGGTACGGTGTACCCTTCAGGGAAGTGGTCGAAAGGTAGGTACTGTAGGATCCCTTGGTCTCTATCAACCTGGAAAGCAGACCAAGGGAGAGCCTTAACTAAAATCCATACCTAAAGAACTAACTCAGGCCATTTAGAAAGGCGGAATGGAACGCCCAAGCTCAATAACCTCAACCTCAACCTCAACCTCATGTAACTGGAGCAATGGCACCATAGCGACCAGAGAGGGCTTCTGCGTCCGGTGCCAAGTACATGGTTGGTGTATAGTGCAAGTACCATGGTCCGTTACACAGATAGATACCTTAAGGTACCTTACCTTAGCTACCCTAGGTACTCTATGCTTACCTTCGAAGGGTAAATCGATGCCCAGGAGGAGAAGGAGAAGGAGAAGGAGAAGTCGACGCAGAGTAGAGGAGAAACCCAATCTTGCCCTACCCCTACGTCCTCTTGTATACCACATATATTCCCACCTCCGCCTGAACCATCCATCGAGACAGCAGTACCATACTTCATCAAGCGAACTGAGAACCTGGACCAGGTAGTTCCAAAAATCCGAACCAAAAATCCAACCAAATCCGTCAAGGGGTATGATTAATGGCCGTACAAAAACAAGTAGTAGATGCCAAAATCTCCATGTTTTATACTTTTGGAAGCCGAAAATGTATTTCAATTCTCAACCCTGAACTGTTTCGTCAGTCTGTCGGTTCAGTTTGGTTCGGCCGGATCAGAGCCCTACCTAAGTACCTAAGGTAGATAGGGTGGTGCCAGATTTCCCTGGCATGTTTGATATTCGGTTCGCCCTAACAAACATACGTTGTGTATGTGGGCTATGTGTCTATCTCTCAGCCCTTGATTAAAGAAGAAATGTATTCTGTAAGGGTATCTGCCCTTCAATTCACAATCCAAAAGGTACCCTTGCAATGATTCACGCTCTATAAGGGAGGTCATAAACTACTGCGCGTATGAAGAGGTGGATCTGGATCATTTGTCCTGGTAGTTTTACTGATCTATACAAGTACATATTTGTATCTCGCAGTATCCGTCCGTATCCAGAGTCTAGGATCTCATGTCCTCCATCAGTCATACATAATAGCAGAGAAGCCCTAAATTCTACCGAATAAGAAGTCAATTCAGCTAGAAAAGGAAAAGGAAAAGGCACTGCTGCAAAAGGAAGGAGGCGTGTCTGGGGAATAACTTAGCGAAGCTCAACTTTGATATCTATATTCCTTACCTATCTATACATATTACACATGTTAAGTTGATAGAACTCGACTCGATGGACAGATCTGTTGCCTTGCCACTGCCTCTTCTGATCCGCCCGTTTGGAACTCGGCTGAGATATCTGGCGGTGTACATTCGCGCCAGGTTCGGGAAGGATGTTTTCCGTGTCTTCTATTGCCCTGACCTAATCAGGGCGAGGGGAACCGCATCTTCACACGCAAACGTGGGAGCCAAATGGTCGGTGACCAGAAAGGGGACACTGTCCTAGCTTGGAACACAAGGATGCCCGCAACAAGCGAGAATCACTCACTCTTTCGCCTTTTCCTAGCCATGGGAAGTCCCACGCACAGCTTGCAGACGAGGTGAACGAAACCGACCATTCTTCTATCGCCTATGCTTATCTTCTTGCTCAGTAGGCTCCGTCATAGTCAAGCATTTTTCCTCGCATCCAATGGACCTGTAGATCGGGGAGTAAGGATGCGGCGCCCATGCGTGTATGTATGAGAGCCTGTGTTGAAACCTAAACCCACCAACCGCGAGGGGGAGAACGAGGTAACCGAGCCTTGTGTATAAGAGGTGCAATACCGGTTGCTTGACGCGCTTTCTTGTTTAGTAGATGCTAGTTTATGGTGCCATTTCTTTGTTTCCTCGACATCAGCGCCCGGAAGTAATTGTCATCCTTCAAGGGGCGTGCGAAGTCAAGGAGAAAACACAAAGTTGTCGTCTCGTTCTGCCTCACGCGAAGGAACTGTGGGTACCTCGCGTGGACGAGTAACAGCGTTATGAAATGAACATGGTTTGTTTTTTTTCTTCCTGGGCCTTTCGCATAAAGGATATGTCTCGACGAAGACGGGATTGGCGTGTGCGAGACGACGGCGTATTACCAGGGCAAGGTTTTGTGTTCGTTTTTATGTGACCATCTGTTGATCTCGGCTGTTCGTCGTCCTGGTCAATGCCTGTTCTCGCGGCGCAAGGAAGGAAGAACAATGAGGGCAACTGAGCGGTGTTCGTTGCGAAAGTCTGCATTGCATCTATCTATAATGGCATCAGCTTGCACGAGATTGACGGATGCAGTGGGAAAGGATCCCAGGGGAGGTTCCTTTCTGTGAAGAAGCAGTGTGCTCCGCGTCGTAACACCACGTTCGACTTGATTGTTGGTACTTGTACTGCCGCAATACCCCAGAGAGATGATCCATTACGCTGGTATCCGGCTCAAGATCAGTCTCATGCGACCGTCGGTGAGATTTCACGTTTCCAAGCTGCGGGAGGGAAAACAAAACCCTCATGCCTCTATAGAGGATCTAGTGAGGCCGTAGACAGTCGCTAGGTTGGACAGGGGTTTTGAGCTATCCTTTCTCAAGCGAGTCGGCCGCTGGCTTCGAAAAGGGGGTCATCGCAGACTCCTTTACAGATTGAGAAGCCACGGTTGACAACCAATACGTCGACAGACACTTAGGAATCTGTAAGACTGCCTCGCGGGTCTCACTGCTTGCTGGCTTACTCCATAACGGTGTGGTTGCAGGATATCTGTTGTGGCTGCGATTCGAACACCTTTGACCAAAGAGAGCTCCTCAGCATGCACCTAGGAGACGTTGCGTGGTTGGACCCAACAGTTCAGTGGTAAGCACTCGCTGTCAGAACTACTACTTACTTAGTAGCATCGCCTAAAGAGAGTTTGCCATGACCGTCTAGTGCTCGGGCCCCGAAGCCAAATATTCTGCGGAAATTCGAGGAACGTTCGACGAGTAGTACCGTAACGGGGGGCTGCTCCCCATGCTCACAAGCACTTGCTCACGAATCAAACAGAGCGACTGACAAAATGAACATCCAGACAGCCACCTACCCTTCAAGCATCACACTTGGTGGAGCTTGACTCTTGCTCTATACTCGCTTCGCTCTATAGCGGGACAACAGTGATGTTTCAACATATAACTTCCCTTGTACGGGTGACTGAAGATACTCAATCCCTGCTTAACGGCCCGATCATACCTGGATCCAGTAGTGGCATGGTCAGTATCCTTGCCGCCGGAAGAAACTTACATACGCGGCCCATACGGCTAAGTTCAGGATAGACCAGGGGTATCCCCGTTTTCATCAATGTGTTGAAGAAAACCACGACAAAGTGGTCAGACCCGGAACCTCTCGATGTCGGGTTGAAAGGAAGCATAGGCTGTCATTTCTGAGCCCCAGAAGCTGAACTGCCGAGCCTTGGTATCGGATATTCCGCCCATGGAGACCTGTATAGCGTATCACGAATGAGGGGGATTATCCGCGAACCCGTCGCTGTAGGAGAGAATGTCGATGGACCATGGATGGTAAGAGCCAGAACGGTACTCTGAAGCCAGTGCAGCACAAGAGATGGCGTCGTGGTAGTTTTCCATTGTTCCGCAACGACCATCTCGCGGTTGGATGGCCGAACAGTGCCTGGTTTGGGAAAGCTGTGCCTCGCTCTGCCAAAGCTGAGCTCCATGGTAGCTGATAGTGCGGGTCTCCTGTAGGACCTAGTGACAACGGGGCTTTCTTTCCGAGTATAGGGGCCATTGCATGAGACCTTTCAGCAGCTTCCAATGAGCTTCGGAAAACACTGAACAGTTGTTATCTTCATGTTTCATGAACAACTGCCGGTCCTCCTCGGCCCGGCTGTTGAGCAATACCATACCCATCATTTTCCAGCCTCGGTTTGCATTTTTCAAAATCAGTGGTCTCCTGCGCGCTCTTTCGTGAGATAATTGAGCCTGTGACTTGGTGGAGATCGGACTTGAAGTGTGCGAAAATATGGATAGCTGTGGATACCAGTGACAGCGGGATAGGTTTTCTAGACCCAGAGCTTTGCACTGGCCTTGCTCCTTTTGAAGCTTACTGACGACACAGTCACTTGCCCGATGGCTGCGACGTACATACGTGTTGGGAGGGGAAACTGTTGGCCATTCACTCATTGTTAGCGATGCAGTAGCCGAGGAGGATGACGCAGTCAATATGGAACACTTCTACCGCAGTCGATCTGCACTGTGGCCTCCCCCCTGCGCTGCAGCCATTGTTGGATGTGGCCCGGGTGTGTATTCGTAGATTGAACATCCAGGTCCATGTATCACGTTGTCAGAATGCCATCTGAGAACACAGGGCCGATGAAACCGTATCATTTCCAATCCCTGTAAGCATCACGTAACTGCCGCCACTGTATCAATGATCGAATTGGTCGAAAGGGCTCTGGAGCCGACGCAGTATCGCAATCATGCTGCCGACCGACAACAAGTCTGGAATGGCGTGCGCAAGGGAGAATACTGTGTATTTCTTCCCTCAGTCTTAGTAATTAGGATTGCTCAGTCATTCGATACGAGTTTGTTGGATGCGGCAGGCCCGTTGTTGCTAGTTGCATCCTTCTCTTGCTTCACTCTCAGGCGTGCCAGCTAAGCACCCGCCGATCAAATGTGGCCCGGGCTTACAGTTCCGGGCTACGAAGGTCTCGACCTTCTGATGTGCGCCGAGGGGCTTGGGGGTCGTAAGAGCGTATTCGTATTTGATTGTGCTCGGCGAAACAACCGTGCGTTGATCGGCAAAAGAGATCAACCAGTCCATCACAAATCATGCGCGGGCATTTGACGTAAAACTGGCAGAACCAAATTCGTGGCATTCTTCATTGCAAGGGAAAGAGGCAAGGCATAATTCATGAGTTCCGGTCCTGCGGTAGATTCTCTCCAAGCTGGACTTGGCACGTGACCCTCTAGACAATTGCATCGAGACATCACAGACATGAATACATAGAGGGAAATCTGTGTGAAGAGGTTTCCAACACTACTAACAAGTCGCCCAAGCTGCCCCCCATACCCTTGACCATAGCATAGCGGCGGTGTGACTGCTACTTCTCACCGCTTTTGATCGTCCGCCCCTTTCTCGTAAAAGCGCTCCCCCAAACGCCAAATCACTCTGCCACTCTGGAATCGCGCCTCAAAAGCTTCCAAAGCAGAGGACCTGATCTCGGTCTCAAAGCATCGTGGTGATAGCTCAGCGACCAGGATAAAAGCTTATCAAAATCAAAGCGTCCCACCGAGAAATCCGCCTTTTCTTTTTCTGTTGTTTTTGGGGAAGCCATACCGTCTCCCATTCGACCGTGTCCATCGTAGCCTCCAGTCCTAATCCCCATCCTTTTTCCGCGACCGTTGAACCATCTTCGTAGCAAAAGAAAAGAAAAGAGAGAAGAAAAAAAAGGGAACACAGCGTCGTTCCTAAGATACATTCACATCATCTGCTCATACAGGCGGTCCATCTGAAGGGCCCCAGTAATCGGGAACTCTGCCTTGTTGCCGCGTTGACTTGGATTCTGTAATAGACAAAGGGAAAACACGACTCCCCACGATGCAAACGCGGCGTCCCAGGCTCCAGAAACTTATGCACTTAGCAGCTCCCAAAACTGCAGCGGACATGGAGACGGATCTGGTGTAGGGGCGAGCTTCTAGATATCGGGAACAACTGTTAGAGCCGTTGGCCACAGCAACGCTCTTCCTTAACCGACCTGGAAAAGTTCTTCAGGATCTGACGGCTGTGAAGTGATGGTGGTGCTGTCAACCCCAAACGCGCGCTAGCTCAAATTCTCCGGAATGCATCTCAAAGATGCGATGACAGTAGATTGCTCATCTCAGTGCCCCACGAGTTGCGTATAGCTTACTAATGAGAATGATTTGGCGCTCCCCATTGACTCAGATGAGGCTGCTGTGAATAGTGTGGCTGGGAGATAGATTGGGCCGCTGCATCTGGATAATAAGCAGCCCTTGGGCTTTGATAAAGCTGCGCCTGCTGTTGTCCAGATTCCCTGCGATCCTCGTACTTCAACTCGGGCGCAGCTGGCTGGCTTTGGCGGGGGCGGTCCACCTGTGTCCCGTTCGTGCTTACAGAGTAAGGACTGCCCCGGTAGGGAACAGGATTTCTCGAGTCCATGGATACAGGGCTCAGATTGTTCAAGGGCGGTTGCATATTCATCGGCGGGTACATGCTCGACGAGGCTGGAGCCCTATCTGGCATCATGGGCGGCATTGTCGTGGGAGTCGCAGGAATTGGTTTTGAGGAAGGAGGGACGGAGTTGCTCAGCGAGTCATAACTTCGGTGGTAAGCAGTTTGGTCATATTGGTTGTAGTCGGTTCGCTGTCCCTGTAGCTGCGGCGTCGTCGCAGGTGACGGCATGTACGACGCAGGTACAGGGGCGACGTTCATACCATATGCCGGTGCATTGGGCTGCTGCGCCATGGGAGGATAGCCCGGGGGAAGGAAGTACTGTTGTTTGTTGTAATCTTGCAGGTATACGCCTCCCGGATTCACTCTATACCCGTAGGCGGCCTGACCTCCATCAACGTCGTCCACCTCTTCAATCGGAGATCGAAAGCTTTGTTTCGAGATAAGTTCGGCTCGGGGTCGGATGTACTGCAGGTTTTCTGTTTGGCCGGGGGTTCGCAGATTGTTCGACAACACGTCGTTGACGTGGTAGTAGGACACCAGGTGGTGGGTGACTCCCTGCACTGTAACACTCATGGTCTTTTTGACCAGGCCATCCTGCTTGAATCCGTACGAATCCACAAGTGAGCCGATCAGTTGCCGCTCGACCTCGGCTGCGGCGTTGCGCTCTGCAGCAAGAGGCCCAGATTGTCCGTCTGAGAAGGAACCGCCCTCTGATCTTGCATAAGGCTCTCCAGGTCGAGTCGGTCGTCTCTGTTGCTTTTTCATGGCTCGCTTCTTCTCACCAGGAGGGAAGGGCTTGTCGAGTTCACGGTATACCAAAAAGTTTCCAAGGATGCGACTAGGGCTCCAAGTCACACCATCTGTCCATCTCTTGATTCCCGACGCGTTTTCTTCGTAAATGAAGATGCAGCCGCTCCGAATCAGGCTGCTGCGTTCTCGATCATGCGGTCGCCGAGGGACATGTGACAGATGGCCCTGCAAACACGCTTCAAACAGTATAAGAGCGTCTTGCGTCGTGGCCACATGACCTCGGAAGGTGGGTTGGAGAGCTGCTCCGCCAGACGACATTGTCAAAAGCTTGCGAAATGGAACGCTGCTAAACCAGTGAGTGAGGCCTGGTGAGGCCTTTCAGGTGAAGGTTTTCGGAGGCTCGAGACTCTAATCTTAGGTGAAACTCAGACCAGAAAGATCGGGGTTATTCGTTCACAAAAGGTTGTAGAGGGTTGAATTCCGGACGTTAGACTGGAGAGAAGAAGATCGAAGTTACTGGGCGCCCAGTGCAAGTTATAACATATGCTCAGCTGTGTGAGCTTGTGCGAGAGTAAATCTGCCAGGATACTGTCTTTGAGGGCCTCCCAACGGGTCGCGACCGAAAGGTTGGTACGATGGCACCGCAGGTAGGATAAAGAGCAGATCAGAACCCCAGTCAGGCCGGCCAGCAGCAAGTCTCAGCTTGAAAAGGAGCTCTGGGGAACTGTTGACGTGTCCTTCTGATAGAGAGACAGAACCCAGTGTTCGCGACTGTCCACGCCCGCCGCCGGTGATGATTGGTTTACAAACGGCGTGAATCAGTCTCCAGAGCTCTGTTCGGCCACACAGTGATCTGCAGCCGACTTTGACTTTGGGATGACCTTTTTGGATGTGCTGCAGACGCACGGGGTTGAGGCTGCTATTGGGAGGGAGCCAGAAGATTGACTCAGAGTTCCAGAGATGATCTGAAGGCCCGCTGGGACCGTTTGGCAGTGGGTTACTGGTAACTGGCAACTGAGGGGCCTGGGGGGAGTTTAGGATTCGCGTGCCAGTGGCAGGTAAATGCTCAGCCACGCTTGCAGATAGCGCCAAGTCAAATATGCTTCTCAATTCGAGTGTCGAAGCAGTGATCGCCGACCGGAGAGAGCGCTGGAAAGCCAGCTAGTTTATAGACTTTGAACGTGGAGCGATCCTCTGGCGGGGGTTCTTTGTCTCTGGAGGAAAGATATGGTTAGGTGGCCGAACCAGCAAAAATGCTTGGGAGGAGGACGCCAGTCGAGCGCGTTCTGCTGTGGATGACGGGATGCAGCTGGGGCTCGGAGATCGGGATTGCGATGCCCTACAAGCAGGAGGGTCGCCTGCTGACAACGAATGGAGAATGCCCCGTAATGCAGATAGCTGTGCGCCCAAAGATGTGGTTTTTCTTACTGTTCGTGGTTGTCGTCGTATTGGTGCTGCTGAAATTGCTGTCGTGCTGCCAACCAATATCAGCTTCCGTCAAGCTCCTGATCTTCTGCGCTGCAGGTCTATCCGGTCTCAAAACCAGGTCAAGATGCAAGAGCAATCGTGAGCGTCACCTACCAGTCGGAGCCCAGTTCATTCACTGTTCTGGATGGCGAAAGCGTGTGCAGCTGCCGAGTTGGGCGAAGACCACCGCAGAACAGGCTGGAACAACTTGCAACAAACGTGTATGAGCATCCACCCGAGGGACGAACGTGAAGGATATGGTGTCCAATGGCACGGTCGCAAACAAGGCAAAGGCGATACTGAGCTCGTGCGAAGCAGAGTGGGAAGCGGAGACTGGCTTCACCAGGGGCAGCGATTGACTTCCGGGAGCCCGGGGATGGGTTGATAGTCGCAGGCCTGGGCAGAGGAGAGTCCCAGTGGTTAAGGTAGGAAGCTTTCTGAGATGGCAGCCCAAGACCCTCAGGCAGAGGAAAGGTCTTATAACATATAGAATTTGCGGGATGCCGTGCGTGTGTGCGTAATGAAGTAGAATGCGCCAGGGTTATGATATCCGAGGTGTCTCGCTTCCTCAGCGAAAAGCACCAGTCATATATGTGCGCTCTCAGACAGCAAGCGAAGAAGGCGAATCCCTGCTGGTTTGTCCCAGGGCCATAAGTGCCGGAAATCCTAGAGAGCAGTCTCTCTTGCCTGGCTTCTCTCCAAGGGCCAGAAAGGTCTGCGTCTGCGTCTCCATCTCCTCAACCGGCAGGGAGCTGCGCCTGACAAAGGCTGGCACTACGGAGTCGCTTGTCCAAAAGAAAACACAGACCATGTTGGGGGGACAAGGCAAGGCATGAGCCACCCAGCAAGCCTGAGAAGCCAGCTAGAGGATCCCTGCCTGCGCTACTAACATCATTAGTACCGACCAGGGCTGATGGTGCGGCCGCAGGGCGCTCTCCGATGGGCTCATCTCAGTCCTTCGTATCCGACATGCCTACCCAGCACGATTGGCCGTGCCCTTGCTTGAAAGTTCTAACGAATGGGCCGCCTGCATGATTCGCTTACGGGTCCGCACAAGTCTCTTTTCCGTCGACCGTCTATCCTGGCCCGCGTCATGTCGGCTTGTGAGGTATAAAACCACGCACCTGGACAGACACACACAACTGCAGTGAGGGAAACGCCAAACGACCGCCCTCCCCTGCACCTATCAAGTCTGGCGCGTGCTAGAAACCTGTCTCCTGCGTCCCTTCAGCATCATGTTCGGATGTGGGGAAATCCACCTTTTCAATATATGTCCATCGCCCCGGTTCGGCCAATGCGTAAGCGAAGATCTCTTCCATCTCTTGCTCAGGAGGTCGACCCCATCATCGACAAACAAGCGAAGCGAGAATCCCTTCAAGTTGGTGATGCTACCGGAAGCCCGGGACAACGATCACGATAGTATACGATGATAAGGGCAATTTGGCGGCCGATCGACATGAGGATAGCAGGGAGGGGGAGGTTGTCGCGGTAGACTTCTCCTGTCAGAGTGGATGAGAATCCGCTGCAGCTGATTCACGCAATAAATGCCATATAATAATATCCCTCGTCATTCTGCTTCGGCGTGGAGAGAGCGATGGATGGAGCCCCGGGAAGCGTCAGCTGCTCAACACTGCATGGGTTATTCAGCTGCGTCGGCTCTCCTTCCTCTCTGTATCAACACGACACCACAGCAGGAAAAATCCGTTGCTGTCCCGCGCAGAATGCTGCTCTAACTGTCTGCTGTTGGATCTTGCCTTTGCAACCCTGCCTCCGTGCGCCTCTGGAAATTTGTGTTGGTCTTTTCAACTTTCGCTCCTGTGCCTCCACTTCGGGTGCCTAGCGGTCAATGCTTCCCGTGCCAGAAATTAGTGCTGTCATTGGCACTGGCTCCTCCCGCTGGGCCCTGAGACGAGAAGCAGCCGTGCTTCTTTGGGTTGTTCTTCCCCATGTCTTGACTCTTCACCAAACCCTCACGGATCCTTCTCTAGCGGCTCCCCAATCGATCCCGTCAGCTCGGTCCAGACTGTTCTGAAACCATTCGCCGCTGGCTCAATTGCGAGTAACTAGACCAATCGCAGTCGGCAAAGCTGACTCGAACCCTATATCACAGGGCGTGTAGAAGGTGGTTTCATTGGCCGACTTCGTGTCGGAGGGGGGCCCTTGGGATGGTGTGCAGTAGCCATACTGTTGCAGGATGAGGCAGCGATAGGCATGAAGCGGCATATCGTTCATCAGCCAATCGAGTCCGTGCGCAGGGATCAGGAGCCTCGGGAGAAGGCAGAGACACGGCTGACAGTGGAGGTCTTGGGATTGTCGTGGCGTCCAGGCTAGTTGCGTATGATTGGCCTCTCCCGAAAGCCAATCCACCATAGTCTCTACAGTGAACCAGACTGCCGGTGTCATGACCGCGCCCGATGCATCCCAGTCTGGTTGAGGACCGATCCTAAAGCTATACGAGTGATGACAACAATGCTCGCCAGAGCATGATAACAAGATTTGGCGACGTAGTATTCTATCGCTGTCCGGCAGAGAGGATGCATCCATCTTGCGCGCCCATAGGTTAATGTGAGTTGCATCCGCAAGAGCATGGACTCCTCGAGTTGCCATCTGTTCACAGATGGATCCTGGTGACCCTGGTTCACGGACAGTCACAACCACTGCCAACCCGATATCCCGTTTGAGAAGTTCAATAAGAATTACTGGCAGGGGTTTGAGACATCTGAACCATGCCCTGTCGGTAGCTGAAGGGAAGGAAAGGAGGCGTGTCCCAACACAGTGGTACTGGTGCAAGTCATCAACGCCGCTTAGGCCGCTGCCATGCTAGTGAGTGCTGCAGGCGGGCAAGCATAAACTCAGAGATTTGGCCCGAGGGGAGCAGATGGGGGAATGGGATGCAACACGGATCATGGATTTAATATGTACCCACCTACATTTACGGCCAGCAACAACTCCGTGCCACCACCACCAACGCCATACCATCCTGTCTACACGACGTACATACTTGCACGTAGCAGAAACATGTACTCTATTAGCTTGTGTGTGAGAACACGGAGCTACAGCTGGGCAATACTGATTACACATGCCCAGTTCGTGATGCGCTAACATGAGCTGATGAGGACGGCACAAAACGACCGGTGCGGTGGCGGTGCAAGAAACATGCTAAGGCACGTCGTATCAGTGGAAAGCCGTTGCTATGCCTTTGATTTGGCAAGAGGAAAAAGAGGAGTGCCAGTGCCAGTGCCAGTGCCAGTGCTTCGACATGGCACGGAGAAACAATCCTTGCACGTTTTTAGTTGCGTCGTAATCGTCGCTGTAGGCCCCCGACCTGCAGCTGCAGTTGGCGAGCCGAAAGTCTCGTAGTCCCGTGGCGTGCTACGTACAAGACTGGCATCTTGTGTAACAACACACTGCACGGGAGAGGCTGTCATGTTTTTGTCGCCTCCACAATTGGCAGCAGGTGGAAATCATGAAAAGATGGCTTTGCCCTGTCCTGTGTCCGTAAGGCGAGGTTTTCCATCCCCGGGAGTCTGGCTAACCCGCTTCGGCCCAAGTGTCAAGATAGTCGACACCTGGACGCCACTAACGGTCTTGGATGCCCTCGCCTGCGCCTGCGCCTGCCGCTGATAGTAGGGGAAATGGCTGACGTATTTGTTCTCAGCTCCCCAGAGTACGTTTACCTTCGACCTCCTTACCTAAACCTAGGTGCCTAGCTACCAACTACGTACCGACCTACTGCACTGCATCGCAACCTCCCACCACTGGCATGGCTTCGCTACCGTCAATCCTTTCATCTGCTCTATCGTTGTCGAAATGCCGCCCGCGAGCCCTGTTACATGAACCCTGGTCCTGAGGCGCATTCATGCTTGGTTCTGGCTGCAAACCTGGAAGTTCCATGCCTGCCGCTTGTTCTCTACTACCGACACAAATTTCCTCGCCGAGTCGGCTCCGAGTGCCTCAAGTCTCTTCAACGGGTCTTCGAGAGACTGCGCTGTGCATTTTCTACTCCCTTTGTCCGTCGGGGTAAACATGAGCCTGTACTACACTGCTGCGCCACTTCTTGGCCGTTTTTTCAGATGTTGGAGGTCTCTACAGATTTTCCATCTAGCCAAGCGTGGCCCACTGGCATCGTAGAATTGAGTTTGGGCTTTGATGAGGATCCGATGTTGGTCACAAAGTGAATCTTGGTACCACACCCCAACACACTCTCGGTACGGACATGGCCTGCAGCGTCCTACCCAGCTTATTGTCCCGCCGGCACATACTAGTGTTGTAGTATGCGCCATGTCTTGGCTGTCTCGGCGAACTTGAACTTGAAGCTGAACACTGCACAGCACAGCACGGCACGGAAGGAGATGCAGGTGGTAACTTGGTGGTAGGGGTCATTCCTGCAGAGATCAAAGTTGGATATAAGCGCCGGAAGAGACATTACGGAGTCCTCGACACCCTGTCCATGCGAAAACAAAGCAACTAAGAAGACCGTGATGAGGTCTACTGTCTTACCTACCTGGGTAAGGTACTGTTCATGTTATAATTGACATGTCTGCTTTCCATCCACCACCACCCAGAAGCAGTCTCGCTGGACCGGGGTCTCCATCTGTGTTCCCGTTATCGAATCCTTGCTGTGTGACAGGATCTGACTGCAGACAGCTAGTACCCAGGTAGGTAGACAGCGGGTGGTCAAGTCTGTGTGTGGTGTGCATGGCGTTCCCCCTTGCCGTTTGGCTGACAACCCTGGTACATCCTTGGGTAGGTACCTTGTAGACATATGCGCGAGCCAGGCTCAGGAACCCAGCAGGCCCACTAGACCGAATCAATGCTCTTGTGATCAAAGACTGTTTGAGATGCCTAATCGAGCATAACGGCAGTACGGGGATTGTTGAAGCTGGCATGGATGGCATGGCAGGACATGCAGTGGGTTTTGCACAGTTCTTGAACCAACCCAGGCACAGGCACTGCGGCCCGTCGGGCAAACTTGCTGTCATTGTCATGATGATATACTCCCTGTCCATCATTACAGCATACCTACCTTCCTACCTTGCCTTGCCTTGCCATGACCTTGCCTAAGGTATCTTTAGATGTCTGCCTTACCGACCTAACAGTGTAGTAAGCCATTTCCCGTAGCAGGTTGCAAGATCAAGCGGACAGGACATCCAAATCAGAAAGCCCAATGGGGACTGGGATTGGGACTGAGATTGAGATTGAGATTGAGGGGTCCTGGTCCTGGTCATGGCTATGCCGCCGTTTTGGACCAATTGACATATAGAACCTGCTACTTTGTCGACTTTGTTCCGAATATCTTATGACAGGCACACATCCGGTAGACCCACGCCCTTTTTCTCACTGCAGTGGGAAACAAGTGGTTTAACGTGTCGGTGTTGGAGAGAACACGCTGGGTTCGCTCCTACGGATGTTTGACTGAAGGGACTGGACTCGCTGCAAGGAAGGAGTTGTTGATCGCAGATTCTATCCCCATACCCAATACCCGTGCCTCACTCCCGTCCTTTTTTGATCGTATGAGCTGCTGAAGCTGTAGCTCCAATGGGGATCGATGCTGTACCGTACCTACCTAGTGTCATCATGCACGTGTTTCCGGACATTATGGCTTGGGCTCATTCTGCGATTCTACCTAGGTAGGTACTGACTATCCACCGCCCGAGTACTACGCGTCCTCCGCCTCGAGGCAGGCAGTGACACTCCCACATTTCTGATGCGAGGAGGTCTTGTGATCTTGCTTCGTATGACTCCCTCACAATCTGTCATCAGCGTTGACTCTTTGCGTTTCCCCCAAGAGACAGGGGGAGCCAGTAAGGCCCGGTTCCACTGGTGGTCTCCTACTACGTACGTACATACTTCAGCTCCGTATTGAAAGTCCTTGATTCAAGCCAGCTGTGACTTCTCCTGGGCTTGGATCAGGTCAACCACTGCATTGATCATCATGTCCCCAGAACACCAACAAAGCCAGTACTAGGCCACCATGCCAGCAAGCCACCGGGTGCTGAGCCCAACCCACCGCCTTTACAACAACGACTTGTCGAATTCGGGTTGGCCCGGTCATTGGCTTTTGGCGCACTAGATCGGACGCCCCCCGAGCCACCGAGCCGAGTTGCTGTCTTGTCGTTCGTATCAGTCAAACATGGTCCACGGCTTCTTTCCCTCGAGTTTGGCGCCAGGATATCTCATTGGAACTGGCACAAGATGCTCGAAGGTTTCCAGGCCCGCATCGCTCTGCACGTCCGTGCGATTGCTGGGGATATCGTCCTCTGCTTCAAGCGGAATGATGACTCCACACTCCCAGTTGCGGCAGTTCAGCTTCGGCTGTTTGGTAGTTTTGTCCTGCACCAGGCGGCCCCTATGGAGAGACAGAGACAGATGTCAGCTTGAATCCTATGATTTCGAAGATCTTGCTAGGGCAAGGCCCCCAGCGTGCAACATGAAGATGGTTTTTCTTACCATGCGCTTTCAGACAGATTAGCACTGCCCACATATGCCCATCCCAACCTCGCACATCCACCATGCTCCACTGGTGCCGCATATCGCGCAAACATGAGCTATGGAAATGTCAGTATTTGCCATCCTGTGGTTGGGGAAACTTGGTCCCTCGCAACGGCCTAGGGACCCATTCGGACCGTGTCGCATGTGGAAAAGGGAGAAGAGGGACTCGGAGGGGACCACCAATTTCCCATCCTTGCAGTCATGTACAACACACGTACCTTATTGTGCATGAGTAAACCTTGACGAACGCTAACGCAGTCTCGAATGTTCGACTTTGGGAATCTGCCATTGTGCCACCACTTGGATGAGAAGCAGATGGTCCCAGCGTGCCCAGGACCGCCTCTCGAGCGTCTGACGGTTTCGTCGCTGGGATAGAAGACCCGCATCTTCTCCCTCCAGAAGTGGTTGGCCTTGTCATCGGGGTCGCGGTGGTCAGTTCCTGCGCGTTGGGGAACCACTTCCATCCGTGTTCCCGAAGATCCATTTTGCCCAGTGCGTCGCTGGTACTCGGCCAAACCCGCGTCCCCTTGAGCAGCTAGATACATGGAACTCATGAATTCGTCTGTCAAACTGCCCAGTGATGAAGTCACGTAGTCCAGCTCGATGGGTTCGCGTTGTGGGCTTGCAAGACCCAGCTGTGTAATGGTCTGAGCTAGTCCGCAAACACCCGTGTATTTCCAGTTGTCATACTCACCGCCGGCGTGCATTCCGCCGATGGAGTGTACGAAGCCCAGTTTCGCTGTTCTGGTGAAATCGAACAGTTCTAGTTTCTGGATCACGTCATGGGGGACGCTCTGCGCTTTGAGAAACGCTGTTAGTGCCCTTTGGAACTCGGTTGGAATCAGCATTGCTGAGGTCCTGGGATATTTCGGCTTCAAAGGCAGATCAATCAACCAGACTGTGTTTTCCATGTACCCTCCGACGCCCCAATCGAAGTCGACGAGATTCGCGGTCGGTACGACGATACGACATCTCGCTCCTTCCCTCCAGCTGCCAACCGAGCCGAGGTTCTCATTGCCATTGCCCTGGCCGTCGGGGTCTTTGTAGAACAGCAACATCAGCTTGCTGTGCATACAGTTGATGTTGCCGTCCATGCGTGGGAAGCATATTCTGACGTTCGGTACACCTTGGAAGTCGGACTTGAGAGCCTCGCGTTGATCGGGATTCTTTGCGTGCATGACGAGCTGGAACTTGGTGCGTTTCGTCTCGAAATGCGGGAAGAGCCAGTCGAAATTCCATATGAAAGATGACAATAGACACGATTCGAGCGAGGAGGCTGGGGCGATGAGCGTAGCAAAGTCGATTGTGTTGGCTGCCTCGTCGCCGGCGATACGGGTTTTCAGGGCCACACCATGCGGGTAGATATTCTTGTTGCCTGTGACTTTGCTGCCGCTAGCGTGAACATTGGTGTTGTTCTGACCATAGCCAGTTCCTGACGCAGAGGTCGGGAATTGTTTCTGTCTTGGATTGCGGTCACTCTCGGTAGGGTGCCGAAGTGGTGGCGGTGAGATTGTTCCCAGAGATCGTGGTCCTGATGCATGATGCTCGACTTCTGGAGCCTTGTAGCTGTCCGCACTATGACCCTCGTCGGCCTCGGCTTGATGCTTTCTCTTGAGTCGCGCCAGACGTTCGGCTTCCATTTGTTTGCGGTTAAGGACGGCGAGGTTAAACGAACTCTCAGGATTTGTTGTGGTGATGGTTTTTGTAACATTAGTTTCACCAGAGGACATCGCGGAGGGGCCTCTTGCTTGGGCTTGGGCCTGAGATAAAGAAAGTGAAGTTCCTACCCCTGGCGTGGGAGCCACAGGCTTGTTATCGTGCATACTATGCGAAGGCCCTGGGGCTTCTGGATAGACAACATTAGAACTTTGGTAATAACTGATAGAATGCTTCTTCACTTTCGTACCTGTCTTCCTATCATCATTCCCATTATCGGCGATAGTCGTATCGACGCTAGTCACTTGATCTGCTGCCTGTCCGTTGAGTCTTCTTCTTTTTGTATTGGTGTTCGATGATGAAGTCGCCTTAACTGGATCATCCAGAGCTTGGTTGTCTTCAAGGGATAGAGCAATCGCTCTGCGGAGGTCTTCCTCGTCACTAGAATCAAGCAATGAGAGATCAATCTCAGGCACCGGTTCCTTGTCTTGCTCTCGGGCTTTGCCCTTCACTTTACTCGTGCTTAAGACTGATGCGAATGTTGTCAGTGGGTCATCGTCGTTACCGCTGCCTGGTTCAGTGCGACTCCCTGCGCTCTGGTTATTCGGTGAGTCCAAGTCGATAATGAAACTAGGAGCTGGGTTGTTGTTGGTACGTGGCCGAGCGCGACCATTATGCGAAGGAGGAGCATCGACGTCCTGACCGCGTGTGGGACTTGAACAGGTAGCCGGAGTGGCGAGGTTCGCTATATCAGTACTTCTGGCACCATTCTTTTCAGCATCTTCTAGCGCTTTCCTCGCCCGAAAACGAGCCACAAGAATCTCGTCGCGCCTCGCTTCTGCCACTTCTGGCGGAATCTGGTTCCCGTTTTCGTCAAATTCGACTGGTGCAAGCGGACAGCCAGGGTTACAACTGAGCTGGTCGTCTGGGATGGGGTGTTGCTCCCATTCAAGGGTGTCGAGATTGTATCCACCATGCACGCGTGCTGGGGCATACTCAACCTTTTCAGCTGGCGGATTTAGGGATACTTGTGGAGCATTCAATCGTGCGGCTCGAGCAAGATTTGCGCTGGGGTCAGGTTCGTCGTCTGAGGATAGATCGACAAATTCGGCATGTCTGGAGTTGGGCGGCATGATTCAGGTTTGGTCGCGGTGAATGACACGCGGCTGCTGTTGACTGCGAAAGGGAAGGATAGTATGGGTACTGAACCTTCCTTGTTGACTGGGATAGCACTAGGTGGTGGACGAGTGCAGATCTAAGTACTGGCGCAATCAAAGTTGCAAGAACAATGAACTTTGAAGTTGTCGGGAATGTGCAGATCTTGAGACACTCGCCTCCCACACAAAGAAGGGTGACGCGCTTTGAGAAGCCAGGTCATGCAAAGAGAGGAGAGTGCGACAGAGGTTAGGAAGGGAGTAATGCCTCGTAGGAAGTTGACAATAAATGAGGCAAATTCTGTCGCAGTTGTCCCGGAGTGCTGGTATATTGTTTGTTTCGCCAAGCCGAGGAATTTGAGGCTCATGTGAACCTATGCTAGCTTCACTCGACTCCAATGGCCAGTATTGTCGGGGTGCGTGCCTGTTACCAACGCATCACACTAGCGGTGGCTTTCACATATTCATCAGGCTGACCTAGTGCCCTCCCCTATTTCTTTCCAGATTCTTCCCGATATCCAACAGAGAACGAAGAGGATATTGGCTCAGAAAAATGCGGTGAGAGTGCCCCAAGGGGGTATTGTCGATCTATAAGAGGCAGGTTGAGCAAGTGTACACAGTGCAGTGGCACTGCTATGTTTGGACCCTTGGCAATGCCGAGGAGTCAGGGGTAATGCTGGTGGTTTTGTGACATGAATTCCATAGCAAGGCTGTCCAATCACGCAGCGGTATCAGCAATGGCGGTCCGGCGCCACGTGGGGATCGATGGTGTTCAGCCTGAGTGCAAAGATTTCGATCCCAAGGGCAGGAATTGGTGCTGATTAGCAGCAGATCAAAAGGATCCTACCGGCAACAGGTAGAGCGTCCTACGTTCATCCAATGGTCATAATCTCCTTGCGCAAAGCCCGAGTGTACTAGCAGTCGGGGTTGCAGATAGAGTGGCGAGGCGTCTGTTTAGACTTCCATCGCTGGTTGTAGCTGGAGGCCGCTTGGATGCCGCTTGACTGGGTGATAGGAGCCGATCACAACAAGCCTACGCAAGAGGCGGGTGGTATAGCAGTTCGTAAGCTAGCTTTGGAGGTTCGTCAGTGATGGCTTAAGAGTGAGGTAAGATGAAATGGGATATTCTACCTGAGCGGAGGGGTGCCTGTTCTACATATAGTGTATGTAAGCCTTCTCACGTGATCTCGCGTTTGCACGCGTTGCCAGGCAATAACATTACCTCTTATTAGTACTACGAACAACCTGGAGGTCTACGCTCTACCGCCAGTTTGATGGTAAACATCATATCGAGCCTTTCCTCGGTCGTAGTGCAAACTGATATCATGATACGGCGGGAAACTAACTTGGACGAGGGCTTCGCACTTGGACAGTCACGACGACAGATACTGCATACCGATCTGTTCCTGCCTCATTGAGCACCTCGGTCATGAATTGAACGCCGTTTTCAGTTGATAGTTTGGTCGCCCATCGCTAACGCCTTGCGGTTCCGCCAAATCCAGTACTTTCGTGTCTTGAGCTAGAGTAGCTCGAATTTGAACTGGAAGTTCTTGAACTTGGAGTCCTCAGTGAGGATGGACCAGCAGGAGTCCCTCCGCCAAACCATCCTCCAGTTGCGGGAGGCATAGTGGGCGGCGCAGGTTGGGTACGTGCGCTGGCCCCTCTTCCAGCAAGATAGCCTGCAGCGGCTCCTGCAGCAGTCCCGGTCCAAAATCCAGGCCGCCAGCCTTGATCCGCGTATCCTGGCGCCGAACTTGTATTAGCTGATCTTGAACTTGTGCCCCAAGTGGCTTTCTTCGGCCGAGGTGGTCGCGGATCATACGGGGGCGGAGGGTCATCATCATCTCCGCCTCCGCCGCCACCACCACCAAAAAAATCCGCCTCCCCGTGGCCTCGGTCCTCTTCTCGTGCCCGTATCACTGCGCCAGGCGTTATACAAGCCGCGAAGGATGATGAACAGCACGAGCAGGAACAAGCCCATGAAGAGATATCCCGCAACCTTCTCAGCTTTACTGTCCTTGCCGTAGTCGCCGAAATCGAATGGAGATCGAGAGCCGTATTTCTCCTCCCCCTTTGTCCGTCAAGAGCAACCTGTACTGCACTCCACAGCTGCCTTTCAAAACGTATGGGTCTTCGCTGCTCTCATAGCCTTCGCACGTCACTTCCGTACTGCCCAACTTGAATTCTTCCGGCAGAGAAGCTTTGCAGCTCCATTGGATATTGTCTTCATCGTAGTCGGCGCCTTCGTTGGTGCAGCGCATCAGGTCAACAGAGTATAACTTGCATACTGACGATGGTCCCACGCATTGCAGCTGGGGGACTGGCGCAACTCGTCTGGAAGTTGTCTGTTTGCCTGCGCGAACTGTAATGGTAGAGATCTTGGAGAGGCGGACGGCATCGCGGGGCACCTTTCTAGGATTCGTCACTCGTGCCGAGAGAGCTGTGCCTGCGAAAATGAGGGTCAAGAGGGTGAGTAGCTTCATCGCGGCGATGGCTGTCATGGAGAACGAATAGGCAGTACTAATAGTCGGCTCGAGTCATTGCACAAACCTGCAAAGCATACAGAATCATCGTTTGAAGAAATCCGGAATCCAATCTAGGTATAGGCCATGAGCCTTCGAGCGAGAAAATATTTGCAGAGAAGAGACACAGTGGCCATATCGCCAGACAGAGAGGCAAATCTTTGGTGCCTGATTCCGCAGGTTGGCGCCGCAATAATCATGGCGTTGGCTGGAGTGTTCAAGTTGGAGTTGGCGGCTGGTTTCCCCGCAGGCTGCGGCAAGTCTTCCTGTTTGGCAGTTGCCCGCCATCCTCGTCATTATTTGTTCGAGTCAATGTCCACAGTGTCTGCATTCAAGTTGTTCACTTGACAAGTCCAGCTTTGGTTGATTCGACCAGCATTTGACCTTTTTGTGACCGCATGCCGTCCCTTTCCAACCCTCGAGCTCGCAAATCCGCTAACGAATATATATTCAGCCATCGCATCCAGTCTGTGCCTTGTACAGATATCGTCGTTATGGCGGCATGTCGAGAGCCATGATAGGTGCCAGGAGGAGAACGGGGTCGGCCTTGATGGTGTAATCATATATTCACCCGTCTTTCAACCTCCTACCGCAACACCTGGGTCAGACAGAGCCTTCAAAAGTCTACATGTATCATTATCTGCTTGCAAACTATAGTACTATGAAGAAGACATCAGAGCCAAGACAGCCGAGCCAGCCCAAAGTGCCCAACAGTACCAGTACAAGTGGCACGCCGACGACGTCTTGGCCGAGACAAGCTATATCAATACGTAGCAGCCAGTCTCTTTGCCAGATATTCTCCACTGTTGATTCCCGCATATTTCTTGTCAGCCTCAGTGGCATAGGTGCCCGGCAGAGCGTCGATGAACTTGTCGAAATTGGGGTTGCAGAAATAAGCCACGCTGTATCTGGTCGGATATAGATCACTGTCCGTGTCTGTGGGTGGTTGGACGACTCTATGGTTCGTGCTCTTGATGGTGTCGTTGCTCCATCGGGCCAGCAAGTCTCCTGCATTGACGACAATAGTATCCTTGATGGGAGTTGCCCGCACCCAAGTATTCTGCGGCGACTTGACCTCTAGGCCACCGATGGAATCTTGGAACAGCAGGGTGACGGAGCCGTAGTCTGAATGATGCCCGGCTCGCACGGCGTCTGGGTTATCCTTGAACACCGACTTGAGGACCGGAGGGTAGTGCAGCAGCCGGAGCGTGTTGTCGCCACCATCGGTATATTCGTCGAAAAAGGTTTCGGGATAGCCCATGGCCAGAGCGATGGCGCGCATAAACTGAATATGGAGGTCCTTGCAAGTCGAGTGAAACGATTTCATGACTTTGGTGAATTCCTTGCCCTCTTCATCGAACTGGTCGGGCCAATGATTAGGCATGCCTTCCACGCCATCCCTGCCAATTTCCATCGTCTCCTTATAATCCGGGTTGCTCTCGCGCAGACGTCGGATCTCCTCTGGGTCGGCAGATTGAGTCACCTTCTCCCTACCAAACGCTACATACCCTCGGTTTGACTCCGGTCGATCCCATTTCAGCGCATCTTTCTGCTCCTCTGGCCGGGCAAAGAACTTGGCCGACTGGCTGAACACTGTCTGTACAGTCTCCGGCGAGATGCCGGAATTCGCCAGATAAAGAAAGCCGCTGTTTTGAAATGCATGCAGGATTGCTGCTGCCGTCTTGCGCTTGGACTTCTCGTCTCCATGTAGAAATTCAGAGAAGTCGATCACCTGTGAGGTGGGTGTCACTGTCAGTACATGGCCAGGTAGATCTTCATAACATCACTCCCATGGGCGTGGGCGTGGGTGCCAGTTTGATCTTACCGGGATGGACAATCCATCTGCCTCCACGCCGGTGGTCGCAGCCGGCGTTGTGGGAACTTCAGGATCCAGTGCAGAAGGCGCCATGTTCGCGATGCCTTTTGATGCTGAGAGCGGTTTGGAGACTTACACTCAAAGACCTAAAGCAATGGACAGACTTATACAGTTTGCGATAGTGCTATCTCAGGGTCCCAAGGCTCGCCCTCAGCAGACGTGGTGCATCGGGACTTTAGGGGACATCGTAAACACGTGAGCTATGTACGATAAGCCTCGCCCTCCGTGGCTAGTTGTACGGTAACGACCATAAGATGATAGATGGTACCTAGAAAGATACCAGGTACGGGGTGGCCGGCCAGCCAGTATGGGTGTTCTAGGTGGGTGTTGCCTTATCAAATTGATTCTCCTAACAGAAATCTTATCAGATGCCTCGGCCGACCACAGGTACATAATATTTTACGAATACAGGTGTGTACAGTACGAGTTATCTTGATGGTACCGTAACGTACCTAGTACCTTACCATACCGTCGATACGGAGTACTAATTCGAAGGATACAATATCGTGATGTTATGAATATCCTTGCGATCTCTACGCTGTTTCTGTGCGATTGATCGACTGCCCAGCCCTGCTGTTGCCTAGTCATGGGCGCGCATGTTACGTGACTGCATAGCATCCCTAAGATTGGCAATATCCTAGGGGCTCCAGTAGGCGCCTGTCATGTCGCGATACATACTATTGCTGAGCAGGAGATGACAACGAACGTCGCGCAGTGGGCGGTACATTCAACCTGTAGACCACAGGAGTGTCAAGGAAGTGAGCTCTTGGTCAGAGTATATTCCACTAAAGATCTATGCCCAGTATTCTAAGGGCATTCCTACCCAGGATGTCTTTTGCAGCTTCTGAATCTTTCCCTGCGGCCGCCGCGATCGCTGCATAATTCGTAGTGACACTGGGCCATTGCTCCGACTCTCCTCCTAATGGCGGGAAAAAGGGATGATCGGTTCCAAAGAGCACTCTGTCACTTTGCGAGGCATGAATGGCAGCCTGTAGACCAGCCTCGCCATATATGACGGCGTCCAGGTAGATATTTGTTCTTAACACCTCCCAGATTCCCTTCTTGGGGCCCTGTTTAGGCCCACCGTTCTGCTTGAATTCGCGCTCATGGTCGACACAACTCTGAATCCGACCGGCCAGGAATGGCAAAGTTCCTCCGGAATGCGCAAGTAGCAATTTCAGGCCGTTGAATCGGTCGAAGACGCCAGCTAGAAACATCCGAGCCACAGCAATGGTTGTCTCGAGTGGAAACCCTAATGCCAGCGGAAGGACGTGGCCTGATTGTGCGACGATAGCCTTCCCACCAAATGTATCGTCCGGCAGTCCATAATGAGGGTGGAGAAAGACAATCAGGTTGTTACTCTGGAGAGCTTCCCAGACAGGTCCCAGTTGCGGATCATCCAGACCATTGCCGAACCCTGAGGTGCCCAGAATGACGCCCTTGATATGTTTCAGCTCTTTGCACCTCGCGATCTCTTTGGCCACTGCCTCCGGGCCTGCCGTCAGAGGAAGGGTTGCAAAAGCGTAGAGCTTACACGGCTCACTGGAGTCATTGCTCTCATTCCATTTCTCGCAGACTTGTTCTAGATCGTCGTTGACTTTGATGGCCCACTCCACTGCTTCAGCAGCATCGTCCAAGAAGTCCAGCCAGGGATTCGCCACTGACACGACCGAGACGTTGATGTCGTGTAACTTCATGAAGGAGCGTTTCGTCTCCCACGACGAGTAGGCCGCATCCAAAGGCCGCCCGCGGAGCTCTGGAGGCCTAGACGGGTCATCGTCAGATGCTAGGATGATGAGACGAGGATCTGCCCCCGAGGGCGGATCGTAGATGTATGGCACTGTTTTCCGAGATCGAAGGAGCGAGATGTAGGCGGAAGGATAGATATGCGTGTGAACATCCACGACGACGGATGTAGTGGCCATTATGTGAGCAGGGAACGGTCACTGATGGTGCGGCTTTGAAGGGCGTATGTTGTGTATGTCGCCGTATAATCCAGATGGCCCCCCAGATACTGTAGACCTTCAGTTCCATCATTTGAATCACCATTGGAATTCTCGCCATGTATGTATTACTATTGTTGTTGGCAGTTGTGCGTTGGGAGGAGTCGTGAAGATCTCCATCTGTGAACCCCCCCACAACGAAAGATAAGGGGTAAGGATATGGAGACCCTGCGATCGTTTCGTTGTTTTCATTACCGTAACTGCAAAACTTGTACAGTACCTCCTTGGTCCTGCGCAGACCCGCGTCCATGAATGATTCCGCGTATTATCGTGTATCTCACAGCCTTTCTCCACCTACCTAGGTACCTATCAATCATATAATCTGCTTTGTGAGAATGCACAACTACCAATTTGCATGAAGAGCACGCTTATCATGCTAGATGCGAGGGCCTCTCGGGCATTCCGAATGTATTATCTTGTATCAGTTGGCTTTTGCATAAAGTTGGCCCATGAAAATCCAGATCCAGGGGAGGCATATCAGATTCGCTTTCCCAGAGGATGAAGGTCAATGGCACAATTCAAGCTGCTGCACCTCGACACTGCCTCAACTCATCCTTTGTTGTCAATGTTAATGGTCGACTGAAGGCATAGGATACACAAACTTGAAAGGGGTTTCGGCATTCCAGATTGGCCATGGCGATATCTACCATGGAGAGGGTCATAGTGCTTCCACAAAGCCAGACACTTCTGAGCTGGATGACAATCATTCGAGATCGCACAACGGAGGGCACGCTCTTTGCTGCGACGGTGGACAAAGTGGCTCGACAACTTATGGCTGCAGGTTTGTTCGAACCAGCTACCTACCTATATCATTCGGTTGCAACTAAGTCAGCTGCTAACAGATAGGACGTGCCAACAGCACTCGAATTTGTCCCTCATCAGCCGATCCTGGTAAAGACAGAGACTGGGCAATGCTATCAAGGCCTACGGCCGTCCCAAGCAGTGTGCGGAATCAGCATCTTACGAGCTGGAGCCAGCCTGGAACGGGCCCTTAGAGATACTTGGGGGTCAGCAACATTCCCGTGATTACTGTCTCTATGCAAGAATTCAAGCTGACTGATTTGATCGATGTCGGATGTGCAGGCAACCCCTTCTATTTGGACATTTCTTGATCCAACGGGATGAGAAAACAAGCTTGCCGAAATTACTTTACTCAAAGCTGCCCAACGGTGTTTGCGACTGTGGTAAGCATGATCTCACCCATCCCATCTGAACCAAGCCGATGCTGATACTATTAGTGGTGCTGCTCTTAGAGCCGATGTTGGCTACCGGGGGCTCAGCCTCTCTAGCTATAAGTGCCCTCATCGAGGAGGGGGTCCGCGAGGAAAACATTGTCTTCGTAAACGTGCTTGCGTCCCAGCATGGACTCAACGTGGTCAGGAAGAGATTCCCCAAAATGGGTTTCGTGACGGCCGCTATTGATGAGGATTTGACACCGAATAAGTAAGTAGTGTTTGGACCAAAGAAAAATTGTGCCCGGCCATTCTAACGGAGTATAGTTTTATAAGTCCAGGCCTTGGTGACTTTGGTGACCGCTACTTTGGCACCACTGGATGACTTGGGCTACTTTGCGAATGGATGGTGGAGAGATCTGGGACTCGCCACTGTGGCATCTAAACGAAACGAACGGACGGTTTACGATTGAGCTTCGTAATAAGATCTGGGTCAAACATCCAAGTATCTATTCCATTCAATCCCATTCACACTGCCCAAAAGGTTGTCATCGTACAATCTGCGGAGGACACGAATAGCAAAGTGCCTCTCGTTTTTAGTCAACTCGTAAAACCCATCCTGTAGAAGGAATCATTCCCGTATCAAGGGCTTTGGATCCATTACTGTCATATCATACCCTTTCTTCTACATCTGAGGCCATATCTCCAGCCAGGCTATCGCCAGCCGTTCGACTCCACACAAATAAAGCCCTTGAGCCAGAATCTTCGATATTACTGGGCCCGGAAATCTTGGTACACGCAGACTATGTACTGTATCGTCCTATCTAGATGGTAACCCGGTCTGCCGGGATGCTCAATCGCCTCCTTATCGATGACCACAAAAATCAAGCCCACTGCAATCACGGTCGATAGATCTCGAACCATGGGAATCCTGTCCAATTGATGTGTTTCCATATCGTCCATCGGCATCCACGTTCCTAGTGATAGCGTCTTACACAATCTTTACCAACCTTTTGCTGGATGGGTCCTTTTATGTGACTCTGATAGCAAGAAGCCCAGCCTTATCCAAGTCTGAGGGATGCGAATGGCGCCAAAGGGGCACAATGGCACAAGATACGACATAAGCACCCATAAAGTGCACAATCTTGGAGAGAAAAGACCTTAATAACTAAATCACGCGATCCGTTGATGACCCTCGGTGCTGTCGAAGCGTGTACTCGACACTGGTTTCAAGTGACGTTGAGATTCCGGGCGACGACACCAACATGTCGCTACAGATACTTTCAGGTATGGGTCCCCGCTTTACAGGCTGGAGAAAGAGATAGAACTGGACATGTTCTAATTCTGTGATCTCAGGGACCAGTCATTTCGAATTTGCAAGCAGGATGGCCAAGTGGTGAGTGCTTATGGCCTGAAAAGCGAACATAAGTACCTCGGACGGAGCATCTCAAGACTAATACCCATCCGGACGTCTAGTATCGGCTATGACCTTTGCCAGGATTCTCTCAAGTGTTCCCGGTTCTCCAATGGCGAGAGTAGTGTGGTGCTACGAGACTCGGTGCGAGATCGAGACATTTTCATAGTGCAGACTGCCTCGGAACCGGTCAACGATATGCTCATGGAGCTCATCATCACAATCCACGCCTGCAGAACGGCATCGGCGAGAAGGATCACAGCAGTGCTTCCTTGTTTCCCCTATGCTCGACAGGACAAGAAGGACCGCAGCCGAGCATCTATCACGGCGAAACTAGTGGCGAATGTCCTTGAGACTGCAGGTTGCAACCATGTCATTGTAAGAACGAAACATGGAAACCCTGTGGCATTGAACCTGGGAAAGCTGATGATGGTATACTTCAGACAATGGATCTGCACGCGTCTCAAATTCAAGGCTTCTTTAACATACCTGTTGACAAGTACGTAAGCGATGAATCCCCTGTTCCTGTTCCTGTCCGCCTCGAAATGAGGCCCTACCTATAACCAGAATTGGGAAGGGTCCTGACTGATGTTGTCCTAGCGTTCGTAAATCTTCTTGTCCCTGTCCAAAGGCGAATCGCGACTAATTGATATCGAGAAGCTGTATGCGGAAATGGCCATGATAGACCTTTTACAGCAGGAAACGGACCGCGAGAACATCATGATAGTTTCTCCTGACGCCGGGGGAGCCAAAAGGTAAGTTAAGTTCGAACGAAGCTGAACTTGGCAAGTCTGCAAACACTGGCACAGCACAGCTCTGACGGAGGACCTGAGCAGGGCTGCTACAATTGCTGACAAGCTTGGGGTGGACCTTGCACTCATCCACAAGGAGCGGAAGGTTGCCAACCAAGTCAGCCGCATGATCCTGGTGGGAGATGTCAAGGGTAAGACGGCAGTACTGGTGGACGATATTGCAGACACCTGCGGTACGCTGGCGCTCGCATCCCAGGTGTTGATGACCAACGGGGCAGACCGATGTATTGGCATTGTCACCCACGGGTTCCTGAGCGGGCCAGCCATCGAGGTCATCGAAAAGAGCTCCATTGAGTATCTCGCGGTTTCGAATACATTGCCCCTATCCCAAGAGGCGAGGAACTGCTCAAAAATCCGCACCTTTGACGTGGCACATATCATTGCAGAAGCTGTGCGGAGGACACACAATGGCGAATCGTAAGCTTCATCTACCATCGCGCCGCTTTTCGTTGAGCTCTTGATCACTGACTTAGACCACAGAGTGTCCCTTCTCTTCAAATGAAGGAAAGCTGCAGCGTTTGGAAGAGAGATTCTGGCCCCAGGGCAACCCACCTGCTTACTAGGAGCATCATACCATATGTGTCAATGAGGCCTGTATGTACCAACGTGATGAATGCTCAAATCGTTTTGATAACCAAACGATCACTCAAAAGGCTTTCCATTCCTTTGTTCTGCATGTTCTTTCTGTAACAATTGAGTCTTCCGAAATGTAATAAGATCTGATCTATTCTCCAAAACCGTTGACCATGTCATCAATTTGCTTAAAGACATAAATGATCAGAGATATCCTCAAACCTCTCCTGACTATGTTAGATCTTCTGTCTTAGAATTTCCCTCGCGTAAGTGTTGTGCCCCTAGCTTCCACCTAGTGCAGTCTTCTGGTCGGTGACAACGAGTCCTGCCATACTGGCACTGGTCAAGGTTGCCAAAACACCTGAAAAGAGGGCCGACATGGCAACACTACTGACATCGCCAGTCCTGCCTGGGGCAACCTGGCTCAAAATACCAATCTGAATACCGAGACTGCCAAAGTTGCCAAACCCACAGAGTGCGTATGTGGCAATCAACCGAGAGCGCGCAGAGAGGTCCGCATACGTAGCAAGAGTGGTGAGATCAGCGAATGCAACATATTCGTTCTAGCATACAACAGTAAATGTCAGTGACCAAGAAGCAACCCAGGGAGCAGAATTTCGGCCAGAAACCAAGCTTGAACTTACCGCGATGACCTTGATGCCGATCAATTGAGCGACCTTGTAAAGGTCACCAGTGCGTGGCACACCCAACAGGAATGCAATGGGATAGAAAAGGTAGCCCAGAATCAACTGCAAGGTGAGAGTCGGGTGGTTGATATTTAAATAGTGGCCCCACCAGGTCAACAAGGCATTGATCAGCGCGAGAACTGCGATGATGCAAAGCTCGGCAGCTACGATCATGCCACCGACTTTGATACCGAGCCAGGTGCCGTTGGCAAAGGCATGTATTGAATTCGTGGCCTTGTGCTCCTCGTCGTCTGGGATAATGACACGTCCGGCCGTCAACGTCTCCTCGGTCTCCGGGTACCTGAGTTTCGAGATGGCGATGGACGCAGGAATGGACATGATGCAGGAAGACACCATGGCCTGTGCATTGAGACCCAGGGAGATGTAGGCGACCAGGACTGACCCCGAAATGGTAGCGAAGCCGCAGCACATGATTTGATGAAGCTCGGCACGCGTCATGTGTGGAATGAAGGGGCGAACAAGCAGCGCGTTCTCTGCTTGCCCGACGAATGGCGTGGCCGACGCAGCGACAGCTTCAGCGCCCGAGACCCGGAGGGCCCAGAAGAAGAAGGCGGCCATCTTGACAATACACCATTGCAGAAGACCGATGTAGTAGAGAACTTGGACGAGGGAGACAAAGAACACAACAGCCGGAATGGTGCTGGTTAGGAACCAACCCAACTTGGGAATGGAGGAATCGGTAAGGAAGGCCGTGCCGTCGCTCGCAAAGCCAAGTAAGTCGCGTGCCCGGTCAGAGATGAAGCTGAAGATATCGTAGCCCACTCCAGTACGAAGAACAAAGAGGGCGATGATGAACTGGCACAGCATCCCTCCAATGACGGGCCGCCAGTTGATTGCTTTACGGTCCTTCGATGTCGCCCAGAGAAAGGCAATAATGACAACCAGCCCAAACAGGGACACCAGTCGGTTCGCACGTGTGTTATCCTCCGCCTCCTCAGACGCCATCGATCCAGCCAATATCACGGCCACAGTGAGGGCACCAGCAGCCGGGGTACGCAACTTCGCAGGAATGGCTTCGTATACCGCAACACCGGTATGATTCCAGACGTAGTGGATTGGGCGGGTGATGAGTGTGATAGGAATATGGAAGAAGACGATTCTGAGGGTAATGGCCAGCCAGAGGAGGAATGGAATGATCCAGTTCTTGTCGTGTCGATGAAGAACCAGCGATGCGATCCACCAGCCTGTGAACAGGCCAAGGATGACCAGATGGACGGCGATCCTGTATTTGCTGTACGATCGGGCCCAACGGTGATGTCTAATGTCTTCAATGTCGCCGGGCTCGCCAGCATTGGGAAGCTGCCCTTTCTCGGCGTCATCGACCGTCACCTGAACCTTCTCGACCGAGGTAGCGTCGCCGTGGTCATGATCGGCATGACCTTTCGACCGGTCGAGAGGGGAATGTTCAAGTATCTCAAGGGTCTGAAACGTTGTCCCAGCAGTATAGGCTGGGTCGTCATGGCGGCCAGCCTCGCTTCGCGCACTGTGGTGCAGATGCGTGTGGTGATGCTGATGGTTCTCGTGAAGAGCGGGATCATCAACACCTGCCCTGTGGATGGAGTGGGAATCTGCGCGAGCAGACGGGTCTGTTGAATGCTCTGCCATGGTGCAAAGGCAGGAAAGGAAGTCGGCTAGACACGAACGAGCCTCGTTACCAGTGAAGGTGCCCAGCGGGTTTTTCTGGGGTTGCTGATACAGTACAGTTGCACAGTACAGTATGAGCGGATACGTCCTCAAGATATACCTTCAGCTTTCGACTTCGAAGGGGCTGTCCATCGTCACGGTACCCTACCGCCGTGAGCCGGTCCTTGTGCCTCCATCCAGTAAGGTCAAAACCAGCCGACGAGCCATGTGGCCTATCTGTGCACGGAAGCTGGCCAGAACCAGGGAAACAAGCCGGTTGGCAGTAGAGACAATAGTTATCTTGCAGTTCCGGGTACCTGGTGCGCCGATGGATGTTAGTCCTACTAGTTTAGACTGATGTAGAGATAGAGATCATGATACGATTGATAAAGGGGCAACGTAACGGATGGCTCTGCATCACGAAATCTCAAAACGTACCAGGAGGTATTTCAATGCTGTCAAAATACGCACCGTAACAGCGAGATTTCGGCATCACCTCATCGTCTTTCCAATCGAGGTAAGACATGCGGTGTTATCTTTCGGCCGTGTTAATCTCTCTGCCCTTGATAACGTGGAAAGAAGCTCTGTGGAGAAAGAACCGCTGTGGATATAAGCAGGCCTTTACAAGCGGAATACCCAGAAGGCCGGCATGTTCAGCGTTCCCGAAGACTATCTCACTGCCCCTATTGCCCCACTATAGCGTGGTGAACAACAGACAGATAAGGGGTTGGGAGATTGGCCATATACAGTAAGTAGATAATTATCAATGCTGAATCGAGGTTAGAGTGGAGACATACGCGCATGCATTATCTGCGCCGTTCTCAGTCCTTGGAGACATGCTGAATATGCGTGTGTTTATTGCAGAGTCCCCACAATAAAACAGAGCACCCGTGTACATGATAACAGTTGAAGGACTCAAGAGACCGAGCCTCGAGCAAGTCACCCTGGCTCTGGCACCCCCGAATTCCTTCACATCTACAGGATTTCGGCGGCAGAAGCCCATCAAAACCAATAACCAACTATCCTACAGAAACCCACCAATCGCCATCAGGCATTCCCCAGCCTTGCCCCCTTTCTCCCTACCGACTCGACCGTCTTTAATCCTAGGTTGTTGCTCTGCTCCAATCCTCCTCCCGATTTTTGTTTCTGCACCATCTGCGCACCTTGTCTGAATACTCCCAGACATCCCATCCCTCACCAGCAGTACCAAACACACAATGTCTGGCTCAAGTTCAGAAGACCCAGGGGAGCGAGGTATCGACACCAGCCACCGAGCCGCTCCCACCATCCCCATCCAAAACATACACCTACTACCACGGCGGACCCCTTTTCACCACTCCCGAACTTCACTACAACGTTCTTCTCTCCGAGACCATCTCGCGCCTCTCGCAGGGCAAATTTCAAGCAAAACTTCCGCAAGACCATGAACAACGAGAAACCACGGCCCACGAGATCCGAGACAACGACATCCGGGCCTTACTCAGCTCCGATCTTGCGCTCTTCGTCTTCGACGGCACGGATCCCGACTCCGGGACAGTAGTCGAACTGATGATTGCGAAAATGGCAGACATCCCCGCCGTGATTGTGAGGACTGACTACCGTAATGCCGGAGACCAATGGGGCGTGCCTTGGAATCTCATGTGCTCCTTTTTGGCCGAGGACCAAAAGCATCGTCCTGAACGGCCTGTGGATGTACAAAACCGATGTGGCTCATGCAGTGGCTGGGAAAACCCAATCTCTGTTTGGGGAGCATTCGAGGATAACTACGGCGGAGAAGATCATTGCTGGATTCGAAGAGGTCATGAGTGCTAGGCCTACCTTGCCTCGTGGACTTCGAACACCGGTGTACGAGTGGTTGGCACTTATGCCTGGCTTGCATGATGGCACACCTGGAGAAAATCGGGATTGGATCATGAAGCATATGCACACGAAGCTCGCCAAGGGACTTCTATGACGAGATACCTACCTGTGGCGAACATCCGCTCTGTTGAATGGTTCATCTGTATATCTGTCTAGCTGTCTGTGTCGTTTGTCTTGCTGTTTTCTAGCCACCATGTTTAGCCAGACTAAATGGCTAGTTGCATAGAAACGACACCGCAGTGCTGAGGGATGGCGATGTGTAGGTGAACGAAAAGTTGGAAGCAAGGCAGAAGCAATTGCAGGCATTCCTCTTCGGCGACATGAGATATTACTCAGGGAATTGAAACTTTGCTGCTGTGACTGGGTTCGAGGACCATCCTCGGGAGCTGCGAGGACGCGGAAGGTAGCAGATCTAGAAGACAACAGCACCGAACAATTACTCTCGGGGTGATAACAGCTCCGATGGTGGTAGTGTAGTAGAAGTAACACTGTATTAAGGCGAGAAGAGCTCCCAACAAGCTCTTATCTCTAGGTTAAGTGCCTGGTATCAACTCCATGCCCTAAGTACTGTAAAATACGTAAAATACCGTAAAGTGAGGCTCCTTATCTATAGGTACGTACCTTATAATCGGTACCCAAGGAACGACCCACCCAAATCAGTCGTGGGTCTTGAATCACGGGGCGAACTCCCATCCATTGAATCAACCGTATTGAGAGCGAGTCGAAAAATCGGCATATCATGGACAAGCACGTATTGCTGCGTGGCAACGTTGTGCTCATAGAGAAGGGGGATTTTCTTCAGAGCATCGGGCGCCGCTCATCCCCGTCCTGAACGATTGACCAGTGGCCCGATACCAGAGTCCGGGCAACCAGACGACAAACTTGAATTCCAGTATTGCGACTGCGGCGGACATTTCTATGCCCTAAGGACGAGGATATTGGAGAACTAATCCAGCTCAAACACTTCCACACTGCCAACACCGAAAGACGCGATGGGCAAGCTACCACATATCCCGAACTGGGTTGATGGCGCAGCCGCCTCGTGCACCGGCTCCGACCCTATTACAGTGATAAACCCTGCCACCGAGGAGGCAATCGCCACGATCGACGCGACGCCGCGCGAAGTCGTCGACGAGATCGTGTCCAAGTCGCAAGAACAATTCCAGCATGGCCCATGGCCACGGGCACACGCGTCCGAACGGTTTCTGGTACTATCTCGTGCGGCGGCAATACTACGAGCTCGAATTCCCGAGTTCGTCGACCTCGAGGTCCGACAGACCGGTCGGCCAATCCGGGAGATGAAGGCCCAACTGGCACGTATACCAGAATGGCTCGAGTACTTTGCCAGTCTGGCCCGGGTGGCCGAGGGGGGGCGGTGACACCGTTCCAAGGACCGGTGGTCAACACCCTGACACGCCTTCCGCTCGGGGTGGTCGCCCAGATCACACCGTGGAATCATCCTCTTCTTATCGCGACCAAGAAAATCGCTGCCGCGCTGGCGGCAGGTAATATAGTGATTGTGAAACCGTCGGAGCTGGCACCACTGTCCGTTTTGAAGCTAGGGGCTCTGTTCAAAGAAGCAGGTCTCCCCTGACGGAACGCTCCAGATTATCTCCGGTCTAGGTCGAGATACGGGCCGGTTTCTATGCGAGAATCCTAGCCTGGCCAAAATCGATCTTACTGGTGGTTTGGCAACGTATAGGGCTATTGCGCCGTCAGCCGCGTTCAACATGATCCCTATCACTGCGGAACTGGGAGGAAAGGCTCCCGTCTGTATCTTCTCTAGTATGAAGGCTGATTTGGATCAAGCTGTGAAAGCGGCATTATTCGCCAGCTTCATTGCCAGCGGCCAGACCTGTGTCACGGGAAGTCGACTGCTCGTCCAGACAGACATCTACGACTCATTCGTCGAGTTGTTGGTCAAGAGGACCAAGGCGTTGAGGGTCGGCGATCCAACTAGTCCAAAAACACAGATCGGCGCCGTCATCAACAGAGCTGCTGTGGAGAGATGCGCACAATTTGTTGAGCGTGCTGTAGCGGAAGGCGGAAAGATCTTGTGTGGAGGCAAGCCGGTCAGCGACGGCCCTGGCAATGGCGACGGCACTGGCAAGGGGTTTTTCTTCCAACCCACGCTGATCGAGACACATCCTGGCTCCGATATCGCCTGTAATGAGGTCTTCGGGCCCGTTATTGCCATCCTTAGGTGCAGGGACGAGGATCATATGGTAGAAGTTGCGAATGGGACGAACTTCGCTTTGGGCGCGTCCGTCTGGACTCGCGACTTCGCTCAGGCACACCGTGTCGCTGGCAAGATCGATGCCGGTATCGTTTGGATTAATGCGCACCATCTGAATGACCCTTCTTCGCCCTGGGGTGGGTTCAGGGAGAGTGGTATGGGAAAGGAGAACGGCAAAGAAGCCTTCGAATCATACACGAAGGTCAAAAGTACCGTTTTCAACTACGGTGTGAGCCCGACCTGGTTCGACGACGAGGTAGCAGATGCCCGGTATGGATAGATAGCGTAAGGAGGCGGCGAGGAGTGAGGGAGAATGGTGCTGGCGTCGAAAAGGAAAGGGAAGGAAGACAAGAAAAAGCCTTTGCCCCCCCGTATTGAATTTAGAAGCATCATGTTTCTCAATCCATCCAGCATTCTTCCGAAGGGCCTGCTGCCCGAGTCTGGAACATGAACACTCCGGTTTTTGTAAGCCTTAGGTTCACTTGACAGTTCTATCCTTCCGAACGCATGGGTCTTGGACAGATAACAGGTGTGCATACAGCACTTGACAGGAGATTGAGATTACTGTGTCCGTTGTGCCTATGTTTTCAAGAGATAGAATTACCGGGACAGCAAGTCAAGGGTGAATTTCTGTAAAGAATCCCGAGGAGTCCAATAAGATTATCAGTACTACAGGCACTGAGAGTTCACTTTCCAAATCCTTTGCTGATGCAATGTAGCTGAAAATAAGGCACAGTGGATGCTATATGCATATGCTTCTTTCAATGCACCGAATTCGCCTGTTTACCCCCTTACCAGGCCAGCGGCAGTTTCAAGTCCTGTCATATTCTTCTGAGGCGCAAAGCAAAGCCTTCAACAGGTAAGGTATGCTGAGCTTACTAAGTCCCATATGGATCTTTCCTCGGACTCGACACGATGAGCAACTCTGAGATATCATTTAATGCTGTTGAAAAGGTCAGTCAGTTTCTCCCATCTTCAAACCAGGAGAGGGATACTAACAGTCGTATCTTCCCATGACTCCCATCCCCGACCCCTGACCTGCTTGAGGTCCTCCTCGGTATACTGTTTTCCGGTTGTGAAATATCCGGCGTTGATCTTGGCATCGATCTCTACTCTAGAGTCCGCGGGGATCATTTCTGTGAAAAAGGGGTCTTAGTTATGTTGTCCACACGGAGCTTGGGATCGTGACGCGGCCATGTCACGGCCGAGTTGTCCAAGAGGAAGAGCTCACCTTCTGGGATTGGTACACGTTCAAGGATCGGGATGCCTTGTTCGACGATTGCATCATGCTTCATGTTGGACATGGATAGCATTCGGTCAATTTTCTTGATGCCCAACCAGTGCAGAATATCGGGCATGAGCGCTTGGAACCGCATCTAGAGACGATCATCAGTCAGCACGGGTACAGAAGGTTTGCGGTGGCCAGCAAGCACAAGTCGACTTACATCTCTTACTCCAGCAATATTCTCCGTCCTCTGGAAATACTTGTCGGCGGTATCACCACCTCTTTTCCTGGCGTTGTACACCAGGTACTTGACGACCTCACCCAGCGCACGACCTTCTTTTCGGAAATAAACCACGACTCCCGACCCGCCATTCTGGGCCTCTTTGATGGCTTCCTCGATGCCAAATGCAAGGTAGGGTCTGCAAGTGCAGATATCAGACTGGAAAACATCGGATCCATTGCATTCGTCATGGATACGCAACGCTAACCGACAGTTGGGGTCAGACACTTTAGCAGGGTCTCCAAAGATATAGACGGTCAATCCGCCGATGGGCGGGAGGAAGATTTTCAGATCCGGACGAGTGACGAGCTCGGGATAGCCGCCACCGGTGTGTTCGAATAAAGCACGTCGAAGGAGACCCTCCTCCACGCCAAATCGAGCTGCAATGCCAGGTAAGTACCAAACAGGTTCGACCGCCACTTTGGTCACCTTGACATCGCCGAGGGGAGTTCAGGACAATGGTTCCATCCACGCCTAGTCGGCCGGCCTTGACTGACTCTGAAATCTCTCCTACCCGCATATTCGCGCGTGTGACGGCGATCGTGGGCCGGACATCCAGCCCTTGCTCGATATAGCGGCCGTAGTGCTTGATCACGTCATGTCCAAAGGGATCCATGGACACGATCTTGGTGCTGTCTCCCCAGGCGGGTTGCTGCTTGAAGTCGAATGTCGGCTGTGTGTCTTTGAAGTTGGGGCGGAAGTCGGCGGGGAGGTCGCCCGCTACCGTGGCAAGGGCCGAGTAGATGGCATAACTGCCACCGTGGGCGCCGATGGCATTTCGTCGCTTCAAAGTCTCGCCGCTCCGGGAGACGAGAACAGGACCCCGAACTTGAGGGTCGGCCGCGCCCCAGTTCAGCTCGACTGGATTCACCACGCTTTGACCAGGGTAGGTGGTGAGCTGGATACTCATGAGGCTTGGTCAGCAATCTGCTCGATGGGTGAAAACGACAGGAAGTTGTGACAGGGAGGGGGATTTGCTCACCACTAAGCGACCACTGTATTTCTTGGTCAGGGGATTCGCCCAGGGAGGAGGAACGACGGGGACATTCTTGACGTCGTCCACCTCTTCCTTGGTGGTGGTAGTTGTCGTAATAGTAGTGGACATCTCGGTGGCCTGCACTTTGATGCGCTTTCGAGGAGGAGCGGCTTCAAAGTCGAGTAAGGGTTCCAGGGTATAGTTGCTGTCCATGATCATCGAGACTGGGGATGCGAGACTGTTTAAATGCAGCAGGATGTAGAAGGGCCCGAGATGTGTGCAGAGAATAGCGGAGTCAAGTTGATTGATTGACTGATTAATGCCTTGTAAGGGTCACCTGCAGCGCAATGCAATGATTGTTACTCTCTTGGAGAAAGGACACCGTACTGTCTTACAATCTTGCCATATCGTTGATTGTAGTCATCGGTCACTATGGGGTCTCAGCATTTGATAAGAAGATAGATTGTCAGCGTTGATAATGATGCGGTTGGAAGGCTGTGGAGAGTATTGTAATTGTGATCCACTCTGTACCGTATTTATGCTGGTACGCGGTCACCTCGCCTGTGTACGGATAGCGGTATCTGGGCGGTATTTTAGTGATTGATTACCTTACAACGTTAATTTCCGGGTGGTCGGTTGCCAGCTTCCTTGTGTATGATACTGTACCAGGGGTCCCCTTGAGCCTTCTTCGTAACAATCTCCCCCTACTCGCAGTTGGATTCGAGGCACACACGCTACAGTACAGAAATGCTACCAAACAAGTTTCTGATACTCTATACTTGCAATGCAACTTCTGTAGTTTAGAGACTCCGAACCACGCTTTTTTGAATCGATTATGCTATTTTGTATGGGACGTTGAACTGCCCATTTCCTCTGCAAGCAATTTTCCTATGCTATCAAAATTTGAGGGCTCTTTGAGCATTGATGGCAGCCTTCCAGACCATTCTTGCCGCATACAAGGGGCGATCAGAAGAGGGTACCATCGCCTTGAATCAGGATCGGGCTTGAACGCGTTTTAGGTCGTCGTGCAGCAGCAAGTTCTCGTCCCGATTTCCAACTACCCGCTTCCAACATCTGAGCCATGGTCAGTGTAACGTTGTACTTGTCCATGAATCTCTTGGCCAGGGTTCCATGCAGTTCGTCTAGTAGAGCAACTGTCATAGCTCGCCACTCGACGATCTCGTCATCAGACGCTCCGAACAGCGGCAGATCTTCACCAGATCTTCGCAACCCAGATTGTAGAGCTGCTTCTTTCAAAGTCAGGACGTTCAGGTCGATGAAGAGACCTCCATTTCGGTATTCGGGCAGCCCCGTGCCGAGCTCGGTACCGGTCCACGAGATTCCCAGGAGCCGCACCACAGGGACGGTGAGCGAATACGCCAACCATTGCGTAAGTTTGTGAAACGGCTGGATGCCAGATGTCGGGCCGGTCAGACCTAAGGTGGATGCATTCCGTTGGAGAGTCGCAAGTGGCCAGGCATCTCCGATCGGGATGCCATCTATGTGGGTTCTGTCTTCTGGCCAGCACGGAATTAACAGCTGCTGCAAGGTTCGCCAGAGAGTTTCGTAGCTAATCGGGCCATCCTCGAGCCTGTTTTGGAGGAGGTAGTCTGACGGTTTAGTCAATACTAGTAACGACCACCTCTGCTTTGTTAGGGTAGCAGGACTTACCAATGAGATTCCCAGGCCGACCCTCGGGACCGAAGATATCCGGAGATTTGAGCAAAGACTGGCCCAGCCTTGCCAGCAGACTTGCGCGTGTGGCCACTCCTGTCATCGGGTTGTCATTTGAAATCTGGAAGCCTTGACTCAGAGTCTCCTCGGTCAAGTTGGCTAGAGCGGTGCCTGTGGCTTCAAGTCAGTATTGTCTCGGAAGTTGGATTCTGTAAATGCGAATCTATCGTACCGTCGACGATATCTTTACGTTGAGCGGACGAGCTGGCAAATGCTCCGTCCTTGAACATATATAGCGACGCGACCGCAATGCCTTCACTCCTGCTGTACTGTTGCCCGCTCTGGACCTCATTGAAAGACCAGGTATCGCCGGCACCCGCGTCAAGCAAGACGGAAACGAAGAAGAGATCGTAGAGACTTCGCGCCTTTTCCAATGCGTCGAAACCGCGCTCGCTCCATTCCGTCAAAAGCGCCTCAAGACGAGGCTGCCCGCCGACCTCGAAATGCTGCCACCGGCCATGCGGCGGGATGAGATGATACCGATCGGGTCCAAAGTCGCGCTGGATTGCTTCGTTGTTAGTGATCCGGATGGCCTTGCTCGCGGTCAGGTCCGGGCGGGACGTCCTGCACGCACCTTGATGACCCCTTCAACGAAATCCGCAGCTTCTTCCATTCGGACCTCATGGTAATTGAAATGGGACAGTTTCCCTTCCTTGGCCAGCTTAAGCACTGCATGTGCCCTTTCCCGCACAGCTTGTAGGCTTAGCAGGTACTCGATGTCTGGATTCATGATGATCGCCATCCTCAACGCTTGTGGTTGTTACAAAGAAAGACTATGGTGCGTGCAGATGACCGCGGCGAGGCATGTTAGTATTGACAGCTGGTCAACTCCAAACCTGCACTACTATGTCCGGTGCCACAGCAAACACTGATCTTGAGGAAGTCCGGAATCTACTGGTAAATTACCTAGGTACTCTGTGACCACAAGTTTGGTGCGTAATGTACACAGTAAGGGACCTTATGTAAGCCCCGAGGTAATTGCGAACCTGGAAATATTACGACACGGTTTTCCTTATCACCATGATGCTCAACCATTGGCGACATCGCCATGGTACGGTAATTTTCAAAGATAAGATGCTCGTCCACGGTGAAACGCGGCACTTCTGGTAATGGTCTTTCATTACAGACGGCAGGAGCCATCGCGTGTCTTGTTGGGATTACGGTTCGTCCTCCTTTTCGCTCTTCTTCAACACGATGGATATGGTGTGCATAACTGCAATCAACAAGCCTGTCAGATACCTCTCGGTAAGCGGATCAAGCTAGAAGGCTTGAGCGAGCCAGACAAGCATGGGATCAATTATAAAGACCGCAAAGGACTGATATGCCGAACATATCTCAACTACCTAGGTAACCTATGCACACGTTGGCCACCCTCGTTGTCGTCGCTACCTCGTTCCTTCAGTCTTCTCCTTGAATCTCGTCCTCTCTCCCAGCAATATAGGTAGTGCAGTCATAACATTTCCCGTCTTCCTGAACATTGCAAGCGAGAACAGAACTGAATTCCGCATCTGGACCCTACGACACGACCACCCAACCCGTCTCTCTAAAACCCGTTGACCATCACCAGGCTCGTCACTTGCCAGCTCTCCTATACCACCACTATCATATCCAATGGCTTTAAAAGTGCCGCTCAACACGGTGCTCTCGACCGACGCCAAGTTCCAGCGTGAATTCAATGAGCTCAGAGACCTGTCTCTCGCTCCAGCGGACGTCCGGGCCCGCGTGGCAAGGTTGACGTCTCGTCTTGTCGCCAATGCCAAGGTCGAAACCAGACCCGGAGAGAAACTCGCCGTCATCGTGGTGCTGCGGTCCGGCCTGGCCATGTACGACGCCTTCATGTCCGAGCTGGCCCCGGACACAAGCACAGTCACCTATCATATCGGCATGTTCCGCGAGCGTTACACCCTCCAGCCAGTCGAATACTACAATAAACTGCCGCCCAAGCCGGTCAATATCACTCATGCCTATGTGCTCGACCCTGTCATCGCCACCGGAGGCACGGCCGAAGCGGTCATCAGCATTCTACGGTGAGTGTGTTCCTTTCCTTTCCTTTTAGATACAACCTTGATTCCACCCTCCCTCTTCACATACATTCAGCCCTTACCACCTTATATTGGATGAACGGTCTGGGGTTCGAGCCCCAAGTAACTTCCTTTTCTGTGCAGAACAAGTGCTGATGCTGACGTCTTGCAAGTGATTGGGGGGTCCCCAAGGTGACGTTTGTTTCATTACTGGCCAGCGCGGAGGGCTTGCGCACAGCTGCGAATGTCTGGCCTGAGGGAACGAATTTTGTAGTAGGAGTCCAGGATCCTACGCTGAATTCCAAAGGTTATATCGAGCCTGGACTGGGTGATATTGGGGACAGGTTATTTGGCACGGCATGAGCAGTGGGAGTCCCTGTTCAGTGTTCAGTGTTCACGGGGTGGGGGGGTTTTTCTAGTTCTGTTCTGAAAATTGATAGAGTTCCTTCATCTCGGCGGTCAATCTATGTATGCTTAGAACGCTCAGCGAACTTAAATAACCAAATATCATGTCCAACGCGAAGTAATCGTTTTGGTCCGAGTGAAGAACGGCCAATATGTCCTGCCAGGACAGTTCAAGTCACCTAGGAACGAGTCCTTGTTACTACTCCTGACCATCATACCCGAAGAAGCCAGGACGGGGACATTAACCCCGACCTGGCCCACATTGACGCCCGTCTGGAACTTGCGGGCGTTCTTGGGGCTTGTAGTGAAGATGGAGCAGCCGTTGCCATAGCGGTTTTCGTTGACCAGCTCGATGGCCTCGTCCAGCGTGTCAACCTCCATGCAGACCAGCACCGGCCCGAAGATCTCGGTCTGGTAGCACTCCATGTACCTCTTGACGTTGGTGATGATGGTCGGCCCGACAAAGTTGCCTTTGGGACACTCCGGGACCTGGACGCCGCGGCCGTCGAGAAGCAACGTGGCGCCCTCGGCCACGGCATTCTCGATGATGCCCTCGACGCGTGCCTTGGCGGATGCGCTGATCAGCGGCCCAACACTCACATTCGGGGCGTGGCCGGGCCCGACGACCAGCGATCGCGCCAGTTCGACTAGCTTGTCAGTCCAGCCTTTGGTCAGGCCTACGAGAACTGCCACGCTCATGGCCATGCACCGCTGGCCCGCGGCCCCGAATGCGCTGCCGGCAATCGCGTAGAGCGTGGCCATCTGGTCGGCATCTTCTAGCACTACGCCGTGGTTCTTGCCGCCGCACTCGGCCTGCACGCGCTTTCGGGTCGCTCGGGCATGTTCGTAGACGCGCTCCGCGGCGAGATCGGAGCCCACGAAAGACACCGTTTGCACAGCAGGTTGGGCCAAAAGCTTGTCGACGGCTGTGGGCCCGCCGTGCACGACGTTGAATACGCCAGGCGGGAATCCTGCCGCTACAAACGCATCTGCTAGCAGCGTGGAGACGGTCGGTGTCCTTTCCGAAGGCTTCAACACCACGGTATTGCCGGTGATGATGGCGAAGGGAATGGACCAGAGAGGAATCATGAACGGGAAATTGAATGGTGTGACGGAGATGCAGACTCCCTTTTAGGCCGTGTTAGATGACTGCACGTGAATAAAGGCGGGATCGGCTCTCGAACGGGTTTCTTACTAGTGGTTCATATGTCGTGTGACATTGTGTAGCGACACGCTCGGAACAGAGACCTGCCATTTCGCCGCCGATCGAACAGGCCGAGTGCAGCGAGTCGAGACCCCGGCTGATTTCTGTCTCTGCGTCGGGCAGAGTCTTTCCCACTTCCGAAACCAACGCGCTTGCCTAGGGTTGAGAGATCGAATCAGTTCCCTGAACGATAAACACCGACATCGTGCTCAATGCGAGCATAAAAGGAGTAAGTCGGATTGGGAGACTCACGAATTCGGCACTTCTCTCGGAGAGTATTCGGGCCAGATCGAGCAGGAGTTCCCGTCGAGAAATAAAAGGCAGATCGGCCCAGTCGGGCTGCGCTTCTTTGGCAGCGGACACGGCTTTTTGGACTTCATCTAGTGTACAGTCCGGGACGTGAGACAGCAGCCTCTGAGATGCCTGGCATGACAGGTCAGCTTCTCGTTCGACAGCATGAGACCCTTCCGAGCGATGCTCACCGGATCCAAGACACTGGTCCAGGACTTGGACTTTGACATGACTTTCGTATTGTTGATGAAGAGGCAGGTTGGCCCTGGAGGCCGGGGCGATGGTCCATGGGTTGCGGGCGGTGTCTTCTCGACGGACTTCTCTGCGACGTCTTCAGGCCGGTGAAGACTCTCTGTCCTTTCGATGGCTTGAGGAAGGAATGTCGATTCTTTCGGAGTGGCAAGATTGCTCTTGTGGGTTGAGGAGCTGTGGTCTGCATCCTTCTTGCGACGTTTTCTGGGGGCGCCCGCACTCCCACCCCCATATTCGGCGTCAGTCCCATGGTTTGACTTTCTTATACGGGTGGGATCAGGACCCAGGGGCCCAAACCCGGGCTCTAGACGTAACGATGCGGGCCGACTGTGGTTTGTGGAAGTCATCGCTAAATCGTTAGGTGGTCATGCCAATGCGCCGAATGCAACATCTTCCATGCCCTTGTGACGTTAATCTCAAAGACTTTACAGGAGCATAAGCCGAGGACCCTTCGTGTAAGAACGATAAAGTGATGTCCAGATATGCCACCAAGTGGATAAAGGACGGAATTGTGCGGGAAGGCTGGCTTGGTATCTGTATTAATATACTCTGTAATATTACGGAGTAGGTAGGTACTTCAATACCAGGTATGTGGGTGAAATGGCCGCCGAAATCGGCGGTCGTGGGCACCGCTTTTAGCCTCCTCTACATCCTTCCGCGTAGCCCTTCAACACCCCGATCTCACGTCGCCCTATAGTTACAGACTTCTTATCAAGACTGGCTGAACATGACTTGTTGTCGATACAGTATACTCCAGCCAGCCACTTGAGACTTGGACCATGCTTGGGCTCGATGGCCCTGCCCCAGAAGGCGGGGTTGAGTCCAGGCAAGTTGAAACAGAACAGAAATGCATACTTGTTGGTCAGTGATGTACACTTGAAGGATGTGTAGGGAAGTGATCCACGGGACTAGGCTGGTCTCAGCATGTGTGTTGGCCAGGCCATGCTTATTTGACCACTATGGACCTCAGGCTATGGTAGGGAGGCCCTTTCAGTTGTGACGAGATACTTTGACTACTACGTAGTGGTGATCCTTGTGTGTATCAAATCTGATGCCTACCTTAGAGATACTGTAGACGTAGGGGTCAATTGCTGGGGGATCTGATCCACCTCTGCCCAGTGTCACTACCCATTGACACTTTTTTCATATTCTCTCTCCTTGTTCTCCACGAATCATGCTTGATGACACTGGCCCGCTTCAAGCAGCGGCTTTGACGACATTGAAGCCCTCGAACGAAGGCAGGACCTTTCGAATCTCCTCGCCATAGTTGTGCAACCCACCGGCATAATTCGTCTGCTCGAAAGCCTTGTCAGGCTTGCTTCCACCCATGTATCTGAGATTCAGAAATCTAGTCAGTGATCTGATGACATATTGCCAAAGGAGGGGGAAGGAAATGCGCAACTTACGTGCTCTTGGTGGTGGGGAACAGGGTAGCGTTGCTCAGGTCGTTGATCCTCTTCTTCCAGGCCTTGCTGGCCTCGTCGGTCGGGTTGATGTACTTGACGCCGTTGCGCTCGCAATTCCGGATCACGTCGGTGATCCATCGACCCTGGACCTCGATGGTGGTGGGCCCGTTGGAGAGCAAAGTCGGCCCGTGAGGACCGTACAGGTGGAACATGTTCGGGTAGCCCGCCACCGTGGTGCCCAAGTAGGTGTAGGCGGCCTTCTTCCACTGGTCGTCCAGGCTCTCGCCGTTGATGGCGTGCAGGCCCATGGCGGTCATCCCTCCCGTGACCACGTCGAACCCCGTGGCGATGACGATGACGTCCAAGTCGTGGTGAGTGCCGTCGGCCAGGTTGATGCCGGTCTCGTCGAATCCGACGATGGGGTTGTTCTTGATGTCGACGACCTCGACGTTGGGCCTGTTGAACTGTTCCAGGTACGAATACTCGAGGCAAGGACGTTTGATGCCCCAGTAGTGTGGCATCTTCTCCGGCACCAGGAGTTCCTGATTCTTAGGGTCGTTGAGGCGGGCTCGTTGTTTCTTCACCCAGAAGTTATACGCCTCCTGGTTGGCCTTCGGGTCGATGAGGTAGTCCTTGTAGTTACCCAACCAGTAGCGGAAGCCGCCATCCTGCCAGAGCTTCTCGTAGAACTTTTCGCGCTCCTCGGGCGTGTCGTCGAACGTGTTCCGCTCCGAGAACGTGTACAGGAACCCGCCGAAGCAGTGCTCGCGCAGCTTCAGGAGCTCCGGGTACCACTTCTTGGCCGCCTCTTGCTCCTCGACCGTTAGGTCGCGCTGACGCATAGGCACCGTCAGGTTCGGGGTGCGTTGGAAGACCTTTAGGTGCCCGGCCTTAGGGCCCCAGGCCTGCGTGATCTGGACCCCCGTGGCGCCTGTTCCGATGATGCCGCATTTCTTGCCCTCGACCGGGATCTCCTCGTCGGGCCAGAAGGACGAATGGTGGATCACGCCCTTGAACTTGTCGATCCCGGGCCAGTCGGGCACGTACCGCTTCGCCGCGAAGCCGGCACAGATGACCAAATACTTGGCTTTGGCGGTCCGGCCGTCGGCCGTCTTGACGTACCAACGCCCTTCGTCAGTGTTGAAGCGGCCGTCGACGACGACACTCTCAAAGGCGGTATTGCTCTTGATATCGAGGACTCGGTCGCAGGTGTCAAAGTAGTCCCGCAGATCGTGGTAGTTCGGGTAGTTGTTGGGCCAGTTGTGCCTGGTACAATCGCGCCAAGTCAGCCTTTTGCTTCTTGTATATCGGGGGACGAGTAGGAAGCGGGACGGGCAATATACTCTTTGATAACTTCCGGGATATTCAACTGGTATTCAGGAACCTCGGAATCCACCATAGCCCCCGCTAGTTGTTTTGGTCAGCAAGAAGTGGTCAAGGAAGACAGAAGAGTTGCACTAACGGTAGCAATTCCAACGCCAAGTGCCGCCTAGGTCAGTGCCGGCCTCATAAATGACAGTCTTGAGTCCCTCTTTGCGGAGGGAGTAGAACATGAACACTCCGGCAAACCCCCCGCCGACAACCAAGGCGTCCACCTCGAGGTTGTCGGCATATGGGCCGTCTGTACGCCTACGGCGGCCATATTCTGACAGCTGGGTCTTGAGTTTCGGATTGGTCAGTTCAACTTTGGCCATGCTGGGCGGGTGATGACTGATCGATTGTGCTGGTCCAAAGTGACGATAGTCAGGAATAGAATTGCAGCTGGAATGTTGGTTCTGAAAGCCCTGGCTCTCATTGTTCTGATCTCTTAAGTACCTCTCACTGTTCCCTGTTTAATTTCCCCCCTCAAATCCGCCTATAATGGAAATAGGTGGTGACGGATCCGGTCCTCAATTTGCGAAGGACAACTCCCCCGCCCCCGTGTTCCCCTCTCCAGAGTCCAGACCACCCAACAAACCAGTCTGGGGACAGCAGGGCTATCTCAATGGACAATGTGATTACCATGCTAGAGGACGATCAGACTTGGGCCGGGGAGCCGATGATGATCTGCACCCGGATGCGGATCCGCCAGTGTAAAGGGGAAGAAAGAGAGGGGATTTCCCCGCCGTTGCAGGAATACCTTTGGGAAAAGATCCCACGCGACGTATGTAAAGTCGGAACCGCATATACGAAGCCCTCGGTAGGGCACGGAAAGAAGAAAGCATTGTTGGACAGACTAATACAATCGATCAGTGGTGCCGCCCACAGAGCGGGAAGGTAACTGTGATTCCTTTTTGTTCCCACGAAAAGGACTCGCTCTCAGCCGGCCAACGAACTTTGTGACTCAGAAACAATTTTCTTCCTGCTTGAGCACAACATGGGTCTCTCCAGCGAAGCCGTGAGCAAACTGCAGAGTGCGTTCAATGATGCCTGCGCCGATCGATCCAAGGGCCTTCCCGGCGTCGTAGGAGTCGCCGTAGGAAGGGATGGCAAGGAATTGTTTGCCCATGCTGCGGGCAAGCGAGGTTTTGGTTCTGAAGAGCCCATGACCCTCGACAACATCTTCTGGATCGCTTCGTGCACCAAGATGATCACGGGGGTTGCCTGCATGCAGCTCGTGGAACAAGGAAAATTGTCCCTGGACGATGCCGCGCAGACGGAATCTCTGTGTCCAGAACTCAAAGACCTGAAGGTGCTTCAACCCGATGGAAGTCTTGTGGCCAAGAAGCGAGGAATCACCCTCAGGATGCTGCTCACGCACACAGGTGAGTAGCCGCCTATGCTTACTTGACTGGCTGTTGACCTGTCTGGTAATCAGCTGGATTCGGCTACACCTTTTTCAACAATGAACTTCGCGACTACAGCAAGCCGATCGGGTATGACGAGTTTTCGGGCCACCTGAGCGACATCATCCAACCTCTTGTGTTCCAGCCTGGGGAGGGTTGGCAGTACGGGGTACGTATAATAGATTCATATCGGACACCGTCCCAATCCACGCCGACTGACTTACCTTTGATTGCAGGTGGGTATTGACTTTGCAGGCTTTTGCGTCGAGCGGGCGACTGGCCTGTCGCTCGACCAGTACTTCCAGAAGAACATCTTCCAACCCTTGGGTCTGAAAAACATTTCCATGTTCCCCAACAGGCAGATGAAGGACCGGTTGGCCTATATGAACTCCCGCGCGCCCGATGGCAAACTCAGTCCGCGAGATCATCTTCTGCATCGCCCCTTGGTGGTGGCGACGCAAGACGAGATCGACTCCTGCGTGAACAGCGGAGGCGCAGGATGCTTCGCCAAACCCCAAGAGTACTGCCAGATCCTCGCCACCTTGCTCAACGATGGCAAATCTCCCAAGACTGGAGCCCAGATCCTGCAAAAGGCCACCGTAGATTCCATGTTCCAGAACCAAATCTCCCAGTTTCCGGACTTTGGCAGACAGGGAATCCCTCCAGCAAAGCCGGATCTCACCAACGAGATCCCGGATCTGTATCCGGGCAAAAATCAAGGCTGGGGCTTGACCTTCATGATCTCGGACGGGCCCACCGGGAGGTCCAACGGCACTGGCCATTGGGCCGGCTTGCCCAACTTGTTCTGGTGGTGTGACCGAGAAAAGGGCGTGGCCGGTATTATCGCCTCACAAGTCCTACCTTTTGCCGATGCTCAGGTTTTGGGCTTGTGGGTGAATTTTGAATCTGGAGTGTACAGTGGGCTGCTTCAGTGAAGGGGTTGTAAGTGTAGACTTGGTCACATTTTTCTTAGATACTAGGTATCTGACCCAAGACTTCGTGGCGATTTGTTCCGTCGGACGGGCATTTTGGACGGATGAGGCTCCAAGCATGTAGCGGAGTGGGTGTGTCAGTAGTCACTGACTTGTCGAGCTGTCGACGAGACACAAATATATTGGCAACTCGTTCGCCGCCTTAAGGCCCCGGATGCATATAAAACAACTTTTTGGAGAGAGCATCATAGTAGGCGGAGCTGGCTCGCTAGAATCGTCACAGAAGCAGAGTACCACACAGTTCATGGAGCAGGGAAAGATCCTCGATCTTTCGTGCAGGGTACGATGTCGGTGATATACGACTGGACTAAACCCACAGTGGTGAAGAAGGCGCCGGTCAGCCCGCCGATGACGAACTAGGAGGATCCAGTACAGCGGGATCTCGTCCGGGAACCAAGCGGCAATGACAGACACGACGTCCCCGAGAGCATGCCCAACGCACTGGAAGCGAGTAGGAGTCTGCGGCCGTGGCGGTCGGACCAAGCCCGACTGAGTCTGAGAATGTCGCGGATACGTACCAAGCTGTCCTAAGATCCTTGCGTTGTGCCAAGATATTTGCGGAGGGCAAAAGGAACCGAATCCTATCCATCAGGACACCCACGACCCTATCGATCAACATATCTACGATGTGATGTTGTAATGGCAACAGAATAACGAGGAAATGACTTCGACCAGCCCGGCAGCCGGGCGCAGGTCCAAGGTATATGCTCTGTCAAAGCGCGAGAGATCGCCGCAGCTGGTTTAAGCCGCCATTCCACCGACATTGAGAATACGGAGTACGGCCTGTCCACCGGCATCACGAACATGCTGTTCCTGGGCACCGGCGTCGGTGTGCTGACGGCCTCTTTCACCGTCCCCTTCGTCTACCGGAAGACTCGTGTCGCAAAAGGAATCGCGGGAGAGTGAAAAGTGATCGTTGAGACTTGTATAAGGGTCCCATCGGGACGGCGCATCTTGACGGACAGCGGGATCAAAGGCAAAGGTCGGGTTAAGTCCTAGACGAAGTACAAATCAAGTTATTATATGATCCCCAGAAAATCGACCTGAAGGTCGCTGTCCCATAACCTTGGAGTCACAGAGCGATAGGGGAATGATGGCTCGACATCGGACTGATGTGTTGGAGTATCGCATCGATCCAAAAGGAACACACTCCCCAGGAGGACAAAGCTAGGGCCGTCTTTAGTGCTCAGCTCTTCCCTTTGCTAGCGATTCAGAATTAAATGCCGGCAATAGGGCAAGTCATCAAAGGGGTTGAGAGCCGGTTTCTCTCGGGACTCCTCATTCGGGTGTTCCGGGCTTATGATGTCATCAGAGGCAAGAGACCACCAGAGACCACCGTGAGACTGACCACGCGGATCCAGTTGACGATGGTGTTATCGCCCCAGGTGGACTGATTGCTTAGATGAAGATTCTGAGACTGAACAGAACGTTTTCAGCCTCGTATTATCTCCCGCTTTGCCTCTTCGCTCTCACGCAATCATGGCCGGTTTCAAATTCCCCGTCGACCTTTCGAAATTCAAGAAGCTCTCCCTTGATCCCAAGAACCCCAAGCTCACCTCACAACAGAAGCAAGATCTTCTAGATAACATCAATATCTTCCGTGATGCCATCATCGCCTTCACTGCCACGGGCGCTGCTCGAGGCGTCGCCGGTCATACCGGAGGTCCCTTCGATACTGCACCTGAAGTCTGCATCCTGCTGGCTATCATAAACGGCAATCCTGCTGGATATTATGATGCCCTCTTCGACGAAGCTGGTCACCGCGTGGCCACCCAATACCTTCTGGTCGCTCTCGATGGCAAAATTGATCCTGACCACCTCCTCAATTATCGAGCCGCCAATTCCAAACTGCCAGGCCATCCAGAACTGGGACTGACTCCAGGCATCAAGTTCAGTTCAGGTCGTCTGGGCCACATGTGGGCACTGGCGAACGGCATTGCCATGGCTAACAAGGAGAAGGCGGTCTTACTCCTGGGATCTGATGGCTCGCAGCAGGAGGGAGATGACGCCGAAGCGGCCCGCCTTGCGGTAGCCCGCAACCTGAATGTCAAGCTCTTCATCGACAACAACGACGTCACTATCGCAGGCCATCCATCCGAATATCTCAAGGGCTTCGAAGTGGGCCGCACCCTTTCAGGCCACGGTCTTCACGTCGTCCGCGCCGAGGGAGAAAACATTGATTCCCTCTATGCCGCCATCAGCGAAGTCCTGCTCCGTGACGGTCCCGCGGCGGTCATCGTGGATCGGAAGATGGCCCCCGGAATCGAGGGCATTGAAGGTCAAACCAAAGCTCACGATGTTGTTCCCGTGGACATTGCCCGCAAGTACCTCACCCGCCGAGGCTACACCAAGGAGCAGCTGGCCTTCTACGACGAGATCAAACCGCACGACAATCCATACAAGTATCGAGGTTCAACCAAGGAGAAAGGATCGAACCGAACCATTTTCGGCGAGGCGGTGAATACTGTCCTCGATGGCCTGAGCAAAGAGGAGGCTGCCCGGCGTGTCATGGTCATCGACTCCGACCTGGAAGGCTCCACTGGTCTGAAAGGCATCCACGCGAAGCACCCAGAAGTGTTCGTTCCATCCGGCGTGATGGAGCGCGGGAACTTCTCGGCGGCAGCAGGGTTCGGTTTTGGCAGCAACGGCGAGCGACAAGGAGTCTTCTCGACCTTCTCAGCCTTCCTTGAGATGTGTGTCTCTGAGATCACCATGGCTCGGCTGAATGACTGCACCGTTCTATCCCACTTCTCCCACAGCGGAGTGGACGAAATGGCCGACAACACTTGCCATTTTGGTCTGAACCACTTCTTCGCCGACAACGGCCTTATGGACGCCGAGGCTACGACTCTCTATTTTCCCGCCGACGGAGAACAGATGAAAGCAGTGGTCAGCAAGATCTTCTTCGACAAGGGTCTGCGATTCGTGTTTTCCACCCGCTCAAAAGTGCCGTACATCCTCAAGGAGGGCACGGAGGAACTACTCTACGGCCCCGGCTACGACTTCGTTCCCGGCAAAGAGGAGTTCATTCGCCACGGCTCAGCTGGCTACATTGTTTCGTACGGCGACATGCTGTACCGCTCTCTGGATGCTGTCGAGCGCCTTCGCGAGGAAGGTCTTGATATCGGTCTGGTCAACAAGCCCACACTCAACGTGGTGGATGAGGAAGCCATCAAGATCTACGGATCTACGGGGTTTGTCGTGGTCGTTGAGTCTATTGCTCAGAAGACCGGTCTGGGATCTCGTTTGGGCACACATCTTTTGGAGCGGAAGCTGACACCCAAATTCAAGACCATGGGTGCTGTCAAGGAGGGTAGTGGTGGGTTGTACGAGCAGGTCAATTCGCAGGGGTTGGCGCCAGATGACATTATCAAGGCCGTCAAGGAGGTAGCCCGAAAATAGAATCGAATAGCTACTCCTGATTGTGGTGGTGCCAACAAGCCTCAGGTGGGTTCAGGGCGTTGAGAGGGCTTTCCACTTGCGGTAACGTTTAATAGACTCATTCCTTTATCTTTTTAGCTATAAGGCTTAGAATCTTCTCCGCCCGTGGCCGGCAACAAAATAAGAAGAGGAGTGACCACGACCAGCCCGGGAGGCGGCGTAGGTCTAAGATATATACTCCGTCAAAGCGGCGAGGAATAGCCGCAGCAGGTTTAGGCCGCCATTTCAGGTAGTACGATAGTGTCCACTGTCGGTGATACCCGCTGAGCAGATGGCTCTCACGTGATCTCTGGCCTATCACGTGCCAACGACCCTAATCACGTGCCCAGGGCCTTTCGAGTCAGGCTAACCAAAGGCTGGATTGTTGTCTGACTCAGACCCGATATTATGGCGGGTGATAACCGACGGCTCGCTCACCGTCACCACTGTTGACCTTTTGAACAGTCGATACTAAACGTCCTGCCACTATCAATACAGAACCAGGGGCGAGAATGCTTACGCCAGACTGTTTGATTTAGCCTATATCCCACTTACGTCGGGATGACTCTCTCCGATCAAGACTCAACTTCAGCCACGCCAACCAGGCCACCAGTGGCACCACGCCGCGTCAAAGTTGCTTCATGTGAGCCCTGCAGGCTTTCCAAGTTGGCATGTGATCACACTCATCCGGTTTGCTCTCGTTGCACCAAACGAGGCAAACCTACCGCGTGCATTTACAGACAGAGCCCCTTCAAGCGACGAAGATCAGCCGATGCCGCCGAACCACAGAGGTACCTATCTATCTTCTCCAGGACATGCTAGGACTTCGTTGACCCAGGACTGCCCAGACTCGAACCGGCTGTTGACCGGCCACAACAGCCACAACCACAGCCAAGCTCGCGGGAGAACGGGCCAATGACGACCTTTCAGATGAGAATCTATCCTAATCCTGGCTTTCAAGGGCCTTCTTCTCTTCAAACGGTGCTAGACAATCTGGGAGAGCGTCTCACGGTTGGCTATACGCCACCTTCATCCAGCTCCAATGGCCCGCATTCGTTCAGAGACGCCGTCCTGCGGGAAGATAGCAGCAAGATGGTCGACGAAGGAGTGCGATTGCTCGATTCATTTCTGCACTATCTGGCAGACAATGCATTCCGGCGTTTATTCTTGGAATCCAAGGGAAGCATATTGGAGAGCCATCTAGGAAACTTCCTCATTTACCCATTCTTCAACAGTCTCATCGACGAGATCAACGTCATCGAACGCTCACAAGATCGACAAGCCAGCCTCATCGCATTATCCCGAAACCTTTTCAAGCAGGCTGACCAGCCTATCGAAATTCACCCTTCGATGACTCTCGACGACTTCACGGCTCTGTATACTGGCCCCAACCTTAGGTGGGAGGCGGTTGGCCTGATCCTGACACTGGCAGGGTAAGCACGCAGTCAATGTCTTTCGGTTTACGTTCTAATAACCGCAGCATTGTCGCCCATGAAATTCGTGTCCCGCATCCCGTGTGCAAGACGGAAGAGGAGAAGCAGGCCCTCCGGACGACCCTTGTCCACCTCAGCAACAAGTGTCTGGCCTTCTGCGACTCCCTAGATACGCTCAATGACGTTGCAATCATTTTCTTGTTCGAGTGCTTCCTTCTAGCCTCGGCGTTCTATGGAAATCAAAGTAAGACAGACGAGGGGGATTCTTTTAACCGGATCCTCCACGAATGCTAACGTGTCACAAGGCTTCCGCACATGGCGCCGACTGAACCACGTATCCAGCGCGCTTTTCGCGCAGGGACTCCATCAGATACCCAAGGAGGAGAATCAACTCCCGTTCTTCTTGGTCCAGCTCCGCAAACGCATCTTCAGCCGCATCTATACGTCTGATATAAGCTTTGCCGTCTTCCTAGGCCGACCCTCACGTGTCAGCAAGCGGTTTTGCTTTCCTGCAATGCCACTGGACATAGAAGATACGACCATGCTGAGTCTGGCGAGAAGCTCCTTAGATGAGGAGCTCAGCCATCTGGATTGCAACGGCTGGAATACACGCGGCGAAATTAGGAGGAGCTCCATCACCAGGTGGTCTATGATTACCTCCATGATTCTAGAGGATGTCCTAGAGGTTTTGCTTAGCCGCAACCTTTCCAATGTTTCGGAGAAAATCAGGTAAGTTTTCCCATCATTTATTCGTCCATGTTCTACCTTGCGGGAGGATATTCACCTACAACCAGCGACCTCCGTTCGAAAGTCGCCCAAGCTTGGACAGATCTGCCCTCTTTTCTCACGATCTCCGAACAAGAAGTCTGGCGAAGGGGACGAAGTGGCGATGAAGCGGATATCCTCCACCAAATCAGACTGTCTCACCTTCAATCCGCCTTTCTGGTAGAATGGGCCGCTTCACTCCACGGAATCCAGCAGGGTGGTGCCCTCTTTGCCAGTGCCAGCAAGCTCCTGGCCTGGGTCAACCAAGCACTGGTTCGGCGAGAACAACTTGGTGAAAAGGGAGCAATCTCCCTCGGATGGAGCGTATGTTGTCCCAAGGGATATGGATCCTCTTTGATACTTGACTGACATCGGATTGCCAGGTGGCCTCGTACGCTCTACCTGCTGCCGGTGCCTTAGCATGGTGTCTCCTACAGCCTGCTTCTCGAACAAGCGTGGAAGTGCAACTCGACCCTACGGCCCGACGACAGGGTATCGAGAGTCTTTCTGTCTTGCTAGCTCACATCGACATTCTTCAGGAACCCGATGACGGCAATTATCAGCTCTTCACTCAAGCTGTGACCGCCCTCCAATCAGCCTTGGACGCAATCCTCTCTCCTCCCTCTGACTCTTCATCAGACAATCTACAAAACGTGATGTCAAACACTGCCGTAGTACAGCAAGACTGGATTCTCTCAGAACACTTTGGCTTTGGAATGGATTCCTGGTACGTTGTTCCACTACCTTCGGGCTCTTACAGAATAAGGCTAATCCTTTTTAGGGTCGGCCTGCCTGACCGCGGCTCTGTGTTTGACCTTGACGACAATCTCTTCTACTGAAGTCCCAGGCACATATTCATCGGCCATCCCCTCTCCTGCTCTCCGGGGAGGTACAACAGCTCCAGCGAGTGACCTCAGGCCAGACCAAGTTCAATCCCGTATCCTTCGCCATATCTACAGATAACTTTTGATGATGGCGACTCCAGTCCTTCAACTGGGAGGATTGCCTGATTCGAACAACTCTGGCCCGGGACACAACTTTTCATTTAGCTTTGCTTCAAATGAAGCACAAGGTTGGGAACCCAACCTGACACCGCTACCTCCCCAGACTTTCTTTTCAGACTACCGGACGTCCATTGTTCGGCCAAATCAGGTGACCAACCGTTCAATAGAGCGCCATGAATACCAAAATATCGTTTCCCGAGCGCCCCCTAATCAGCAAGTGCTGACGCCTCAATGCTCTTGAAGTACTTGACGGTTTTGACCTGCAATTCGAGCGTCGCCGCATCGTCGACGACTATCATAGCTCGCGGGTGAAGTTGCAGACAAGAGGCCGTCCAGATGTGATTGACTCCTGATTCGACGCAATGCTTCAGGGCCAAAGCCTTGTGCGCGCCGGTAGCGATGATGACGACTTCTCGTGCCTGAGCGCCAACAGAGTTCATGGTCAACCAAAAGCCGAGGAAAGACAAAAGACAACAGGAAGCTCGGGGTTTGGGGTTTGGTGCTTACATCCATGACCGTCTGAACGCCTACCGTCAGGGCCTGTTTCGGCACCTTTTTGACATCGTGGTCGAAGAACCGAGAGTTTGCCAAGATCGTATCCTCGGTCAAGGTCTTTATCCTCGTTCTCGAGCTCAGACTGGACCCGGGTTCGTTGAAAGCGATATGTCCATCTGGCCCTATACCTCCCAGGAAGAGCTCGATGCCACCTACGGCGGCTATGCGTTCTTCGTAAGCCTCACACTCACGAGTCAGGTCGGGAGCGTTGCCATTCAAGAGATTGACATTGGCCGGGTTGATGTCAATGTGCGAAAAGAAGTGCTTGTACATGAAGCTGTGATAACTCTCTGGATGCTGGGTTGGTAATCCAACATATTCGTCCTAGTTACAGTTTCGCCTGTTAACAAGAGATGGTCCCTCGACAAACGTTCTCAACCCACACCGACAGTTCTTCCTACAAGATAGTATCCACCTGCTTCACCAATGCTGGAATGATTGCTATGGGTGGGTGGGAGTCAAAACTCATTTGGGATCGACATACCATATTGAACGTTATGACGTTCTTGAACGATATCTTGCCTGCTTTGTGCTCTCGGACAAGGATTCTGTACACATTTTCAGGACTGCTTCCTGTTGGAAGGCCAAGAACAAACGGTCTTGACGCAGTAGGCTGGAATTTGGTGATGCGATCTATACCGACCGAGAGCTGTCAACCTTGTGTTCTCAGAACAACCATGAACAAGGGCTGAACGAACCAATGATGTATTGTGCAACGTACTCGGACGTGGCTACAGAATCGTCCCTAATGATGAGCCTCATCTTTGCAATATTACAGAAGCAGTGGTGAACCCTAGGGGCAAATGTGGCACAGCAAGATAACGAAATTATATGCCTATATTTTCCGGTTGTGATAAAGGTAATGGTGAGTCCACGACAGAGGCTCCCTTAATCTTGGGCCAGAATATCGGCGTTACAGTGCACTTACTCCTACAGTTGAGAGCCATGGCCAGGACTGACCTCCACAAGCAGGCAGATTTTCGCCTGCGGTTCAACCGCGCGAGAAGTCCCCAGCTTGCCGGGCGTATGCTTGAAGCGGTCAGGCTACAGAGTCGGCCTTCGAAGGCTGCTGACCATCGTCTCAGTGCTATCCGCGCAAGACATCGGAGTAATGGGTGGTTGGTGGTTCGATGTCTACACATACACGGGTTCTACTCCGAATTCACTTTTCGTACGCCGATTGTTCGGAGTGGTTACACGCCACAAAGTCGGAGCAAATGATAACGTTAAGCCGAATGTTTAATTGGATTCACTAATAGTGGATCACACAGACGATAACAAACTCCCGGACCCTTTCGAGCCACGTGGGCAATCGACCCGGTCGGAAGGGCGACGACCTATCTAACAGACTCCAGATGGGATATTTAGACCCTGAAGAAAAACGACCGCGCATCGGCATGCCAAAACCTTGCGCGGTGGGGATGTCCCTGGAAGACTCCGATAGCAATGATTGCTACATGGAACATTCACGGGCTGTCGATGAACATGGACGAATTCGAGCTGGGATTACTCGACACATTACGGACTCAGTGATCGCATTCTTGACTGAGGCATTTCTAGATTCTTGAGAATCCATCGGATATCAGCTACAGTCAACCACGCGGGCGTCTGAGGTGGTGCTGGTGGTGTTATCGCGAACACCTACGTATCTGTTCCCTCGCCGACCTGGGCTTTTGGAAAGGACTATGGGCGAGATCAACACATCCAGTGCCGGTGTCGATGTCGTCGCAGGCGGCGATACCGACTATGGTTTGATCAGACTGACGAATTGCCGACTGGTGGTCGGAGACCGACTGGTAGAAGACGAGGATCTCTGGCTGAGTTCCAAGACCGGGCACATCGTCGACGGGCGGCAGGTATTCTTCGAGCTGGGCGCCGTTCCCAGCACGGTGATAGACCTGCAAGGACGGATTGTGGCGCCAGGCCTGATCGACGTGCAACTGAACGGCGCATTCAACCTGGACTTTTCGCGACCCAAGGACATCGACTCGTACGCGCAAGAACTGGACCGCGTGAACAAAGGCCTAGCCACGCTAGGCGTGACTTCATACCTCCCTACCCTGACCACATCATCCAGCCAGGTATACCACGATGTGCTACCATTTCTCGGTCCGTCCGGCCACTGGCGAGACGGGCAGCGCGGCGCCGAATCGCTCGGCGCGCACTGCGAAGGCCCCTTCATGAGCCCGAGCAAAAACGGGATTCACAAGCCTGAGCTCCTGCAACGCGCGGCTGCAGGCTGGACAGACTTTGAATCCTGTTACGGCCGCGCCAACCTCGACGGCGGCAAGGTGAAGATAATCACGGCGGCGCCCGAGGTCGGCGCGGTACGCGACACGATCCAGCAAGTGACGAAGCGCAACATGATCTTTTCCATCGGCCACACTGAAGCGACGTACGAAGAGGCATGCGACGCCGTAGTCCAGGGCGCCACGATGATCACGCATCTGTTCAACGCCATGAAACCGATCCACCATCGCAACCCGGGCGTCGTGGGCCTGCTGAGCAGTAGTCGCCTGAGCAGGCCCAGGCCCTACTACGGTCTCATAGCCGACGGCATCCACCTGCACCCGACAACCGTGCAGTTGGCCGCGGCGGCTCATCCGGACGGCTGCATTCTCGTCACCGACGCCATGCATCTGACTGGTATGCCTGACGGGGTGTACGACTGGACCAACGGCGACCGCATTGTCAAGAAGGGCTCGTGTCTGACGCTGGAGCGCATCCCGGACAAGATTGCAGGAAGCTCCGTGACTCTGCTCGAATGTGTCAATAATTTCCGCGACTGGACGCGCGCCACTATCCCACAGGCCATCGGCTGTGTGACGGAGAAGCCGGCCAAATTGCTCGGCGTATATCCCCAGAAAGGCTCTCTCCTGCCTGGCGCCGACGCGGACTTGGTCATCCTCGATGAGATCACGTCTGGGTCGGGCGAGCACGCCAGCACCACATTACGCCTGAGTCGTGTCTTCAAGTTCGGCCAACTTATATATGAGGCTTCATGACCACAAGCCAAGGAGCGCCGAGAGGGGCATGACGAGCGTGTACATATGGAGTACCGTCTGAGGCCATTCCGATATTCTGGTAGTAGGGACCCCGAAAATGGAGTGCCTACAGTACATCCTTGTATGAAACTCCACCTGTGAAGTTGAGCTCATATAAGCATATACGCCTAACATAATAAGTTTTAGCCAGGAAAGCTGGTGAAAGAACATCATCAATGTAGACACTTGGAGCCAATGTTCAGAATTTATCTGGTACATGTGGTTTCAGTCTGCTTAGCAGCGCGTGGTCTGGAACCCAACTCGTTGATGACTGCAGCCCCTTATAATGTATGTATAGTTACAATATATATGCAGGGTAGTTTTCACTATATAGTACATATGCAGTTTACATGATAATCCTGCCCAGCACGCCGGCACTCTGAAACGCCTCATCATGCGTGACCCGGCGCATCAGATCTCGATAATTGTCGCCAGGAGTAATGACTCCAAGAACAGCAGGATGCATCGACTCCGAGAACCCAGCAATAGGAACACTACGACCACAGACGCAAAGGTATCCCAGCAGCGCAAACAGCACCGCTTCCTTGGCCGCAGCACTCAACCCAACCTGCGACTCATCCAGTTTACATACTTTGGTAAAGGGGAAGCGTCGGCGCAAGTGGTTGAGAATATTGGGATTAAAAGCGCCGCCACCGCAGATATAGATCTCGTCGATCCTGCCGCCATCCAGCGTGGGCAGGACGAAATCCTCGTACGCCCGCGCAATCGATTCGGCCGTGATACGCGTGACGGTGGCGACAATGGCATCTGGCGATAAGTGCCGCACGTCCTGCAGCTCGCTGACCAGTCTGCGGGCGAGGTCGTCGGAAAACAATTCTCTCCCTGTCGTCTTGGGCGGCGGGCGTTGGAAGTATGGCTCCGAGGCCAGATACTGTGACACTGCGTCGTGGTCGATCTCGGCTTCGCCGCGGGACCCTGCTTCTCCGTCCTTGTCGTAGTGGAGGGTGCCGTTGGACAGAATCCGCACTGTGGCGTCGATGAGCACGTTGCCTGGACCGGTGTCGAATGCGATATATGTTGAGCCCCCTAGGTTCTTTGGGCCGGGGCCTTGCGAGGCGGGTAGAACGGAGGCGTTTCCTGTGAAAATGAAGGTTCCAGTCAGCTGCCTGTCTGCTCACTGCTCATTGCTTAATTTTTCTGGACATTTGGGTATTTGGATATGGCGTTCGGGTATATAATATATATGGTTGCACGCACCGATTCCACCGATATTCTGGCTGATTCGCGTCACTGAAGGACTGACGAGAAGACAGGCTTCGAAGAACCCGGCCAACGGCGCCCCTTGCCGTCCCGCCGCAAGCTCAGCGACTCGGAAATTGCTCACTACTGTCCTTTGCAAGGTCAGAAACCAAACCGTGGTCCAAGTGGACTAAGGTATGTCAAGGGTTTGAAGCGTCACGTCACTTACTTGTTGGTCTGGCGGGCTATTACCGCCGGCTCGGCCATTTGGAGGGTCGATTTGTGCTCGCCGTCAGGGATATGCCAGAGTGTCTGGCCGTGGCTGGCTACCAGGTCGACTTGGGCCAGGTCGACGCCTGACTCGGTAATGGCTCGCGCGAAGTCCCTGCCCAGAGCGAAATTCAGGTCACATACTTCCGCCAGCGTGGTCGATGAGCCGGGCCGACATAACGAGAGGATCTGGGCGCGTAACGACGATGTCACTGGCACCTCTGTGAATGACAACAAGTCGATCTTGACATCATTTGAAGAGGCAATTGAGTCGATTCTGCACAGTGCAACGTCGATGGCTGTACGATAAATCCATAGTCAGTTAGTCGTTAATCAAGATCAGAAAACAGATGGTGAGGGCTAAGTACCGTCAACGCTTGTTCCGCAGTTTAATCCCAGCACGTTCAGAGAAACCATGGTTTGCGTTGAGTAAATGCTGCAGATCCAGATGTGTTGTTATTGTTGGTGTCGTGTCTTTCCCATAGCCATATATCTGATGATGTCTGAATATACAATATACCTGATAATATAATACTAGTAGTGAGTGACTTGTAATGCTGATTGGCTGTCGGAGTAATTCAGGACCCGTGAGCTTGACTCCGATCCCCCAACGCCGGCCACGGCAGCTTATCATGCAACCATGTAGCACGTACCGTACATGTAGTTACATTTGTAGACAAACAATATCACAAGTAGATCATACTCGCTTGGGTAGATCTTGCAGTAGCGAGCTCATGCTTCACTTGGAACGTTATGTTCGTTAATAGGTGGATCTTCTGCACGCCCCTATGCACAATATGGTATCTGGGATCTTACACAAAATGCCCCAAGAGCTTTTGGATTCTATATCTATCATATCACGCTCTGGATCAGCTCCGGCTCCAGACTCTGACTTTGCATCAAGGCATTTCTGAGCACTCCTAGGTGCCTCTGTAGCTTGTCTCGTCCTTCTTGAGGCGAGCAGCCGAGTTGGGCGACCAGAATGGCCAGCTTGACATTATCGTCACATTGTGCAAACAGACGATCGAGAGCTTCATCGTCGTCCACGTTGTAGAATGGCGAGGTGGGAATGACGGTGCGAAACACGCGGCGGGCTCGTTCTCGCAGTTTCACGTTTGACAGTTTCAAGTCAATCATCTGTGAGGATATGTCTGATCAGTTCGTGTGTCTGGAGCAGCTTCCACTTGGGCGATATTGAAGGAGAGGTCGTAGTACGTACCAAGTTGCCAAATGTCCGTCCTATACGTATCTGAGTGCCTGTGGAGATCATATTCAAAATCTAAGAAGGTCAGAGTCAGACCGAAACTCTTGCCAGGTGTTTTTGGACTCTGTCTGTGGTCTGGTGATCACATTCCAACTTACCATCTTGGTTGCCGTTCCGGCTTTCATTCGAGTACTACCTGTGATGACCTCGGGCCCGGTAACACACTCGATAAGCACATCGCACAGGCCTCGAAAGGCGCTGGGTCGCACACAGGCAATGCCCACCGTCAACGTGCCACAAGACCTAGCGTACTTGAGGCCAGCCAGCACATAAGGCGTGCGACCCGAGCTGGCGAGGCCCAGCAGCACGTCTCGTCTGGATAAGGGAGGGTTTAGACACGAAAGATCTTCCACAGCCGACAGCTCGGAATCTTCAGCCCCTTCCACTGGTAATCGGAGGGCAGTATCTCCGCCGGCGATCAACCCGACGAACTGTGATGAGGGCGCTGAAAAGGTCGGGTGGCTGAAACAAGACACATCCAGATCAGTCTCACGACGACCCCAAGTAAAATATACAGACCCAATCGCTTCAGATCAGTCCTTCATGGCTCACTCACATTTCTGATGCATCTAGCACACCTAGCCTGTTTGGTCACGGTCAGTCAGCCAGTTCGTGGAGATGACGAACAGATGGAGGGCAGCCTCACCTGCCGCTGGTGCCGGCACCGATATAGACGACTCGGCCTCCATCTCGTACTCGAGGAACGCTGAGGTCGATTGCTTGGGCAATTTGCGGCAGACACGCGTGAACTGCTTTGGCTACCCCGTCGTCCTCTTCATTGATCATTTCTGAAAGTGTGCATGATAATTAGTAGAGGCTCAAAATCACCAAACGAAAAGGAAAACCACGTACGACACATCTCCAACGTCGAGACATTGTCGATGTTGACAGTCTTTGCATTCCGACCTTCAGTCTGCAGTCGGGAAAACGTTTCCGGCATGGTGAGATATGCCAGGCAGGGTAAGGAAGGGTTCTAGGGGGATGCCAACCATAACCTTGTCAACCTAAGGTAGGACCCTTCTTATCGTCTTCATCGACTGTACGTTGAGTCGTTTGGAGATTTGACGACGGGTTCTGGCCTCGGCCTCGGCCTCGGCCTCACTATCAACAGACCCTTTCTGACTTGGCAGGTTTGCAAGTACAGTTACCACAAATAATGGTATTCGTCACTCACTCCGATGCAGAAGATCGATACCGAGCGAAAGTGGAGCAAAAAAGCGGGCACCTGGTGGTACGTGGGTCAAAGTATCAGCACCACCCACCATCACGGAACATCCAATATATGATCGGAGTAAGTGGTCCTATCAAGCCCAGTGCCACCATATTACTCCGAGGTGTGTTACATTGTGGTCCGGGTCCAGCCTTATCAGTATCAAGAGTCAGCCCACTTATTCCACCCATTCTGGGGACCCGGGGTTCAGCGCTTGATTTGCACGCTTGAAGTTTGAAAACCGCCGCTTGTTGGTCTCTGGTCTAGACGACCTGGTTTCCTCATGCGGTCTACAGAATAGATAAGGCACGACTGGCGTGCCTCAAGCCTCATCTCGACACTCCGAATGGGTGGTCCGATCGACTGATATGATTTAGAGAGGGCGCTGGTCTTCAAGTTGTCTTTATCATCAGCCCCTGCTCCTGCTTCGCCTTCTGTTAAAAAAGGACGTACAGCACCACATACCAGTAACGGACAGCAGGATACACTCCAATATCAGTCGATACACAAGATGGGAGGCACACTTCACAAGCTACGCGTCGCCGTCTGGGGCGAGGCACCAGACACCAAGGAGGAGAGAAAGGTTCATACATCCCTGCGAGCCTCGCGACGTCCTTTAAGAGCGAATGACTGACTTGTTGCTTGCACCAGCTCGTGCGAAAACTCGACTTCTTCATCCTGGTAAGTATTGTCTATGCATGGGCGCGCGCCATGTTCGGGATTCAGAACTGACTGTCTTTCTTCCATCTAGACATACTGCTGCATCGCCTTCTTCTTCAACTATCTCGGTATTTAACATCTGCCGGCTGCTGACCTGGCTCTGTTTGACTGACTGTGGGTGGTACTGCAGACCGTGCAGCCCTGGCAAATGCATACGTGTCGGGCATGAAAGAGGACATTGGTCTTCACGGAAACCAATACAACCTACTGGTGACCGTGCTGTCATGTAAGTTTGGCCACTCACTCCATGAAACCTTGACTTCGCTCCATTACTGTTTACATACATATGCGTTCCCAGTACATATGTTTTCCCGGTTCTGGTTCTGGTTCTATTCTCTTTTCTCAGACTGACATACGATGCTCTTTAGTGGGATGTGAGTGAACCCTCTATACTCCACGTGATGATTCGACACGTCGTTCTAAACAGAGACTTTCTCCCCTCAGATATCGTCGGCCAAGTGCCTCACGCCATTGTGATCCAAGTGGTGCCCCCGCGCATCTGGTTCCCCCTGATGACAGTGGTATGGGCCGGGCTGACCATGTGCTGCGCGGCCACACACAACTTCTCCGAGATCTGCGCCGTGCGCTTCTTCCAAGGCATGGCTGAAGCGTCCACCTACAGCGGCACCCAATACATCATCGGCAGCTGGTACAAGCCACAGGAGATCGGGAAGCGCGTGGGCTTGTTCTCTGCCTCGGGCATGGCCGGCACCATGTTTGCCGGCATCATGATGACCGCTGTTTGGGAGTCTATCGATGGCAATCTAGGCTTGCCGGGCTGGAGATGGGTAAGCTAAGCATCCGTTTTGCTTTGCTTTTGCTTTTTATCCTAGCCCCGAACCATACCAACCTACGATATGGAGACTGACTAGATCGCTTCTACCTAGGTTTTCATCATCTGTGGTCTCATTACCCTCCCCGTGGCCGCATTTGGATTCGCCTTCTTCCCCGACTTGCCGGAGACCACAAAGGCCTTCTATCTCAAGCCCCATGAACGAGAATTGGCGCTGAAGCGCTTGCCGCCCAAGAACCCCGAGGGCCACAAGATTGGGTTGTCCTTGGTGAGAAGAGTGCTGTTCACATCGAACTTGTACGTATAACCTCCCTTGCTTTGCCTTGCCTTGCCTTGCCTTTCCCTTCCGCCTCGTCCCCGGTCTGAGTCTGTAAGGCCGGCCATCTCGCCCAATTGCAGTGCCTTGACATTGGAGTCTCATCTCCCCAACTCAACTTGACACTTTGGTCTGATCTCTCCAACTCACTGCAACTTGCCACATTCGTCAAGTGTACTAGTACCAGTATCTGACTAACGCTCCATCTTCCAGCTGGATATTCACCTGGTTCTGGATCATCGGCGGCGCCCTCGAAGCCTTCTCCAGCCAAAGCTGCATGGTCTTGTGGATGAAAGCATCCAAGCACTTTACTGTTCCTCAGAACAACAACTACCCTCTCGGAGTCACCGCCATTGGTTCGTACCATCCTGTCCAATCCCATCCGTCCTTGCCTCCCTCCACATGAATCAGGCTTGCTTGCTTCATGCTTCTTGATTCGTGCTTTTGGAGAGATCCCTTTCGAAAGAGAAGAAGATATGCCTAAGCACCAGAAACAATCTCCCTGGAAAAAGCTCCTTGGAAAAAGCTCGGCCTGCTAATCAACCGGCAATACAGGGATTTTCGTGACCCTAGTCACATCGGTAGCGATCGACGCTACGGGGAAGATCATGCCATTCGGCTTTCTTGCTGTCGGCATTCAACTGATTTCCTGCATTGTCCTATTGAACTGGAACAGTATCGGTTACGGTGGGAAGATGGCAGCCTACTGTAGGTTATAACTCATTCCTGTTCCTGTTCCTGTTCCTGTCCCTCTCCCTCCCGTTCCCTACCCCCCCTTTCCTTTCCTTTCTTTTCCTTTCCCTTCCCTCTTCGTCACAAACAAGCATAACGACTCCAAGAGTATCGTGTGCTGGGATCAACACAAACATAAACACACATATCTATCAAATCATCGAATAAACAACTTGAACCTACATATGTACTAACACTTAAACAAAACACAGATCTCGCAGGCACAGCCTACCTAATCCAACCCGTCGTCTTCACCTGGGCGACCAAGATCCTCTCGCGCAACGGCGACGACGCAGCCCGCGCAGTCGTCTTGTATTCGATGAATGGTGAGACGATCCCCCTTGTGTCTTGGTTTTCCAGTCTGGTGTGGTCTGGTCTGGTCTGCTTTGATATGCTTTACTAACTAACTTCCCCCCCTTCCATCCATCTAGGCGCGTCATCAGTTCTCTTCTCATTCTGGGGAATCGTACTGTACCCCGCCACCGACGCCTCGACAGGCTTCCACAAAGGCACGATCGCCATGGTGGTCGTCGCGGTCCTACTAGGCCTCAACATCATGGTCGTCTGGTGGCAGGACCGACGGACTGCCCATCTAACGCCCGCTGCTATCCACGGGAGCGAGCCGGATGTCGATTTGAAATCGAGGTCTCTGGATGGCGAGGAAACCGTGCTGGCTGATAAAGATCGGCGGGCGTCTTTGGCGGAAGCTGCTGCTGCGCCTGCTCCGGTTGGATACTAACTAGGTACCTAGTAGGTACCTATACCTATACCTAACTATGTAATTAGGCTGGGATTGAGCGGATGCAGGATAAGGATGTGGACGAGATAGGACCGGACCGGACTAGGTAGATAGATAGGACTGGATAGGGGGGAACCAGACTAGACAGGACTGGAACGGGGGAGATATCGCCTTTTTATTCTCTTGTCTGGTCTGGTGTGCTTTGGACTGGATTGGGCTGCTGGGGATACGTACCTATGTACCTATTTATTTACCTACCTATACCTACTATGTACCTATTACTTACTTGGATAGATGGATAGATAGATGGGATGGATGGATAGGATAGATGGGTAAGTATCCTAGGGGCAAATCTACATACTATAGGAGTGAGGGGCTCAATACGTGGTATAAGTAGGTAGTAGGACTAATATACAGTATGCTGTAGTGTGCTGTGGTCCAGTGCAGGACAGTACATGACTATGAGATTCAACTTAAGAGTTCGACGTCGAGTTCGTTCAAGTAATCTCCATAATTAACAATAAGGAGATATACTATACTTAGTATCTACATACCTACCTACCTACCTACCTACCTACCTACCTACCTACCTACCTTATATACGTGTCAACGATATAGTGACGTGTCTACTAATACTGATACTGCTGTATGTATATACTGTTTCTACCACTCACAGTACTGTACGGGACGGGTCTGCGCGTGGGACAGTCTTACATAGGTACATGCAAGCCTCGTACAGTACTAGTGGACCCGTAATTACCTAGTATAATAGTTCTGACGGATAGATAGATACTTTACTTAGTACACGTATAAAGGACGGTCCTCGCGGTGGGAGTCAGGCGTGGCTCTCTTTCTTCCTGTCAAAGGAGAGAGGAGCCGCTTTCAAAGTCCTTCCCTTCAAAGAGGTCAGAGGAGAGCCTTGGACCAGTTCACTGAAAACACGCGACGACGTACTATAGGGGTGGAATACAGTACGAGGCTGGGAATTCATACTATGTACTTCCTTCCAAGTTATTTGATATAAGCGTACTAGGTATCGTAGGGACTACCAATAGGTACTTAGGTACTGAATTGGATTGAACGATCTATTACTGTACCGACTAAGGTAGAATGATATGCTATTCGAATATGCACACGCCACAGCACGGCATTGTATGACTGCTTCGCTACCCTCGCTGGTTACTAAGTGTTGGCGTCAAGATTTCTGAAATAAAATAGCATCAATAGGGGCAGGCCATACTATGAATTAATGGTTCAAGCCATGTCGCGGCATCAGCTGCCAATATCCATCACACTCTGCCGCGAAATGGACGACTTCTGCTCAAACATGTCGCCGGCCCCGCCACCGCCCGTCGCGCTATGCCACTTCTGAATGAACCAACCAAGGGGCGGTCGCTGATGCAGCGTATCCCAAGGGCCTGTCGCCACCCTTCCGACGCGCCCATAGACCAGGCTGTGGTCGAGTCCCCCGTTCAGATCGAGCAGGTCCAAAACATGAAGCACAGGTGTATCCAGGGTATCTGTGTGCGCGTAATTCGGAAATTGGCAAGAGGTTGAGGTACGTCGGGTATGGCAGTGTCGCTCAGACTGTATCGGTCTGAGGTTCGCCCGTACCCACGGTTCAATAGCTGCAGCCAGAAAATCTGAGTATTCAGCCCGTGCGCCAGGAGGTCATGCTTGGAGGTTGAGGAGGGTGTTTCAGCCCGGGAAGGACTAGCAGGGCAGGTGGGACAATGTGCGTTTGTAGATCCAGCTGGAGAAAGGGCTGGTCCCAGGCGAGTGTAGGGTCTTTAGGTGCGTATCCAAGCCGAACTGGGAGATAGTATGGTGCCAACAGCCGAGATTCCCTCGACAAGGCACAGGAATCGCGATTTCAAGTCCGGAAGCATCTCAACTTTAGCTCTGGTTATCAATGCCCGACTTGGCAACACTGAGCCTGGTAAATAGATAGTGCTCACAAGTAATGGCTCATGCATTACACAAGCAGCTGCATTCTGGCACAGGGCAGACATGATGTCTCTCGAACCACATCCTCGCATGTGCAGCATGATAGCCGTGTGAGCATTTCAAGCACAGCACCGTGAATCTGGACATAGCATCATCCCATTTTGCGGCATTCTCGGCTTCATGCACCCCGTCACCAGTTTCTAGAATGCCGTGGACAGCATCGGCGACGCCAGTGTGAATAGTAGGGACAACCGTACGTGTCGAAACCTCGGTTGCTGTCGATTTCTTGGAATTGTTCTGCGAGTGTGTGGGCTGCTTCAGCTGAGGAGATTCATGGCCTTTGGACGATCCAGCTGTTGCCCCCGGACCTATCGTGGTTTGAACACTACCAGTCATGCTAGCGCTCAGGTCTGTTATGGCGTTAAGCTTCGATGCATGTTGCACTCCGTACCAAGGTAGATATGATTCATCCGGAACACCAAGCCAGAAGTCACAGACACCACACCGTGGCAAGTGACGCCCACAATTAGGACAAACAGTACCAATCGCCGCCGCCTTTTCTTTCGTCAAAGGATTTTGTGCTGTCTCAACACCTTTACTTCCCGGTAAATTCTCGCCGTTCGTGCCCGCTGTATGGGCCATGCTTTGCGCGCAAAATCCGCATACAACTCGCACTTGTTGTTTCGCCGGCGCTATGAGTCGGCGGCCGCTCTCGTCCACTGCAACTCTCTGACATGCGATGTCGAATCGCACCCGGTCGAACTTGAGATTCCACGCATTCATCATGTTCTTATACGCAGCCTTCCAAGCGTCGAACTTGCGCACCACTTCTTCATCGTTGATATATCGTGGTATCGCCGGCGCAAGAGCCAACACAGCAGTTTGTAGATCCCCAAAGCGTTGTATATAGCCACTCATCAAGTCGAAAGCATCATGTGTTGCAGTTCCAGTAAGTACAATCCCCTCAATGTCGCCCTCCTCCACGGCATTTTTGGTTGCTTGGGAAATATAATGGGTCAGGGCGGCATCGCCAAAGTGCCGAAGCGCAACGCATACCCTGTACTTGAGTGGGAGAGAGCCCTCTCCAACAACACTCTCCCAGTCTCCCGTCTTGACGTACGAGAGTATGGCACGCGCATACGGATCGGTCAGATCCTCGGCCAATGATGCGATCGTGTCAGCCCAGTCATCTTGGGCATCCGAATCGTCGCCGGTCGTCGTACCTGCTTCGTCATTGCTTCTCCTCTTCGCTGCGCCTGCAATCGCCATTGCAAGCATTTTGAGAGACTGGGTAGAATTCTGGCTGCGGAGAGCTTTGTATGCCAGCCTACGTTCCATTGCAAACATTGCCAGAGCTGCGGCTTTGGTATGTTGATTTTGTGTGACAAGCCGTTTGACGATCATCTCAAGCTCGTCATAAGACCATGCCATGCCGGCAGAGTGCAGACATATCTGCCTGTGTGCAGCAAATTCTGTTGGGCAGCCTTTGACTTGGGGGATGTTCAAGCGACGGACCAGATTCTCAATAGTAGTGGCGGGTTTGTTGGAGCTGGCACCTAGCATCCGGTTTTGGGGGCTGATGTCTTCCATCCACAGACCACGCACGCCAATGTAGGATAAGTCGAAGTTATCCTGTGTCATGTTTCCGTTCTTCGAGATTTTCATAGCTCGCTCCACCCATGCCCAGAATGTTTGCAACCAGTGCGAGTCGGAAACGATAGCTTTGTTCTTTGACGGATCCAAAAGGTAGCCGGCTTGACAACGTAGCCGTTGAGCCGACATCAACGTTAGGATATCCGGAAGCGGGATATCCTTCTCGTAGAAGCCCAAATCAGCGTACCATGCTTGATCATCGAGGCTGGTCATTCTCTTCTTGTCCGGAGCGGTTCTATTCTGACGAGACTGTTTGAACGCCTGCTTGAGCGCATTTCGTGGTTGGGCACGGCGGCGAAGCTGCTCTAGTGTATCGCCTACATCAAGCGCTTCTGTAGCAGACGGCCCCACGATTACTTCACCCTTACATAGATAGCCAACATGAGAGAAAGAGGTCGGTTTCGGTGCAGGGCGCGTCGACGAAACTCGAATGCCGCCATATCCATCAAGGGCCAAGAGCTTGGGTTGGCCCAGTTTTGTTATCGATGTCATGAAATCAAAGGAGACAATCCTGGACTTTTCGTCTTGTCGTGAGGAAGGATGTGAGTATGGTTTCGCGACATCTTGAGCAAGATCGAGGAAGACATCGTGAGGAGGTGTCGTCTCCCATGGTAAATCATTGCTGAGATCATTGCTGGCATGATGTGTCTCGCTTATGAAATCTTTGGTGATGTCAAACACTTTCATGTGTCCGGTGTTGGAAAGCACGCCGAGACACCCTCGTCGAGCTTTGGAAAAGCGCAGACTCCAAATCGTGCCCGGGACGTCGATGACGTTCTTAAGCTCTAGCGAGACTTCTGGTTGCCGGTTGTCCGCGTGTGAGCCCCCAGTGAAACTCAGGTGCGCAGGGTTGATCCGGGTAATCATGCGTCTGTCCCAGACACATATCGACGGGTCATTCGTAGGATAGCAGGAGGCAAAATAATTCTCATCACACCAATCAATGGCCAGGTTATGCACACAACGCGTCGCAAACTGGAGGCCATTCCCAGCGCTCGGCTCTCTCAGGTCATACAACCTGACAAATTGACCCTTGACTCCGGCGACCAGCAGATGAGGGTCGTCCTGGAAGAACTTCAGACTTGTAATTGGCTCTCCACTAGCAAGCTTATGCAAGGGATCGGAGTAGCTCTTGGAAAAGCCCTTTTCACCTTGAGCTGGTAGGCGTTGGTTGAAATCCCATATATTCAAACAAAAGTCGGTTCGGACCTTGTCGAGTCCAGCAGCCAGCAGATTCTGGGTGTTTAGGGCCACTGAGTTGCATAACCGTTGGCTTCTGACTTGGAAAGACAGAGAGTCTTGTTGACCCTCTCCTATATTCAAGAGGGTGGCCTCTCCACCGGCTTGTCCCACGACAACCAGATCCTCGTTTACGGGATGCCAGTCGAAGGCCCGAAATGCCGGCACCTTTGTGGAGGTGGAAACCGTCTCATATCCAATTTTAGATCTGCTTTCCTTCGTGATTTTGCAGAGTCTGAATGCCTTTCCCGTCACATCGACATGTAGAAAACGTTGATCAGTTCCAGGAAGGGAGTTCTGCGAGAAGCGAATGGCGGCCTCCATGGCGCATACCCAAATATGCCTTCAGATCCCAAGTCATTGCCCGCGGTTAACTGTTTAGCTCTCCGCCAGTCGCATAGACATTGCGTCCCAGTGTATGGTACTGCTCTGGGTAAAGACTGTTCTGCTCGGTACGTGGTACATTGAGGTTGGACGTCGTCAAGCGTTCCCTCTCTGATTGGTTTAGCCTCATATGATTGATATTGCCAAGCAATGTCACTTTCCCGGCGGTGAGCGGCGGCAGAATTATTCTGCCGGACACAAATCTGCAAGATTCAAACCGCGATTGACTGCAAGGTCTTCTTCACAAGACAACTTCGGCTTGAAGTTCTGCTTGTTTCACACTTGTGATGAACTGTCATTTCGGCCTCATTTGACCCAAATACAAAATAGTAACATCTGGCAACGCTCGTTATTAGACCGCAGTCATGGCGCGATATCGCCCTTCCCCACGAGATGACGGACGCACTGATCCTCGCGACGACCTCTGGCGTCCAGAGCCTGGTCGTTATGCAAAACGCGGCAACAATCATTCTCGTGGTGGGCGCAGCCGCGGTCTCTCTCCTGTTCGGTCGGCGGTTACGAAGAGCAAACATGAACGAGAAACCAACCGGTCGACCCGCATACATTCTTTACGCAATCTTCTAGGGCGAGAAGCATTGCCCGCAACTGTACGACAGGAAAAGGAACGAGAACTTGCTGCCTTGCTTCTCGAGCAGCAGAAGGCGCAACTGGCAACGGCGACAAGAAAGAATCTGCAACGGTATCATTTCGTCCGGTTCGTCGAGCGTCAAAAGGCTGAGCGAACGCTCAAGAAACTCGTCAAGCTCAAGGAATCAGCTGCCTACAAAGACAATGAAGACTACAAGAAGAAGCTGGACAAATCCATACACGAAGCCGAGGTCGATTTGAACTACACAAAGTACTCACCGCTTGGAGAAAAATACATCAGCATCTTCGTGCAGGAGGAAAATGAGAAGCAGAAAGCCAAAACTCAAATGAACAGAAAGTCCTACGCGATTTTGACCGAGTCACAGAGAGCGGAATTGCAGCTCATTGAAGACGACCTGGCCAACGTTGTCCGGACTGCAGCAGGGACGAAGCCACCAATGTGGTACGAGGTGGAGAAGTGCATGAGTGAAGGACAGGAGAAATTGGAGGCGCTTCGAGAAGGAAGACTCAGCGCAGGCAAGAAATTGGACAAGGAACTTGCTACTGTGGGTGGAAAAGACCTTGCGGCTTTGCGGAGTGCAACCTCTCAACCTGTCGAATCGAAACCATCCTGGCTTGACGATGATGGCATCATCGACCCGGCCGATTTGGATAGCGAAGATGATGAAGAAATGAGCGATGGCGGGTTCTTTGAACGGTGAAAATAAAAAGCACAGGAAGGGCATGTTATGACTTTACGAACTTGAACGAGATACCCCAGACGAGAAGTCGGCCGATGCGGACTCTTTAATTGGAAGAGTTAATCAACAAAATGTCAAAGATTCGGCGAATGATGTTCCATTGGTCCCTTTTGAAATATCTACTTTGGGGAGGACTAGACTATATCACCGATGGTGGTGCTATAATGCCTTCAGTTTCACAAAAGTGGGTTTATGAACCAGTATGCTTGACCGAGCATATATCTTGCACGAAAGCATACATCTCACAGCCTGAGCAGAAGTGTGGAGGAGGACGTACATGTCCATGTCTTTAGGCGGAACTCCTCCCAGTTCCACGATTGCTGGGTGGTATACCAGACTCCAGAATGGAATGGCAAGGGCCGAAGAGATTCGAGGCCCATCCATCGCCGCCATGTATCACACTCTTCACCACGGATTGATAGGCCGCGACAACAACAGATTTTCTGCCTCACCTTCACTGTCGTCGGCGCAGCGATTGTGCAAAACAATAAACAACACCACAGTGACAATCAGAGACACAAACACAGATGCAGCCATGCACGCACACCTACCTCATCTTTGTCTCTGGCCAATTCACTCCATCGTCAAACAGACAAGCAGTCCCCTCCCTCTGTCCGCTTTGGCAAGATTTGTATTGTTGTTCTGGCAAACAGATCCAGATCGCCTCCAGCACCATCAGACATGTCTGATCTCAAAAGCTTCAGCACGCTCTCCCCAATCAAAGTACTGAAGCGGACTTTATCCCGGTCGCCGTCCAAAGCACATCTCAGCCCAAGACGTCTGAAATCGAGATTGAAACAAGTCGATATCCACATCGACATCGATATTGATGCTCAGAACGACGCTGTCCCCGACGGTATCGACCTCTGGGCCAACGTTGCCAATGACAATGACAGACCCAAACACAATAATAAGGAAGAGCTGGACAAGAAGAAGAAAGTAGACTGCAGCGATGAGAACAGCAGCAAGAAGACCACGAAAAAAGCAGACTCCAGTGAAGCCAACATCAACAGCAACAGCAACAAGAAGAAGAAACTCGACGCCCACAACACAACTCCATATTCTACACGCTCAACAACTCCATATTCTACACGTTCTACAGAACCCACCACCACTACCATCGTTGACTCCTCCACGCTACTACTAGACGACAATAGCCAGTCCCACTCCAATCCCGACACCTACTCTACCTGTACCTGTACCGAATCCCTCATCGAATCAATGTACTTCGCGGACGCAGAGTCGAGGGTCGATCTCAGCTCGAATCCCGGCGAAGCGAGGTCCCACCTGCTCGACCGTGGAAAGTGTACATTGTCCAACTATGCGGCAGAAATCGAGCGGCGGCTCGTAGGGAATTCGGCGGTCCGGGATTTCGCCTATCAAGATTCGGATCCGTTGCATAGGCGCGCTTATGGACATGCTGATGGGAAGAGTTGACACGTGAGCGTAGCGTGTGGACGGACATGCCTGCTATGTAGTAGGAAGAATTGAAACGCGAACGTACTATGTAGCGTGTGGACGGACATGCCTGCTGATGGGAAGAGTTTTGAAAGTTTCGATCGCACGCGTATCATGAAAGAAATACCTACTAATGCTGATGGGAAGAGTTTGAAAGTTTTGATCGATCGCACGCGTATCATGAAAGACACACTGATGCTGACGGGAAGAGTTTTGAAATTTTCGATCGCACGCGTATCATGGAAGAAATACTGATGCTAATTCGAAGAGTTTGAAAGTTTTGATCGCACGCGTACCTAGGTATCATGAAAGAAACACTGATGCTGATGGGAAGAGTTTGAAAGTTTAGATCGCTCGGCATATCATGAAAGACACTGATGCTGATAGAAAGTATCAATATGATCAAAGGGCCAAACCCAAATCCAACCCCAACCCCAACCCAAGGCACAAACGAACCGAACCCCAAAACCCAAACCCAAACCTTTCCTTCGAGCGATGATGGAACGGCAAAGTAAAGGGAAAAAGGAACATTGGATAGGGGAATATGGATAAGGATGTGAGGGCGAGTACCGACTGACTGACTGTTTTGAACGAAACTTGAAATGCACAAAGCCACAAGCCACTGCAGGTCCGGTCCGGTCCGGTTCGGAGCGTGTTTCGAAGGGACATGGATGAAGACCAGACACATTGTTACAGTATCGACGATCAGAATACAACTACCGTATGAATGGATGGATACCTTAATGATGAATGGTAATAGGAGTTCGAGACAAGGCATTGCATTGCATTCTTTCCGCAGCATATACTGTTTGCCCCGAGTGAGGAGGCAGGCGATTGCTGATGGGGTGACGACGTCTTTTGATGGACTGCAGTGCCTCCCGTCTGCATTAAATGCCATGTGGTCATTGCTTGACAGTGGGTTTAGGGGTTTTTGCATTGCTAGTACATGAGGTACAGTAAGTACATGATACATTGCCGCTGCCTTGGGCCGTCCAGCTTTTGTTCTCGCGCTCTAGGTTGTTCTCGCGCTCTACTACCTAGCATGCACTCTTTTGGGGTCTGATGCACTTGTCCCGACTACCCTAACTTCCAAACATAAGGTACATTGTATCCATCCACGGAATCATCTCAAGGTGCAGCTTCTGCGGCAGCAATCTGCAATTGCGGCGTCACGTTACGATCGGTGCTTTCTTCGTCCCGAAGCCAGTCTGCCTCGGCGCCTCGACAGCCGTGCCAGCATTGCACGCGTCGAAAAGGCAGAATTGGGAGAGGCTGCCCACCTAGCAGAGAAGTGCGCTCCATGACGCACCACCATTCAACCCACTCCTTGCCAGTGAGCACGATCGGTCGTTTACAGGTCGTGCACTGCTGGCCAGGACGTTCGGCAATTAAGTCCAGGTTTCTGAGGACATCGATCGGCGAGTCTGGCGGCATGAAACTGCCCAAATCCATCATCTGCTGCGGATCCATTTTGGAAAGCTGCCGCAGGACCATCTCGGTCAACGAGGGCACATTGGTGAACCCTCTCTCTACATTGAGCTCGGATTCGGGATAGGCTTGTGAAGAAGCGTGGAGGAAGAATTTCAGCGGGCTGCCTGGCTGAGCTGATACGTGCTCAACAGGCGCATTTGTCCAGGCCAGTCTGGAGGGATGTTCGAGCTGTCTCCAAGGGTTCGGCTCGGTCGTGAGCTGCTGTAGCTTGTGGAACTTGATCAGCTCGATAATCTCGAAGGGGAGTTCTGTCAGGTTGTTTCCAGCCACGTTCAAGGTCTCGAGATTGACCAGTTCCCTGATCGTGGGGGGAAGATACGTCAGATTGTTCTGTCGCAGAGATAGGACGCGAAGATTGCGGAGGTCGAGAATCGGGGCGGGAAATTTGGTGAAGAGATTGTTGCTCAAGTATAGACGTAAGTGAGGTTCGAGGTCGGTGCCGGTGTCCAGCATGCCGGGGACGATTTCGTCTTGTTTGCTCAGAGTCTGAAGCGAGCTGACCTCGGATGGTAGGCTGGAGAGAGACATGGAACTGGGCGATCATTAGTTAACTCCAGCCCTGTCAAGGCTTTGCGGAGGGCCCCAACTTACGACAAATCCACATCTTCCTTCCCTTTTTCCAGACAATTCCTGACAACCGCACATACTGCCTCGTGCTCTTTTGACACGAGAACAGCAGGCTGCGGAGGCAATTTGGCTCTGGGCTTGGTACGCGATGCATCAAGCCCAGAACCGCCCCAAGGACGCGTTTGCGCGCCTTGAGCCTCACGTGCTCTCTGTAGATCGCCCATCAACTCTTCCTCCATCGAAAAGGAGTCGCTGGACAAGGGTTCTTCTGTGCTTTCGCTGCCCATAAAGATACCGGAATCATAGTTTCTCTTGAACTTGCGATTCCTTGTGATGTGTCTGCTCCCTTCCTTGACGGGATGCCGATCCCACCATGAGCCCTTGTATGTGCGTTTCTTCCGTTTGTCTGCCACATAGTTCTCCGCGCCAGGTGCCTGCTCGTCGCTGGAGAAGAAGGCAGGATCACTCGACGTGGCGGGCTCGTCATCGTAGTCTGCATGGGTCCTTTTGCGGGACAGCAGAAACGAAGGACGAGGCGGTGTTTGAGCTGCTGTGCGAGCGGACTGAGGAACAGGAGGCAGATCGAGGTCGTCCATGACGTTTGTAAGGTTGGGGTGAGATGGGTTGTAGTCAGTGGACGTGTCTGAGCTCAGCAAGGACGGAAGTTGAACTGCGCGTCGTCTGCTAGGTATGGCGTGTAGGCCGGCCACGCTCAGATAGCGTACAGTAGTCCAGCAGTCCGTCAGTATGGAGATCGAGCTTTGCGGCCAACAGGCTGAGTGGCATGAACCGAGATCAGACGTACCATGAATCTCGACTCGATTTTGGGTTGTGAGTATGATGTTGGTTGAGGCGTGTCGAAGGACCGACGCGTGTTGGTCCCGAGCTGTCGCGTGCGCGAGTGGATCAGCAGTAGCGATGGTGGATCAAGCAGATCCGGATCAACATCTACCAGAGTGACGACAGACACCGCCACGTCCATGGTCGACCGCTTGCAAAGGACTTCAACCTCTTGCCTATCTGCTTGGATGAAAGATACCTTATCTCTCCCGTGAGGGAGCGGGTTTGTGCTCCCGATGCGCGAGGAAAGCTACTTACAGAACTCAGGTCATAATCGAGCACTACGTACTACGTATGTATATGTATGTAGGGCACCTGTCAAAGTCAATCGCAACATGTCACTCTGATCAATCACCATCGCAGCCCAATATCCGAACGAATGTCAGCGACGTCCATGACAGCGGACACGGGCCGAACTATTACGCCATTTGAGATTCTGTTCATTTTGTGCGACTGTGTCAGTCTACAACATGGACCACACAGAGGTGTTTGTGCCCCTGGCCAGATTTCTGGGACGTCTACCATGTTCCAACATGCAGTCTAGCCGTCCACGATTGCTCTCGAGGTCTACGTAGGTCTAGACGCTGCCGCTGGGAAGATGCCGACTGCTTGGGAAGGGCGAGTCAACATCAGCGAGCTCGGTTTCCTCCAGTTCAGCGCATAGGTAGGCTTGAGATGGCATTGATTCTGGGAACGGTTGGTCGGGACACGTGTATCCCTTGACAGGATTATTCTTGTTCAGAGAATCCTCATCATAATGGCATGGCGACGGTCATGTTCAATTGCTGGCGAAACCACGCTGGTTCAGCCACGAAATAGAAAGATGGTGAATCTATTGCATGTAGAAAAAGAAACAAGGTCTCATGTCGGTCGTTGCAAGGCTGGGTATCTAAGGAAACTCCGCACACGCCCGATTCTCTCTAACCCTCCCCCCATCGTTGACCAACGAACACTTGATGCCCTTGTCCATTCCATACCGCTTGCAACCCCCGGCCTCTCGCTCGCGTAACCTACGACTTCAAACAAGCCTCTCCTCAGTAGGGCCACATCGGCCATCTACGCCCCAGGCGACGGCCACAATTCTCTAAATATACCGATGAAGCAGACATAAAACGACCGGCTGCGGCCGATGAATGGTCCAACATCTCTCAAACCCTCCAAATAGTTCTCGAAACTCTCACAGAGACGAAATGTGAATCATAAGGAAGTAATGCTCTCATGTCGGACAAGCTGGCGCTCGACAGGATATTGACTCAGTCAAGAGAAGAAAGGAAATCGAAGAAAGAATTGAGTCGAGTCGACCGGACTCGAAAGACTTTCAACGCCGAAGGCCATTGGGTCATAATGAACCCCAGACCACGGCGACAGCCCCTGCAAGAGCTGCAACTGCCAGGTTGATCTCCTGCACACTTGCGGCTCCAGTGGCTGGTGCAATTGTCGGGACCACTGAGGTTTCCGATGAAATGAATGACGACGAGGCTGGTGTGAGGGTAGACTGCTTGCTAGTCGTGGCAGCGGTAGTGTGTGTAGTCCAAGTGGTAGTGTTCCAGCCTGTCGGTTGGGATGAATATGTGCTTGTCGTGTTGGTGTTCGCGGTTGCGAAGGCATAAGTGAGAGTCTTTGTAACAGTGAGTGTGTTCGTGTAGGATGAGGTGACGGTGACTGTGGCTTCGGCTCCCCAGTCACTCCAGACACTAGAGGGATCGTCGGCCAGCGCCGCGGAGGTGAGTAGCAGCGCAATGGCTGTGAGTGCTGAGCTGAAGCGCATATCGGCTGTAAAGGCTCTTTGAAACAATTGTTTTCCGAAGATGGCGGATTCTGTGTTGATAGATCTGAGGTATTGCGCACGGCGGTATGATCGAGCACTGCTCGGAAGTGTTGAAGTGAACGACGGTCGAAACTGAGAGGGAGCTCAGGAACTCGTGCGACAGCAATATGCTATCCTGTGACTTTTGGGGGCGAGAAGAGGAAGAGGTCAAAGCATGAAGCGAGCAGGGAAGCACACGAGTATATGTGGCGCCCGGGGAAAAGGTTCTGATGGACATGGGTAGCTCAAGCAATGGTCAATGTTGGTTTGACCCATGGTGGAGCGCTGGCCTGGCAGCAATTGACATGGTCACATCAACCAGCAGATTGCGTGCGGTCACCGAGCAGGTTGGGTCAAGGCGGCGGCGCGACGGCGGCGACGAGGTTGAATCGACTAGCAGGAAGTGATTTGTTTGGATGATTGAAGCATCGTCCAGAATGGAGCCGAGTAAGAGTGGACCAAGCCGTCCACAGCTTGTGACTGGGCCATCACCCTGCTGTCATTTACTGTCCTGGCCTGTCCTCCACAATCGACCAATGCCAGCCATGCCAAATTTCCCGAGAGACAGCTTAGGTCACCCGGCTCCAGATTAGAGGGCGAGCTAGTTGCAGCGGTCGCCAGGAACGCTCGAAACTCATTGGAAACCTCATTTGCAAGAGGCCCCGGTCGCAAAAATTTGATGACCCAGACTGCGAATGCGCTCGGTTGCTGATTCGTCCAAAGGGCCCTGCTGGAAAGTTGGGAAAGCAACCAGAACTCGGGACCTGGCTGGGACGGAGCATTTCCCTTCTTCTTCTCTTTCAAAGTGAGGAGCCTAGCTGCGACGGTTAACGGGGCCGCGAGCTTTATGGCACTCTGGTTGGTGCTGCAGTATATGAACTCTTTCAACTTTGACTGGTCTTTACCCTAAAACCGTATTGCAGCCGCCGTGTTACTCTGCCAATTTGACCCACGGCTGGATAGTAGTAGTACGTAGTAGAAAGCGGCGGCTGGCTTCCTCGATGAAGCATGATTTCTCTTCCAGCCTGCATTTCATCGGCAGTCCCAACGGCGCGATGCAGAACGGGAGGGGGTTTGAGATATTCCAGTCCGAGACAGACCGAGGGGTAGTCGCGTTTCCGTGTGCAACTCTGCTACAGAAGACTGGACCCCAGCTCCGTTCTAGGTACGGAGTCCTAGGTAAAAGGAGATCATCGTAGCTCGCGGGTTTCTTGGACAGCAGAAGGAACAATCTCGGAGGCCCTATACTGTATCGTCAATGTCAACGTCAACGAAGCCAGAATGACCCAACTGGGCGTGGCGTGCGTGGCGTGGATGGCATTTGATCAGGCTGAGTGATTTCAAGAGATGGTTAAAATGAAAAGCGCCCGTGCGGCTTGCATTTGGCCCAAAGTGACGGGCGGGCGCTTTAAATTGAAAGCTCGAGAATTTTCCGCAAGCCTGAAGCCTGAGGTGGATGATCTGGATTGGATGGATCCGTTTGGCCTTGGCACCATCGACCTCCAGCGACAAAGCCGCAGGCAGTGCTTCAATCTGCCACAGCAACCCGAACCGACAGTACTAATCCTCTCGAGTCTCTACCCAGGTTCTTTCAGTCGTCGCTTACGACCAGACTCGGTTCTAGAAGGTGTACACTGTCCATCAGCTATGGACTATGCCCATGCCATGTCATGCCATACCATGCATGGCAATGCACGGTTCAAGGTTCTAGAGTTCAAGAACCAAGAAACAAGCAAACAAGCAAACAAGCCTTTGCGACCGTTGAAGCTCTTACCACCCGTTCCTGCAGCTCCGTCCTCGCGACACTGCTCTTCCATGTCCCTGCATCTCATGTACCTCAGACGAAGCTCCCCATCGCTGGACACCAGGAGCCAGGTAAGGCTGCGGTTGTGGTTACGGCTCCATCCGCTTCTTCAATCAGTTCCGCCTCGCCCAAGCTCTTCATATCCCCACCTACGTAAGGTAGCTATAGCCCCCGTAGACTTGGCTCAGATACCTAGACAAGACCAGAGGGGAATCTAGCCACGTTTCGTCCCTGACTTGACTTGAATCCCCAGCAGCACGGAGCCGGGGCAACAGAGAGCCAACGGGCCCTACCTACCTACCTACGTACCTATCAGACCTATAGAGCAATCAGGTGGTTGTAGAACACCTGTTCCTGCTTTTGTCATCAATGGTACCACTGCATGTAGTTTCGGAATCCAGTTGCAGAAACACAGATCAGGTATCGGAGTCCAGTTGCAGAAACACACACACACATCAGGGGTGATCTGAGAGGTACCTAGGTACATAGATACCTATGAATCTGCAAAGCAATCTACGTATCGAGGAAGCCAAATCAAGTCCCCGCCGTCCGAAATTGTGTACCACGCGGTTCCCGCTCAAGTGGACTATCCGAGGAAAGTAGTCAGCAGCAAGCGTGATTTGTAGACTCCATTGTAGATTTGCCTCGTACAGTACGTATGTAAGTACCTAAGTACCCCTTTTTCCCTAAGGTAGTGACAGTGAAGAAGTCGAGGTAAAAAAAAAGGCCGGTTTCGATATGTGTTGGGTGGGGCCCTAACAGGATCCTTCAGGAGTCAGAGCTAAGGTAGACGAACCTAGGAACCTAGGTACCTAGGTAGGTAGGCATGGACGACCTCAACAGAGACTTGTCTTGTGGCGTAACTCTCGCCTACTGTGCAAGGTAATATCGATCCTCCTCTTCTCTGGACAAAAGACGGCCTCGATGCCCAATCCTACACCAAAAAACCAAAGAAGATCACACATTGAGTTAATGAATTGATGGATTCATTTGATTAAGTATTAGACTACTAAACTAACATATCGCTCTGTCTGGGGTATTAGGTAACAGCAGCAGACATCAAGGACTGGTGGTATCAGATACACAAGTAATGTGTACATGTACATGTAGAGAAAGACAGGAGGTGCTTGTACATGGTATCTCGTCAATCATGTCAACTGCAGGGGTATTTTTCGTCGCGACGTGTGAAGTGATAAAATCGTGTCGTTGGTGTCCCCCATCCTTGGGAGACGCCAGTGGTATTAGTGATTAATAGTGTGGTGGGTATCCGACCGAGCTCGCTGTCCAGACGCTTCTGCAAATAAAAGGAGTGAATTGTCGCAACATTCATGGGGAGAGTATCAGGTCTGCTGGACCGCCGCTCTTTGGAGTTTGGCTTTAGCGGTGGTATACAGCAGCCTCGACTTGTCGCAGTTTACACGGCAGTGGAGGTAGTGGAGGTAGTGGTTCCAGCGGCGGGAGCGACACCGGGTTCACCGGCTGCAGGGACAGCGGGCTTCTCGGCAATACCAGGGGCAAGGCTGCCGTCGCGGATGTTGAGGCCTAGACGTGTGAGATCGACATTGCGAAGTCCCCAGAGCAGGAGGGCAGCGATGACGGCTGTTTATCAAATGTTAGTGAGAGTCCAACTCAAAAGCAAAAGCGGTGAGCGCTGAAGGCCAAACTTACGCTTCGAGAGGATATCAATGACACCATAGTAGATGGCCTCGGAGTCCGGGGGGATGAGATTGCTGCCTTCGCTGACGGCCCAGCAAATAGGATACGAGATCCACACGAACGCAAGCCAGCTGCTGGCAACGGTGTAGTTTCTGACAATGTCCTGGCCGTGAGCGCGAGCATAGATGCGACCCTCCCAGACCACAGTGAAGATAACAAACAGTATGGCGGCGAGACCGAAAGTGTAGAATCCTGGGGATGTTAGTCTACTGTGCAAAGATATCCGGGGCGATAGGTCCAATACGTACCCCACTTGTATGTGCTCTTGACCAAGGCGCCGACCAGGAACATGACCACCCAGACCCAGTTGAGCAGAAGGACGTATAGAATGGTTGGCGTAGGCAAGCGGGCGCTCAGGAGCAGTGCCAACACCAAAAGAGTCGTCGAGAAGAAGTAGTCAATGTATCGAACATACCAGATCTGGCGCAGGTTGCCGACAAGCTTGGGGTCGCTGTGATGCCATTCAACCTGGATCGCGGTCCAGCCTAGGTTGGAACCTTCGGCGAAGTAGGCAATGGCGGAAACGAGTAGGAGTGAAGCCAGAATGTAGTGGAACAACCGTTGAGGGCGGGCTCTCTTGAATGACAGGCCCATGATGACCAGCATGGAGCAGGCCATCACGGCCGACACCGAGAATAACCAGTCACTACCACGGGTGGTGATGTGGTTGTTGGTGGTGACCGTGTTGGTGAAGCCATTGACACCGAGTGCTTGGTTACCCATTTCGACGGCGGCGATATGTGATCGGGATTGGATGCAAGCGGGCAAGTCGTTCGAAGCTAAAGGCGACGAGAGCGGTCTTGTTCCTCTGAGCCGGGGAGCTGTTTTGTAGACGGAGTCAAACTTGATTGATTGAACACCAACAGTGTCCGGAAGAGGAGCGGTTTAATATAGGACACTGGTGTTATGGATGGAGCACATGGGTGACGTCGTTCACCTGAATTGAACTGGACTTCATGAATCCATTCCTCGTTCGATGCATCTCTCTGCTGAGGATGCAGAATCTTGCAGAACCTACCTTTCCTTCCTTCCAATGCCGGCGCAGCCGAACGGGGCCTCATTGAGAAAAAACCGCATCTTGCCAGCCAAAGCTTCTGCAAGCTTCCTTCCTCCATTCCCGCCGAGTCAGATGTTCGATCATGAACGACAAGGCTCTACCAGAGGACTGCCTTGTCTTCTGGATAGAGTTGATGTCACAAGCCGCCAACGCACGGCCTAACGAACCCTGGCCCGAGTTGGACATCACAAAATATGAAACAATAGCTGTGACTGGCTTGCGCGGGCTGCTCTGCAGAGAACTTTCTCCCCACAGTCATCAAAATTCCTCCGTATGGACGGATAGAGCCGTCGGTGGCTCTGGGTGCGCTGATGTGGTGGTGTGAGATTTGTCGACGGTTTGCTGTAGCGGAACCATGGGAGGCATGATCTTCCATGATTTTCCACAGGCCCGGATGTGAACGGCTGCGCTTGGACCTTTGGCGGAGGCGGTAGAAACGGTTTACCACTAGTAATTGACTCGTCATATTCCTGATCGAGACATGATGCTGACGGATCCGTCCACAGAAAACCATGGATGGTCGAGTCCGTGGAGACAAGAAGAATGAACAAGCGTCGCTGCATGTTCAAACATCCGGCACTGGACGGAGCCTTCTCAAAGTCGGTCAACGACGACCTATTACAACAAAGCTGTCTCTTCCTCGTGACCAGAGGAGAAGACCGTCTGTGCTGTGTGTGTAATGGTGCATCATTAGCTAAGATGATCCGCGAAGCGAGGCCTCTGGTCACAAAAAGTTTCTCAAGACTACAAGGCTCAGAAGCTCATCAGGTGAAGGAAATGGCTTCCGCTTTCCTCCCGGCGTCCAGCTTCCGGACGCTTCCTAATGATCAACAGATTGGGCGCCAGTGACTATTACGAGAGTGGCTGATAATATTTTACGCCACACCAAGAGGGACGTCTTTGATAGGTACTGTGTCGAAGGAATTGGGCATCCGCGACACGAAACCAGCTTGTTTCCAGCAGTCTATCCAGGCAAAGTAAGGAAGAGATATGTTCTACCTCAGTAAGACCATATACAATATCACCGCCATAACAGCAGCCAACAAGTAAACCGAGCGCGCCAGGTCCAGGGGCGTGCGTCCCTGTCGGTCCAGATCGCTGACTATCCTCCGTTCATGGCCCCCGGGAGCCCACGGTTGGGTGATGCCCAGGTCGTCAAGTATTTGCCCAGTTGTGATTTTGCTGCCGGCCAGAACGATAGGTACGCCGGTTCCCGGATGAGTGCTCGCCCCCACAAAATACAACCCATTGATTTTTGAGTGCTTGGTGTTGGGTCTGAAGCTGAGAACATTGAAGAATGAGTGGCTTAGTCCCAAGATAGCGCCCTTGTCAAGATTAAAGCTTTGTTTCCAGGATGCTGGCGTGTTGATGATCTCATGGAGCACATGCGACTCGAGGTCGGCTCCTGTGCGAAGTCGTACAGTCTCAAAGACAGCGGTTCGGGCTTTGGAGACCATGGTCTCCCAGTCCTGAGCGCTTTGAGGGTTCAGGCCTCGGTCGGCTTTCCCCTCCAGCAGGTGACCACATGGTACGAGGACAACTACACTGTCCCGGCCGGCCGGAGCGGCACTTGGATCGACACGTGAAGGTACATTGACGTAGAAGGAAGGCTCCTTAGGGATCTGCTGTCGCTTGAAGATGTCGTCAAAGCTATCTGCATAGTCTTCTGCTAAAAAGACGTTGTGCGTGTGGAGTTCAGGAATGACCTTGTCCATTGACCCTTGGCTTGTCAGTTTTGCATCATTTAATCTGGGGTTCTCGCACTCACAATAGAAAGAAATACTTGAGCATGACGCTGGCTTTTTCGAAAGAGAAGACGCCGTGGGTGACGATGGCAACAGCTCATTGTACGCATAGACGAGATCAGCATTGACGAGAACTATGTCGGCGTTGATGGTTTCTCCCGTCTCAAGAGTCACTCCAGAAGCTCGCTTCGTGCTTCTGTCAATGTTCACTCGTGAGACCGGCGTGGAGAGCTTGTATTCGACACCGAGACGCTGGCCAACTTTGACCAAGGCATCGAGAACACGATGGAACCCACCCTTGGGATACCTGTGCATCAATGAGCGGTGGTCAAACCAAAATACGACTCAGTGACAACTTACCATATTCCTTCAGCCAATTCGGTGTACTGGAGAAGACTGTACGTCCCAGGGGCCTCGAATGGGCTCATGCCCATGTACATGCTTCCGAAGGTAAACGCTCGTCTCATTCTCTCAGTCTTGAAATACTGTGCAGCGCGGTTCCATATGCTGTCAAATGGATGAAGTGCCAGCAGATATGGCAAGAAGCTGGGCCGCACCATCGACAGCATATTGGTGAAGTTCTTCCTGAGCACATGGACGACGCTGGCTTCGTAGTGGACATGTGCCTCGCGCATCCACTCCAGGTACCGCTCAAAACCATCCTTGCCTTCCCAGCGCTCGATTGTCTTTTTCATCTTCGCCGTGTCGGTGGATAGCTCAATGCACTCGCCATCCCGGAACCAGATGTTGTAGTTCGGCTCACACTTGATCAATTCCACTCCTTCCGCCTCGAGGGAGGTGTCCAGGTCGGCGAAGGCTTCACGAAAGAGGTCAGGAAGCAACAGCAGCGAGGGTCCTTGGTCAAATCGGTGGCCATCATCGTGGATCAAGCTGCATCGTCCGCCGGTGAAAGCGTTCTTCTCAAGCACCGTTACTCGGAAGCCTGCTTTGGCAAGTCGAGCTGCGCTCGCGATGCCGCCGGCCCCGGCCCCTTGAGAATGAATGTCAGCTCTGATAGACACCAGCGAGGATTTGCAAGATCTCACCGACTATTACGACACTCTGTGGCTTTTCCATATTTCATGCGGTATGCAGCACCTCAAGAGCCCACAGGCGGGCGGCATCTTAAGGCCGCTACATGGTCAAGAATGCTGCGATGTTTTGGCAAAGTCAATGACACCATGACTTTTCCTTAAGCGACAGAAACACATCTTGGCCCGTGGCGGTGCATTCAGCCTTACGCCATGCTTCGGCGCTGCCGTCCTCCTAGAGAGCAGCATGACAGTAGTTTGAGAAAAGTGATGGAGATGCTATTTTAAAAGTGAAATATGACAAAAGATCCAGCAACAACTTGGTCGTGCCTGATCATCACCATCCCCGCACCAGGAAGTGAGCAAAAGCAGCAGGATGCCGGTGAGGGGAGAAGCATATGGGGAATCTATATAATTTATCAAACCGGAAAGGCCTTTACGCTGATCAGGCTGAGCCTCTGCGACCTGCCATCGTCCTCCAGCCTACCCATATCCGTCTCAACTTGGGTACGCTGGCCCTCCCCTTCTTTCCACCTCCCGTAAAGTCGAGAGGTTTGCCCTCTTCCATGCGTGCCCGCATGACTCTTCCGATTTCCATATAGCTTTCTACAGCAACGCGAATGCCTCCTCGTGCATACCTTGGCAGCTCCTCGATTGCACCTCTGTTATCGGCATAGATGGCGAAAGCGATATCCAGAATTCGTTTACGATGACGCGCCACTTCCTTGTTGCGCACATCAGGAGGAGGAGGCGACGGATTTTCAAACCATTCGTTCGGGATGTAGCATCTTCCGGATTGTGCATCGGTAGTAACATCTCGCACAATATTGACGTATTGCAATGCTCTTCCCATCCGGCCTCCAGCTGTTACACACCGTTGTTTGGTTGCCTCGTCTGCGGCCTGGTCAGGATCATGTTCATAGACAAGACTCAAACACAGCTCCCCAATAGTCGCTGCGACACAAGACGCATATTTCTCAAGATCGGCAAATGTTTGTATGGGAGGATCCTGGTTCGCCCCTTGTCTGAAAAATTTCTGGTCCATACGGAAGCCATCGAGAAGCGAGTAAAGAGGCTCTGAGGGCAATCTCTCGACAGGTAGAAGAACCAGAATGGATTGTGCTTCTGCTGGGAACGGAGCCAGGGCCTGCTCAAACCGTTTTCGGTCCGACTCTGTCGAGTAAGCTGTGTCTAGGAAGTTCGAGAAATGTTTCACCCAACTGTCTGCCTCTTCTGCTGACGGTGCATCGTCGATCAAATCGTCTGCAACTCTGCAAAACGCGTAAAGCAAGATCAAGTCTATCCTCAGCCTTCCGGGAAAAACGCCGGATGCCAGATAGAAAGATCGACTTTTCCGCGCTAAAACCCCCAATGCATTCTGTAAACCTTGAATACGAGAGGTGTCATACGTTGAGGTAGGCAGGAAAAGACCCTGGAGCAACAGTGCAGGGGCCGGAGTGCCTGGCACCACAGGGAAAATGTCAGGGAAGGTATCCAGGACTGCAACAGCGTTGTCGTAAGCAATTGAACCCCACACAACCAGGGTATTTGTGATCAAAAAGAACACGGCTTCCTCAATGTCGAGGTGTGGCCACACCTCGACATCGAGCTTAGTATCTGACTCGATACACCAAGTGCCTCGGCGTAGGGCGAGCGTATCAATGACCCAGAGGTAGATTGTCGGTATGAATATTGGCAAGTATGTTTTCGTCCATGGCAATGTTAGAAGGAGCTGATATGCAAAGGTCCAGAGCATCAACAGAACAGGCGTGGCCCATACAAGAATTAGCTTCATGTATGTACCTGTGGCATGTCCGCCTCGCATGAACCACGGCAGGACTGAGCATAGAGCCAAGACGACCTGACCAACACGTTTTCTCTGCTTGAATAACTTGCCGCCTGGATCTCGGGGATCATGTTCATTGTGCAAATAAGTCGCGGTAACCACTGACTTGCTTAACAGAATCTGTAGGCATGTTGTCTGTGGCTCTGTGAGCACCAAATATTCACAGAGAGAGGGCACGAGAGGAGAAGGGCACACTGACAATATATGTCTGGATAACGAAGAAGAACAATTCCTCGGCTGGGATATCGAACAGTTTGGGTCCCACAATAACATCCAGGGGATAGGCTGTGAGAAGTCAGTACCTTAAAGACCAGCTGAGGAGCTAACCATACTCCAAACTCCAGTTCTGATAAGATACGAGTCCCTAAAGAAGAGTCAACCGTTGGACAAGAAATGACACCTCTGCCCTCCGCCATACCATGGAATTGTGTATGCCACAGCCACAACCTGCAGAAAGCAAATCTTAAAGATGTCCCGCCGTGTGAACAGGGGCCCGAGGACTATGGTCAGAGCTATGGCTGGGGGAATGGTATATGCGACATGGCTGTTGTCCACAATGCAATTGTGAGTAAAATCCTGTACAGAGGTATCCCGGGGATGCTAGAACAACGTACACTTGCGCATAGTCATACATCGGGCTTGAGTTGAACAGAGTCCGTTACTGGCAGCAAGCACAGAATTGTAGGGTTAAGGTCTGATGGATCAATGCTGGCTTGCCGCAGTAGCCATGAGGATATAGATATCCGAAACAATAGCAGCTCAGTGAATATGCGGGAACGGTACAATAATGCTTCAGAAGGGGTCAGGCTATGGGAAGGCTTCAAAAGGAGGAGGGTGCTTGATGCGCCAGAGTAGATCTGGTGGCATGGATATCATGACGCGGTCCATTATCACTTAGGTAGTATCCTAAGATCATGAATTGGACAAATGCAGGGGGCCGGGAGATCAAGCCACAGAGTAGCTTACCTTGTCACCGCCCTTAGGTACTAGTAGAAGGAAGAGAGCTGCTCTCAGAAAAGTTCCATGTTGGCGAGGCTGTTGGTGGGGCTGCGGCGGATTGTGGCCCTTGTCACTGGCTCATTAAAGCAGCAGCAGATCTTTCTCGGTTAAGATACTGGTTCATGACGCCATAGACTTTTGTCTTCGGTTCCACTGCCTTCGGGATACTTGCCCGCCTTGCAATGCAAGCATCATCTACCAGGATTGCGGCCACTCCTACACAGTACTACTACTTCATCACCAAGTTCTGTCTCGGAGTAGCTTGTCTGCGCCCTTCTGTCACTGGCAGTGATGCTATCACTAGTACTACTGGTACACCAGTCTGTGGCCATTCATGCTACACTCCCAAGCTTGCTCCGTTGGGGCAAAACTGCTGCACGTGTTATAGTGGCAGACTGTAATGCTACATCATGGGCATGACCTTTTCCCGGTAATGAACAGGTCTACACTCGGCATACATGACAATGTGAGTTTAACTCTATCTGCTATTGTAATGTGTAGGGATTTCTCTGCGTTTGTGGCCCGTCGTCAATGCATCCGGCCTTCCGGGTCCTCAGCAGAAGAAGCCGCAGGAACTCTTCCCTCCTCTGATCATGGTCTCTCGGTCCCCGATTAAGCGAACACCGTCATTTCGCACCGCGACTGTCTATGACGATCAGGACAACAGTAAAGTATCTGATGCGCCACTTCTAAGAGCTTGTCCAGTCCGCATGCTGTTATCTGATAACCTCCCTCAGCTTTAACGGCCGGATGTGTACTTTGAGCCATTGTCATCAACCCTCATAGATGATGTCTCCTTCTAACCCTCGAAAGCGCAAGAGAAGTCATCCACATCCATATCTAAGCGGCAATTTCGCTCCAGTCCGCCAAACCCAATGTCTAACGCCTTGCAAGTATTCCGGCAGTATTCCAGAAGAGTTACATGGGGGCGAGTACGTTCGTAACGGGGGCAATCCTGTGTCGAATGAGGACCTTGGCCGAGATGCCCATTGGTTTGATGGCGACGGAATGCTCAGTGGCGTGGCCTTCACAAGAACAGCCGATGGAGTACAGCCCGAATTTGTCAATCAATACGTTGTCACTGACTTGTTTCTTGCTGCGGGTTCCTCCAGCTACCTCCGAAAGCCCATCCTACCAAGTATCGCTACCCTTGTGGACCCTCTCTCATCCTTATACAACATCATACTGGCTGTCTTCCGAACAGTCTTGCTCGTTATTTTATCTCGACTACCAGGTTCACCCCAAGCCATCAAAAAGATCAGCGTTGCCAATACTGGTATCTTGTTCCACGATGGCCGGGCCCTCGCCACTTGTGAGTCAGGGCCGCCTATGCGTGTCGCTCTTCCAGGGCTGGAGACCGTTGGCTGGTACAACGGAATCAAGACAGAGGGCGAATCTGGCGGAGAAGAGGGTTCGGGTTTCGGAGGGGATGGCCTGCTTGGCTTCATGAAGGAATGGACTACTGCACATCCACGAGTCGACCCGAGCACGGGAGACTTGGTACTTTTCCACTCCACCTTTGCGCCTCCATATGTACACTATTCAATAATTCCTGCGACTCACCCACCTGCTACACCCTTGACACCACTCGACCGACCAGCAAGACTTCTCAATGCCCCTATTCCGGGTATAACGTCTGCTAAGATGATGCACGACTTTGGTGTATCTTTGGCTCACACTGTCATCATGGATCTTCCGTTGTCTCTGGATCCTCTGAATCTCGCGAAGAACAGCCCGGTGGTTGCATATGATCCATCGTGCGGATCGCGCTTTGGCGTCTTTCCTAGGTACTCACCTGAACATATACGCTGGTTCGACACGAAGGCATGTTGTATTTTCCATACTGCAAACACTTGGGACGAACAGTTCATCAGCAAAGAGACAGGCCGGTCCCAAACAGTCGCCGTCAATATGCTGGCATGTCGCCTAAACTCTGCTTCGGTGGTCTTTTCTGCTGGCGACATTGCTGTGCCGCAACCAACTTTCTCTGACATCGACAGCGAAGACCAGTGCCGCCTATACTACTACCATTTTTCTCTTACCGACCCAACTCGCACTGTCATCAGCTACCAGTTTGGCTTAAGTGCAATCCCATTTGAGTTTCCCAGCACACGGGAGGACAAAGCGATGGCTAAGGCCAAGTACATCTACGGGTGCTCAACTTCTGAAGGTTCTTTCAACGCGGCTCTAGGGCGAGCGGCCAAGATAGACTGTCTTGTCAAAATCGATGCCGAGGAGCTCATCAGACGGGGCAAGAAGGATCCCAACCTGAAGCCCATCAGCGGGTGTGTGGATTTGCGGTCTGTTGAAGAAGTCCTAGCCTCTAAGGACCAGGACGATCCAATCTCCATCTTTCGCACGCCTTCGGGATGGTATGCCCAAGAGCCCCGTTTTGTACCGAGACGCAGTGGCACCCAGGAAGATGATGGTTGGCTGTTGACCTATGTTTTCGATGAATCGCAGCTCGATTCGCGAGGGGAGTGTCGGCCCGACGCTGTGAGCGAGTTGTGGATTATTGATGCCAAGGACATGAAGACGATAGTCGGGCGTGTCTACCTAACGCACCGAGTAAGCTACGGACTCCATGGCGGCTTTTTCAGCGAAGAACAAGTCAAAGCACAGCGACCGGTCGAGACTATCAGGGGCATCAAAGAGCGAGCTGAATCACAACAACATAATAACTGGTGGCTAGCTCTTCGAGAAATCCTCGAGAAACAACTGGGATGAAGGCCCAGGGATTGCCATGTCTTCATTGCAGGTAGTGTTGGTATTGGCGTTGCGTTGAGCGCGGCGGCATTTTTCTTCCGCTATACTGCGTTCAGAAGGTACGGTTAATAGCTGCAGTTCTAGCTATACAGAGTCCGAATGGCTATGTCAGGATGTTGAGTCCAAAGTTCGCAAACTTACTCGACTGCCTTTTGTTGGCTTGCTACCCATCATTAGCCATCACGTCTAAAATGGAAGTGCAAGGCTGACATAAAAGGGGGAACCCGGCAACAGTCATTTGCGGACCCTCGAAAGGCTGCTCAGGACAGACAGCATTTGGGAGAGCCTAGGCTGTATGGACTGTAAGCTTACTGGAATATATACCTATGTTGATATTACACTCTTTGATCGAAGGATTTTGTTGGCTTTGTTCATATACCGGAGGAAGAGATATAGGTCTCGAAGGTTATCCATGTTCGCAATTGTGGGCAGTTCTTTTCCACCATCCCGAAGAGTTATCAATCCTGCTTGAAAATCAGTATTGGCACCGTCAAAAAAACTTAGGATCGCTGGGTACGACTGTGGCAGGCATGGGAATGTCATCCTGATCCTGAGCCAAGTACAAAGCCACCGGCAACTGCGTTCACACCATCGCATGCTCCACCGTAGTCAGATCTCCACAGAATGAACTGCGACTCCGACCGAGCCTCAACTCTGATAAAATCTACCATCGGCCTCGAACGACAGCAACCGTCGCTCACTGACCCTTCACAAACATGTCTGCACACCTCCCTTCACAGTTGCCGTCTCTTCGGCAAGCCATGCGCCGGCTTGCTGCGCAGTCCATTGCTCCGAAATGTGGACGCAGCGAGGCGTATACTACTGTCAGACCACTTTCGAGGACAGCCCGACCAGGACGGCGACAGGCTTTATCGTCACAATGCCCACAGGCTCGATATTTCTCATCATCAAACCCTAGAATGGGACCCGGGGATAAACTGTACCACCAGACAGGCGTACGTATACTCATCCGCGGTACGTCTTGCCCTCTCTGACTTTCTGAGACAGCCATTCTCATTCAGATCAGCGGCTCTATTTGTCGGTGTCGGCGCAGCAATGGTGTTCTACTTTCAGTATGAAAAGGCGCGGCTAGAACGAAAGCGAATTGTCGAGATGAGCAAAGGTTACGGCAAGCCCAAGGTCGGCGGGCCGTTTACCTTGAAGGATGTTAACGGGAACGAATTCACGGAGAAAGACCTTTTAGGCAAATACTCTTTGGTACGGTGACAGGCCTCGCTTTTGTGTGTGCATTACTGATGTGGTCGTTCGCAGATATATTTCGGGTTCACCCACTGTCCTGATATTTGTCCTGACGAACTCGACAAAATGGGCGCAGCGCTTGACATTTTACAAGAGAAAGAGCCGAATGTTGTGCGACCGATCTTCATTTCCTGCGATCCGAACCGTGATACACCGGAAGTCCTCCGAACGTACCTTGCCGAATTCCATCCTTCGATATTGGGTCTAGTCGGCACCTGGCAGCAGACGAAAGACGTTTGTAGACAATATCGAGTATATTTCTCTACACCGCCCAAGTTGGAGCCGGGTGAAGAAGACTATTTGGTCGACCACAGCATCTATTTCTATGTGATGGATCCCGAGGGCGACTTTGTCGAGTGCATCGGCAGACAAGATACACCTGAAAGTGCAGCCGCCATTGTGCTTCAGCATATCAGAGATTGGAAAAAGGAAGGCAAGCCCATTGACAGAACACCGCTGCCGTACCTCAATGAGAAGCAGCCCGCTTCGGACGCTGCCAAATGATGAAACTACGCCATCGGTATCCGAGGTTTACTGACCAGCAACTCCATGGTTCGAGGCTGCGTCGTGATGGAAAGCAACACCATCACCGATTAATGCCTACCGCTTCGACGGTTCCTAATTCCAACCGATGGTTCTGTATGATTTCAGACGAAACAAGGGCAAGATCGGTCATTTAAGATGCATTGCGAGGCGAGGGTGCTTGGGTAAATGGGTCTACATCAACTCCACTTCGCAGAAGCTGTACTCAATAGTTCCGAACAGGGACATAGAGTGTACCAACAATGAGAATAAATCTGACAAGACATATCAAGTATGCGAGCCTCATCTAGCCCTGACCTTAAGACCACGCCGTCTCCCATCTTGCATACCGCGACCAGCCAATACCGTTGCGTCCCAGCCACTTTCAATGTGTTGCTGGTGCGTGAAGTTCCCCATTAGGCAGGCAGATTGCCTGAAAGGGGGGATGGAGGCTGTAAGGAACACTTAGATAGCCGAATTGTACATCGTGGCTGGTATGAGTGGAAGGGATGATGGAATTACGAGGCGGTGAAGAACAGACGTGGCTCCAGTTGAGGCGGAAAGAAGACGTATTTTCTGGCGGACTAGGAGTCGGCAAGGGAGCGGGACGCGATGGAGGGTCCCTCGTAGGCGAATAAAAGGATTCCGTGTCTAACCTTTCTACGAAGGCCGGGCAGCTTGCGAAAGAAGTAGGTAGGTCATTATTTACCATTATGATGGGAGAAAGTAAAAGCAAGCAGCCGGAAGCATGGCCCTGCACCGCAGTGCAATCGAACTAAGAATCAATTGTTGTATAACGCAGAAGAGGTTTGAAGATGCAGGTATACGTACTGTGTACAAGTTCTGATATGACGTACACCTCTAGGAAGGTGGATTCAACTGCGTTGTCGACCTTTCGACCGTATTGCGCTTCACGAACAAGACAACTAGAAGCGAAAGGTCCCTATCATTATTGTGCCTGAAAGTTTCGCCGCACCCTTTTGATGCAAGTTTGTTTGGATGAGGGCATCCCAATGGTTCAACTGAAGTGTCTCAGCACATGAAATAAAAACATCCGGATCTCATCTTCAATTCTGCCCATAACAGCTTCCTCTGTTTTCTGGCCACATACAGACCAGCGACGAGCTCGCCCTATTCAAGCAAGAATGTCTACAGAGAGCTCATCTGCCGTTGCTGGAGGGACTGAACCATCCGCCAAATCTACGTCCTCGATCCTTGACCCTGCTAACTTTCCGCAAACTCGCTCTTCAGAGACAATCTACATCTCTCTAGTCTACGACCCTCTTGATATTCCCGCCTACCTCCGCTTCACCCGGTCCCCTACTGCGGGTGCCAACGTTCTCTTTTTGGGAACCACGCGCAACAACTTCGATTCCCGGCCTGTATCACGACTTTCGTACTCGGCTTACCCCTCTCTCTCGCCCTGAAATCGCTGTACGCGATTGCTGAAGACGTACAAGCAAAGCACGGACTTGAAAAGGTCGTGATAGTCCACCGTCTGGGGGGAAGTCAAGGTTGAAGAGGAGAGTATTGCTGTCTCAGTAAGCAGCGGCCATCGTGCGAGTGGGTGGCAAGGCGCAGAGGAGATACTGGAAAGGGTTAAAGCAAGAGCAGAGATCTGGAAAAGAGAGTGGTTTGCTGACACTGGTGAAGTCCAGGAAGGTGTGTGGAGGGCGAACAAGGACACAGATGGTCAAGGCAACATCCTTGGAAGCCAAGTGAAGAGTGAATAATGCGCAGGCGGTCGTCCAACATCCAAGACTCGCGCAGCGTTGAGGTCCTTGTCTGTCTTCTATGAGGCTTCCGAATCCAGCACCAACCGAAGTGTCTGTTGCGGACTTTTAAGCAAGGCGGTCTTGCTGGTATCATGATGATGAGAGCTCACAGCCCTCCAATCTGGCAGAACTCTACATTGCGTTTCACTATCCACAAGCACTTGAAGTCACTCACTACATCTTGAGCTCTTCTCGACCAGGTGAAGCAAGTGATAGTGCATCGCTCACTTCTAAATCGGGGCCGCTAATGCAAGCCACTCGAGTCTCGGAGCTTAATGAGCACATGAGCAGCATCCATACAGGGAGATTTCTGTGTGGTAAACCAGTCCGAGCTGAACGATAAATCGAGGTGGCTGGGGTGCCGGCTTCACCAATTCTTGCTCAACCGGACGATTGGCCTGGATATGTTCCGGGTCGTCCTCCAATGTCTAACTATCTCCAACAATTGCGGGATGAGGCAATGGGCGATTGAAGACTCCATGTCACTGTCCTCAATCAACGCCGATACAGTTCTGCTTCTGGACTGGCGCGATGTTGTTCAAATCGTGATATCTGTGAGCGCAAACCTCGGGCTTTTCCCATCTCGCCGGTGCATGTAAGGGGGGATTACGGAGATTTCACCTGAAGAAGAGCACGGAGAATTGTCCTCCAACAGCGGGACCACCGCCTGGTCACACGTCAACAGCTAGACCTGTCTGTCGCTCGATAGGGGCCATATACAGCCTTGGTGCATTGACAGCACAGCTCAAGCACGATGTTGCTGCCGTGGAGAAGCCCGGCTAGGTGAAGGTGTAAAGCGACAGTCGACGTCAGGACCATCTAGCAGCATCCGAAAAGAGTGTTGGCAACAGTCTCGACCATGAGATGCCAAGCATGTCTGTGAAGCTTGAACATCCGATAACGACAGGATGACATGAAGAGGACGTGTAGAAAGTGTCGAGAACGTCATGAGCATCTGAAAATGTGGGAAGCTCAGGCCTACTTCCCACCTTTACCCCGGCTTGTGGAGTTACTGGGCTGAACCTGGTTCAATATTAATGTCTGCTCGCACGAGCAAGTTTTCCATCTCCTCATGCATATGGCTCGGGGACGATGGAGCATGGCTAGGGAATAGAGCATGTTCGATTTCTACAGGTCGAGATTCAGCTCACTTCCTGCCCTATGCCCAGATATGCCGATCTATGCGACGTGAGAGACGATGGAGCAAAGGGCGAGCAGTCGAAATACGAGTACAGCAGGAAAGCCTGTTGTAGCTGCAGCTTCTGAAGCCAAATTCCCCGATCCGGCTTATGCATTATGCTTCTTGGTCTCATGTCTTTGTATCGTAAGGTTTGAATCTCAGTCGTCTCACCCATGACTACCTTATGTTGGCCAGCATTCCCATGGAAACCTCAGACGTCAGGCCAACCGCTGTGCAGTAATCCAGGCATGAGGCTCAACATCAGTCGCAAGGGAGGTGAAGGGGTAGCTCACAAGGGGACATTCCTATCGAATACCATGTTAGCCTTTTGTCAAGTCATCATAGAACTCTCCCGAGACACAAACATCGGAGTCGGATATTCCGGCATCACGGTCAAGCTGGAGAGATATTCTTTTTATAGACACACTAGTCCACGGACTAGGAGCCAAAGAGCCACTTCCCAGGTAGTGCGGCATTCCACCATGGCTCAAGCACCGGGGGATGGCCTGCACTGACCTGGACCCCATTTCATGGCCATTTGAGTTCTTGCCAGTCCCCGGTCGCCGAAGGTATGCGGCTGCCAAACGACAAGACGCCAGGGCTTTTTGCTCCGTCGATACATGCCGGTATTGAGCAGGTATTACGCCACGGAGCCCGATTCCACCGATAGCCTCGCGCTGAGGCTCATCAGGCTCTCCCTGAAGCATCCTATGGCTGCTAGTATTCAGGTATCTATTCGTTGGTATCAAAGTGAAACGAAGGGGTTTGCTACCTAAAGCTCTCTTGGGAATTCAGCCCTAAGAAATCCTACAAGGCAGACCGAGACCGACTCCTCCGCCCTACTCATTGTGGAGGGGAGGGTCAACAACAAGGCCATTTATTCCACGTTTTGAGACGGTGTGATGTACCACAAGTACCACGTTATCACCCTGGCTAGACGACATCAGGTATGGTGTGCTTCTCGCCATGCGAGCACCGTGAAACATATGCTATCAGGGCAACGTTCTCACGAAGATAAGCAAAATGGGTGAAGTGAACAAGCAACTGGCCTTCGCTATCACCAAGACCTGAATATTGCTGGTCGATCATAAATCACGAACTATTGCACTGTAGCATGTACATATCAGCCAGCCACTTTGCTCTTGATCAGTCCGCTCAGACGAGTGTGACCCGCGAAATGACACTTAAATGGGGAAGGCTCGCTTCGATAGCATGAAGTAGGCGACAGGCTACGCCCTTTTCCAACACGCATGGTTAGTGCTTACGAATTCGGATGATGTCTCTTGTCTACGCGGCGACACGTAACATGAAGGTACGTTACTGTACACTGTATGCGTAATGCAGATGCCATTGAGGCCGAGCGGGGTCTTTGCGCGCTGGCGGAAAGGCGAGATTATCGACTGCCAAAAGCAACACCGATAAGCTGAATCGTAGCACATACATCCTTAGAGTACGTGATTCCAGTGTGGCGTCACGTAGTATGAAGTGAATGTAAGCTACTGATGCCCGGTGAGGAGGGCAAATTGCAATAATGCGACGGTCGTGCCTCGGGGAATTCCAGGAGGTGATATAGGCGGTAAGGCTGTGGCGCGAAGGATTTCGGGAAAAGGGGGCAGAGGAGGGCTTTTGGCTTTTATTTTGGGTCCTCGAACCACATATCATATTCCCTTCGATGTTTGATCTACCCGGTGCGCTGGTGCAAAAGAGATTGACAAACGATCTAGGCGGAGCAAGAAGGAATGATTAATATGATAATCGCTCCCTGAGCGGGCAAAGATCATACATACATGCTATGTATACGGCTGATCATGCAAGACGATGGATATGATGGTCAGGGGCGCCAAGGGTGCGAGAAATTGGCCGTTGAGAACCAAACACGAGAAGGATTCGATCAGTTCACAGCATTGTAGGGGATGGAATTCCATCGCCACGCCTTTCACCGCTTTCTAGCTATTCTCTACGCTGGTATTGTTTCCAAGATCGAGTGGTAATCATTCATGCATACAGTAGATGCAGCCTCGAGAAGACCGCCGGGGATGTCTGGAGAAAGAAATAGCAAGCCATGGCATTTTAGATATCGGGGTCAAAACCACGTCTTTGATGAGGCTAGAGGGAACGGCACCTAGAGGCGTGCCTCTAAACGCAGGGCGATAGGTGCCCATACACCTAAAGGTCCCTAGCAGTGCCCTCACACCTGCCCAGTTCGTACTTGATGTTCTGTTTCATGAATAATACGATGGTATTGCGCTCTGAATGGTATCTAGGTAAGCTAGTACTCGTTGTCAGCCATTCATTGGGCAGAGCCTCGCGTACTTTCCCCTTCGCGGACAAGTGAGCAGATTCCGGGGAGGGAAACAGTACCACTAGTTCGGATGATCGGTCGTTAAATGTCCGTGGAGGAGACTGTTTCCCCCCTGTTGCGAGATACCTTAAGAGACCAAGATTGCGGCGCAGACAGATACAGCGGGGCACGTATTTCTGACCTCTGGGCATTCCATCCTTCCCAGGGCCGTTCTCGCTAGCAAAACGCGCTACGGACTCATTTTAGCAACACTTAAGGAGGTGAATGGGTCATCATTGGAGGCGCCTTACGCCCCCAGCGAGAGCGCCTGACCTCCAATCTTGCTGGACGGCCCCGATGACCAATGATAGACCCTGGAATTTTGACTATGGCCCGCTTAAGGCTCTCCCCCCTGACAGTGACAAAAATACGAATGCTCTCCGGCTAGGTACACTATTCCATTGCTCCTTTCCTTTATCCGCAGGGCACAATGGCTTCAGAGCATTCCAAAGCGCAACAAAGTGCTTGCTAACTGAGACCTGTACATTTCTGAAGTATTGCAAGTCCGGGATAAATGTCATTAACATACCTTTTTTGGGTCAGCCGGTATGTTGGCGCGCATCCCGGTTTTGCCTTATGCTTCTCCGCTGGCCGGGCTGTAGTGATGAGAGGAGGATGATGATGATGATGATTATGATGGCGCGATAGTTATCTCCACTTCTCGTCTACCCTGGTAACAGTCCCTGTGTATTATTCACGTAGAACCTGCCTGCCCAGCAGGCCAGCAGGTAAACATTCAAGGCCCTTCAGATACAAGGCAGGTATTATTGATGGTGGCCTACAGCATTCCACTGTCGCACATATCTAGTGGTACCTAAGGTACCTAAGGAGTCTTGTAGGCGAGTTGCCGCAGAAGTAAAAAAGAGATGAATCGAGTCACAGGTGCAGCCATGCCTGTAACAATACGTACCTACTACGAATGGCGCTATCTGTCATTATCACGTACCTAGCATCTGAAAGCCATCATCCTCGCCAGCCTCCCCTTTCATTGCGACGACCGAGGCTGCTTTTGTGGGTGTCTACCTCCTCCAAGGCATCAACATTAGTTGCATTTTGTTCGCATGGCATACCTAGAGATAAGTACCTTACCTGAGGTATGTAGAAGCATTCAAAGGGCTGCCGTGTTTGCCCGTCCTCAGCTGTACGGTAACAGCGGTATCACACACCCAGGCACCGCTAGACCCTCAACCCCTGGGCTGTGGGATGTCAGCCCGTAGGCCTGCCGCCACCGAAGGACACCTCCCAATACGATTGAGGCCACACCACCCTAACGCAGTAGCGAGGATGCAGTAATACTACCAAAGCCTCGCCCACGCCTTCAAACTTGGGGCCTAAAAACCGCTGGTCTAAGTAAAGATTGCATCCCAAAAGCCCCCATTCCTGTCCATCTAATCCCTTCCCGGACTAAGCTCGCCTCCATTGCAGGATCCCAACCCAAGGCCCGCAGCTCCCCAGTACCAAGCGTCCGCGAACCCAGCTCGCTCCCAAATCAGGCCGTCTCTCGTTTCGCAACCCGCAGCTGGTTTCTCTCTCACACGCTCGCGCTCATCCATCACCACTCATTCACTTCTCACTCGTTCCCGTCTTGGTTCGTCATCCTCTTTTGCTCCTCCTGCGGATCTCTCTGTCTTTATCCTGGGGCCGTCCTCCCTTTCATCTACCGACTATCCGCTACTCCTGCTTCTTAACCTGCAATCGCTCGCTCCAACGCTCGCTGCACTTCACATCTAGGCCGACCTGCCAGCCTAATCTATCCTCGCCTGGCTGTTTGATTGTAATATCTCCCCCCTCGACACCCTCACTATCGTTGGCAGTCTTGAAGACAGTCCAGTGTATCACCCTGGCCGCTCCAAACTCTTGGGACAGCTGGGAAGTCGCAAGCGGCTACGACTCTGGCTCGCGTCCTCCCTCAGCCCAAGGCCTCCATTCCCAACGGCATCGACCGACGACCGTGGCCGGGTTCCCGCCAGCAGACGCAAGCACCCTTTTGGATCCTGTAGATATGGAGGACGACACGCGGAGCAACAGCGGACAGACGCTGCGTCCCTTCTCACAACCGACCACAAACTCGAGATTTCCCTCGTTACGACGTCTCAACTCGACCGAACCCTACCGACATCGATCGCTTCCTCCCGAACCTTCACCTGGCTCCGACCGCGCCAGCAGTGAAATCACCTTTGCTGTTCTGTACGATGAAGGACGAGACTATCATGTGGGCCACTACGATGAGCAGGGGTCGATGCAGTCCACGCAAAACAGACCCGACTCCATGGCGTCGTATGCTCCCTCTTTCCGCACTCGGGACTCGCACGTGGTCCACGACGACAATTACTTCGACCGTAACTCGGATTTTGTCTCCAATCAGAGGCTCTTGGCCGAGGGTTATCTGAATAGCAACGACTCCTTATACGATCAATCGGTCCCTCGTTATCCCACTCAATCAGAAGAGACTCTGGCGATGAATGCTCTACATACTTCATATCCTCGTGATGAGAAGAGGCCACTGTCCCAAATGATGAGCCCACCGATGGATCGCGCACACAGCAAACATTCGCATGAGTCTTGGTGCACCTGTGATGAGGATCATGGTCATGGCAGGGCTGACAAGAAAGACCCATCCAAGATCGACGTCGAAGCGCAAAACGGGCCGGCCACTCCTACACCTTTTCTTCCCAAAGAGAAGCCTGGCGATCAATATCAGGTAAGGCGATTGCTCCCGAGAAATTTGAGACTTTGCTAACGTTGTGGTCTTATTCAGGTCAAATTCAATGGCCCTGACGACCCCCTCAACCCCAAAAACTGGCCTTCGAAAAAGAAGTGGGCCGCCACTGCTATCACGGCCTCATTCACCTTTCTCTCTCCTTTGGCTTCGTCCATGGTGGCTCCAGCGCTTCCTCAGATTCGAAAAGACTTTGGCATCACAAATCAGATCGAATCCCAGATTGTCCTCTCCATCTTTGTACTGGCCTACGCCATTGGCCCGATGATTCTGGGTCCTCTTTCCGAATTGTATGGACGAGTTATTGTCCTGCAATCCTCTAATGTATTGTTTCTTGCATTCAATACAGCTTGCGGCTTCGCCCAAACCAAAGAACAACTCATGGCTTTCCGGTTCTTGGCTGGTTTGGGAGGTTCCGCTCCACTTGCCATCGGTGGTGGTGTCCTGGGTGATCTCTTCAAGCCGGAAGAGCGTGGTAAGGCCATGGGTCTTTACGCTATGGGTCCCCTCCTAGGTCCTGCCATTGGGCCCATCGTGGGAGCATGGGTGGCTGAAAAGTCGACCTGGCGATGGATGTTCTACGCTACCTCTATTGTCAACGTATTCATCCTTGTCGGCGGATTTTGGAAACTCCACGAATCCTACGCGCCCTATATCCTCCACAAAAAGGCCAAGATGATTCGGAAAAAAGACAGGTGATAACCATTACCGTGCCGAAGGCGAAGGCGAAGTCGATCAGCCTGTCATCAAGAAGATCATGGCCACAATGGGTCGGTCATTTGGCATGCTGTTCTCTCAACCCATCGTTCAGGTCATGTCGATTTACATGGCCTTCTCCTACGGAATTCTCTACCTCGCCTTGTCCACGTTCCCCTGAACTCTACATGAATGTTTATGGGGAAAGTGTCGGTATTTCTGGTCTCAACTATATTTCTCTGGGTCTGGGCTTCTTTATTGGTGCTCCGCTCTGTGGCAAAACCAGCGACAAGGTCTATCGGAAGCTCAAAGCGAAGAACCCTAAAGGACAAGGCAAACCGGAGTTCCGCATGCCAGTTGTCATACCATTCTCCTTCTTCGTTCCTATCGGCTTGTTCATCTATGGATGGTCCGCCGAAGCCAAGACTCACTGGATTGTCCCCAACATTGGGTCTTTCCTCTTCGGCATTGGTACCATCGCCGCCTTCCAGTGCGTTACCACCTATCTTGTCGATACCTATGCAAGGTTTGCGGCGTCGGCTGTGGCCGCTGTCACCATTCTTCGATCTCTGGCCGGCTTCGGCTTTCCTCTGTTCGCGCCTGCCATGTATGACGCTTTAGGGTTTGGGTGGGGTAACACCGTCCTGGCTCTCGCTGCCATTGGCATTGGAATTCCCATTCCTATCCTGTTATGGCTCTTTGGTGAGAAGTTGAGGAAGAAGAGCGCTCTTGCCTCCAAAGGGCCCCCGCCTGGGAAGGGAGGCCCTGGTGGTCCCGGTGGTAAGGGACCTGGTGGGCCAGGCGGTGCAGGAATGGGTCCTGGAGGTGTTCCCATGGGACCTCCTCCGCCGTTTCCTGGCGGACCGGAAGGACCTAGGCCTCACTAATCTATTCCATCCATCGCAACGACCAAGCAAGCAAAACGCAAGCGGGAAAATATATCTAATCTAATCATGGCCATTGGCATGTGTGTCATCTGTCGAGATCTTTTCTATTCTACTAGGTCAACCATGGAATGAGCGGGAATAGGCGTTTGTTGGATCTTGAATCTTGAACTTTTGGAAGCGGGATCCCTTGTCCAGGCAGAAGCGTTGGCAAATGGAGAAGGGATATACATTTTCTTTCATCACTAGTTTCATAAGGCCATGTCATGAGAATCTGGGGTCCAGCTGTGGTGGAGCATGTCGGGATGGATATGAGAAAATGAGCCATTCCGTGGAGATTCGAGAGTTTGCTAGCAGTAGCAGTAGTAGTATGCACCATGACCAAGGTACGCAGAGCAAGAAATGGACATGTCCTTGTGCTTTTGAACTTGATTCCGACCTAGGCGATGTGGAGTGATGTGTGATGTGATGGTATAGGGTAACCGAGGCTGTAATGTAAGGCTGGCTGGGCCATTGCAGTCCTCCCCTGCATAGATGCTGATGCCGATGCCGATGCCGATGCTGATATTGAAGATATTGGATCTACCACACTCCTGATAGTATTTAATACGTAGGTAGATCCTGTCCTCGACATGAATATACATTATATTATATGTATTTTGGGAAACCAAGGGTACGTAGGTCCTGGCAGTAGCTAGAGGAGAGTCCACTCGCGGTCGTAGCGTAGCATCGGGTTGTCTTATAGTCGCTTTCTTTCTCACTTATATTCTCTAGTGGTAGTAGTATTCCTTAGTCCTCGTTCTCTCTTAGCCGTGGCATTTCTCAGTGGTAGGTAGGTAGGTAGGTAATAGGTAGGTAGGTAGGTATAGTGTGTTTATGGGTTTCGAGGTTTCGGGTTGTTGCGAATGTTGCTAACCACTATAGTCCCGGACGTAGTGTTGAATCGGTGTGTTGGTCTCATCTCGACGCACTTGTTGGGAAAGTGGATTGCATTGGATATCTTGACTCCCATGGTTATATTTTGGTGAAATCATATGCATTTATCTGAATTATCTGTATATACCAGACTTCAATCATGAATCTGGACCGATAGCGATTCAGCTAGGGCCTGTGACGGAAACTGAAGGCACAGGCATGTCCACTTTGATACCGTGATCGTCTTGGACTGCTGGCTTGTTGGGTGCTGGCTTTGAAGAGGCAGCAGTAGTAGCAGCAGTAGTCGCCTTAGCGGCCCCCTCATCACCAGTCCCAGCTTTCTCCCTAGGCATCCTGACAGACATGCGCTCTTCGTCGTCGATGCGAGAAAGCTCGTCGCCATCTTCGTCCCTTGTGGAACCCTGCCTGCCCATCACTTTGCGTAGGGTACGTTTCGCCAGACGCGAGACAGCACGAACCCCCCGCGTAACAGGATGGAAGATGAAGCGGACACCTCTCCCCACCGGTCTCAGCACAGCAGCAACGGCAATTACACAGCCATGAAACACGACACCGAACCAGGCGTCAGGGACGCATCTGACCAACATGCCCCAAAGCAGACACGGCAGCGCCGTCAGCAGCGAGATGGCCCACTGCGCCCCGTCCAGCCGGGTAATGCTGAACGCCTGGCCGCCGATAAATATAATCATGACCTGCCCTGCTACCATGATGCAATTGATGGCCAGGAACCAGTAGTTGCGATGGATGCCTTCGAAGATGTTGAACCGGTTGTCCAGCCGGCGGTTGTTGACTTGGTTGAAGATCTGCATCCACACGAACGAGTTGAAGACAATGGTGTTGAGTTCGGTCCGGCGGTGCGCGGTGTCGCTGTAGCCTAGGATCGACATGCCGCTGAAGTACAGCACGAACGTCACGACGAGCTGGTACACCGCTTGCCCGGTGATCATCTTCCACATGTTGACGGTGATGAGAGGCTCGGATTTCGGCTGGGGCGGGCGGTTGAGGATCTGGGGTGTAGGCGCATCGGTCGCGAGCGCTAGGGCTGCGAGAGTGTCCATTATTAAGTTGACCCAGAGGAGCTGCACCGCTGTTAAGACCGAGTGGTTGGCGTCGTTGGACACGGCGGATACAAACGTCAATACTACCGCCGTGATGTTGACGGTGATTTGGAACTGGAGGAATTTCTTGACCGCGTCGTTGACTGCGCGTCCCCACATCAGCGCCGTGATGATGGACGAGAAGTTGTCGTCGAGCAGGATGATCGAGGATGCTTCTTTGGCTACTTCCGTGCCGGATATGCCCATGCTGAAGCCCACGTCGGCGAGTTTCAGCGCGGGCCCGTCGTTCGTCCCGTCGCCGGTCACGGCGACTGTCTCGCCTAGCTGTTTCAGCCGACTTACTAGGATGCGTTTGTCTTCGGGTGATGACCGGGCTAGCACGCGCAGTTTGGGCAGCATTTCGTCCATTTGCTCTGGTGAGAGTTGGCGGAACTTCGGGCCTTCCATCACGATCGAGTCTGCGTCTGGGCCGAGAATCCCACAGTCGCTCGCGATGGCGCGAGCAGTGGTCACGTTGTCGCCTGTTACCATGCGGACTACCACGCCGGATCGCTGGCACTGGGAAACGGCGTCGACGACACCTTCTCTCAATGGATCGTGGATCCCGACGACCCCCACCCACGTCATTTCGTGGAAGAGGTCATTGAAGTCGGCGGTCTTGGAATCTTCTTCCAGGATCTTGGCTCCACTGGGAGGCCATTGCGCGTAGTCTTTGTATAGCATTGCGATGGTGCGGAGAGAGTGCTGGGCGTAATCTTCGATGGTGGCGGCAATCGTTTCTCTGTCGGCTTCGGTAAGATCAAGTTCAACGACTTCATCATGTTGCTCGTAGACGTTGGCGATGGCTTTGGTGGCATGTGCAAGCATGATTTCGGCTGCACCCTTGACAAACAGTCTGTAGCCATTGCCATTGCCATCGCCGCCGTCGAGCTTGACTACAATGCCCATGCATTTCCGGGCCGAATCGAACGGAATCAGCTGCTTGACCTTGTAGCTCGATCGCTCGGCCGCGAGGTTGTCCAGCCCCAGATGGTCCTTTGCTAGGCTGAGGAGTGCGACTTCAGTCTTGGATCCGATGAATGTGGAAACTCCCTTTTCCTCGCCTTCAAAGGCCGTGCTGTTGAGTGTGATGGAGAGGCGCAGCAGATGCTTGACTTGGGCACTGAGTCTCCCGAACATCGCAGCCGGAAGACTCACATTGGAGCTTTCATTGGAGCTGGAACTTTCAGACGAGCGAGACGAGGCGAACTTCTCATTCGAACCCACCGTTCCTGCTACGACGGTCATTTTGTTTTGCGTCAGTGTGCCCGTCTTGTCGGAGCAGATGGTTGTGGCGTTGCCCATGGTCTCGCACGCGCGGAGCACTCGGACAAGGTTGTTCTCTTTCAACATCCTTGTCGTGGCAAATGCCAGAGCCAATGTCACTGCCAATGGCAGCCCCTCGGGCACAGCGACCACAATCACGGTTATAGCGACGATCAGAATGTCCAGGAACTCTTGCGCCTTCTCTGCACCGGGGCGAGAGTCGCCAGACAGATGAGCGAGGAACTTGATCAACAGTATGACGAACAGCAGCCCGGCAGCGGAGGAACCGAGACCGCCAATCCAGTTGGCCAGCCTACCCAGTTTGACTTGTAGGGGTGTGGGCTCGTTGTCGGTCTGCAGACTCATCAGGATCTTGCCGTAGGAGCTGTTCACGCCGACGCTGGTCACGACGTATGTTCCGACCCCTTCGAGGACTTTGGAGCCGCTGATGATGAAGGGGTCCAGTTTGGTCGTGGCCGTGCCATCTTGGATTCGCTGCCACACTTCCTCGCCGGGGGTCTTTCTCATCTGGTCAGATTCGCCGGTTGCCGATGACTCGTCGCACTTGACGCCGTGTCCGGAAATGAAGATCCCATCGGCGGGAACAGCATCGCCCGGCTCAAGGTGCAGAACATCTCCGGCGGTGATGTCGTGGACGGAAATCTGGATGGATTTGCCAGACCGAATGACTTTGACTTCCCGGTCGTCTTTCTAAGATGGGCTGTGAGTGGATGTTAACATACATAGGACAGAATGCAACACTTACTCGCTTGTTGAGTTTCACAAACTGTCGCTCCTTCTGCCAGTCGTTGACCGCGCCGACAGTGACGACAATGAGGATGGCAACACAGATGGCAACTCCTTCCACCCAGTCGACGCCCGAATCACCGGAGACGGTCTCGTAGATTCCCAGAGCCAAGGAAATGACGGCGGCGATGGTGAGGAGAATAAGGATCTTGTCGTTGTAAGCCCTCCATATCAGAACCAGGATTCCGGCCGGTTTTCGTTCAGGAAGGCGGTTGTCGCTGTACACGCGAAGTCGATCGACAAAATGTTCTTTCGCATCTGATGCTGTCGCTGTCAGATGGGCGGCCGATGTCTGCTGGCTCAAAGCCGCCACATTCGACAAAGCCTTTCCTGAGCCAGCAGCTGTGGCTTCTTCAACCGAGACTTGTCCATCGAGGCGAGTTTCGTCTATCGATAACCCGGCGGTGATGCTGGTCCGGAGCCCCTTTTCCAGACCTCTTAGACCGCCGAGAGCGTTATAGGCGGATAGTGATTTCGGGTTGAAGAGCTTGTTGAGTTGACCGGGCGAGAAAGCAAAAGGGTTGTTTGGAACCTCGAAGTCCTTTTCGTTCCCTTGATCGGGCTTCAAGGCCTCTTCGGGAGGTTCCAGCTCAAGGCTTGACTTCGAGTAGAAAGTCACACTGGAAGTTGCCGAAATGCCGGAATTCGAACGATACCGCGTGGCAGCATCATCTGACTGGAAAGAGCCCGCTCTGGAATGCAAGGTCGATCCGTCAAAAGCGGACTTGCGCTCGGGGCTGATTGGAGATAGGTATGAGGCTTCATCGACCGCGGTTTGAGGCGGCGTGGACATGCTGTGACCTCTTCTATGACCTAGCGTTGTTGAGGTCGGTGATAACTCTTCAAGATAATCGGATAGGTTCTATCGATACAAAATCAGAAAGATCCTTGAAACATGGCGAATCCGTGCCAGGAGCGGACGATATAGTCAAGGCCTTACCGATGTATCGAGAGTGATCTTGGGGGCTGATGGGTTTTGGCCCGCCATGTCTGGTGTAGTGGTGGACTGTTTCCCAGTGTGTTCAGTGCATGAGGCTGTCAGGTATTAGAGTCTTGCTTTCAGCCTTGCGAGAAATGGTCAGGGAAGAATTTTTGATAGTAGGGCAACCACAAGGCAGTCATGAAGGATATGAATGTCGGACAAGATAAGAAATAATCTCTTTTTCTTTCTTGCCTTCGATCGGCTATCAGAAACCAAGTCCTTGCTAGATATCCATGTCAATGTCGCGATGCAAAAATGCTGGGACTGGGCGTCTCAAAAGTGGAGGAGCGAAGAGGGGGGGTGTCTGCCCAGAGAGGCTGTGCAAATAGTTCCAGCCTGGGCACACACGTCGACTTGGCCATGCGCAGTTACACATGGATGTCCATCTTCGAGATCGGGCGTCAGAACAGGCGCCTCAATCCAGAGATGAGAGGTTGAGGATCTGGTGGCTGTTGTGGAGCCTGATCTGAGATCCAGTGGTTTCATGGCCTGTTTGCCTTTTTGCTCACACATGATGAGCCCCTGGAAAGGGGTGAAATCGGGGCTGGATTTCGGTACATGAAGTTACACAAGCAACTGGCCCCTTGGCCACAGCTTGCTACCTCAGGTGGATCGGTATTTCTTGCAGGGTGTCTGTATACAGTGGTTGCGTTGAGCATCACGGCATCAACTATATCAAACCTCTAGTACTCACATATAACTCTTGTTGGAGCCTGCCGATCTCTTGGTTCGAGTTCTTCATTGTCTTGTCTTGGCCAAAGAGGATCTCACTCCTTGGCATCTTCTTGTTGACCTCTGAACTCTTGGATCTCTGTCATCGTCATGTTGAAGCCGTAGCAGAGTCTATTGACTGCTGCTTGTCCGAACCACTTGTCCCGCCTCATCTGTCGTACGATCGCTGGACGCTAGTTGAGTTTGTCGGAGGGAGCGGGAGTGATTTGGGCAGCTGGTGAAATGGTGAATGAGATGCCACTCGTCATCATTCTCTTCACTGCTGAGAATCTCAATGGTTTTGGGTTTACAGCTTCCGCCACAGTTTTCACGAGCCACAATCTCTCGCAGCCACCGACAGATCCATCCAATCAGGTTATGCGGCCGCAGCCTTGCCACCGATTGTGGCGGAGCAATATATTGATTGGTTGACCGCCAGAACAAGACAGTACGTGCTCGGTCCAGACGACTTGTTTCGCTGGGGCTCTCTGCTGTCCTTCGGAGGTGTACATTTACTCGGCTAGTCTCTTACTGCCAGAATGCATCTTGGAGGCTGAGTCAAATGGTCGGCCGCGGTCCTCTGTCGCCAACCTGTCACCTACCGAACACCTAGGGTTTCTGCCATGGAAGATAAGATACCATGTTTCCGCCCTCGTCGCAAGCCAAGCTGGTTGCGGAGGCGCGGTCTGCGAGTTTACCAGTTGCAGGACAAGAACATCTTTCGATGGAGCGGAGCCATGCTCAGCCTCGTTCGACCCGCTCACCATTCAATTCAAGATCCTGCCACAGTTTTGCAGAGCACTCCCGCGTCGTCTCGAGTGGCTAAAGGGTCACTATCCGTCAGGTACGCTTGTGGCACGCGGAGTCGCGACCAGCGCAACGACTGCAGCACAGCCGGGCTTGGCTGAACAACGGCAGTGGCAGTGGGGTCAAGGCAGGGTATGTCTCCTCGAGGCAGAGGTCTCAAGGTCCGCCAGCTGTATTCGCAGGGCGGTGTACATGGCGAAAGCGGTGGCTGACGACAGCAGAGGAAACTCGAGGCAATACTCGTAAAAGTGAACCCAGCTGGTGCGATTCTGGTATGTAAAATGCATCATGTTGCGCGCATCATCAATCCAGACCCTCAGCAACATCTTGCACCTTTCGGAGTTGGTCTTGAACACAGCCTATGTTCGGTGCGTTGGGCGTGGCTGGCCCGGCCAGACTATCATTCCTACAAGAAGGTCAATCCATTAGGCAATCCGACAAGACGATCCCTTTCAATCTATGAAGAGGAAATGTGCCGGCATGCGACCCCCGACAGATGACGGTGAAGTTGCGCCACGATTGACTGGGGAACAGTTCCGACTTGGCAACTGTGAGCGCCGTCAACGACAATGTTGTATGGTAGACGCTACCATCACTATCTTGGTGCCGTGTAACGGCGCATCGCAGTCTCACGATGCCTGCGTCAGCACATGTGCATGCTGGAAAGACATGGCCGAGTCATTTCGACTCTTCCCGATCATCGCCAAAAAGCAGCCAAAATAACTGCCTTCCAGACCTACACGCTTCAACTGTGGCTGACATGATCAATGTTTAGCGGGAGACTGCAAATCGCTTCTTTGGTTGGTAGCATATCCTATCCAAGGAATTCTGTGCCGCAGGAGGTAGCGATCTTGAAGAGCTCAGTGAAAGCGTCTCGACAGGCGCTACCCATGAGCCTACCCTCTACTTCACAGGACCCCTATTCTCCATACCACCTGGGCAAAGCTTTGGAATTGTAATGCCGCCAGTTCTTGACGTTGCTCTGCTTATCATGCCAGGTCGAATGCAGCCAGATGTGTCGAAGCACAACAAAAGCATCTGGACCAAGGTTGACGGCGACAAAACTGTCCGGGCTTACCTAGGTACACTCTGCCAACGAGACCTGTTGAGCATGAACGCGGGACTGTTGTTTCTCACCTCGGTCTTGCTAGACATCGGCAACCTGAGCCATCTTCACATGCATGAACCATATATCCTTACTTACAGTATCGAAGAGTCAAGGCTTTTCTGCCCCAAGAAACCCTTGCTATCCTCCTCGACGGGCTGCTTCTGGTAAGTGACTGATAAGGCAATGGCTCAAGCTAGATTTGCCTCCGTAGATCAATGTCCGAGGCTGCGGTGCTGTTCGGGGCCCTGGCGTTGAATATACAGACACGAGAAAGACGTGGCATGTGCGCGAAGGACCTGGCCTTGTCGCAAATACCATCCATCAAATGATGAGCAGGATAGCTCCGTTCGTAACTCTCAGAAGTGTCATGCTGGACGCGGCTGTATTGTACCCGGTGGTAGCTCAGCCGGTGTTCTCACGGGCCTGATGAGCCTGATGAGCCATCTCAGCCAGACGTAAGACACAGGGCATGCAACGACCTGCTTCATCCTTCTGGGGCTTTACAACTCTTCCATGAATAACGAGACCATTAAATAACACTGTAGTCACAACAATCCTCGAGAGCTAGAAAAGAAACCCCTGATTCTTCGGTGTTGTCGGATCAAAGTTCCCCCGGCAATTGCCGAGTGCCTCAAAAGAGGAATTTCCCGGCGAATCTTCAGGGTCGGTTAATGATGAATCAACCACATTTCTGTCTCCACGTCACCCGCCGAAAGCTCATTTATATCGTGACGACGATTCACTCGGGGATTCACCTCCTGACTGAGAGAAGAGAAGATAACAAGACCACACAGAGGAGAGAAGATAAACAAGGTCACACCGCTTGAAGTGATCTCAAAACAGCAACACCAAGATCTCAACCAGAAGACACTGCATTCTGCCGCTCTAGGACTCCTCTGTCATCTCTCTCTAACTCCAGAAGGAGTCCTGTACCTCACTATCACCATGGCGCCACCAGCAGTCTTGATGGTCGGCACGGGCGAGTACACGACAGGATTCGTGGGAGGCTCTCAATCGACATCAGACAAGAAAATCGGCGTGGTAGGATTGACAAGTAAGTAAAGGTCGATTCTTTCATTGATTCATTCATTCCCTGGTCGAGGAGCAAGCATCAAGGGCGATCGGTCATCAGGCTGTATCGACCATTTCCCCTTTCCCGCGAAAGGCCTGCCTCGTCGACACGAGCACAACCTAACCATACCCTACAAACACCCACACACATACGGCTCCTATCATTGTGTGTCAATGTTCCTCTCAGCCTCTCGCGAAGAAAGACTATTTCCCATCTCTCCCCTCGACAACACACCACCACTCATTCTCGACCAGGCCAACACACCACTACCCCTCCAAAACCATTCCTAACTAAGCAAACCAAACCAAACCAAAACAAAACACCACTAACTCCCCTCCCAACGTTTGCAGTGTTCGACCTCCGACGCCGCGGCAAAGTCTCCTCCCTCTCCATGGCCGGCGTCTCAGGGCCCAAATTCCCCGCGATCCGCGCCCACCTCCAGCGCAACATATCAGCAACTTACAACAATCTAGACGTGACCTTCACATCATACCCACCAGACGACCGCACCGACGCGACCGCCTACAAAACGGCCATCGACGCGCTCCCACCAGGCTCAGCAGTAACGATCTTCACGCCCGACTCCACCCACCACGCGATAGCCCGGTACGCCATCGAACGCGGCCAGCACGTGCTCCTAACCAAACCGGCGACAAAACTGCTCTCGGAACACCTCGACTTACTATCCCTGGCGGCGAAACACAGGGTCTTCGTCTACGTGGAGCACCATAAGCGCTATGACCCGGCGTACGCGGACGCGCGGTTCCGCGCCCGCAGGCTAGGCGACTTCAACTATTTCTACGCTTATATGTCGCAGCCGAAATCGCAGTTGGAGACGTTCAAGGCCTGGGCTGGCAGAGAATCCGATATTTCGTATTACTTGAATTCGCATCACGTCGATATCTGCGAGTGGATGGTCCGCGATGCGGGATGGCGTCCTGTCAGTGTGAGGGCGAGTGCTAGTTTGGGGATTGCTGAGGGTGTGGGGTGTGTCAGGGGGACGGAGGATACTATTACTTTGCTTGTTGATTGGGAACAAGTACAGCAGGAGCAGGCTCAAAGTCAGGCCCAGCACAAACGCGCCACAGGAATCTACACAGCAAGTTGGACGGCCCCCCTGCACGCCGGCGTCCACTCCCAACAGCGCTTCCACTATATCGCTTCCAAAGGCGAGATCCACATCGACCAGGCCAAGCGCGGCTACGACGTCGTCGACGAGACCGACACTGACCACTCCGGCAGTTCTGGGAGTGCTCTGAAATGGTATAACCCGTTCTACATGCGGTATGCGCCGGACGAGGAAGGCAACTTTGCCGGCCAGAGCGGGTACGGCTATGTTAGTTTCGAAAAGTTCATCGACGCCGTCACGGCCGTGAATGAGGGGCGGGTCACGCTGGAGGAACTCGATCAGAGGGGGGCTGCCGACGTTGAGGAATACGCTGCTTACTACTGCTATTTTGGAGGCGGGGCGGATTAGTTTGGATGAGGGGGGGAGGAGTGTGGCTGTTATTGGGGATGGTGATGGGGAGGGTGTTGAATTGAAGTGAAGTAGGAGGTCTAGGGCGAATAGGGGGGAGTGGGTAGGTAGGTAGGTAGGTATGGGTTGCTGGGATTGGGGGGGATGGGGGATGGAGAGGTATAGTAAGGTATGGTATATACCTACCTAACTACCTGCCTATCTACCTATCTACCTATCTACCTACCTACCTATCTACCTATCTACCTATCTACCTACCAACCAACCAACCAACCTACCTACCTACCTACCTACCTACTACGTATGCCCGAGTGAGGCGAATCCGGGTTATGATGGTTGAAAAGTATGGTAAGTCACTGTCGGGAGATGAAAAGAAAAGAGCGGTCGACATATCGTTCCAAAATACATACGTAGTAACGGACGTAAGATCTTGTGGTCTATGCAAACACATGCAGATCTATTCCACCTCAAGTATTGCAGGCAGGATGATAAGCGCACAGCTTTTTACCGTCACAATTGCTCATCTTCGATTCATATTGCGGAACAAAGGGGTACGTCCTGCAGTGCTGTGTTGTGCTGTGTGGCGAGTACCTTGCGCAGGCCCAAAGGGCTACACACGAGGTTGGTCGTCGAGCCAGTTCGATTGAATACTGAGCGAAGGCACCCACACATGTAGTCCTGGCCCAAGGATTGGCTGGGTTTCCAACCAGTTGGTATGATGCGGGCGGCACCCCGTATCTAACAAGGTACTTGACCATGACCATGGTAGATCCACTTCAACTTACAGGTCCAAGATTTTGGATGTAAAGTGAGTCCTTCTGGGTCGGACCCTCAAAGACCGTGGACCTGTTCATCACAATTATTCCAGAATTCCGGTATCGGGACAATATGCGGCCGGAAAAGAAGTGTCTTCTCCGTCTCAATTTCCTCCAGCAGGATAATTGTGGAGCTCTTGAAACGGCGGATGCCTTCTTTTGATGCGGAATAGGATGCCAAACGTCAAAACTGATCCGACTTTAGCCCACAACGGCCGGTCATCTGTCTTGACTTCGCCTTCGATTTCTGTCAGGCCATCCTGCGCCAAGTACACGTGGTAGTTCTGCGGCAGTAGCCGGCCGGGATTCCATATATTCCATAAGACAGAGTTGATGAGCATGAGGGTCGCCTCGAAGACATAAAAGTACCATTCGTATCGCAGGATAGGACTTAGAGTCTTGAGCGACTCTATGTCGTCCAGTTTCACCGTCGTGTTGCCCAGATGTTCCACCAGTCGGTAGATGCACCGTACCAGGATCAACGCCATGCTTGTATATAGGGTTATCAGGAGTGTCGAAACTGCCTTGGAATGTATATTGGCTTTGAGGCACCGGCGGTGGAAGGTGGCTGCCAGCAGGACGAAAATGACGATAACGCCGAGTTGGATCGCCAGTGCGGCTATTGTCAAGTGCCCTCCCAACTCTTGCTCACTTCGTGACGACGAAGTGTTGGCGGAAAGGGAGACTCCAAGAGCATTCAAGGTCTCGACGAGGGCCATCAGAGCACCAAAGGTGGACAGCACTCTGTCTGGAGGGGAGAGGTGCGCAATATGGCACGTAGTGGAATACTCGGCCGAGCACATGATAGTTGGAGAGCTCAAGAAGCGGACTGGGCAAAGATAGAGAATCAGTCGGGCACTCAAGCGCAATTCCTCCATCTGGAAAGTCACTCACGGGCATACGTATATGAAGACCTGGCTGAGGACGAAGATGATCAGGTTCAAATTGCTCTCGCTATACACGTAATTGAATGCTCCGTATTCCCGAAAAGCATAGCCTAGCGCAAACAGGACTGCACAGAACGGGTGCAGTCCGATCAGCTTGAAGGATTTGTAGCGACTTTTCGTAAATGTCAGAAGGTCCGATCTTGGTCCGGATAGACGATGAATATACTTACAAACACTGCCAAATATGGCCAACCGCCGAGGCCGCGTAGGCGACACTGAATATGACGGGCGCTACCTTGTTGGGAGCGTACACAAAAAAGGCTTCCTAGGACTAAGCACATGTCAACAGCAATACTCGCAGGACGAGCTTCAAGGCCATACCGGGCTGTCCTTCTTTCATCCTGTACTCGAGCAGTTGCTTTCTGTCGGCGGAAGACGGTAGCTTGAGAGTGAAAGATGAAGTGCAGAGGTGATTGAATCCATGATCTTGTCGTTGAGTCTTATAGTGAATGCTGCTTGCTCCGCTGTCTCCAGGGATGTCAGTATCCACAGCCTCGCGCTTGTCCCAAATAGGTGAATACGAGTGCCAAGAAGGAAGCCTGGTGTGGATTTTTGACTAGTTCTGTCCACTGCCCGAGAATTAGTTAGGCGGCTGTATTTGATGAATGGACATGCGACTTGGCTGTAAGGCGCAGTTTGCACTGTGCATCCAACGGGTCGCCTGAAAGATACTCTGTTGGCCGAGTTGACATAGATGGAAGACTCCAACATGATCGACCGCATTCTTGCCTCTCGCTATACTGAGCGGAGCCCCGACACATGCAACACGCATACAAGGCTGAATACCACCTAGGATGTTGTCGCGCGGTGTCACCACAGGCCTCAGTCAAGCAGGGTTCAGGAGATCCTCGTCGCTAAAGGAGCCGGCATTCGAGCTGTTGAGGTCACCTTCTCCGGTAACTGCAGCAGGTGGTGTGGACAATCCGTTAGGAAGGTGTTGTCGTGCGTGCACGAGCAATCCCTCACAAGGTTTTCTGATGATCCCAGAGTCTGAACCGTTCTTAAGAAGTAGATACTATCCGGCTGACGTCCACCGCAATTTGGTTTGTAAAAAGGTAAGGTCTGTCGAAGCAAGCATCCCACCTCTTCATGCCGGATGCCCAAAATCTCTCGAGGACTGACTTCGCCATCAGTGGCGAGTATGTGCCGACATGGAGACTCATCTCCGGCAGCTGCTTCTCGATGAAAGTTCGCATAGGTGAACCGCCATGCACAGCTTCCATACCGAGCAGGACCAGTGGCCAAAGCATGAATCTTTTGATCCTTGGTGATAACAGTGCTTCAGAGAGAAGCACCTGCAGAAGCTGGCCGTACATGGTGCGACGGGCCCCCAAGGAGCTGTTCAGGGGTATAACCGACACGCTTTGTAGTGAAGAGATACAATATAATGCCACTGCACACTGGTATACTTTGCCTATGAGACACCAGTCGTCTTGGGACCAGGGTTTCGATTCGGCCCATTGTTCTGGAAAGAAGCCATGGATACGGCCAAGTATTGCGCACGCCTCTTCCTGGAGCTCATCCGCTCTAGCATCTTCGTATTGCGTGGCTTGAAAGCGAAGGTGATTGATCTTCACAATCTCGGCAAACAGGGCCGGGGGGAATCACTTGAAAGGGGAAATGACTCACCACCATACTGTTGTAGTATGAAGTGAAGTTCCTCAAGGTGCGCACCGGGCATAGAGAGGTCCGACGCTGGAGATGTTGTGTTCCCAATAACTGCAAGGCTGTAGGAGGTCAGTTTCTATACTTCTCCCAACCGAACACCCCAAAAGCAACCACGTACAAAAAGAAGCAGAGAAGCAGTTGCTGCAAATGTTGCAACTTGCTCAATGCACGAATGCCGCCACGCAGGGTGATTTGTCTATGGATTGCCTCAAGATGGCATCGCCAATTCAGTGTGGTGTTCAGCTGGGCCTGTAGCAAGAGACGAGTTAGCAAGAGCGATACTCCACACGCCTGAGTGTCGACTCACTTCGGTGAGTAAGAGTGTCATGATTCCGGCCATGGCAATATCGCCTGTACGCTTGTGTTCCAGATCAAGGTTCTCTCTGAGGGAGCGGATCACAATGCCACGGTAGCGGTAAAAGGTCTCAGCCAAGGCACGATACCGGACGTCATTCCTCGTTCGACTGATTCGATGGCCAAGGGTCATACAGATCACCCCAAGCCGCAAATGGTCCGGGACTTTGCCCCCATCCTGAATATGCCTGAGCGAGAGAGGATATATGTGAGGACTTGGTCCAAGTTCACGAGTGGGATACAGGTCCTGATATATGCAGGTATTATCTGCCTAGGTTAGCTCGTCTGTTGCCGAGAGCCGTCTTGGCCTGCCTTACAGTATTCTGCAGCTTGATACATGGCGCAGGTCTCTGTCATCGTTTCAAACCGAGGGATGACCATGTTGTGAGTACTGTGGGATATCTCTGCCGTGTTTTCAGGAGTGAGGTCTTTGCGACCGTTCTCGGAGTCCTTGGATGGAGTTTTTGTTCGCCTCTGCTTTCGCGATGTCACTCTTCCAGGGGCGAGCCACCTTAATCGTGACGGTTTCACATCGGTGTAGCCAGGACAATCCACCCCAGATGCAGTACACCTCTTGCAGACGGGCCGCGTGGAATCACAAACTAGACGACGTTGGAGACATTCCCAGCAGTGGCGCTTTCGGTTCTGCTCCGTCTCCGACATTGTCTCCAATGGTTAGGCTTGCACAGGAGCAGGGGCGATTCAATTGAGCTGAAAGTAATTAGCCGTTAGTAGCTTTCCAGAGGGGGCATTCAACAAGACAACTGCCACGTTGAGAGAAAGAGGAAGTGTCATGGCGTGAGAAAGTTGGTGCCTAGGTAGATGATACCTTACCTCAGGTGGGTACCGAAGACGTTCTCCGTGACCGCTGTCCGTGGTTGTCATGATAACATGCAAGTAGCTGTAGGCCTAGAATACTTATCGCCTCAGCCATATCGTTACGGCTGCGATGTCAGGTAGATCGTCTGCGTGAAGCCAGAGTTACAGCGGAGGTAGACAGTTCAATCATATCTCCGAATTTTCTTCTCCGGCGGAGCAACTGGGCCTGCAAGCACACTATCTCGTTGACTACCTAGGTACGTCAAAAACGTCAAAATGAATGCAGCTGCGTCAATGCAGCTGCGTCAATTGCATCTGGCAACGAAGCTTGATGGTTGTTTTACGGATCTCTTCGCCGGCTTGAGCACCGTTCCTGAAATACTTGTCTTAGCCAGATGATGTTACAAGGGGACGGTCCAGCGCTGGACCCGGACCCCCTCAGTACGGAGATAACATACATCGAAATGTCAAGGACGCCCGTTTGCGAGGGTTCTGATCCAAGGAGGGAGACTAGACTCGCCATCAACCGAGGCTGATCAGGAGTCGCCTCTTTCAGGTTTGGAACATAGTAAAGGACCGGAGGAGCAAAGTGTTCACTCCATTGACCTGGTCCAAGACCTTAGGCACCTTGATCGTGTACCCAGGCTTGTAGGGTTGACTGAAGGTGGAGATCAAGGGCCAAGAGGACGTCTCGCGCACCCGTGTCCGCGTTGACGACAGCAGTCACAGAGGCCTTCATGTTCCGGAGTACTAGACTGGCGACTGGCGAGGCGGCGGAAGCTGGGACATTGAGGCCGACAAAATGAGAGATCAAGATGCGAGAAGACGAGTGTATGGAGGTGGCAACCAGTGCTGTATTGTGAAGTGTTACATCGTTGCATAAGGAAGGTGGACATCGCGAAGCTCTGCCCGTCGGGGGTTAATTGTTCAGTAGGACTGCATTTTCGAAAGCATTGGGCAAAGGTCACCTATTTTGTCCTCATTTGCCTTTTCCGCGGCATACATGTGTGTTGGGAGTCCAACCGGCATAGGAGAGCTGAAGGGTTGTGATGCTATCGATGCACTTCCACTTCCAAGGTCTGGCGCGTCACCAGTTAAATCCAGAAGTCCGCCTGGGTACATTTCCGAGGTGAAACTTAACTTAGGCAAGGAGGTTCTTTCTCGCCTTCGGTCTGACCTGTCTGAGGATTTGCAGGCTCATGGGTCTGGTCTGCATTTCCGCATGGAGAGGCAAGCTTGGCAGGTGACGATGAGCACATCATGGGTAACAGAGCTGAAGTTGCTTGAATCCTGTAAGCCACCGAATATCCTGTTGGGTACGGCTGACCTGGATCTGAGGGCTTGCACACCAGCTGAATCCAAGTCTTGATCGGGTGTCATAAGGCCGCGAGCTGAGGGTGCTAGTTGACCTGTAACAGCTTGGATATAATACGCCACCAAGTGTGATGCCTCAGCCCACTGGTCACTCCTTTTGGTAAGGATGTTGTGAAGGAGGAATGCCGATGCGGTGATTTCCAAAGCGCTTGAGGGCTTCTTCTTCTGCAGTCAGCCGCAAAGAAAGATGGTCGGATTAACTGTCAGCATCGCTATCCCCAGCAAGGTCTGAATCCTCCGTCAACAAGTCATACGTTCTTGATTGACAGAGCTCGGCATCATTGATGACTCTAAGATACATCAAATTCTTGGAGGTCGGTATCTCCGTCGCCTGTCGAATGAGGTTGATTAAGATGATGGATGTTACTAGTAGGACGTAGGTTGCTAACGTATATTTGGCGATGCTTGGCAGCAGATTCCAGTGCAAACAGGCGAAACACTTTCATCCCAATCCATCACATCTGACATCGTGTTTGTTTTCCACCTTTTCACTTCTCCTACGCCGAAGCTATCTGCCTTCCTCACTCACCAATGATGGACGGGTCAAAGCTTACTATGTTTTCTCACCTACTGGCCTACTGGCCTACCATTCCCACCAGCAATGCCACAGATGTGAGATTCCCACGATGGCCAATGGCAACTTAGCTCGCTTGGACTCGACACCTTGGTCATTGTCCCAAAGACTATGTAACTGAGGGTGTCCTTCAGCCATGTCAACAGTAAATACCTGGATGAGATTGTGCTCCGAACTCACCCAAGCCTTGACGAGATTCCATCCTGGGGCGCAGCAAGAACAATCAATCAATTTTAGGCCTGATCTGACATGCCGAGGCAATACCAAGAGTGCCGGAAGTAAGATGAGGCCTGGTCAGAACGGTGAGCCATGCAGCGATTCACGATCAATTCTCTTAACTGGACCAGCTCACTCCAATCAAGAAGGATGGCCGCAGTCAATGCCCACAGCCAAGCGAGTCCCTGACCGTCTTTCTTTCCCTTGACCGGCTGGACTTGTCCAAGTCTCAAACATCCCGGGCCCTCCCCTCGGTCGACGACTAGCCACGAGACCATTTCCCTTGAGCATCACCTCCAGGCCGCTCCTTGGCAGACTCTATGCTACGACAACGAAGCGGCCATGCATGTCCCTCTGTATCATTACCCAGCTCCTCGGTGCTTGGGCCTTCCTTGCAACTAGTGCTGTCTGGAGCAAAATGTACTGTACACAGCGCACCCTCCACCACTTTCCTCCAACCTCGCCCAATATTGACGTCGTTTGGCAGTCTCTAACAGGTTCATTGATCGGTGGGTGGGCACAATGAACTAAAGGAAGCACATCCATCCTATCATGTGATCTATGACGACAAATCTTCGTCCTTTGAAGGTACGATGGTATGTCGCCGAGGCTTGCGCAGTGGGCAGTACGGTGAGAAACCAGCCAGGCTCCATCTCTGACCGAACTGCAGCGTTTGCCAGCCTTGGGAAGAAGGATCTTCGAGACTACCAGAGGATAGCGACCTCCTACAGTACCAGGAGCCCCAAAGTCCGAAACCTCTACCGCTGGCGGGCTCACCGATACTGCTACGGAATCCTAGATGTTATGCTGGCCAGCACGCGCAGTGCTGACTTGTCCTGCTGCATGGGATCCTACGCCAAAGCATTGTTGTTATTTGATGACTGTCATCCATGCCCAGCGTTCGTATCCAAGTCAGCCCCAGGACCAACAATGCCACTGCCCAGGCCCTAAGATGGATGGATGGAAAAATAAGTTTCCAGCATCAACGCTATCTGTTCATCGTTCTTCAGCCTGTCGTGGCCTGAGAAAATCTCCGGGACCCGTCACACAAGCTCTAGTCTCATCTGGAGAGGCCGCACGGTATGCATGAGAGTAGGACCAGGGTTGGTGAGGATTCCCAAGTGGACCATATTAGACTATACTCCCCAACCTCGTCGTCTTCTCAACCGCCTCGCCTGCTGTATCACACAAGTCTTATCTCATATCATATCACTCTCACTGTACCTCTTCCCCTCGTACTTCGAGGGCCTACTCTCGTTGTTTGTTCTTTCTTTCTTCTCTTCCTTCTCTTGCTTGCCGTCCACGATGGCGTTCTCAAGGCTCATTGCGGTCCTGTCTCTCCTGTCTCTCACTGTTCTCTCATCTACAACTGCGCCTTCATTATCATCATCTTCCTTATCAGCCTCTTCACTCAAGAAACGTTCCGCCGACCCAGTCCAATTCGAAATCACCTTGACATGGGACGATTACTCGCCCAACGGAGGCACAGCGCGCAAGATGATTCTCACCAACGGCACATTCCCAGGCCCGCCATTGAAGTTGACGGTAGGCGACTCGGTTGAATTCCTGGTACACAACGAACTTCCCGACCCGACGACAATCCATTTCCACGGAATAGTGCAACAAGGCACACCATGGTCCGACGGCGTTCCCGGTCTGACACAAAAGGGCATTTCTCCGGGCCAGTCGTTTCTGTATAGATGGACAGCAGACGCTGCGGGGGTATACTTCTACCACTCGCACTACCGGTCGCAGATGATGGATGGGCTGTACGGTGCGATCATCATTTCTCCGGCATCCGAGTCGGACAAGCCTTTCTCGCTGATCAGCAACGACAGCGAGACCGTGCAGGCCATGTGCGAGGCAGACGACAACCTCCAGACGGTGTTCATCTCCGACTACAACAAATACACGTCCCAAGAGCTGCTAGAGCAACAACGATCGGCAAACATCGACTTTGCGTGTGCCGACTCGATCCTACTGAACGGGCAGGGCTCGCAATACTGTCTATCCCGCGCCGAACTGACGGCCTACACCAACCCCAAGGTGAGTGCGCTGCTTGCATCCGTCAGCCCATCCCAAATCACCGACAAGGGATGCTTGCCGCCCAATCTGCCAGCGACGCAAGGCAACTTCACATTCGACATCGACTCGATCCCGTCAGACGCGTATTTCAGCTGCACGCCGTCAAGCGGATCGATGGCGACCGTGGACGTCGACCCAACCAAGGGCTGGGCAGCTTTGACGTTCATCAATCCCGGCGGATTCGAACTACTCAAGTTCACCATCGACTCTCACCGGATGTGGGTGTACGCTGTGGACGGGGGCTACGTGATTCCGCAACTGGTCGACCAAGTAACGGTGAACAATGGCGAGCGGTACTCGGTTCTGATCGAGCTGAACCAGCCGCCAGCGCAATATTCGATCCGAGTAGCCAACAGCGGCCTGAACCAAGTCATCAGCGGCTTCGGGATTCTCAACTACAAAGGCTCCTATGGCGCTGCGAGCGCAGACCCCAATGCCCTGGCAGGGATGAACTTTGCCGGAGTCAACTTGACGGATCTGGTCGGGTTCGACGACACCGCGGCCGCGCCGTACCCTCCATCACCACCCGCCGCGACACCAGACGTGACGTTCAAGTTCGGCATCAAGAAAATGGGGCAACCGTACGGCGCGTACGACTGGACGTTGAGCGGCATTGACAGCTTCAACGCCAGCCTCGAAGACGTCGAGCCCCTGTTATTCCAAAGCCCCAGTGAGGTTGAATCGACCGATCTCGTGCTCAAGACTTACATGGGTCAATGGGTGGACTTGATCGTTGTTGTTGAAGGGCCCCTCGCCCAACCTCACCCGATGCACAAACACTCGAATAAAGCGTACGTGCTGGGCAAAGGCACCGGCCCATTCAACTGGACAAGTGTCGCTGAAGCGGCTGCGGTTCTGCCAGCTGATACTTTTAATTTTGTCAATCCTCCTCTTCGAGACGGGGTGAGTGAAGCTAGTCTGATATGTCCTTGTTTCTTTATCCTCATGGTTTACTTGGAGTTTCTCTTCCCTTCTTCCCTACTTCCCTTCTTCCTTCCCTTCCTCCCTCCCTCCCTTCTTCGTCTCTCTGTACACCCAAACAGACACTACATACAACATACTAACCCACCAAACCAGTATACCACGACCCCCGCAGAGCAAACCAGCACCTGGATGGTCCTCCGCTACCACGTCACCAACCCCGGCGCCTTCCTCTTCCACTGCCACGTGCAAACCCACATGGCAGGCGGCATGGCCGTCGCGCTTCTCGACGGCGTCGACGCCTGGCCCGCCATCCCCGCCGAATACGCCAGCGGCGGCAATGGGATCCAATACTCGAAACTGCGGAAGAAGGGGAAACTGCATCCTAGGCATCATCCTCGACATGCATGAATATCGAGTTACGGCACATCACATCACATCCGAGGCATAGCATGATCCTGAGCTTGGCTGAGTTGAGCTTGAATGGACACTACACTACATCCTATGCACTGCACTGCATGATCCTAGGCTAGATTTGAATACCTACTAAGCGGCAGGCACTAGTAATAAGGGGTGCTAAGTACCTAGGTACCTAATCAATAATCAATAATCAAATGCAATCGATTGGGACAATGCCTATACAAGTGGTTAATAGAGTCGAAGATAGAGTCGAAGATAAAGATGAAGAGAACCACAACTAGAGAAGATATCAAAAGTGAGGCCTATATATGCCTTATAGCCAGGGCAATCCCAATCTCGTATCTAAGAAGAGGACAGATTGTTGGATATACTGTGGACGTACCTACCTATATACCTACGTACCTAGGTAGATGTCCCTTTTATATCACATCTATCTATCTCTCAAATAAACAGCTTGAATACCTACCTCAGACCGGTGTCAAGAATAGGGGTAATCAATATGCAGTCGACAGCCCTCATCATGATTCAATTAATCTCATCTCAATCTCAAGACTTGTCTATCTTAACAACACTTGCATTGTCTATCTTGGCTGTATTGCACTATGAACATCCCGAAAACACTCAAAACACTTCTGGGACCTTTCTGCTGGCTATGCAATAGCGACTGTTGCTCAGCTTTGCGGGACAGGTCCAAAGTTCCCAGCTCCAGTAAGAATACTCCACAGCAAATATTCTGACACACATCGATGCTCTCCCTCCTGCATCTTTCCTGCCAACGCACTCCAAGTCCCCGGCAAGCGCATCACAACATCTGCGACCACCTCACCTTGACCTCTGGCGGCATCTTTCCATGCGATAGCATTGACGCAGGAATCGTGGCCAGCATGCTCCCCACAGCTAGGTGAATTTCCGGCAGGGGATACCGTGCGCCGCGGCGTGTTTAGCCTACCAAATCCAGTCAGCATGACAAAAAAGACCTGACTCCTAGCGCAGCTCCGACTTACAGCTTGGTCACGTATGATTGGCGTGGTCCATTTCTCGCAGAAGAATTCATAAGGCAAGTCAGATCCTGAGGCAGCTGCCTTACGTATTTCCGAAAGCGAGTGCGACTTCGGCTTCGCAATCATGGCGCGTGTAACCTCGGCCTGCAAAAGCTCGATGATTCGTGCTTTCTCAGCCCTTCCCACAGTAGGAGGGGTTCGTTTGGCCTTGCTGGCGGCTTTTCCACTTTTTGGGATACGGAACGAAACCTTGCGCTGGGCGGATGCGGCGGGTGGTCCAGAAGCATTGGCTGGCTCGGGCGCCGCGAATCGAACAGATGCCGCAGATGCATCGATGCCGGACGGCAATGCCAGCTGTCTCGGCGGAGCCGCTGACCGTTGTGGTGCAGTAAACGGTCGAAGCAGCTCTTCAGCGACGGGCGCATCTGTTTCCATTACTCCGATCTCGTCGGCTGTCGATGCCATGATACTCTTTCCGCCGTCGGCCGTAACACGTGAACGAACCTGAACCTTGATGAAGCCATCTTTCAAGCTATCGATAGCGCCGCTACCATCGACGTCTAGTAGTGCTGATGGACAGAAGATCAAAGCCTCGCCAGTCTTCAAGCCGACAATCATCTCAAACAATGCGTCTACCGCCGAGTCACTATTCAAACGTGCACCAGCAAGGTGGTCTCGAAGGACCGTAAACCAAGCTGGCGAATTGAAGCGATGGACAATGGACACATTGCAGAGATCTAGCAGACTGGGTGAGAGGGTAGGTTCTTGCGTGGCAATAATGACACGAGTGGCCAAGTGACGTTGTTGACGGATAAGTGATATGAGTTCCTCCGTCAGCTTCTCCGCCTCACCTGACTTTGTGAGAAACTAGAACGAGTTAATAGATTCGCTCTTTGGAGGAATGGAGCACGCACCTTATGAGCCTCATCAAGAGCGACGACCCTACCGCAATCTGCTCGGTTCTCCATGAAAATGGACAAACAGATGTTGAACAGGGCACAAGCGTCATTCTCATTGACAAAGGGGCAGCTGAGGTCAACAATCGTCAGACTACCTTGCGCAGAGTGGAAAACACTGTCAAAAATATGAGCCGATTCTGCTGATTGATGTCGCCCGAGGAGAATCTCTTCGAGCAAGGCCAGGCGTAGTCCCAGCGGTCTAGATTGACCTGGAGAAAACCCTTGCATTCCCAGGCGTCGTTTAAAGTCGACGTAATCAAGACCGCTGGATCCCTTGTTTTCCTTGGACATGTCTCGGAGAACCTTGTAAAGAACTTCCATGTAGAGAGGGGTTTGCTGATTGTCCTGAACGGCCATCAAGGTCATCATTCTGGTGACATTCAGTTGCTGTTCACTCAGCCGTAGCGGAATCACCTGCGGTCTAGGACAATCCTTAGGCAATCCAGGCAGATTGCGGTACAGCTTGTTCATAGCATGGTAGTTGCTGGGTGACACCAGAACCCGAACTGGCACACCGGATGAGCATAAATAGGCCGCTTCGCATACTTGTGTGCTACCCTGATTGCTGAATTTATCAAAGTGGAAGACCAACCCTGCCAAAGGTCTCGGGTTCACCCCGGCGCAAGAAGTCGTCAGAAGGGCATTTTCCAACAAGCATGACAATGAATGACTCTTGCCTCCACCCTGTGAGCCGCAAATGAATGTCGACCAGGGCGCGTTCATGTTGGCAAATATCAAGTTGTCTGCAATTGGGAGGGTCTTTGGCACACCGGCGTACATCGAGTTGTAAGTGGCTTCGCGCAAGCCCAGAAGGCCGAACTGGGGGAACGGGTCGTCATCAGAGCCCAAGTCACGCATTATCCCGTTGCGCAAAGCTTGTTGCACTTGCTGCGAGAAAAGCGGCGTTGTTCTGATTTCTCCCAGCCTACCCTCGTTCTCGCCGTTCCCATTGATGCCCTTCGAGCCTGCTTGGAGCAGTTGCAGATAGCCGCGCGTCGCATTGAGATCTTTTTCCTCTCGACGTTTGTGAGACTCCAATAGTGACGTCGCAGCACTTGTCATGTAGTGGCCCTGACTGCCAGCAGAACCCATGAACGACGCGCGCTCAAGCGGAGTGGGATAAGAGGCGTTGATCCGTGGTGGGAAAGGAGGACTAATTGCGGTCGCGAGAGTTTGAGGGGTGAACATCGATGATCGAAAACCAGTCTAAAATAACTCGTTAGCACCTTATAGAGAAGTCATGTGTCGATAGTACATACTGTGGCTATTCCTTCACGGGCGAAGCCGGGGATTCCGGCCTGCCCGAAGATGAGGCCCGAGGGACTATGCTGCGGAGCAAATGCGGACGATGAAAAGGGATTTGGTCTGAATGCATCATTTTCGCTTCCATTCGGCGTAGAGCTGGCTCCTGGAGGCGAAATCTCACTAGAAGCGGCGGGCGTGGTGTTGCGGTCATCCATTCTTGCGGGCCTAGCAGGCGGGCTTGAGCCGAGAGACAGCGATCTGTTCAACGAGACAGTGAGCACATCCAAGCAGGGGACAGGTGGTGTGGATTCAGAGGCATCGCCCATGGTTGTTCCTTCCCAAGTATTGCGCTCTTACCTAACTGGGGTCGATGTAAACTTCGAAAGTTCGCAACAGCAAGTCAAATGAGTTGCTCTAAGTTGAGAAGATGCTGATTGCTGGACCAAAGGTGGCCAGCATAAGGCAATTGCTGGAGTTGAAAGAACACGCAAAGGAAGCAGTTTGGAGCAAAGCAATAAAGACAGAAAGACGATTGCAGAGGAAGTCATGCCTTGTGATTCTATAAATCAAAACAGGGCAGTTAATGTGTGGCCCCGTGTGGCTAGCAGACCTCGGCGAGCGCGGCAAAGCTTCATGATGTCGTTGTCGGCTAGCCTTTGGGATTCTTTCAATACCTCTCTCTTGCTGGAGTAGGTTCACCACCGAGACCAGTCTGAGGGACACCGCTGCTCAAATTTCCTACTCCTCCTGAATGTGCGCCAGCACCAGTCGTGGTGCCGCCAGCAGTTCCCTTTGTTCCAGAAAGCCCCCCTGTCGTAGGCCCTGTTGCGGAACCAGCGGTAGTGGAATTGCCGAAATGCTGGTCGGCAGCTTGCATGTCTGCTTTACCCTTTTCCTTGACTGCACGGTTGGCTGTTTCTCCTTCCCTTTCATCAAAAGCAGTGTCGATAGATTCGTTGACGGTGCCTCTTATGGCGTCGCCTGCGCCTTTGACGCCCTTAAGGGCTGACTTGACGTCGTTGATAACCCCGTGTGTTTTCTCTTGTGTCCGGTCGGCCATCTTGGAAGAGCGGAAAGAATCGAGCGAGAATGATCTTGGTTATTGGAGAAGATGATTTAAGTTATGGTCAAAGGTGAACAGCAGAAGACAGACAATATGGGAAGGACGAAGGCGAGATCTAAAACATGTTTGAGTCTCCAGAAGACAAAAGGGACTATGACGTCGCACCGGGAAATATACCCGAGTATATCCGACCAAAAGCGCTCATTGGTTGGGCACCACCAGGGGCCAGTTGTCTGGTACTGTGGTAGGTGCTATAGTAGACTTGTCATATTGGTGATGGCATTCACCATATACCAGGTATCTGGACCACGTTCAAAGCTGCGGCCAGAGATTCTTTAAGACAAGGAGGCCAGCATTCAGCGGAAGATGGTATAAAGCAGTGCTTGTTTCATTCCTGCCATGGTTTCCTATGACCAAGACCAAACTATTAAGTCATCGCTTGCGACATACTGCGCTTGGGACCAGGCTTTGGCCCTTGTCGTGCACAAGTGCTTCGGATGATATACGCCGGGACATTAAAGCAAGAATCATCACAGCCACACCAATTTCATCATCCTCTCAAGACGGGGCAACGCATTAGAAAGCCGGACAGTAGGTAATCAGCTAGCACGGAATACACCCTTGCTTCACATGAACGTCTCACAGGTCGGATTGGACGATAAACAACAGAACCCTGAAGGACATCATGGCAGGCACAAGGCTTTTCACTACCCCTGAGACCGGAGCTTGAGCAGAGGTTTGGTCTTCTTTGCTCTATCCTGATGACAAGATGCTCGATATAACCCCCTTATTCATGACTGTGTGCTGTTCGTAGACCGACCAAGAATATCTGTTGACAAAGGGGCACCTAGGGGCAGGTACAGAGGAGATTAATAATAATAAGGGTGGCCAGCTGCCCGCTGAAAGACAGATATCGTCACGTGGACGGGAGGGTGACGTAAAGGCCAATCTCGACCTTCGGTGGGTTATTCTCGCTGCCTCGGCTTTGCCATATGAGGCCGTAGCAGTTGCCGGTGTAGCGGTTCTTACAAAGTCGTATGAGCACAAAGTCAACACCTAGTAGCTGGCTGGAAGTAGTGAGGAAAACTTCGTCACTTTAGATGACTAGACCCTTCAAGGTGAAGATATATCCCTGACTCACCATCCACACGCGCGCTCCTGCAGAAGCAGTGCGAGATAACACTTTTCCAACGTATGATGGAGGGTGCGCAGCATATCTCATCCTCGAAGGTTACAAAAGCGCGTCGATCCGCCGCAAGAATCGCCGTCTCCTCTCGAGTGCTTTCTCGTCGCTTTTAGACAGCTTGCCCGTACTCACGAGAACCACTGATTCATTTCACCGTATCCGTACAGTGCTCTATCACAATTCCCTGTTATCGCGCCTGTGTCCTTTGCTGGCATTGACAAAGCAGCGTCCTGCACCGCCTCTGGACGAACGGATCGTCCATGTCACATATTATGCCGTCACACCAATCCAACGGAGTACAGGTCGATCACGCTGATGACTACTTCCATGACAATCCGCCGCCCAAGGCACTGGCTAATCACGAATCGTTGGCCCGAGAGTTCATCCAGTATCACTTGGAGAACTCGCCAACCCGAAAGATCGTTCTTGTCACGTCCGGAGGAACCACTGTGCCTTTGGAAAACCAGACCGTACGCTTCATAGACAATTTCTCGGCAGGCACTCGTGGAGCGACGTCGGCCGAATACTTTCTCCAAGAAGGATATGCGGTCATCTTTCTGCATAGGCAGTTCAGTCTTTTGCCGTACTCTCGACACTACAGCCACAACACCAACTGTTTCCTTGACTTCATGGACGAGTCTGATGATGGACGCGTTGTAGTTCGGAAGGAATACCAGGACAAGATGCGACGAGTCTTGCAGCAGTATCACCATGCGAAAGATAATCGACTTCTGCTACTACTCCCTTTCACCACGGTTAGTGACTACTTGTTCGAGCTGCGCAGTCTTGCCCTTCTCATGCAACCGCTGGGCAGCCGGGCCTTGTTCTACCTAGCCGCGGCCGTCTCTGACTTTTTCATTCCGCGTGAAAGAATGGAGGAGCACAAGATCCAGTCGCGTGAGGATAACTCTGGAGGCCAGGGGTCGGGGGCTAGTCGGCAACTGGTTGTCAACCTTGACCCAGTTCCAAAATTTCTCAGCACACTGGTGCAGTCCTGGGCGCCGAAAGGCAGCATGATAGTCAGCTTCAAACTCGAAACGAATCCGAGTCTCCTGGTCAGCAAAGCTGAACAAGCCCTCAAACGGTACCACCATGATCTGGTGATCGGCAATCTCTTGACAACCCGCAAGTGGGAGGTGGTCTTCGTCACGCCGGACGGGGGAGAGCGATGGATACGAGTGCCTAAAGCACGCAGATCCAAAAGCATTTCAGGGGTCGAAGAACTGGTGGGAAAAGCAGAACGCAAGCATGCATTAGAACCCGTCGACCTGGAGGGGGGCACAGTGACCGAGGGCATGGAAATAGAGTCTCTGATCGTGCCTGAATTGTCTCAAATGCATGCTCAGAGGATGGCACAGCAGTGAGACCTTAATGAGAAAGCAGGAAGGACAAGCAAGATTCGATGACATAGTGACGAACAAAAGATGTATCAACATGCAGAGTCAAGCAATATCGCCGTCGGTGGAGGGCCTTGCAGCTTGCATCTTATACGCCACCTCCTGCATCTGCTGGCTAAAATGGGCAGTATGAGGCCACTGTCGGACTCCGAATGCTCCGGCAACATCGCAATCGATGCAGGGCATCGTGTTTCCAGACGCCGCCGACCAGGCCATGCATAAGTACATCTGCATTGGAGAAGATATCATGCATTGAAGGGTCTTCCAGGGTTATTTGTTATTCCAAATCTTTCATCTCGATGAAACAGGGCCCTAGGTCAATCGACTGCGATCATGCGGCGGTGAAGGTCTTGTATTCGTCGGGTAGCACTTTCGTCGCTTCGGATATGCGAAAGCTGTAGGGTGGAAATGGGCTAAGGGTGACCGGGCCTGCTTTGCGAAAGTCCATTTGCACCGAGCAGAACCGAGAGGCGACGGGCATTGCAAGCTTCGACTGCGCAGGAGATGCGGAGAGTGCTAGAGGCTTGAGGTTCCTCCTGTCAGGAATGCCTCCGAGCATAAAACATGTTTAATTTGTTATTAGGCGAGACTCCTCGTCCCGCTTCTTGCATTCGACGTCGGCGCATGCACTGAGTGCATACCTGGTAGAAGGCTAACAGTCGGACAATGTTTGGTGTAGATCTAGGTGTAAGTGACGTGTGCACTGAACCCTTTGGGCTACTCTGCTTGAGACTGCGCGGGGGAGGAAACGCTAAACGCAGCTTGGGCCCGGCCTCCCAAACCCACGGGATTCCCAGTGCATGATCTTGGATACGCCTTACTTAGCTGGAGGCTAACAACCCTTCAACCTCTCTAGTCTCTACGACAGTCTGTTCTTCCTGTCCTTCAAATCATGCCTGGAAAGCTTTGTTACCGAGTCCAACAAGTCTCAACCAGCTAACCAGACCCCCGCGATCTGAGGAGCCAGTTCGGCGCCCTCGCTTCGCTCCGTCCATCGACTGCGATCGAGCCCCTTCGGGTGTGCTTATCATTTGGGACAGATCTCCTGTTCTCTTTTCAGCCCTGGCTTTAACTACCACCGACCCTGACCCCGAGCTCCGGTCCTTAGATGTCTCCGCAACCGTGCTCTCCAGCAGACGTGCTGAGTCCTAGAATGAGGAGTCTGCAAGCCATGGTTACCCTAGGGTCGGCAAGCTGCGAACAATGGATTGGACCTCCGGACATTAGGCCACTCCTGGTTCCAGCACCCCAGTTCAGTTGCATAGCAGGCGGGATGGAAGAGAATTTTGCAAGAGTCGGTGGCGTCAAAGCTGGGCTCTGGACTGCCAAACCTAGCATAGACGACTTTCCAAAGGAGCAGAACAGTAGCACACGGCTGGACAGAACAGAGAGGCGGGAGCCCGTTATGGTGGTGGACTCGTAGATCTGGTTCAATCACGGCCCTCTTTCTCTCATTCTCTCGCACCCTGGTCCCTGTCTAGGCTTTGCTTCACTTCGTGTCGTAGGTTTGGGGAACCGTTTGACCTGACTTTGACTTGACATGATGCGCGACTGCAGCTGGCTCGCTTTTTGAGTCGCCCTTCGTTGATATCTCAAACCCGAACCGCTCTTCTCACTTCGCTTATTGCTACACCATCGCTTTGCTGCCTGCGCTCACTGACCTGCCCTCGGCGATTGTCGTGTTCAACTCTTTTCAACACAAGAACAGCACAGCGTCCAGAAACATCTTTAAATTCTCGCTTTGCTTCCGACTACTCTCGTTTACGCTGTGATCCGTCAAGCGGACGCCTACACTGCCGCACCATACTTTATTCCTTCACATCAACCTCAACTCACCTCACCTCATCTTTCCTGCGCCCAGCTCCATCCCCGGGACGAATCTCACAGTGTTCGATTGAGTCGACACCTGCCTGCCCAACCGCCACCGCTGCCTGCCAATTGCCGCATATTGTTGACGTGGCACGGACGCCTTTGACTGAAAGCTTCCAGACCGGATCAACATAGCATACCCCACTGTACCCTTCCTTCTTGCTCCTGTCGGTCTCATTTCCAAACGCAGCGCAAAGGGCCCGACTCCTGCTCTTCAACGTTACACCCGCCCTCATCCAAGTTACTGGTGATTCAACATTTGCTTCGCCAGAAAAGGTCCTGCACCACGGAGCCGCCCAATAAGAAATGAGTCTGGATATAAGACCAGTTCCTTGATATCTCCCACTATGGCGGCAGTCGAGCGTTCTTGGCCATTGCTCGAGGACACTCAAATACCAACGGGCAAATTGTCCTGGAACTCCATTGACTCTGAAAGACCGGTTTGGCCATTTCCAGCCACCTTGATCGATGACGCCTCTTACAATGCAGCCGTCCTACAATTGGAGTTACCGACTTGCGAGGATGATTTAGACGATCGAGTTGCTACGGAGGCACAAAATCTCGGCTTGCTGCCTTTTGCAATTACTTCCGATGTTGAGCGTCTCACATATTCCTTCTCGACGGCCACGATTGCCTCCGACTCCGCGAGGCAGTATTCGGGCCCCTCCCTGTCGACTGCAGCAGTCTCCGGTACTTCTAGCGAACACCGCACTGCAACTCAGCCCTTCCAGGTACCCGAACGATCATCCACAGGCTCAGATGTATCCACTTTCCCGGCCGAAAGCGAGAGGAAAAGGCAATCCCCTCTTAGACGAGGCATCCAGAAGATGACTGGTTTCCGCAAGAAAAGATCTACCACTTTGAGTTCGCCCACGCTGACGAGCATCAGTAGCGATGCCGGCACTAACACTACTGAGGAAATGTCCGTTGAGGTCAAGAGCCCTTGCTCGATCAAATCCAGCAAGAGCTCATGGTCGCAACCTTTGTCCACCACCAAGTTCGGCTATGAACAAGCAATGTCGGTTGACGCAGATGCGTTGAAGCGAAGCACCGAATGCAAGGAGATGATGGATCTTAGGATGGCACAACTGGATGAGAAGGCTCGATTTCTGGAGTTTCAGGCTTCCATCATAGCCCAGCTTACTTCACAACGACAGAAATTGAAAGCAGAAAAAAGGCAACAGCATGAGCAGGTCTTAGCAGAACAATGCGCGAAGGTGAGCCATGCTTGGGCATTGATGGGTTTCCGCTGACGCTTTCAGAATGAAAAAGCTGTAGAAGTCCTCGAAGCGCGTCAACTCGAGGAGGAAATGAAGATGGAAAAGGAGCACGAGGTGGAGAAGCGAACTGTGATGGTCCGCCTTCGACATATGGAGGCATACTGCCAAAATCCCACGCCTCCTCCGACTCCGGTTGACGTTGCTTCTGTACGCCAGTCAACGGACTCGGCATTTCCGGAGCGCAAGGTCACGGACAAAGACTACCATAATCTTGCTCAGCAGTACCGTGAGCGTGATGCCATGGATACACTACACGCCGCAAAAATCAATGTCCTGCGAGGAAAACAGAAGAAAGCGGTTGAGAGGTTGATACGGAAGAAAGAGGGGGAAATTGAGGACTTGATAAAGAGGCAGGAAGAGGAGCTCGCAAACATTGATCAAGACTATGCAAACCAGGAGGCCAGTCTAAAAGTCGCTTTGAATGCGAAGCGTGCAAGAATCGAGGCACGATGGAGGACACAGGCCTTGATCGAACGGATCAAAATGGAGAAAGCTACTGGATTGAAATACGCCCCGCTGCCAGATGTTATCGCCATCGCCGACGATGTTCACGCTCCTGGTGTTGCTTTGTGACACAGTCACGACGTGGTAATTTGGAACCACTATTTTATTGGTATCGATTCCAGGGATGCTCCGAGGACATTCTGTTTTCACGAAGCGTATGGCGCAACGGGTTTCGCTTTAATACCAACAGATACCCCCGGCTATTACTTGTACATGGTTTATTGTATGACCACATCTGGTCTGTGGAGAGTGGCGATGAAGTACTGGCGGCAGGGACGGTCTACTGGACGAATGCTACGATAAGAACGGAAGAGACGTGGCTCGCATGAATCCCTGAAGCGGTCAGCAATGACAGTCATATCACAATAGCTGCGGGTGGCCTATGGTTCAAGATTGGTGGTAATATGGTATCGAGCTTGCTCTCTGATGGAGTGCTTCTACTGTAAAGTGGCAGGTCAGGAGAAGTCGATCATCAATGGTCTTGACCGGTAAAAGCACTGTATCATGCCATCAGTATCCCCCTGCCGATGAATGTCGACTTTATGTAGGGGCCTGGTGGTACAAGCTTTGGTGCCCTGAGCCAACCCACTAAATCGTCCATAGCGCCTACCTGTCGGTACGTACCTAGGTAAGGTACAGGTAGATGGTTGGTATTGATTATGGGGTACCCAAGCACTGTGCAAGGAATGCTCCTCAGTGTGATAATGCGTGTTATAGGCTAAGCTGAAAGAGGTAAGGTCCATATGACAATGGGAGACCGCTCTTGGCCTTCAAGTTCTTTCCAAAGGGACCAAGCAGTGGTTTGAGGCAGTCATTGCTACGACCCTTCAACATTGATGCCTTGCTGCCTTGCTGCGTTACAGCAAGACTATCCCTACGTGTGGCTATGAAGATCGCCAGCATGAACATGCAGAGGGGATGTGGAGTTGTCTGAGAAGCGCGTCTTGTCTTTCTTTGTTGTTGATTCGCAAGGCGGCTACCTGACGAAAGCAGATCAATGTCCTCTTCCTTTGTCCTAGGCATCTTCTGCATTTGGCAGCCTCGAGTTTTCGCCAGGAAGAATCTGCAACGATGGGCGGCTTCTATGCTGTTTCGTATCACTCACGGGAGTTCTCCTCCCCCTGCTCCATGCTACGAGCGCCTCCGCCTTGTTCCTGTACCCTTGGCTCTATATCAGCCAAATGTCCTCAAACACTGATTCATTTTGGGTGGTGACTGCCCCTTCACGGAATTGGGACAATATCCCTACCATTGACGTCTGCAACCACGAGGTGCCGTTACCTGCTTACTGGAAGATTGTCGATTTGTTAATGCAAGAAAAGTCCAGGAAAGATATAATCCAATCGGTCATTTCACACACCGGCTTCAAAACCCTCCAGGTCGTCACTGATGTCGTCGAAAGTGTGGCCGAAAATCAGCGACTCATGTCTCGCCGCTCCACACTGACAAACAGGCTAAGTGTGCCCTTCAAGAAGGCACACCGAGTTAGCGCATATCGAGTTGGTAGAAAGGAGAAGACCCACGATGTCGAGGCGGAGGAGAGTGCCTTAGGGGCAGCAGAGCAGCGCGAGAAAAGATTGCTTCAGGACGCACTTGCTATCTCTTACCAAAAAGAACAGTTGAAAGGCAAAGAGATGAGCGCAGAGGAGCGCCGGAGGACTGCCTCAGCCATTGACCATGAAATGAAACACGTCCTCAAGCTACATCAAGAGGCAGAGACCGAAATAAAGCATGCGAGGCGAATCACTACCACCAACAAAGCATTGCCGGTTTGACAGGCAGAAGCTACCATAGTAAGCCAGTACTGATGGCTCTACTGAAGCAACTGCCTGCAAAATTGTCTTGTCGCTGCTGGGGTTGACTCCTAATCACAGCTTCGAGGCAGTCACTTCTCTCGACTGCCTATCGCGGTGGTCGCAAACATGACTTGCAGCAATGCACTGCCATCCTCCACCATCCAAATATATATATACTAAAACATCAGAACTATCATTCTTCCTTCCTACCATCATCTTCGAGTCATTCCACCCATCAACCCTGGTCTGCTACTGCCGGAACGCCAACCCACCAAGATGGGGAAGGAAAAGGACTCCTACTTCGACGAGAACGCGGAGCTGGAAACTGAGATATTGCATGACCGCCGATGGCCACGTATCCGTGCACTAAAGACCGGTGAAGTGATCAGCGTTGGTATGGCGTCAAGAATCATGTACTTGATTGCGCACAAGCATACTGTGGATTGTATCACTTGCCATTTCAAGGAAGAATTCAATCGCGAGATTGAGCAGGACACAGTTACGGCTGTGCTCGAACGTGACATCGATGTGACTGATGAACTCCTTCCCAACGGCGAGATTGTGGTTCCTACTCGGCGCCCTGCAATTGATGCACCAGGCTATGTCAAAGGTCATGTTCTGCCGGCCGGAATTTACTGGGAAATCATCAATAGCAGGAGCCATTCCCCTGAGATCATTGCCGTCTTGGTCAAAGAGCGCTGGGGATTTACTGTCAGTCAGACCACCATCAGGAAGGCTCTGAACGATTGGCTGTGGCAACAGACACTGAGTGGTGCTCCTGCACCTCTCGATGCTCGTCCAGAACATGATGGCCGACTTCTGAGCGAATTGCCTTTACGCCGGACCGCTGCAATGAACAACCGCACCTCATTCTCGAACGACCCCCCACCTGTATATGAGCCGAGGCGAGTCATTCGGGGCATAACACTACGACATCCCCGGGAAGTCAACTCGATCGATGGTCACCAGTTTCCATTCTTTCCACCCGGACAGGAGCCACCTGCTCCCCGTTACAATGAAGGAGTGAGGCCGCCGTCCTATCATCGTCTTGACAATGTCGTTCCGCATACCCAGAACGAGCCCTCATTGCTCCCAGTTCCTCGGATCAGCGTCACCAACAGTGGGCCAAATTCGCCGCAGGCCAGCATGACGCCTCGCTCGGTTTCCAACTTTGTCACTATAACGACAGATACGAAAATTCAGGACTGGTCAGAGCCATCATTTGCCAGCTTTTCCCGGTCCAACGTGCTTGATTACCTTGGTCATGGTTTTCGTGGCGTTACGGTTTACCCCCATGGCCTCCACGAGCCGGTTACTCTTGACTATGGTGGCTACCATATGATAAAAAGATATATGATTCTAAAGGCAATCGTACGCCGGCGTCCGTTACGACTTGCAGACCTGTTTCCGGAGCATGTTATCAATGCAGAGGGCGAACTCAGCAATCGCGGACAGCTTCTCTGGTTGTTCCTTGACCCGATTTTTACCGAACTTGGGATGAGCACCTGCGCCTCATCCCGCAAGGTTCTGTTGGACTTTTCAGTCCAAGCAAACTTGGGTGGACTCGCCTTCCTGATCAACCATATGAGACTACGCAGAGGGCTTCCAGAGGTTACTGAAGGCGGAGCAGATGCACTGGCTCAGGCTGTCATTGATGAGCTACATTTGAGCGACAATATTTTCGTGATGCAAGCTCTAGAGGCCTACCAACCGGACTCCACGCGGACGTGTTCCCGCTTACAGAACTTGGTGAGTGACATACAAGCTCGGAGAGAAGCACAAACGAAAGTGCAGCTGCATTATGCCTCCCATCCTGTGTCTGGCATGCCCGGGCTTATAGGACCTAGCATGCAATCCAGATCTGTAGTGCGTGTGGAGGATGACACAGAGCCGGAGCTGTCAGAGCCAAAGCTGAGAGAATATCGAGAAGGGCTCCTACACTCCAGGATGCTGGCCTACTCGGCCATCGAGTCCACATCAGTTGAGGGCTTCCAGATGCGCAAATCCCTGGTGCAAGATCGCATTATCCGAGGTATGCGCGCAGTTCAGCCAGGGACAGGAGCATACTTTCAGCTAGAAAATGCTCTCGATCACTTTCGGGCCATGACTCTTCACTCATTACGACTACGGTATTCATCAGATTGGTGGGCAGCAGTTCTTACCAACACTGCATTGGCCATTGCGGGAAGGTCCACCACTTCGCATATGTGGATGCTCATCCCGGAGCTTCCAGATCCAGCCATGCCAACACCGACATTGGCAGAGTCTGCGGTGGCAGCTGGGACATCAGGTCACACTGTCTCAACTCCCGAGTCGAATGAGCCGAATACGATCACTACAATCATACCTTATCAGGGAGAGTTTCGGCTGGAGATTCATGAGCACAACCTCCACCGCATGCGCACGTGGAATGCAGAGATTCGGCACTGGCCTACCGATTTGGAACAACTCTTGAGACTACGTGGGGAGTTCCTGCACAACCGCCTGCAGGTCCTTCTACGACTACATGGACGGGAACTGGTACACGGCACGAGGCAGGAATACGAGTCACTGGCGCCTCTGATTGAGCAGTATGAACACGAGTTTCACACGCTCCGTGAGTCAGCACTCCAGCTCGTAGACCCATCAACTCTTGCTGACGATGGGACAGCCTCGGCCCTCACTCAGGAAATCAACCGCTATGAGTCGGTAGTGTCTGAATTCGAAGGGGTTTATGCTCGATGCTACGGATCTTCTGTTGCTCCCAGGCTTTCCTTCACAGCGACAGAGTCAGCAATCAATGGCTTTCGCTGGGAGTTGAGCCGAGTCAGAAGATGGGCCAGAAGATACCGTCAAGCCCCACTTGATGGCCATGAACTGGCTGAGATGGCCGCTGTAGCGGAGGCAGCCGTTACTGCCTTACACATCGAACGTATGCGGTTGGAATGGTCAGCAGCTGCATCAGTGGAACCGGTCCTCGACGAGCATGAACCAGCTCCAGACGCTGCGTTACCAACCTCGGAGCAGATGACTGATGAACAACCGGAAGTGGACCACGAAGAGTTAGAAGCAACCCTCCCTGATAGAGGAACTGGAATGGCTAACAATGAGCAGGGACTGCCGTCTCTGGATTTCGACTCGGCCGACGAGCACCATCAAGAAGCTGAGCAGCAGAACGAAGGCCACATCAGATTCGGCAGTGGTCCAGAAGAAGATCCAAGACGCCGTGCCGCCCGACGGCTTACACTATATCCAGCCGATAACCCTGTGCCTTCCCGACCAAGCCGGACAACTGTTGCACCCCGCCGCCCTGGTTTGGTTAGACACATTGTGAGTACCTTTGCAAGACGTCGTGGAAGTGGTTCTCGGCCTTCTCACTCTGACAATCATCATAGTGACACTGAGAGACCCCCGTCAATGCAGACCGTTCGCGGTCCAACTCGCCAGCGTCGCTTGGGATCAACGGTGCCAGGCACTATCGGCGTACCACCTGTGCCGCGCAGACCAGTGGACCCTGTTGTGATGGCCCGGATTAGGAACCAACTCCGGAACCAAGATCTGCGTACTGCCAGGCCTTCAATCTGGGGGACCAGAACAGACACCGCTGCTGGCACTAGTGCTATGTCTAGGCCTCCAGCTCGCCGCCTTCCCATGCTGACGATGTCTGCCAATTACTTCCACCGCGCCTTTTCGAGGGAAGGAGGAAGGCCAACTTGAATGCGCATCCATCCGCACGGCGCAGCAGCCAGGCTGATCCAGCAAAGCACGATCACAGCACTCCCGGTAAGAAGGCTCCTAGGCCTGCAAGCTGCAGATTCACAAAATATTTCCTCATCTGGTCAAGTGGGATTGCCACTCGATGTGTAAGTCTCAAGTTGAAACGGACCTATCCCTCGTGCATGGAAAACGCGTTACGCTCCGGTTTCTGCACGGGTGACTATGCCGGTACGTTTGCGAATGTCTTGTCGTAGCGACTCTAGGGAGGTAGGTCCGGTCAGAGTCTTGTTAGGGTTTCGGGATTGGCTCTAACTGATGTCATTGATAGTGCTCAAGGCTGGTCCTGGATCAGTCAAGTCTGGCGATCAGGGTGTCGAATCATTACTCTACCGGTCGTAGAATCTTTAGAATAGAGATTAATCGAATTGATCCGAGTGAATCAGCCTTCTGATCTCCTTCTCTTCTTTCGTGATATGTTCGTGTTCCTGTGCATGCTCAGGCTATCCACCCGTTCCAGACGCTCACCCAGATCGCGAAGCATGGGATTCCGGTCCATCAGTATGCGCTCTTGATCTCGTAAACGCTCATTCAAACCGATGACCACCGCTTTCTCTATCCGGCCTTGGCTTGTGATTCGGAGGCGTCCAACACGGCCATCGGTCCAGACGATCCGAACCTGGCGGGCGTCGACACTTACAGAGGAAAGTTCGCGCACGCTGAAGAGCCCTACCATTTCCGGTGAGGATTCATCATCGTCCTCTTCGTCGTGGTCTTCGTTGTCATCCTCCTCGTCACCGCGGTCTTTAGAATATTCGCCCTTGTCGCCACTCCGTCCTTTTGCAACAGGTTCCGGTATCTCCAGCTCTTCACGCAACAGCTCAATTGCATCCTGCCTCAGTCGCCAAGACACAAGGTCATCTCGAACCCTCTCCACAAGGCCATGTAGATCCTGCGTGACTGCTTCGCCAAGGACCATGGAATCCTCTGAGCTTCCATACCCTTCGTCCAGAAGCGGCAAGTATCGCTTCTCATAGTCCTGCAGCGGCACCAGCGCAGGGATGGTATGGCGATGGATCCGGAGGTCCTGGCTAGTCCCATCCCCGTTCCCGTTCCCGTTCCCGTTCCCGGGCGAGGTTCCGGTCCGTATACAGAAGATATAGTAAGGTTTGTCGAAGCGGCCGGTGCGATCGCATATGTCGATCCGGATTCCTAGTAGGGGGTTCTTCTCCTGGACTTCGGGGCTGGGGTCTTGGAAGGGAAAAGACGTTATGCCGAATGCGAGCCGGTGGATATTGGCTTGGGAGTGTGTTTTGGAGGCGGCGAGAACAGGCGTGACTTCTACGTTATTGTCGGTTTGGAGTTGGGATAGGCGGGTTTGAACCGATGTTGATGAGAGGAGGGTTGAGGCTAGAAGTTTCCGCCGTTTGGTCAGGGCTTGGACTGGATGGTTTCAACAAGTGTTAGTTAGTGATCTAGGCACGCTTGAATGAGTAGGTGAGGTATGGTATGCTATGGTATGGTGTGATAAGGGTTTATACGGGGCGGTGGCATACTTTCTGCTCGGACTGTTGCGATTTCTTCGTCCAGCGCCGTGTCGCTAGTTGTCTCGGAGAGTGACTTGTTTGATAAGGACGGCGGAGGGGACGCTGCCAGGGCCATTTTGATGTAAGCAATAGGAGGGTAGGCTGGTAAATTTCGCGCTGGTCCGCTCTTCCTGCGAGGTCAAGGGCAAAGAATACTGACGAAGATTACCATAACCTTGCTCAGCAGTCTACGAACGTCTACCGAGGTGAATAATGAAGAGCCATTTCGCGCGAAACGCGTCCGCGATAAGAAGACGCGTCGCTTATCGGCGGTCACGTGCCTGGCTAGGGGTTTCGCGTGTTTTAGTGGCTCTCTCAAACAAAAATTGCTAGAGCGATAGTACGGGGGACCACTTTGGAGCCACCTGGCGCATCCCCAGCGGTCGTGAGATAGTACGACAGTACCAGAGATCCCAAGTTTATATCGATCATCATGTCTTTCTCATCTTGACTGCCCACTGGCGAGGAGGAGGGGAAACCTGAATGGAACCATTCTCCTTGTGAAAAGCAATTTTTTTCTTTGTTGATCCGTGGTGCCCAGGCCGTTTACTGCTGTTTTGTCACTGGCCACTTGGTAGAGGACACAGAGTCCTTTTCCCTATCCACCCACTTATTACACTCGTTTCGCCGCATGGATGCCTGACTCCATTGCCGAACCTTTTACATTTCCACTTTACAACAGGCGTTCGTCCTCCGTAGACCATCCCGTCCTTCCTTACCACCAAGGTCAGAGCAGAAACAGCCCAGACGAACAGCACCGAGTTTCAGGCCTTTCCCCGTCGCGCGAGATTGAATTGAACGAATTTCCGACCCGACAAAAACATCCCGCCGGATCTACGCAGTACCCAAGTCCTGTCGCATCTAGCCAAGAGGAGGAGGACTCTGATATAGAGAGTTCGGAACGAGACCACCTTGTCGTCGAAGGGTCCGAGGTGCAGATGAAACGCGGCAAATCCAAGAAAAGCAAAGACAAACGATCGCCTTCGCGGCCCAACTTGCGCATTGAGACCGACCAGAACGGCCATGTGGATAAGCAGGCGAACGGTGACATGGGTTCGCATATCGAGATGAGGCGGAAACACGTGTCGAGCGACGATCCCGCTGCCAACGTCTCGAGGATCATGAGCAGAGAGGATTTCACCCTCGACAATGAGCCGCCGCAGACGCCGCAGACACCGGGGATGGTGAACACCAGCTTCTCGAATCTCCCCCCCAAAGATAAACGAAATTTCTTGTTACTTGTGCTGCTGTATTTCCTCCAGGGGATTCCCATGGGCTTGGCCTCGGGGTCTGTCCCATTTCTCTTGAAAAGTTACCTTTCGTATGGGCAGATTGGTATTTTCTCGCTCGCCATATACCCATATTCTTTGAAGCTGCTGTGGAGTCCGATAGTGGACGCGGTCTGGAGCAAACGATTTGGTAGAAGAAAAAGCTGGATCACACCTATCCAAACCATCTCTGGACTGTCGATGATCTACCTCGGGGGGAAGAATCGATACCATGATGAAAGCTGCCGGAGAGGATGACGGTGCTGGCGTCTGGGGGTTTACTGGCTGGTGGTTTCTGCTCGTCTTCCTCTGTGCTACTCAGGACATAGCAGTCGACGGTTGGGCCATCTCGCTTTTGTCGATCCAGAACATATCCTATGCTTCGACGGCACAAACGGTCGGTCTCACGGCTGGATCTTTCCTGTCACACACCGTCTTCCTGGCTCTCCAAGCCCCGGATTTCGCCAATGCTTGGTTCAGAAGCGTGCCAAAAAGAGTACGGCTTGCTAACCCTCGGCGGGTACATGAAATTCTGGGGTTGGGTGTACATCCTAGTCACGATTGGCCTGGTTGCTCTGAAGAAAGAGGACAAGACCAATGAGCGAGACGGCATCATGGAGGTCTACCGCAGCATGTGGGCTGTGCTCAAACTACCAAACATTTTGATCATCATTGCCATTCACCTAATTGCAAAACTGGGCTTTGTGACCAACGATGCAGTCACCAACTTGAAATTGCTCGACAAAAGGTTTGGCCAGGCTAATATGGCCTTGGTTGTCTTGATTGACTTTCCTTTCGAGCTGAGCCTAGGATATTACGCCGGGAAATGGTCGACAGAATATACACCCTTGAGGCTATGGTGTTGGGCATACGTGGCTCGACTGTTGGCGGCCGTGTTTGCTCAGTTCACCATCATGATCTACCCAACTGGTCTTGATGAAGCCGTTCCATTATGGTACATGCTTGTGGTCATCGCCTCGCATGTCTACTCGACCTTCATGAACACCGTCATGTTCGTCGCCGTGTCTGCATTCCACGCCAGGATTGCCGATCCCGCCATTGGAGGTACTTACATGACGTTGCTGGCCACGTAAGTTTTTTGACTTTTCTTTTTCGCCTATAATATCCAACGCGATCTTTACTAATTCATGGTGTTTCCAGTGTCTCGAACTTGGGCGGGACGTTCCCGAAATTCTTCATCCTCAAATCCGTCGACCTCTTCACCAAGGCCACCTGCTTCCCGCCTACGGATCCGGATGCTTTCACCAAATCTCATCCTGATGTCTCGCCTATTACGAGTTCGTTCAGTTGCGCTTTGGAGGCCGACAAGAACATATGTCTTAAGGGTGGCGGCACCTGCGTTATACAGCGGGATGGATATTACATCACGAATGTGGTTTTTGTGATTATTGGTGCGATTTTGTTCTGGACATATATCGAGAGGAAAGCACTCGCGCTGCAGGCTTTGCCGCTTCGTGCCTGGAGAGTGCAAGGGGACTACCGACAGGTTGCGACCAGTTGAGGCTCTTATGTCGAGTCGCATCCCCCGAGTAAGGGGTATCATGGAGATTCACTAGAAAAGTAGATTTCCATAAAACCGAAAGAAAAGCAAAATATGTGAAAAGCGTATACCTATCTGATATGTTGTTCTTTTTGGCCGGGCCTTGCTGGAACAGCGTCTCTTCGTGTTTCCTTCCCTTAGAACTCGGCTCCTGTGAGTGACACTTGTCAATATATATTCTTCAATTCAATGGTTAGGATATTTGGCATGCCGGCCTTGCACGTGATATCGAAAATATCCTTCGTCACGTGCAAGGCTTGACAACTTCATGACTAGAATGGCTGTTAAAGAGTTCCATTCCTTGACTTATTCGATCACATCATTCAGGGCAGACAAGTCATTGCGATGCGCGATCCTCCTGTATGCAGCAAGAGTGGGATGCCAGAGTGACGGTTGCGGTGTTCTGAGAAAGGGAGCCCAGCGTCTCTATCCTTACAAATCCGCTCCGGCACAATAACACTTTTTCTTACTCAGTGAACTACGATATCGGCATCGAACAAGACACTCACACTCACTGAGTTCGACGACACAAATACATTCACCACAGCAGTAGTGTTCATCCGAACAGATAAGCCACGCCTTACAGCATATCAGATCTGCTCCGCTCAAAGTCCCGGCCTGGCTCAAGTAAACCAGGGCATAGCATACCAACATCTACGATCTCAATCACTGCAACACGACCAGCACGCAACGTCAAGTCATGGACGAACCAGGACAGCAACGACTCCTCTCAATGTCTCAATCATCACTCAAATCCAGTCCTCCCGCATCATCGCCCTCAACCACAGTGACTACACCAGAGCAATCGGCCGGCGAAGACGACGACATCTGGGACACGTCGTCAGACTACCACGGTCATGATGACGCTTCTCATCACGATATCGGCCTTGAGTCTATGGGGTTAGGCTCTGCCTCAGGATTAGCCTCGACCTCAGCCGAGCCTCTACCAAGGTCTCGGCGCGGTGGCGAAATCCTAAGTGACGTCCCTTCTCTGCGGAGGCAGCATATGACGGATGGATATCGCGAAGGCCTGGGCGTTGGGAAAGCCCGTGTCATGCAGGACGGGTTCGACGCTGGGTATCCTTTTGGTGTGGAGCTGGGTGGACGTGTTGGGCGGGTGTTGGGGGTGTTGGAGGGGATTGTGTCTGCTGCTGCTAGTGCCAGTGCCAGAGCTGGTACTGTTGGTGTTTCTGGTGGTGGTACTGGTGGTGGTGTTGGTGCTGCTACTGCTACTGCTGCTGGCCCTGCTGGTGGTTTCAATATCAGGATGAGTGCCAGTCAGAGCGTTACTGGAGGCACAAGGAAATCAGCAACAGGCAGTCCATCCCAGGATATTCCTTCTTTTGGTCTTGTGTCCACCTCTACTTCCACTTCCACTTCAAATGCGGGTGATACCACGCACTCACCAGCAGATACTGCTATTGACGTCCACTTCGTCCGCAAACTATACGAGCGGGCAAAAGAGGAGCTGAAGATCTCGGAACTCCTCAAAGTACTGGATGACGCGAAGATTGCTGAAATGCAAGATCCATACCGAAGCCGAAGCCGAAGTCAGGATTCCCAACACCCAGAAGATGCCGTCTCTACGGATCCAGTCAGGCAGGATGACTACTCACTTGAAGACGCACAGAAAGGAAAGGAGTCAAGTCATGCCGAAGAACCCCGCCACGGTCACGGCCGCAGCCACGGCCACGAAGAAGATCCCGTTATCCCACTCCCTCAAGAAATCGAGACCGTGGTAGCTAAATGGGAGAGAATCGTGCTACGCAGCTTGGGTTTGAGTTGATATGGGTTTCGGTGCGTCTCTGCGCCGAATTGCACAGCTCAGCTCGGTTCAGTTCGCTGCAGTGGGCCAGAGTTACGACGAGCTGGGTATATTGGCCTGCTTAATCTGGTCTGCTCGGGTCTCGGTCTTACCGTGTCCATCAAAGAAGACAAACGCGTAAACATGTTCCACGACAAGACCGCGATTGGCACCAGACGGCAACACACGCGCAGAGATACAGTACCGTAGCAGAGACAGGGACCTGCGACAGGTAATATTGATATATCCATTTTCGACGTCGAGGATATTGTGATATGTTGACCTCCATTATCGACCACAACGATATTCGGAACCAAACCAAACCAAACCCAAACCGAACCAAACCACCCTGTTCTTGCATGGCTAATCCACTACTTGAGCGACTATGCTCTACCTTTCCTCTGGACAGGCCATCCGGCGGACGGAAAGTGAAACGTCCATTGACCATTGAGCCAGCCTGACACTGGCTTACCGGTTCCTTGTCAAGAAGGGACTGAATCATTCATCCACTGACAAGACGTCCACGTCCTTAACTCATCCATCCACTGACAAGACATCCATGTCTATGTCCTTGAATCATCCATCCCACAGCACAACCGCCAATCGCATCAGAGTTACAGTATATTAGGGAGAATGACCTCGCTTTTGACCATCACCATCTCCATCTCCATCATCATCAGAAATCGGCACAGGTTAGCACAGGCTGACACAGTCCTTCTGGGCCGAGTTGAGACCTTAGTACTTACCTGATAGCCACACGCATGCATGCCTGGGATTTGCCATTTCTCATGCCATTCTCATGCCATTCTCAACCAAATCCAACCCAAACCCCAACTTCGATATTGTCGCTGGAATGCCTTGCCTGAACGACTACAAGTTGCAGATTCGAGGTCGAGGTCGAGGTCAAGCTTGAACCTATACTTTAAACTCCGGAGAGAAGGGGGAAAACGCGGCGGAAAAGAACAGAACAGAACAGAACAGACAAAGGGGCCCACGACTTCACCCCTGTCACCAACCAAAGGTGAAGTAAGTAGGTAGGAGAGAAAAGAAAGCAAGCAAGCTGCTAAAAGGAATGGGTTAGGCGTCCGTGAGGAAAGGGATTTTGTTGCGCTGCGTTGCGCTGCGTTGCGCTGGGGCTACGTTCATCCTGAATAGCGTTAAAGTACTTGGACAATGAATCTAATGAGTTTCAAGGTATCAGACGGAATGGATTTTCATAATATGGGTTCTGAGACCAAAGACCACACACACAGTCTTGATTTTCTGCAATTCTTCCAGGGAACGTGATAGCAAGGGAAATCAATCATACTTAGTACTTAGTATCAGAGAATCGTCAGACAGGTCAAATAGTCTGTTCTTTGATTTGACTTGATTTGATTTCATTTGTTCGAGCTCGTACTCGGTCCTCATAAGGCGACGCGAAGGCGATTCTGTCACGACATATAGGACTGTTCTCTTCTTCAATTGAGTTCATATCCCATGTCGCATCTCCCGTCGCCCGTCGCCCGTCTCCCATGTAATGTCATTTTCCTTCCTAGCATCCCATGCCCGAATCCCAGACTTCGTGGCCACAAATCAACAGGACAAACGACGGAGCAAAATACCAGATACCCACACGCAGGTGCACCGCACGGCTACATCGGCTCAATCACTAGGTCCGCCTACCCAGTCCAGCACGGCGCCCAGGACCACGACTCCCAACCCCCAGACCCCAGCATAGGCCAGGGCTCCAGGCAGCTCGACACCAGCGACCGTGCCCCACACCTGCACAATAGACTCTATGACCACAATGGTGGCCAAGAATGCGGTGCGGCGGATCAACTCCTTCTGGCGAGCGGTATACCAACCCCAGAGGTTATGGTAGACGTGAGCAGCGAAGGATGCAGTGGCTGGGTCGAACGGCACCGCTGGTGGCACGACAATGACATTCCCAGCAGCAGTGGAGGGCGCGAACAGGAATTCCATGCACGCCACGCCGGTAGGTAATAGTGCGAGAAGGAGAGTCGGCAGACCCGATGGGCCGCGATGCGCGGGTTCGAGTGTGCGAAGGCCGGTGAAGTGCACAATCAGCCATTCTGGTAGGAATGTCGCGAACGACGCTTCAAGCAGCACGGCGAAGATGGTGGTAGCGAGCAAAGAGGTCGCAATGGCCGTGTAAGGGTCTGTCAAGATGGGGCGGTTCCGTAGGCTCGCTTTGGGCGCAGATGCGGGCTTATGGCTTGGTGAAAGTGGGCGGAGGAAGTAGTATGGTAGAGCATTTCCGACGATAGAAGAGAGGGTGGTTGTAGCTAGTGTGAGGGGGCTGATGTTGTAGAAGAGACCCAGGAGAATGCTTTGTGGGGTGTACAGCAGCAGAGATACGCTGGCGACATCGTATGCTAGAAATGCCAGTCAGTTCACACGAACACTCCGACAGAGATCACCTTTTAAGGGGTGCGGCATACCATCAAATCCTCTGAACCAGTATAGACTCAGTTTTGCAAGTTTCCATCCCAGCAGACCCACGATAACCGTTGTATCCGGCCGTCGCGAGATCAAGGCCAAATCTCCCGGTATGATGAACGACGCACCCGTCTGGCATGCCCCTTCTAGAACCGTGCTCAGCAAGATTGTCAGCGCAAACTTGCCGGCTTCCTGAGCTTTCTTGGACGTCGTGGGTTCGGCAGTCGGTTCAGCAAGGACAAACTCTGGGCCTGGCGGGGAGGTGGTTGACTGTGAACGTGCTTTGCGCGTCGTGATAGGCGAGGGTGATTTGAGGACAGGAGTCGCAGGAGGGAGCATGCTGCCGTTCACACCGTCGATGCCTGTGCTGCTGCTGCCGCCGGTGCTAGAGGCTATGCTGGCGGACTTCGAATGTCTGCTTCGCGGGGCCATGGTGGTTGCTGGTGGAGAATATGGCCGGCTCGTGTGCCTGCTTTGTGCGAGTAGTGGTGAGTTCGAGCAGGGCGTAGAGCATCAATTGAGTGTCCCGGTGTCCACGCTCGAGAAGGGGGAAAGCAAGGTGGGAGAGCTGCGACAGAATGCAGAGAGCTTTAACAGAGCGCGTGGGATGGGAATATTGGAATTGACAGATGGAAAGGGAAATGAAATGAAATGCTGTGGCTGGCAAACATCACAGCCTGTTCGCGATCGTGACGTGATTGGTCCGAGTTCTGCCCCGGGGTACTACGTCATGCCAGTCACGTGATTACGGAGTACTCTTCCGAAATTCCAAGTGTCTGACATGCGCCTTGGTAGCAATCACAATGCACGTACTGTGGTAAGGATTACAATGATGTTGTCAGACCTGAACTTTTAAGCAGAAGCAATCAATGTGTGGAGTTTACGACAAACATGTACCTGAGCACAGTCTACACATCAATTCAAAGACACACAGTTTGTAAAGAGACAATGGACCGGGAATGGCCCTTTGGTAAAGTACAGGAGGGTGTGAAGTCCGCTTTGCACATCCTCAAGGCGACTCATCAAGTTGTGAGTCAAAGGTCAGCCTTTCAGAACAGACACCATGCAGATGTCCATCATCAGTACCGGGCACCTAAAGGCATCCAAAGGCTGATCAGACTACCAAGGCTTCAATTCTCATTATGACGCTCAAAGAATCAGCCAACAATGAACTAAGGTCTCTGTTCGCCATCTTAAGCCGTGTCCATTTCATGAAAACAAAGCCCATTGATTCCGTTGCTGCAGCTTCAATGTCCACTTAACCAGACACTTCCATTCTCTCAAAGAGCAATAGAGTCCTTGCGCATAGCTTCTTTATCACTATCAAAGGCACAGCACAAGGGCATTGTACCCAAGGTGCATCTCTTTGTCGGCCTTCTGTTGATATGATCTCGACATTGCAGCGCTGTGAGCTCAGGTTTCAGCATGACCCTCCAAACAAGCGCGTAACCATGGCATTCAGCAACAAGAGAAGTCCTTCCGAGATAGATCTCAGCGATGCGCCTCCAGGTAAGCGCCTTTGCATTCGCGCGGCTAGCCCCCCAAACCTGACAGATCTTCCCAGCAGCGCTGATTGGCAGAACTCGAACTTCCCGCCGTACGACAAACCCAAGTTGGATCTCGTAAGTATTTTCACCTGCCTTATACCGTTTCAAGATGCCTTGCGCCAAGCTGGCGGTCTCACGGCTTATGACTACACCCGACTTCGGATGACTTGCCGGACATTTGCAGAGGCTTGGAAACCATTCCCTTACCATCCTCTGGAGCCTGACACCCGTGACCAGTATTTTGCAGGATTGAAGCCGGTGAAATGCGAGGAACTGGGCTGTGGCCGGGACTCCAGCTTTGTTGCAGTCCGCCGCTGTTACGGTAGGTACCATCCAATGGCGGGCATTCTTTCTGGGTGCAACAAATTCATCTGCATGCAATGCGTGTGGACGGCCCAACAAGAATATGTCCATCGCAAAGCACAAGCCACCGAGATGCATTACTGCCGTTCTTGCAGTCTGGACATCGAATATGACAACCCATACGGTCTGCCCCAGTGTAAATGCGTCTTCACCATGGACGAGGACATCAACCGCCAGCCCCTTTCGGAATGGCAGTGTATGGGATGCAGAGCTGCCTTCTATAGGCTTTTCGAGATGAGAGCCCGCAACAATCTCATGGAGCTCGAGGCAGAAGAACGCGTCCTTCCTCGTAACATCCACGTTCAAGCGGATGGTCCTGGTTTGGAGCGCTGGATCGCCAAACCAGGTATGAACAGGAACAACTGCCCTGGCTGCGGGTGCTGGTATCGCGCAGTGATTGAGTCATATCCACCAAGTCAAGATTCACCCGGCTCTCTCCCTCCTGGATTGTTGCGCCGGTGTATGGTGTGTCTAGATCAACGCAGCTGACAAGAGAGCTGAGTTTGGACTGTGTGTGAGTTGAAGGTAGCAAGGGTAGGTATTGTTGAGTCGGCTAATCGTCATCTTCTTCAGGGGGTTTATCGGGCTGGACCCTCATCTCGATAGTGCCAGTCTCGCGTCCCTTGGTATCCCTCGTAGTAAATGTATACTTTCCTCTTTGTTCGCCTTTCTGTTCAATCCAGAGATCCTTGAAGGTGAGTTCCTTGGTACGATTGAGACTCTCGATGGCCGAAATACGGTCCAGAGTGGCTTCCAGGTAATCGTCAAAGCCTTCTTCGGCGCAGATCTCCTTGAATGCGTTCATCATAGGCACGCTGTCTGCACGAACCATAGCTCTGCTGTCGATGGTGAAGATATTGTCGTGGTCGTAACTTTGGATAAAGTCAGCTCTGGTCATGATTTGGCGAGCTTGATAGAGCGGAATTTGCGGTAGGATGTGGCCTTTCTCGTCGTCGTAGTTCGTCTTCAGTTCCTTGTCCCGCTCGACCAGCGCTTTGGCTAGGACCATGGCTGCACTGGCGTATTTTTGTTGATCCATCACATCGTCATCCATATCTTCGCCGAGGATACCGCATCGGTTCAAGAACCAGGTCTTTTCGGATTCGTTGATCTGATGGCACATCTTGATCATGTCGGAGCTCTTAGCCACTCGACTTAGGAAGTTCACACGGCCGCCGACCAAATCGTAGACCTGTTTCAGTATTTCCGGATCGCGTTCCTGCTGGGGAAAGTATTTGGCTCGATATCGATCCAAGGCGTCTATGGCGCGGTCTTTGGTCAAGTCGGACACGGGAATGACCTCCATCCTCGTAGCGTAGCGTTTCAAGCGCTCATACACCCAGTAGTCGTCGGAATTGAATATCATAGTGATCAGATTCGACGCGGCCCACTGCTCGGCACGCTGCTGCATCAACTCGATCAAGTCATTTCCATCCTCGTCATCGCGGATCAGATGGGCACAATTGACAATGACAACAAGCGGCCCTTTCCGGCCGCTTCGTTTCTGCACCTTGTTGCGGTGAGTCAGAGCCACCTTTTCCAATTTGTTGAAGGCCCGCTCAATATCAAGCAAAGCCGTTGTGTCTCGTGGACCTCGGATGGAGAAGAGCGAACCAATGTAGTCTTCATGGAACTCATAATTCAGCGCCTTGCCCAGCCGAATACGAAAGATCTCCAGATCAGCGTGGGCTTCAAACATGGACACTCCTTCGCCGTCGATTTTTCGCATAGCTTCCAGAATCATGGATGATTTGCCGGTGCCCTTCTCGCCCACCAGAAGATAGTAGCGTCCCTTGGACTCACCGGTGATGATGGCATCAATTCTGGCCTGTTCAGGCCGTGATATCCAATCGTCATGCTCGCCTGCGGCCTGCTCACCGAGCGGGGCCTGTGGCTCGGGAGATGAGGCAAGATCCAGCACAGGATCTCCGGGAGCAAATGCCTTCTCAATCTTGCGCAAGACCAGCGTCTTGTAGTAGAGATGGTAAGAGTAACCAGCCAGACCGAGCACAGCTATGGAGGCGAAAGTGGTGGCGGCTGTTTCAAAGACTTTGAACATCGTGGGTCCAGTCCTCGATTTGGATTCCTGCCCTGACTTTGAGTCTCTGGAAGGCTCATCTTCCTCCTCCTGGTCGGGCCCCGGCAACGTGTTCGTCGCACCAATCTGGGATGAGGCATAACGTGTGGGCCTCCCGGCGGCCTTGACGCGGCCTCTCAAGAGCGAGGGTCCAACTCGCGCCCTGGCAAATATCCATCCCTGTATGGCTCTCATGACCCTGCGCATGCGCATGCGCTTGCTTTGACGGAACGCTGCGAATTGACGGTGGTGCGAACGCAAAAGTAGCCGATAAAACAACAACAACAGTTTTAAGGGCAGGACTGGTCGATAGAGCAAAAGAATGTCGGGGTTGAAATCCAAAGGAGCGATATGGACCGGATGTTGCAAGCAAAACTACAAGAAAAGGCCGAAGATGGATGATTGGGATGATAGAGACCATGAAGCCACCGACTGCTCAGCGCGGCGGACAACTTAAGGCGGGCAACCACGTGCCGCCAATGCTGGACATATTTAAGTGTCTTATAGGTGTGAATCTTGGGCTTGGGGGCTTAATTTCACCAATATCAGCGCCATTTCTGCCCAGGAGCACCCAAGGAGCTGAGTTGAGCTTAGGTGCTACAAATCTTTATTGATTAATGAATGGCTTTATCAAGCTGGTTGATTTCTCCCCGCAACTTCGCTCCTCACTGCGAGCATGACTAGAAAGGCTCCGTACTGTCTACGTAGTCGTATCGTGTCCTCGCAATGATTGGCATGCTCGCTGATAATGTAATCCGTCTGATACGTACTACGCGTAGGTGTGTGCGTTGCATTGTGCGTTGTGGATGTTCTCTGTCAGGGGCGCGGCGGCATCTCGGGCACCTCGGCACAGTCACTAAAGGCTCTAGGCGCCAACCGCTACATGGTATTTCGAATGTGTTTATTCTCAACTTCTTGACCCCGACCACTGTATCATGGTTGATTGACCAATTTGCAACAATCCTTTTCTCTGCGTTATCAAGCCGTCCTCGGTCGACGAACACTACCACCATACCAGTGGGATGCGGACCCGGTCGTGCTTGAGCCAAGGGACGAGTGAGCCATTTTCCTCAGTTCGTGCCTCATATCCGCTAGCTCCAAGACTAGAATGAACTGACACAGCATTGCACTGGCTCCATATCTCACAAACACCTTGAGCGCTTTCAGTGCGAGTAAGACAGCAAGCGAAGGTTTGTATGTTGACAGAACGGCAACTTCTTCTACCGTCGGACCGATGAACACCAGCACAGCAAGGGTGAGTCCAAGGAGCACTTGAGCAGACGCAAAGTTGGTCTGCATCGTGCCTGTGATCTTTGTAGAACACAGTCTGCGGCGCATGCACATGGTGAGGTACAATGGGTTCGATCATCATCAAGGTAGGCTGATATTTGCGTTTCACAGCACGGCCGCCTGAGAGAGGTGTTGTCGGTATTGGGGGAACCAGTATTGAAACTTGGACCGAGGGTATGCTTGGATGAGGGTCGCAAAGCTGAGAATGATGATCCAGGAGGGCATCATAGCATATGGGCCAGTAATATAGAAACGAAACTTCTATCAATGGTTACCTTCACAAATCGAGATAAGGCTGGAAATGGGAGGCATGAAGTTGAGACAAGAGCAGACTCCCATTTTGTAGGTCGTTGTAACGTGGCCATCAAGTCAATAGTAGTACATAGTTGGATTTGGTTTCCTGATGCTAGGCCACTGCAGTGGTCATCCGAATCGAGACCGATCATCCTCGCCGTCGTCGCGGTCACGACTCTCAAATATCACTTGAAGAGCTTCATCGTTCCCGTTTACTTTAGGGCCCGATGCCTCCTTAGCCCCCAACGTCTAGCGGGCTCCGGGCCGCCAGCAGCCAATGCAGCCGATCATCCCGCCCGTGAAATTTTCTCATCTCTCGCTCTAGTTTCCGCTGCCTCTTCCTATCTTCCGGCCAGCCAATCAACGCCGACCATTCATGCTCCAACCGACCATACTGCTGCTCCAACTCCAGAAAAATAATGCAGCCGTTCATCAATCCATCATCCAGCTTCTTTCTCGAATATCCATACAGACTCTCAAATCCTCATTGCTCTTCTTCTTCTGCACTGTACATTAATCATCCTGCATACTCGTTGATTCGTGTATACTATTTCTGGGTCACTCCTTTCGTCACTCACTTCACTTTCGCTCTTCGTCGGATCTGTACAGTGTTGTATTCTTCCCGCAATTCCTAATGGCAGAACCCAATGGTGACGTCCAGGAGAAACAAGGTCCGCCTTACCCAACCTGCCGCGGACATGTCAAATTAATGCTTGTGAACAGATGTAACGGACACCTCAACAAAGGATGAAACATCCCCTCCCGTTACGAACGGTACCAACGGCCACTCGTCCGAACCTGCGCACTCTCACGACCATGAACACACTCATAATGAGGACCCCAATGCCGGGGCCTTGTTCCAAGTTACCGTGAAGCTGCCACATAAGCCTTACAAGCAGTCGATAATGGTCACCTATCAAGAGCAAGTCCAAGATGTGCGCCAGTCCATCGTCGAGACTCCTGATACCTTCCAATATACCTGCTTTCACCTCGAGCACAACGGTCAGCGGGTCAATGACTTTGTGGAGCTCTCCGAGGTCAAGGATCTCAAGGCTGATGATGAATTGGTTCTTGTTGAGGATCCGTATACTGAAAAAGAGGCCCGGTTACATGTCGTTCGCATAAGGGAACTCATTGGCGCCACCACCGATCGTTCTGATCTGGTACATGGCATCAACGCAGGCTTGTCGCTTCATGACGATAAGTTCGGCTCCGGCCAGGCTCAGGCTGTAGCCGGCAAGTCGGAGGAGAACCCACTGGCTGGCTATGAGGTTGATGGGCGCCCATCCGTGGAAGCCATCCTACCCTCACACCAGGAGTCACTGCCCAAGACCATCAAGTCGCTTTCGGTATCTCAATGGAATCCTCCACCGTACCACTTGCGTCAGCGTGGGCACCTGCTATATCTGCAGCTCACGACTAATGAAGGCGAGCAACACCACATCACCGCTACCGTGTCTGGTTTCTACGTCAGCAAGTCGTCTAGCAACAAGTTCGATCCCTTCCCAAGGCCGGCTCCCAAGAATTTCAGCGCTCACTCTCTATTGACTCTCATCTCATTGGTGTCGCCGTCATTCAACGAGGCATTTGTAGAGCTTCAGAAGATTAACGGTCGCAAAGATCTGCTCACGACGTTTCCCTTCCAAAATGCTATCCCTGCAAATCCTTGGCTCGTGCCATCTTCATACGCACAAGGAAATCAGCACCAGCCGGACCCCACAAGATCGCAGGAAGCATACTTGCTTGGCGGGGCGGATGGTGCGGAGAATCTGCGCGACTGGAACGAGGAATTCCAGACCACCCGGGAACTCCCCAGAGAGACCCTGCAAGACAGGGTCTTCCGGGAGCGCCTGACTTCTAAGCTGTTTGCTGACTACAATGAAGCTGCAGCTAGGGGTGCGGTGCTTGTTGCTCGAGGCGAAGTCCCGCCTTTGAATCCTACTGAAGGTCGGGACGCCCAAATCTTCATCTACAACAACATCTTCTACTCCTTTGGAGCAGATGGCGTCCAAACATTTGCCAGCGAAGGTGGTGATGAAGCCGCTAGAGTGGCTGTTGGCAAAGACGTGGCCGGTGTCAAGGCAGTTAACCAGTTGGACATCGCCGGATTGTTCACTCCGGGCACGGTAGTGGTCGATTATCTTGGTAAGCGTATCGTTGGCCAGAGCATCGTTCCCGGCATTTTCAAGCAACGCGAGCCTGGTGAACACCAGATCGACTATGGTGGCGTCGAGGGGAGGGACGTCGTGACTGAGAACGAGGCCTTTGTCCCGGTTTTCGAGAAGCTCTCTAAATCTTTGCACGTCAAGAAGCATGCGGTGTGGGACAAGGAAGGCAAGAGGCATGATCTGGAGGGCAGTGTCGAGACCAAGGGACTCTTGGGTACCGATGGCCGCAAATACGTCCTCGATCTCTACCGCATCACTCCACTCGACGTAGCGTGGTCTGAGGAGGTTGAGGCGGATAACCTTGGGGAGAAATATCCCCACCGGATGTCCGTCCTGAGGTTGGAACTGGTAGAGGCCTACTGGCGTCTGAAGATGCAAGAATATGTTCGAGGGGAAGTGGAGAAGCGTCGGTCTAAGCAGACTAATGGTCACGCCGAGACACCTGCACAGATCGAAGAAACCCAAACCAATGGTCACAGCGAAGCCGAGAGCAAGGAAGAAAAAAACAAGTGAGGCACCGGAAGAGACGAAGAAAGAAACAGCGGCTCTTGACCAGGAACGCGTCGACATTTCGAATTTCAACTTCGCATTGAACCCTGATGTATGCAGCGGACAAGTACCCCAGACAGACGAGGAGAAGGGCGAGTATGCCGCTGATGAGAAAGAAGTCAGGGCGGTGTGCGATTTCCTGAGGAACAAGATCATTCCCGAGTTAATCACCGACCTCCACGATGGAGACGTCGGTTTCCCCTATGGACGGACAGTCACTTTGTCAGCTTATGCACAAGCGGGGTATCAACATCAGATATTTGGGCAGACTTGCGAAAGCGGCCGAGGAGAAAGGACACCGTCTTCAAGCATTCTCCACCGTGCTGCAGCAGGAGATGGTCGTTCGAGCTTTCAAGCATATTCTTAACGGTCACTTGCGCCATTTGCCTGGTGTCTTTGCTGGTGCTTGTATCTCACACCTGCTGAACTGCTTGCTCGGCGTGGAAGTGAACCCCAATCCTCGACCGGAAATCGATGAGGATTTGAGAGCTCTGTACCCCGATGGGGATTTCTCATTTGAAAAGGTGAATCCGACAAAACTACAGGAGGCAATCGAGAAGCAAGTCAAGATCCGTTATCGGTACGCATTGAAAAACGACTGGCTGGCCTCGATCCGGCCACTACCCTTCCTCCGAGAGATCTGTCTGAAGCTTGGCCTGCAGCTTGCAGCTCGAGACTACATCTTCAGCAAAGGCGTCCATCTGGGTCTGGACTCGTCCCCTGCCAGAAGCAGCAGTGATGCTCAGTCGGCCAACGGTGCACAACCGGAGGAAGGTAGCAAAAAGAAGAAAAAGAAGGGCACTGACCAGTCGCAAGCCAGCGCCATTGCCAAGCCTTCCAGCACTTTCACTGCGGAAGATGTTCTCAATATTGCTCCCCTCGTCAAGGATGCTGCTCCACGGAGCGCTTTGGCTGAAGAAGCCTTGGAAGGCGGCAAGATCTCTCTTGCTCAAGGCCAGAAGCAGCTGGGCCAGGAGCTGGTATTAGAATCTCTGTCGCTGCATGAGCAGATCTACGGCATTCTCCATCCTGAAGTGGCCAAGATGTACCACTCCTTGTCCACCATCTACTATCAGACGGACGAGAAGGAGGCTGCTGTTGAATTGGCCCGCAAGGCCGTCATCGTTACTGAGCGGACACTAGGAGTGGACTCGCACGATGCTATCCTGGCCTACCTCAACCTGTCGCTCTTTGAGCACCACGTCGGCAATACCAGACAGGCACTAAAATACGTCAGGCATGCCTTGGATGTCTGGAAGATCATCTTCGGGCCTAACCATCCCGATTCGATAACGACGATGAACAATGCGGCAGTCATGCTCCAATCTCTCAAAGAGTATTCGGAATCCCGCAGATGGTTTGAGGCCTGCTACACAGTCTGCGAGGGCCTTTTCGGACGGCAGTCGGTCAACGCAGCTACTATCTTGTTCCAATTGGCGCAGGCATTGGCTCTGGACGGCGATTCCAAGGGGGCGGTCAACAAGATGCGCGATGCATATAACATCTTCCTTGCGGAATTGGGCCCAGGTGATAGAAACACCAAAGAAGCAGAGAGCTGGCTTGAACAGTTGACCCAAAACGCGGTTTCACTGGCCAAGCAAGCCAAACTTTTGCAGGGCCGACGCTTCGGCATTCGCCATCTCCCTCGAATGGGAGCTGGCACAAGGCTTCAGCCACAAAGCGCCAGTACAGCAGCCCCTAGTTCGAGCACCAGGCCTTCGGCTGTGGAACCCAACGTACGGACTGGGACTGGCAATGTTTCGATGGATTCCAGAAGCATTGATGAATTGGTGAGATACATTGAGGGAAATGATACGGGAAGCAGCAGCCGCACGAGCCAAAAGAAGAAGTCACTGAACCCCAAGGCTAGAGGGTCAAGGAAGACCGCAACCGCCTAAGGATTGGACCTGAGGGTCTGTCAGGAAGACACGACAAATAATATCGACGCAATCAGGTTGAGCTAAGACGTGGGAGGAAGACGCCTGTGGCTTTCACTAGGCTAGTATGTATTACCAGGAAAGACAGCAGTTCCCTGCGATACCCAGGCTTTTAACCGCCCGGCATTCGCATGGTGACATTCTGAAGCTGTTGCCATGTGTACTATTATGTATACAATGGGGGGATCAAGGACTGCGGCATATTGGTGTACAGGGTGTTTGCAAGCTTCAACGAAAAGTTCGTTGACAGCGAAAGTGAGCAGAGACAAGGTGATGGATGGTTGGAACCGGGCTCGGCTCAACTGCGAAATGTACATGATATCTAGGGAAAATATGCAAGCTTCTCAACTCTGCATCTTCTGTGTCATGTCTTTTATACGATGCTGCTTGATAACCTGTCGCGTGCGCTGAATGACCCCGCGTATAGTGCCTTGCCGCGCGTTCCCGTGACCTCGCTTATTTAGTTGCGATATCTCGCCCTCCCAATCAGAAAAGAGGCCGAACTCGCGAGGCTGGTCTTTCAGGAGTATTATTGGGTAACAATACTGTGCCGAGGGTTTGTCAGCGCCAACGCTCCACCCTTATCTCAACCTCCTCCAAGACGTCTCATCAACTCGAATCCCGGATGTGAAAGGATGTAGAGGTTCTTCTGATCAATTCCTGCATCGTCGTAGCAGTGGTATTGAAGACTGCAAGAGCCGCACATCTACAAGCCACATGCTCGCCGGTATAAAGCCAGATTGACTTCCGATATTTGTCATGCCCCTTTCAAGGCTTCGGCTATCGCCTGAGATTACTGAACGCATTACGGGAGCCTGAATCACCTCAAGGTAGTGTCATAATCACTCTCACAACCCGACACCGTGAGACAAAGTCACGAAGACAGTCATTCTTCACCAGACGGCATCGTCCAAGCGCCTCTCGCCTTGATTTCATATCTCTCTCTCCCTCTGTCCTGGAACATCTCTCCTCCATAGGCCAACATGTCACGACGGCCATTCGCCCCCAGCACCACCTACACTCTCGCCCATACAGCGCAATGCAAGCTGCAAATTGCCGCCAACCGGCCTGACCGGAACCTACGATTCGTTCTAGGCCATGCATTCACGCTAGACAACCTCATGCTACGAATTGTCGAAATCGAGAATCAGAGCGCCAAATCGGCGTTTCAAGAGGGCAACAAACCTCCCAGCGAGCACGAAGGTGAGCAGTACGACTGCACTGCTGCCTCCAGTCACAATGCGCCCAAGAGCCCCGAAGCCGAGCGAGCACTTGACTCTCAGACGGAACCTATACCGGCCGAACCAGACCCGGCCGGCCGTGGTCGAAGGATAAGTTTCCAAGACAACCATGCCCGACCATCTCGTACTGCGGGAGTCGGGTCCAACAACGGCTCCCCTTCCAGCGTCAAACGGTCTCCTCCACCAAGCTCCGTACCATTCTACGCGGCTGCTGATGATGGAGGATCAAGCGATACTACGTCTTCCGACGATTACGATGACCCAGAGACAGTCAAGTACGAATATAATGCACATAGTCCGAAACGCCGTGGCGTGCACGACGCATACTCGGACGAAGAAGACGCGACCTTGGAACTAGCTGATGACGAGCTCGAGGTTGACGATGCAGAAGATGACGGCCTCGGTCTCCAGCGCTTTGCATCGGCATCTGCCCAACCGCCGCGTATGGTGCGGTCGAGGGCGTCTTCTTCTTCTTCGTCAGAGGACGATGATAGGAATGGCCCCGTCTCTCCGCCCCAATTGCCTACAGATCTCGATGTCAAGGAAATCGTGCAGGGTGACCAGGATGCCGAACTGACGGATCTATATGAGTCTGTGAGACGATGTACCTGTCATGGTCAAAGAGATAAGGTGGGTGGGCCGCCAGCTGGAGTTTGGGATGTGCCTGTTGAAAAGACCGGTGGGAGGCGCATGGCTGTTGTTGCGTTGACTGCTTGATTCAGGCCGGCAAGGGTCAGACGCTTGTGGGTGATAGCAGAGAGAGCGGAGGCGGCGGTGAGACAGATAGGGAGTTGATGATAAAGACAACATAGCCGCGGAAAGATGTTGTGTTCAATCAAAGCAGAGCAAAGCAAGAATACAGACAGGTCGAGGGTGGCGGGCCATTGAATGTCGAGGCTCACGAAGCCCACACAACCAGAAAGGACACGCCCCGAATCAAGGTACCATGGTCCATTAAGCCACAAGAACACGATATGAAATGATATGGAATGGATATCTGAGACCCATGAATTCCTGTCTCTTGATCACAGGCGGGTCATGAACGAGCAGAAAACCCAGAAGAAGAAAAAGACATCCCTCCAACCTCACCCTCGGCATGCTATCAATCTCTTCACGCTCGCCGTTTTACGCTCGCCGTATTTCAATTGCAGACACGCTCTGTCTCCAATCGCCCGCCTATGTCCACCCTATATGAGCATTCGGTACCTTATTCAAGTGAAGCAGAAAGCAACCTCATCGCTATCACTATCGCCATCGCCATCCAGAGAAAAGCAGACGCGCCCCCGCCAAAAAGCCCAACACCACACCCAAAGCAGGCTCGCACGTGCAATCTATTCGCCCTTCCTGGCAACCAAAAGGCCTAGCGACGCCAACACCAACACCACACTCGTATACACCAAGCCACGCTCCCCCCGAAAAGAAAAGAAAAAGGTGAGATATCATGCAAACCTCCACAAAAAGAAAAAAGGCGAGATATCATCCAAACCTCCACAACTTCATCCCGCAATCGACCATAGGATCGAGAAAGCAGCGCTTCCCGTTCGCTCAGCGGTACTTAAGCTCGATACCGGCTAGTTAGTACTAAAGTGGGTGACCATTTGGGAATCCTGGCTGTTGATTGTTTTTTGTCGATTTGGAAAGGGGGTTGGTGGAGCGTGGTGGTGGCGGGCTCAGCTGTAGACCCGCTCACTACGTACTAAAACTTTTTGATGGTTATGAAGTGGAGATACGTACGGGGAGTGAAACACTGATGATGGGGAGAGAGATGAAGATGGAGATGCTTTGATATAAGTATATGCGGTCATTGATGCTTGATGATTAGGGATGAGCGGTGGTAGTATAGTGGGAGGTGTGGTGTGTGGTGTGTGGTGTTGGGGGTTTGATGGTGCGTAGGTAAAGTACCTTTATTTTTGCGCAAGGCTGAGTTGAGTGGATACTACTCCCCAAGGGGGATATCTTCTCTTACCGAGATCTTACAATGTATTTGATTTGGGCGATATTTGTTGTGTTGAACATGATTGGAAATAGGGTCGTAGCAAAGGTACCTGCCTACCTATGGTTGTGGTTCTGATTGTGGTGTTGGTGGTCTTGTTGGATTCCAGTTATTTAGTCCTAGACCTTCCTTCTCGTTCTGATTCTCTCTTTCTACTCTTCTCAATATCGCAGTGCGCATCATTCATTGTGGGTATTCTAGGGCTAGCAGCTCATTCGGCAGTTTATTTGCCAAAAGGACTGATGGTGGACTCGGACCATTCGAAAGGGGTAAAGCACCTTTGACTGAGGCAAAAGTGCTACTAGCCATTGGATGTCGGTGGCAGCTGCGACGCCGTCGTACTCAGGATTGACATTGATCCCTGGCCTTTGTCACACCAGACCAGTATATGTGGGGGAAGTCCATGTCAGGCAATTGGGCTTGTAGATGTCTTGATTCTTGAAGCGTGCTCCTATCCACAGCAGGAGAATATCTCTAGCTAAGTACCTGTCCAGAAGATCCAAAATAACAGCAAGGCCAACTGCAGCATAAGTCAAGCCATCCCCAAGTCACTCCTTGCTTAGTGTAGCATGATTACCCTTCCCAATTGTCAAGTTTGGATCAGGGCGGAGGCGGAAACACCTCTCGCGAATCCACATCCACCCATTCTCAACTATCACGTCTTGCCCACCCTCGAGGTTGACTTTCGGTAAGCCAAGTTGTTTTTGTACCTCTGACATCCTTCATCCTTCGAGCTCGATGCTCCTTCAGCACTTCAGCTGGGAGAACGCGCAATCGCGGCGGCAACCGAAGAAGAGCTTGGTCCCCGGAACCTAGTGACTTGTCGCCAGGACGCCATGTATGCGGCTGTTCCCGGTACAGCATAACCACTTCGGCTCTTCGCGGGGTTCGTCTCTGCCGTCATGGCCCTGGTTGAGCGACTCAGTCGCACCTCTACCTCCAACAGCGTGCCACTACTCCCTCGCGGCGCGTAGATGGTTATGTCAGGGGCAGGTGTTGTATACTGCTGGCCAAGATCCCCCGTATTATCCAAGTCTAATAAGCACTTTCAGCTCAGGGAGACTTGTTCTTCTTCTTCCTTCTCGTGCTTTGAGCTGGAGTCTTGTTCATTTGGGTCGGGGTTGTAGGAGCCTCGGGGTCGCTGATCCTAACGGACTTTTTGGCTTTGGTTTTCGCCTTCTTCGCTCCGCCCATGCCAATGCCGAGAAGGAAACAAATTCTCGTCAAGGCGCCGCAGTAGACAAACAGATAGTTCCCGTAATCCATCTCGTTCCAATTGCCTACATCATAGTATGACTTGATTCCTAGTGGAAAACAGCTATACAGATGACCAAAGTCGGCTATCAGGAGACCAAGAAGCAGGGCGCGCCAGACGCGTAAGTCGCTTGTCGCTCTCAGGACGAGAGCTTCGTTGATGGCGAACGCAACATACAAGTTACCAAGCTGTCGCAACACGATATTGGTGGCAGTCGGCAGTCCCAAAATTCCTGGCGCAGACGCTGCGTGGGTCAATTCTAGGTATGTTTGCGGTTTTAGCCAGGCATAGTATGCGCCGACTAGTGTAGCGACTGGTTCGATCCAGAGGAAGAAGAGGTTGTAGGGAAGAGGAATAGATGTCATGGTTATGTCTCTTGAGGTGGTGATAAGCGCGATCAATTAATTGCTGAAGAAATACGTACTTGGATCGCAGGATGCAGGCAACAACAAGGTTTCTCTGTTGAGCTGGAGAGGTGCGGATGGTTTGAGCTTCTTCCTTATCGTAGAGCTGGCCGCGCGTGTCGTCGTCTAAGATCCAGACGATTGTCGAGGTTGGCGCAGACGAACAGTGCAGTGGCTCATGGCAGCAGCGGAATAATCCCGGGTCAGTGGGCAAAGCGCACGAATCAATCCAGGCGCCTAACGAGGTACCGCAGTGGAAGCGAGATGGGTTTCTTAAGCCTGACAGCCTGCGGTTCTTGCCCATCGTCATGCAGCGGTCAAGCGTCGACAGGGCTAGGCCCATGAAACGCCGAACCGATGAACGACACAGCCAGAACTCAAGCTTTGGGCCTGGCCTGCGGGTCTTGTTGAAATCTCGGGGGGGCAACGGGCGCCCTGCTTAGGGGCGATTGGCTCCCGTTTCTCCAGGCGAGATCCAGGCGGTGAAGGAGGATGGGTGCCCTCTCGTTTAGGGCCACGCCATTGCCGCATCTTCACTGCGTCCTCCACTGCCCGTCCACCATTATTCCTATTGTTGATTCCACTTTTCCAAAAAGACTCCGGATTTTTCCCCTGCGGATGGCGCCCCAATAATAATCCGCAACAAAAATCTAGCAACCCGTCTTCAATCCCTCTTATGTTATTTCACGGTGTCCTGGGCTGCGCTACCACTGCATTTCCGTCGCTGTCGCTGTCGCTGCTGCTTGCTCACGCTTTGTTCCCCTGTATTGGAGGTCTTGTTTGCCAGCGGCGCTCCTCAGTCCCGTTTCTCTTAGTGCCATTTCACTCGTTCCTCCTCGGACTGGTACTTTACGGAGGGATTGTGGTTAGACTGCGTTCTCTACTGTGTTTGCGAGTTGCGACTGCTATTCCCGTGGGATCGTGCTGGCCTCGACCTCGACCCTTCCACTTCACCCTCCATCATGGCGTCCAGTCAACCTTCCTCTTCGTCAATAGCCCCTCGACGCAGAACATCGCTCCTGGTCCATGGTCGCCCGAAGACTGCATATGCCAGTGTCCCTGAAAATGAAGGCGTCGGTGGAAGGCCAGACTCATGGAGGTCTTTGAGGGGGGCTCAACGCCCATGACGCTTTGGATTGGCGGTTTTTCAACAACAACCAAGAAGAGGCGGACATCTGCAACAATACCAAACCCGAACTGATCGATCCGTTCTCGAATCTCACCGCCGATCCTCAGACTCGACATCCCTTTCACCAGCGCCGATATTCCGCCTTCACACATACATTGAAGCACGGCATGTCTGAACTACGCTCCCTGACCCGAAGAATGTCACTTAGCGTCAAAGGAAAGACGACGAGGCAAAAGGAAGAATGGCCGGAATCGAAACGCCCTCAGTTGCTGAACTTCAAATCTGGCGAAGACATGTTGGATCTGACTGAGGCGATGTCGACCAGGCCAAAATCTCGTGGAAGACTTTTGCGAAGCCCGACAAGCACAAGGAGGCGGCCCTCTCTACCCTTGTTCAATTTTGAAAGCGCCACCGAGCCGAGTCGAGATATTCCCGAACTTCATCCTGCTCGTAGCAGAGGAAATCCCTTCTTATCCGATCTTGTGTATGGTGGAGCCGGGGCCAGGGCGTCCGCAGCTGCTCAGAATGAATTGTACCACGCCTCGAGAACCCCACCACTACCACCGTACCAGCCACGGGAAGGAGATCATGACAACAAGGACGAGGGCGATGCCGAAAGTGGTATTGGCATCGTTCTGGACTCCCAGGATCATGCTGGATCCTCCCTGGCTGCTGCTCATGTGCTCTGTTGGGATCCCGCGTCGGTTCTTGCAACAGAGCTAGTGGAGAACGTCTTGTCCTTCCTTGACGTCGAGTCTCTGACCAGGGCGGCCCTGGTGTCTCGCAGGTGGTATCAGTTGTGTCAGTCACAGGCTGTATGGAAGAAAATCTTTTACCAAGAGTACGGTGCCAAAGCGCCCTCTCCATCTGCGGATCTACCTCTTGCTGCTGGACTCGGCAAGAAGATCCCGGGCCAAGATTTCAAAAAGCTCTTCAAGGTGCGCACGCTGATCGACAAACGTTGGCGCAATGGAGAAGCAGCTGCAATCTACTTGAATGGCCACAAGGACAGTGTCTATTGTGCCCAGTTCGACGAACATAAGATCATTACGGGTTCGAGAGATAATACGATTCGAGTTTGGGACGCCCATACTTATCAATGCGTCCGCAAGCTGGGACCTCCTAACAACCCCCGGGAGCGGCAGACCCTTGTATCGGCTGCAGTGGAGCCAAAAGGAGCTGTGCCATTTTTCAAGGCCGATATTTCGTCTCCAGATCCTGTTTCTCCAGAGATTGAGCTTTGGCATCAAGCCTCTGTCCTGTGTTTGCAGTACGACGAGGAGATATTGGTCACCGGGTCCTCGGATTTCACCTGCCTCGTCTGGTCCATCAAAGAGAATTACCGGCCTCTTTTCCGCCTGGTCGGGCATCATGCGGGAGTACTCGATGTCTGCATCGACAAACATCGCATTATTACATGCTCCAAGGACACAACCATAAAAATCTGGGACAGAGCGACTGGCAAGTTGTCCAAGACATTATTGGGACATCGTGGCCCGGTAAATGCGGTACAAGTGCGAGGAAACCTGTTGGCCAGCGCTAGCGGCGATGGCATGTCTAAGCTGTGGCGTTTGGAGGATGGGGTCTGCATCAAAGAATTCCAGTCCAAAGACCGTGGCCTTGCATGCGTCGAGTTTTCTGAGAACGGGCGGACCCTTTTCGCCGGAGGCAACGACAAAGTGATTTATGAATACGACACCGTAACCGGCAATCGCATTCGTGAGCTTAAGGGCCACCAGGATCTAGTACGATCACTTCACCTCGATTCAGCAAATTCCCGCATCATCAGTGGCAGCTACGATCATTCGATTAAGGTGTGGGACGCAGAAAAAGGAGAGTCGGCAGAGGATGGAGGACTCAGGCTCAATTTTGAAGGGTGGACGTCGAGTTGGATATTGGCGGCGAAGAGCGATTACCGGAAGATCGTATGCACCAGTCAAGATGGACGGGTGGTCATCATCGACTTTGGCTATGGCATTGAAGGCGTCGATTTGGTCGAGGCTTGAGTTATTCTATGGTTGGGAGTTTGAATTCTGTGCCAGAGGCAAACATGATACGACATGATATGTTTTGGGTTTGGTCCAATATAGTTCTCATGGACTTGGAAGGTGAATGGATAGCAGGGGTCATTGCAGCTTTTGTTATGGAGTTATGCTTCTTATGACTGCAAGGTGTTGGTGAACTGCGTTTGATTCCAAGGCCACCGCAGCAAGACATTCCCTGGCCTAATTTGTTCCTTGTCAACGACAGCGGAGTTTACAACATGAGAGTTGGGGATAGCACTTTTATGGTTCTGGGTCCGAAGGGCTGTTACTTTTGTATGATGAAGATATTGACTCGGCACATTGACGGGCATCCGCTCATAGGAGACTCAAGGATCGAAGAAAGGACAGATGAGAGGTATTTAGATGTCACAGAGAATAGTCAGAAGGACCAAAGGGCTTTCAGTTATCGACATTTGGTCGTTGTTGATACCATCAACTTGAAGTCCAGTCTAATAATGTACAGTAGACCTTAGGTTTGCAACCGACCTGGGCATTGTGCCTGGCACCTACAGTACCTGCATCGGTCCCTAAACAATAGTTCTAGGCACCTAGAAACCCGTCTTGAGCCCTAAATTGTGGGTTGTTCTCACAGGTCCAAGGCCCCTAATAAAATATGCCTCCCCTGCGAACAGGATTCCACACGCATCATTGAAAAAAAAGGTTATTTTGCAGTACGCGTGACGAAAGACGTCATCATGTTTACTCGAGCATGCGCCCAATCGGTACCGCGCGTTAAGCGAGAGAACGTGGGTTTTTATCGACTATTGTTTATTAGGTATTTCATCACGATCCCTGATCTTGCCGGGGACTTGAACGAAGACGGCGATACACCGCAGGCATGAAGACGGTCTGAGCGCAGCAAGACAAGGTGCCCAGGTGTTAGTTATTATTTGTCTGGTTCTAGAAGGATTGCTCCGAGCTGGGTAGTTAAGGTAGAGTGGATGGGCCCAGCCAGGTATTTGTGTCTCAGGAACGCCTAGCTGCCGGGGCTCTAGGTATACAAGCCTATATGCCCTATTCTGCTTCTGGACTTCTCGGTACCAGCTATCTTGTTTCTTCACCGGAGCTCATAGGTAGGTACCTAAGGTATACATGACCTGCCTATGGGTAAGCAATCACTGGCTGAGTGAGATGTTAGCTGGTTATGAGGGCACAGCCTACTGCATACATGTGTAGAGTATTCTGGCGGAAGTGAAGAGAAGACAGGGCCGCGAGTCCAGTTGATCTTCACAGATATTAGATGTCACAGACAGACAGCCGGTAGCGAGAATCAAGTAGCCTACTACCACAGACTAAAGGGATACTCAGCAGTTAAGCATAGAGATGATCAGAACTGAGTCAATAACCATCACTCATCTACGCCCGTAATAGAACTTCAGACACCTACCTGGTACTATTGACCGGCTATACCAGCCTAGCATATTACGAATCTAGCGGGTGGCGGGATACTGGGGCACAAGTCAACACGCGTAGGCTTTGTATCCAATTAATTACGCGAAAAGGGCCCCTACACTGCATTGTCAGTGCTGCCTCGATAGACTGGCTGACATCCGTCTGTTTCCTCTCCCAAACCTCCCAAACCGAACTGCGACTCGACTTCTGGAAGAGCCACCACTCCACTTCCGAATCTTCTCTACAATTGATCTATTGTACACACACTTCCTCTCTTAGATCTTGCAAACCGAGACATTTCACCAATCTATCAACACGCCTCAGGTTCGGCTGGATGACCTTTTCCGGGCTGCGTGCTCGCCTCCTATCCTTGTCCGACCCTCCCTTCAAGTTCTCCAAAATTTCCTATCGCGAAAACCCTGCGTCAGAACCAAAACATTGACGTCGCAAGTCACCAATAGCCCACCTGGCGTGTGCGCACACGCATTTGACGACATATTGGTCCTCGCATCCGCGACACTCCTTTCTGTTCTCGTCCATATCTCAATCTGCGTAAACACCGTCCTCGGTGGTGTGGGAGAAGACAGACGCAATGCCGCCATCCAAGCGTAAAGCACGTCGCAAGCCTCTCGATACCCTACAGTCCTCCGAGCTCGACCTTCCAGATTCTTCCCCCACTCGTCCAACTGCGAAGAAGCGCAAGGTAGGCCGTCTTCTCGAATCTTTCCGTTGAGAGCGCGATCATACTGACGGAGACAAACCTAGGTTAATGGTTCCCGCGCCGCAGCCAGGCGGCAATCCTTGTCGCCCGACCCCGAACTTTCCGTGGCCCAGGATTCTGGCGATGAAACCGAAGAAACCTCACCAAGCGATCTCATCGAAACCGTCGTATCTTCCCTCCAAGTTTCCAAAGAACCCGTTGTCGCAAGGTCTCAATATGCCAACGATAAGGCGCACAATAACAGTCCGCAAAAGGTGTCCGCATACGCAAAGATTGCCGGTCGAGATTGGACCTATTTTGTGCAAGAGCAGGCTGTCAACATTGGACGACCACCAGATGACCGACCTACAATTAATGGTGCCTCAAGCCCGGTCGCCGACTTGAAGGATGTGTTGCCGGTTCATATCGACCTGGGCCCCAGCAAGATAGTCTCGCGACATCACGCCTGCATTTATTATGACGCCGACTTCCCCGTCGATGAAGGTGGCTGGCATCTCAGGGTTAATGGCAGGAACGGTGTACGGGTTAACAACGTATTGGTCAAGAAAGGTTTGCGAAGGCAACTGAGGTCGGGCGACATCTTGGAAATCGCTGGTACGCAGATGATGTTCGTAACGCCTGGCGACAGAGTCCAGATCGATCAATACTTTATCGACCGAGCCAAAGCCCTTGCCGCCGGCGAAGAAATTGCACCTGCCACCGCACTTCCGGAACCTCCCAAACAGGACTTTTCCTACGGAACCACTCAGCACTTCCCGTCGCTCGCACCGGCGCCTCCTGACATGAAGCGTGAAATGACCCCGCCGCCTCAGTCCGATGGTGGAAGGAATCAACGAAACGTTTTTGACAGCAAATTACCCATGTCGCCCATGTACGGCAGGGGAATGATGATGGAAAGCACCCAGGAGATTGATTACAGTCGAGATAGCTCCAAAGACCTCAAACCTCCTTACAGCTATGCGACCATGATCGCCCAGGCGATATTCTCGAGTGAGGAGGAGAAATTGACTTTGAGCAATATCTATTCTTTTATTGCTGACAAGTATGCTTTCTATCGTCACTCCAACAGTGGCTGGCAGGTAAGCATACCCCAAGTCCTCGTGGGAGATTGGCTGCATGACTAACATTTGCCAGAACTCAATTCGTCATAATTTGTCGCTGAACAAGGCTTTTCAAAAAGTCCCTCGGCGTACCGATGAGCCTGGAAAAGGTATGAAGTGGCAGATTGCTCCTGAATTTCGTCAAGATTACTGGAAGAAATTGTTCCGCCGTGGTAATGGTTCCGCACCCTCTTCTCCAGCGTCTGCTAAAGATGTCAATCCTAACTTCCGAGGGCCAAACGGCCAAAACCTGGGGTATGACACTTCCATGGTCAGTCAATTCTCCGCCAAGGATACGAACGGTCGCCCTGGCGGACAGCCTCCTGGAAAGGCCCAGGGTCAATTTCCGCCGTTCAACCCAGGACAACATTTCCAGCCCGGTCCGAACCTTGCTCCATCTCTTCCGCGCCCGCAAGAGGCTATCACACCTCAAAGACACAGAGCTAACACCCAGAACACGCTGACTGACATGGAAATGGAGGATTCACCACTGCCCCCGGGCCACCCTCGGCCGACGCCTCGTCTAGGAAATGGTTTACCGGTGTACACTCTACCTCCTGCTGTACCACCTAATCACCACTCTCCGGCTAACCCAACCCTGTCCTCCTCGTATCTGGACACTCCTTTCCATCCTTCACAGCATAGTATCATCACACCGGCACCATTGAGGCAAAATCCCAGACTAGCTCCGCCCAGCACCTTGGTCGCTCCAAGCAAATTTATGCCGGAGTCGTCTCCTGCAGGCCCGGGTCTATTCTGGAAGGGTTTAATGGGTGTTACGCCAGGACATCCTCCGCCTGACATGTCGCCGGTCAAGGACGACGATCCTCGTGCCAACGGAATCGATCGGCATGTCATGAGTTCCAGTCCACCACCTATGGATGCGGGATTAGGAAGTCCCAGCAAACCTGCTAGAGGCAGCCAGGTTCCACACAATTCGAGTTCGAGCGCTAAGAAAGATGGCTCCCCAAGCCTAGCACATGCCGAAAGCGATGTGGTGAACGAGAATAGCACCAGGTTTGTGGCCAATGCAGGCATCAGCGGCGCCAATTCGATCCCGACAGGGACAAGACACGTTCCTCAAACTGCCAACTTCAACTCGCAGATGTCGAGTCAAAATACGACAGTGGTCCCAAATCATGAAGATGGTGACGAGGACGGAGATGGCGAATTTGACCTTGCCAAAGGGTTTGCCCCGATTGCGGGTAGTGGTTTTACCTCGCAAAGGAGCAGTAGCATTGGTGTTGCTCGAGCTGGGTCGTGATGATGGAGTAAGGAATTACGCCCTCGCCGACTGTTCAATCGACATTTGGTCAGGATTGACTTCTACGAGCCGTTGAGCAGTCCAGAACTGCACATCAGCTGTTAAGGGAGACCAGTGGTGAGTTGTCCGTGCTGAGGTCTGGACGACCAAAAGCTGTATGAGATACAAGATCCTATTTCTTACGAGCTATGCGGCAGCCAATTGATGGGGTTTGTGCACGTAACGGAAATTGGCAGCATGCATGGATTTGGATCCATATGTGACTATGAGCTTGAAACACTGAAAGATAGCATTCATGATTTGAGACATTTCGATTTGCTAGATTACAGAGCTGGTAGCTGTGTTGAGGCGATATTTTGCTTGAGCAAACTTTGGGGCAGACAGCGTTTAGCAAGCAATTTGTTTGTCTCGCCAATCTCACAGATTCGGCCATTGTTACCTTTTTCTAAATTTCCATCACTTCTACTGTAATACTAGAATCTGTCGCTCGCGCCCGGCGCACCGCGTACAAGCTGTCACCATCGCAAGGCTGGTGATATTTATTCACTCTGGATGGAGTAGGTTCCTTCACGACCAAAATATCTCTGACACTCTGACACCCAGCTTCCACCTCTTTCACGTGGGCATGCTTCACTCTCATATTCCGGAGTCAATCACTCTCTTCCAAGTCAGCCAGAGTATTTAAATACCCCGGACGAAGTTTCTGCCTCTCGAAAACACCAAGCAAAAGGAAGACGCAGATTCGACGACCATGTTCCGGCGATTACCCCATACTCTCCCTCCGGACCCTGTATTTCCAGCCGACCTCGAAAAGCTGGGCTTCTTTGTCAACGAGCATGACCAGATCCGCATGATCAAGAAACCTGCGCAGAAATACCAATACCAAATCAACAAGAATGAACGGGTCAACGAGCTCTACAAGCAGGCAAACAACGGTTAGTTAACTCTTTCAGGGCGTTGGGTTGATGGATAAGATTTGCTGACACAGGGCTGATACCAACAGACGCCATCTATAAAATCATTCAAGATCGACTGCTCAAGCTCGGCCTTGAACCCGTCAGACTGCCCCTGGGTGCCGGTGCAGACGACAACCATGTTCCCATCCTCGTGTCTAAAGACATAGCGACCAAAGACCGGGTGATTGTCTTCTTCGGCGAACGACATGCTGAGCCGGGAATCCTGTCATGGCGTGTCATCGGCGAAGAAGGCATCAAATACGGTTCACTTGTCGAATTCGTCACTGCTGCGCTGCTCAGTCCGACGCCGACATCTCAAGTGCCAGGAATTGTCATCGCCAATCCATGTCAACTACTGTGGTATCGCGGCGGGTCGAGAGCGGTTTCGGCTAACGAGTGGCTTAATTTGCCTCGCGTCTCTGCTGTCCACGAGGCGTTCAGGGTCGATGAAGTCAAGAATAAGATTCCAGGGAACAGGGATTACAAAGAACATGTATCTTACCTGTTCGAGGTTTTGCCCAGGCTGATCAAGACCGAAGCCAAGATTGATATCGTGGGCATTGAGTATCCTGGTTCTACGGCGGTCGAGTACCTCGCGTCACACTGTACGTTTTTCCTGGTGCTTCGGAAGTGGTGGTGTTTGGTGATACCTGTTGCGGATACAGCTAACTCGAATTGTTGATCTAGGGGATACATGGTCGTCTCGTGTTACTGGAATCTCGCTCGTTGAACCACAGCACAAAATCCAGGATATTGAATGCGATTATGAGGCTGCGGATTTCATTCAGTTTCTATCTCGGCGCGGAAGGGCCTACTTCGTCAACTCGGCACCGCTTGAAACGCCCGTAGCAGGGAGAGAGGTGTTTGGGTGTAACTGCTACTCGAGTGGTGAGGAATCGTACCAGGAGAATGCCATGGTTAGGTGCTGGCGCAGTATTTTGGATTGGTTTAATGTTTTGTATGCCAACCCGGAGCACGAGGAGGCGGAGTTCTTGCTCGTTGATGCGGAGGGGGACGGAGAGAAGCTCAAGCTTGGATGGTGATGCACTGGAAGTGCTGGCCAGAGTGAACGTTCATTGACGAAGCTTGATATCGACAAATGAGGAACGGGGAGTTTACTCGGCGGTGGTTATGCGCTTCTTTCGGGAGCTTGGAGCTTGGAGCGGCATTGTTTGATATCAATAGCCTGTTAATGACCTTTCAGCAATCCATATTCGCTGCCGACATGGGTCATTTCATGATTGAAGGTTTTAGAGTCACAGGCAGCATACATCCAAAAGGGGCCATTCAGAAAAATGATGCCTCAAGAGCTCGGCATCCTAAGGTTGGGTACCCAAGGTGCTGTTAAACACCAGATCGCCTGTATGCAGGGTTGATCACTTGCACACACACGTAGCGCTGCTAGACAGGTGACTTGGAAGGGTGTCCCTTTCATCGAACATCCTTCCCATGTCAAGATAAGATATATAGTGGCCTCCTCGACTGTAAACAATGCTTTTCTATTCATCTCACGTAAGGTACCACACACACGTTTCACTGTTAGCTCAGTTCTTGCCTCATCTCAATACAGCGAAGCCACGACCTTAACTCTATGGCTGTCCGTCTAATGCTTTGACCCTGACACAGTCTTCGAGATTCTCCTACGCATCCCGCGCCTCACCCTCACCCTCACCAGCCCTAGGCCAGTCAACCTGACTTTATCCAACAAGTTCGTTTATCCAAGATGGTCAAATTCCGAGGCATCGAGATGTGCATCATCTCCCAGTTCGATATTAGCAGGATCCCTGAGTTCCAGTACCCAAAACCTTACCCAACGCCGGCAGACCCTTTCAGCGACAGAGAAGGAGCATCGGCATCAGCAACGGCAACGGCAACGGCAACAGAATTCTCAGCATGTCCAACCGCCTCCTGCTATGTCCCCATCTATCCAGGCAGCCAAATCTGGTTCGAGTATACCGTCGACGGACCTCACCCTCCAGGAGCGGCGTATTTCTTCAAACTGTTTCTGAATGGTCGACCGATCACGGCGTGGGATTGCACGGCTAAGCATGGGTTCCATGGCAAGATGATGTATAATCTCGTGGTAGATGCGAGGGAGAGATTTGCTGGTGGTGAAGTGGGAGTGAGGAGACAGGCTTTGAGGTTTGGTGATGGACCAGATGACCGCATAAGTCATACTTCGACATCCGGGGCTGGAGTGACTGGACGCGTAAAAGACAGATCGCAGGAAGATGTCATCCAGATCAACGTGCACAGGATCGAGCATAGGAGAAGAATTCGAGACTTACAGCATGGACTTGGGAGCGTCGATGGCAACGACGGCAGCAAGACCAACAGCAATGGCAAACATCCGGATGGACTGCGGTAAGTACTTGCTTACCAGGCACCTTTCGGGGACTCTATTGTCATCTGACCGATTGCTCTTTTGGGGATCTCAACGCGCGCGCTCTCACTTTTCTCTCACTTCTCACCTTACAATCCACCCTCACTTGTTCAACCTTCTCGTTCACATCTCGCTTTGGCATCTTCACAGAGCTGACCTCTCGCAGTCTCACCGACAGTGGTTTCCTCGAGCCAGGCTTCCGTCCTAAGCGATATCAATATCAACTTCTCGACCCGGCCGATTTGCCTTACGCCGCGTTTCGGTTCTATTGTCGTCCATATTGTAAGTGAGTTCCCGCTGAGGCCACCACCAAAACTTACCACGTTCAGCGTACCTCCAGGACCACGAAACTGTTCGTCTGCGTGATTGCACTTCTCCTTGCAGTTCAATGTCTTCCACTGCTTGGCAGATGTCAGCCCAAGACTTGCCACACGGTATTGCAGAACGCGCTCGACAGGAGAGTAACTCGGCCGAATCTCCATTAGCAAGCTCTCCACCACAGCTTTCCAACAATCTTTCACCTGTCAGAGTCAGAGGCGAACAGAGCCGAGCAGATACAAGCGCTACCATGAAGGCGGTCAGCATGTCACCACATGTCCCTCTTAGCGACTCGGACGATTCATTGAGTGTCAGAACCAAAGACAGCATTGAAGAACTTCCTTCGTCGGTATCTCGCTCTCCCAAATCGTCCCGGTCAGCTGAAGGTCGTCGCCAAACTCAAGCCGAAATACAACCATCGCCGACCGTATCGCCGAGATCTGCGCGTCATCGCCTTAAGAAGAAACTCACGGTCAACATCAGTGGAGCGGAATTCAATGTGGAGAGGAAGAAGCCACCGTTGAGTCCCTTCACAAGCAGCGGGATGCTTAGGAAAGCGTGTATCGTGCCTCAGACAGCTCCAGCTGCGGTCACAGAATTTGGGCCCACCGTTGAGGATGAAGTCAGAGAGGAAATGAACCATGTCAGAGCCGATCCGGATGCCAAAGCGATCAACAGAACCACTAGGTCAGAGCGTGGTGGAGGCAAATTGTTGGGATTTCTCGGCAGGAGAATCAATCGGGACAAGTCAGCATGATACCTGGTTTAAAAGCCCTTAACGGTGAACGCTGTTCGAGAGACGTCGCCGTCAACCTCAGCGAACTCCAGAAGAAGTATGGGTATCTACCAGGTATTGAAAAGTGAAGAGAACGCTGGCTTCCACCAAAGTATGGATCATGGTCAAGCGGCACTGTGTGCGCATCATCAATGATCAAGTGAGCAACTAACGGCGTGAGCGCGAGAGGGTTTCTTGTTGAAAGAGACCTCGGGCGCCTCGGATTTCATTTGAGAGCCAGACTCGAGGTGGAAAGACAATATATCTGGTCAAGGCTTGCACTGAACGTATCATCCGAGCCAAATGAAAAGATCCTCTTGCGTATCAACTGCGGGCACTTGCTTGCTGACGACACCTGGCTCACCGGAATGAAACTTTGTAGGGCAGCTAAGGATGGCAGAAAGCAGTAGATTCCAGACACTCGTTAATGAAGTAAAAGGAGGTGAGATAAGTGGTATGTAGAAGCTGGAGCTGTTGCATGTAGTTGTCATCCCTGAAAGACGCGCCTCGTTTGCATCACCGTAGAAGGAAACTTGCCCGAGTCACCACAACTCCAGCCTTGCGACCAAACCACCGCACCCTCAACTACATGTCTCCTTGAAGGCGTCCGAACTGACGACAAGCCTCTCACCCTGTGTGCTGCAAATGCCATAAGAATGTCCTCCCACCGTCCCCGTGGCGGAGGTGGCCACCAGCCACCGTCGTACCGATCATACCCTCCTCAGCAACAACAACCGAGAGATGACTTCTACGATGACCGATCCAGGTCAAACTCTCCCAACCACGGACAAGGACACAGCTCCCCTCGCCATCCCAGACAGAGTCCTCCACCACATGGTAAACCATAGAACCAGATTGGGGTGATATATCTCTTTTGACAAGTTTCAATACTGATGGTCATTCTTTGCACAAAAGATCTCATATCGAATCCGATGACTACTGGACCGGGGCCGGCGCAAGAAGGGTTTCGCATTCGCGGCAGAAGTGGCCGGAGTCCAGACCGCCAGCAACAATATCAACACGGGTATGGTTCTAGCCGTGGCGGCACCACCGGCAGGGGTCCGCACGCATATTCTCCCGGCGATGGTGAAGCTGGTTGTGGTCGTGGTCGTGGTCGTGGTTATGGTCGGGGCCCGGGATCCGGCTATAGCTACGAAGGCCGTAGATCACAGTCACCGCATCGACCGCGCTCTTATTATGATCCGGACGAACCTCGATCCCCGTCACCCTATCGCCCACGGTCGTATCATGACCGGGACGACCCACGGCCACCTTCACCCCGTCGGGCACGATCATATCATGACCGAGACGACCCTCGCTCTTCCCGAGACCGAGACAGTCGCAGTCGCAGTCGCAGCAGAGGTCGGATGCGGACACCAACCGAGGATGGACCTCGTGATCGGGGAAAAGCGAGCAAAGAGATCATGATGGAAGGGCTGGCGCCACACTTGACTGAGAACGATGTTCGATCCCACCCCGCCTCTACCTTGTACCATAAAAGCATTCCCATAAAGGGGCCTATCCTGGGCCCTTCTCCTTCGGCGATCCACTGCTGTGTCTGAGTGACAGTTTTGCTAAGATTGGAATTTGTCGGACAGATATCTCTCGAATTGAAACAATACTACCACGCTGAAGGCCTGGAGGATGTCCGTATCATTCGCGATCGACAAACTAGTAAGTCGGCATATCCTCCTCTTTCGACACATTCCGGCCCGCTGACAGTTGCGCAGAACAGTCAAGAGGGTTCGGGTTCATCTGCTTTTCCGGGTTGCAGCAGGCCGAGGAATTCATGGACCAGAATTATCCTTTTATCTACCTCTACGGTGAAAACGAAAAGTCTAATGGTGATGCCTCTAAAGTCCGGATCGCGTTTGGTCGTGAACGCAAAGATGCAATTCGAACTGAAGAGCCCGATTGGATCTGCCCCGTAGTAAGTGCAAGGGTCGTCTATTAAACTGATGTACGCGTGCTCACAGTTGGGGATAGTGCACCATCAACAACTTTTCCACCCGACATAAATGCTTTCGATGCCAGGCCGCAAGACCAGGTTAGCCCCTCATCCTACCCCGTGCTTTTGGTCGACTTTATGCTTACACATTACAGATCCCGCTTACGAGGTGCCTGCCAAAGCACCAAACCTCGGAGACAACGACGTCTCCCCAGATAATGCGCCATCGCAGTTTTTGCTTCTGCGCGGCCTGGAACCCTCAGTGACAGAGGAGTTACTGGTCAAGGGTGTGGCCAAGCTAAACAAACCTAGTTCGTCGGCAACTCAGCGGGATCAAACGTCGGGCAAAAAGGGTGCCAAAGTCGCCTCTACAACTGGAGATGCCAATCTGGGAGCAAAGGAGGGTACGCTTCGACGAGTGCTCCTGGTGCGAGATCGTAGAACCAACGACAGCTGGCGATATGGATTCGCAGAATATGCCTCCATCGAAGACGCGCAGGCCGCATTGACGAGGTACAACTCGTTTGAGCGGTTCACTATCGCTTCGAAACAGGTCTTGGTCAGCTACATCCATGCCGGGGTCTTTGTACCTGTCCTCAACCCTTCCGCAAACACCGAGCGTTTCACATTCAGTCCATTGGGCAATCCGGCGATGAAATTGGCATACTGGGACGAAGCCGCATACGTCACGGAGTTGGCTGTGTTTCCCCCTGCGTCGTCTACCCTGGGTACGAAGTCAACAGCAGCAGCAGCAGCAGTAGAAGGGTCGTCCGCCAAAACATCAAAGGAACCGACGGAGAAGCCTAAGAAACGCAAAATCCAAACAGACGCCGAGACGGCGGGAGTTGTCAAGAAACCAGCTCCATCCCATCTGCAATTCTGGAGCAACAGACACGCCGAGTTACATGGTATCAGTCAGAAAACTGGAGACAAGGATGGTGGCGGTGACGACAACAACAACACCAACAGATCAAGCGACAACGGCGATGCAGCTCCGCCCTCCCAATCATACGCCGACCCGAACAGACGGTGCTGCTACCTTTGCATGCGCCAATTCACCAACAACGCCGAAGTCAACAGACACGAACGACTGAGCGATCTGCACCGCCACAACCTCAAAGACGAAACCAAAGTCCACAAAGCACAGGCTAAACTGGCGAAACATGGAATCCAGCCGAACCAGCCCGTCATCTCGGCCACCCAGTACCGCGACCGCGCCAGGGAACGACGCAAGATCTACGGCGTGGTCAACAAGAAGGGCGAGATAGTCCAGCCTCCTGGGGCGCAACGGGCGACGACGACCTCAACAACAACAACAATGATGAAATCGGCGGGTTTGGGCGATGACGCCGCATCTGCCGTGGATGTTCCTGCTGGTGCTGTTGCCGTGAAACAATCAAAGGGCGCCTCGCTGTTGAGTAAGATGGGATATACCGCCGGTCAAGGTCTCGGTGCTTCAGGTGAAGGCATGACTGCGCCCATCACTCAGGAGGTCTATGTTGCTGGTGTGGGGTTGGGCGCTGAAGGTGGGAAACTCGGTGATGCGGTCGTCGAGGCTGAGAGGAATACTAAGGGCGGGTATGATGCCTTTGCTGAGAGGACTAGAGAAGGTGCCAGAGAGAGGTATGCTAGGCTGGGCTAGTCATGGTCATGGTCATAACCTGAGACTAAGGTACTTGTACGTCTGCCAGGATAGTAATGGTAACAAACAGCCCCCTTCCCTGTTTCTGTCCGCCTCTTAGCCTCTCTCTCGTCAGTCCAGCTAGCAAGCAGACAAAAAAGCAATTCAAGTCATGATTCTCATTCTCAGCTATCTGAGGAGGAGCTTCTCGTTCATTCTGTCTGGGGAATCAAAGAAGCTCAGTGTTGGGGAACTAGAGACGGGGGAAGTTGAGTTGAGCGGCAGAGTACGAGGAGATATCTTCAGCCAGAGTCTGAGGCCCCGAAACATCGGTACTTGACCAAGCGACCGAGGTTCGGGGGACTATTTCCCTGTGCTGATACTCCCTAGTACTTCGATGCCGACACTCCAACCCCAGTTGTCCCGCTTTGCTGTCTGTCGAATCTGACAAACGACTCCCGCCATGCTTCTGAATGGCCTCCCTCCACGATGGGCCGCTCAGCTTCCACCTATGTCGGACACACGGACATCTTCATCCAAATCATGCCGCTTCCCAACCTTTCCAGAAAGCAGAGCATGAGCACATCTCGATTTGACCGCCCAAGGTCATCCATTTCGTTGTTCCGGTCCCATGAACAATTGTCCTTGTGTCGTAGGTAGTCATCAGTTTCATAGTAGACATGCTGCCCATTCCCCGGATGTGGCCTTTGACTCCTGTTCTCCCCGTGAAAGATATGCCTTGTTGATTGACCCCAGTATGCCATGCCTTTCAACTCCGAATTTCCAAAACACCGTGTTCGCCGTGCCTGGATATTGCTACAACTGCCTTCAAGACGCTCCAGTGTTTCGCCGTTCACGAGTCCGGCTACGGCCGCCTCGCATGCTCTTGACACGACTCAAAAAATCCACCACCAGAGCCTCCGGTCTTGGTTTCTTCGGCACCCATGCTCTCAGCAGTCAACTTTCTCTCCAGACCTAGGCCACGTCGGGGGCTGCTGGGTGCACGGACCCGGCTGAATTTCTGTTGTTCTTCGGAAAATGCGATTTGCGTTCCTTTCTTTTCATAGTCTTTGTCGTACTCTTGGAAGAATGGATTGGCAGTGTTTACTTCAGACCGGCCTGTGCCTAGCGGACTGTTCGTAGTTGGGACGGTCTCAGGGGGAGGTCATTCGTCCTGTGTCTGAATATTTCGGTCGAACAGATTTGATTCTCTGCGCCAAACTCTTCTTTCGAGACAAGCCACCTGCATTCATTGCTTGCTGGGCCGCCTCAAACTCGCTCTCTCGACGCTGGATCGCTGCCCGGCTTGCAGGGGCTCCTTCCAAAAATGTGCTTGTACCGAGTCCGTAGGTCTCCTCCCCATGAACTGGTTCGATACGGGCCGTAGCGTTGAAACTGGCATTGCGCTCTGCTTGTGGTCGACGGAAGTAGTCGGCTTCTTCCTCGGCAACCGCAGCTTCATTGTAATCGACATGTGCCTCTTGGCCTCTTCCATGGAACAGATCGAGGTTCATCTTGGCATTGACAGGGCCTGCACCTCCAAGTTGCATGTTGACTGAATCTTTGGGGAACGCTTGGATCGGGGCCTGCTTGGCGCCTTTTCGGTTGCGATGAGGATTGCAGGCATCGAATGGGCCATCATGATGAAACACTTTGGAGGAGTCAGCTAAATCTCAAGTTGGTGTGCAAGGGCAACTTACATCCAGTTCCATAGATGCTGGTGACATCCAACTTGTCGATTATATCCAACTTCGCATTGGGCTTCTTGGAACGGTATGAACCCTTTCCTTCTCGTTGTTTCCTCTCTCTCCTCTTCTTTTCGGCCTCCGGATCGAGATCTCTTGGTTTTTCGCGTACGGAAGATTCCGAGTTACGTCGCGGCGGGCGGGCAACTCGAGGACGATTCGGCACAGGTGGATCTGCGAAGATATCAAGCTCATTTGGCCGGTCACGGGGGTTGCCTTGTAGGCGTCGACGCTCTTCATCAGAATTGCTCTGTTTGTGGCGAGGTGGAAGGCCTTTTGGATAAGGTCGTGGCGCGACATTTTCCCTACGAGAACTTCCATTCACAACTGGCTGTTGGACAGGTTTGAAGGCATCGTTGAGGCTTAACAATCCCTGGACAGCGTCAGAGAAAGTCTTAAGAAAAGGACAAGTGAGTACTCACGAAGTAGTCTGTAGTTGTATCCACTGAGGGTGTTTTCGCGTTGTCAGCCGTGGCTCGGGTCGTTCCATCTGGCGACACTATTTCTGTAGCATCGATGAACGGGTTCGTAGTAGCACCTTTGATGGGAGCGAGTGCCGGACTGGTAGTGTAGTCAGGGATACGGCTGCGGAAGGGATTGTTCGACGCGAGAGGAGAAGGCCCTCGTTCTAAGAGAAGACTGTTAGTTATGTCACCCATGGCGAGCAATGGTCGGGTGAATAGAGAAGTAACTGCAGTGTGAACGGCTTCACGACCAGAAACAGCACAAATTGCGCAACAAAGACAGTTTTGGATGCGCCGGACCCAGGAATGCTGACCACATACCAATAAACGGAGCAGTTTGAGCCATTGTTACCCCTGGCCTGAGATCTTTACCGACACTTCGTTTTTCGATCAAGTTTAGTAATTGGGGCTCACACCCTGGTGGTCGGTGAGGTCAGTGTGAGGATGATGTGAGGAATGGTATCTGGCAGGAAGGTCGTCGCGGCCAAGAGGGAGGAGGTTTCAAGGTCCAGAATAGATCACTCTCCTTACTGCAGGCAGTTCAAGAGACTCTTTGGTGTGGGTCGAACGCGGTGATGCGGGAGAGTGGTTTTGTTTAGGTTGAGGAGTGGGTTGTTGTACGTGGTCCCTGTGCCCCCTATTTGGGAAACAATCAATGGGTTACAGGCGAACCGTGCGCCAGCTAACCAAGAGACACAGACGTAGACGTAGAGGCAGACGCGGAAGGGGTATCGCTGCGTTATGAAAGGCGATACAGAACTAGGATATGCTGAAAGTCGCAGTGAAGGATGTATGAGAGGAAGTAAGGAGAAGAGATAGATTGGAGGATTGTCGTAAAGTGGAAGTTGGTCGAAGTTGGTCGCAGGCAAAGCAAGACACAATTATTTAATAGGGTGCGTGGTGGCTATTAGTACCATTATTATTGGGTATTGTTATTCTTGTTAGTCGGGGGGAACAGTAAGGAGCAGAGAGCAGTGAGCAGAGAGCAGTGGAGGGGGACTGACTGCGCAGGCAGCCAGAGCGCAGTTGCACCCATCAGCCGATCTTCGGGGGAAGCGCAGGCACACCACACACCTACCACATAACAGCAGTACTAGGTAAACTACTAGTAGTCCAGGCACACAGACACGCACTACACCATCACGATCAACACCAGTACCATACCAGCAACACACCACCTAAACTAAACCTCTTGTTCCATAGTCAAGCGTCGAACAGACCTCCTCCCAAGAAGCGATCACCTGGTTCCTCCTCCTCTACGTGGTCGTATCTCGCTTGATCCAGTTGCGGATAATTCGATATCAACGTCAACGACCGGTTCATCATTTGACGGCGCTGGCAGTGGACGTTGAGCTGGGAGATCTGCAGAATCTACACATTTGCAGGTTTCGAGCAGACTGATCAGCCCCCCTTTGCGTTCGCCTCCCAGACCTCATCCAGGAACCCGCAACCAACAGGCTCATATTGGTACGGTCTGTCCCTTGCAGCATAGCCTCATCCTCTCCCGGCGCACCACTCGGGAGCCTTGGCTACGCTCTACCGTTTGAGAAACTGAGACACACCGACAAGTTAAGCATCCGGCGGGATCCTGTTCCAGCATTCCACATCTTTGCCTCGCCTCCTACACCTTGCTCACCCCGGACAACCACAACCCAAAGAGCCTATCATCGGTACAAGGGCACAGATCGACCGTTTCCCCTTCCGTGCGCCCGTTGCTCGAACTCAAAGCTGACACGAAATCCATCAGGGCCTCTTGGGTCGCGTTGCTACTGGATCGCAATCCAAACAAGACCCAGCGACTGACGTCGGGCAACCAAAAGCACGAACATTCCGCCAATTCAACGTCTGATTTAATTGTCCATATTGGACACGTGTTCCTGCATTGTACGCCAGCCACTCGGTGCTGCAACAAACATAGTGGCTGCAGTCGCAGACTCGGACGGGACACTACCGGAGTCTGGCTGCAGGTGCACGGATCCAAGCTCTTCACTATCGCTATACCTCGTTTCGTTTACAAACGCTACAGGTGATTACTAACGTCTAATAACGTTGCTTGCGAACTTTACATCTCTCTGGCGCTGCTCTCTGAGGAGTGCGCTGTTGTTGGCTGGCGCAACCGTTGAAACCGGCCATGGCAATGGAATCTACTCCTCCGTCTCCGATCTCGCACCGGTTTACTCTGGAACTCGAGTTTGTGTTGTGCCTGGCAAATCCTCATTATCTCCAATACTTGGCCGTAAATTATCCCCATCTGCTCAACAAACCGACGACATCCCAGGCGACAGCTGATCTCGAAGATTGTGATGCTGCACGGTTTGCACGATACCTGAAATATCTTTATGAATATTGGCGGACCCCCCGAATATGTCAAATATCTGACACACCCTGGCGCAACCCTCCGGAACCTGGAACTACTGCAACAAGAACAATTCCGAAAGGACATAATTAGACCAGATGTTATCGCCAAACTATTCGAGACGAATCCTGCACACGATACCCCTGTACATGATGCGCAGGAGGAGGCAATCCCACCCGTCCAGCAGACATCCTAGCCTGGGTATGCTCATGATCGAACCTGGATTTCACACTAAGATGGGCAATGATGATTCGACGCGCCCATCCGCTTAATCCTCCAGCCTTGAGCACGCTCAGTTGAATACAAAGTTGGCCAAAGTAAGGATACTGGTCAGCTATCACTGTCCATTCTATTGCTTTGTCCAGCATGGACGCTTCCCCCCGAACAGCCCTGGCTTGGATGAAGCCAGCTACAACAACTATCTTGCCATAGTATGTATAATCCGCACCGGCATCCAAGACAAGGAAGACTCGGGACACACAATACTATGGACCTGGGGCATTCACAATGGGATCGCTATCTCGGTTGTCGAAGACTAAGTCAGAAGTCAGCCTACTACCTGTGGCAGAGCACGGGTCCTCTGACATCTGCCTGTGGCCACGTCCGACTCTGGTATAGCCTTTCAGGTGAGGATCATGTTACACCTGTACTTGCAGTTGCCTACTGCATATGATCGTCCTAAGCTACAGAGCGGCACGGGTCTGGGACTGGTACAATATCCTCTACGTCAGGATACGCGAGAGAAGCAGCAAACCCTGCAAGCTGGGATATGCATAAAGTGGCAAGATCTCTTTTTTGTGCACGCTTTCAACCACGACGATACTGCTGAGATGGGGAGCAGGAGGAAAGGCATTCAGGTTACCTTTCCATGGGACTGAACATTTGTTCCCAGTCTTGATAGGATAGAATAAGGCGGAGCTTCCCTGCTTTTCACTATTTGGACTTACTATATAGGCGCATAGATTGCATGGAATCAAGCCCGCCTTGTAGGCGATAGCACTGTGGCCAGAAGAAGGACAATCTCAAGGTGGACGATTCCTCCGCCACCTCAACTCACTACTGATCTCGGCGTTGGGTCGGTTCGAGCCATACCATTGACTCTTCGGGAATATGATATTTCATTGGCGGCCACCTGGGAAGGCACAGATAATAGTATCCTAGAAGCCATACGCTGGCTCTTCTGCTTTCATAATGATTAAGCGCTTAGCAACTGTGACTCTAGTTGATGGTAAATGTTACTGTGCTTATAAGATTGGGTTTTGTATCCTAGGACACGCGTTGGAAGGCCGCGGGCAGTGAGATCCTCATTTTTGGGCTTGATCAGATTCCTGGCACTGTTCAGGAACCAGCTACACCTGGAATACGTTGGACCTGGCATAAAGTGGTCGACCAGGCCGATCGTACTCTGGTCAATTTATATTTCTCCTTGTACGGCTAGTTCCCAACGGAGACAGCAACGCTTCAAGTGACGCAGCTCCTCGCTTCCCGTGGCGACAAAGTGAATGTTCCTGTAGGCAGTAAGTACTACCGCGCCTTCACCCAGCCACCGCCGCGAGCTGTTCATCTGATTGAAGAAAAAAACCCAAAAAGAAAAGTCGACGCAACCGGGATTCGAACCCCTAACCTTGGGGTTCATTCAGCCCGAACAACAAAAACTCTGAGCCCCCGAAGCCCAACTCCCTCGGTGATGAAGGTAGTTGAGGTTCGGAGGTCCGAGAAACCCTGTCCGCAAGGTTTTTTGATCCGGTCGTAGTTCTGTCTCTCGTCTGGTTACTCTCCTGCCATAGGTCCTCACGATTGAGGCCATAAGCGGTCAGGGACCTTCATTCATCATCCGTAGTCTCACTGCCAGCGAGAACCACCGGTAAGGTGGGAGGGGCAGTGTTGGGTCGACTCGGAGTCAGTCCAGTCAGGGGTCTGCCTCTAGGATTCACGGCTTTGCCCAAGTGTAAGCAGTCTCATAATCTGGTGGCCACACCCTCACGCCTCAGCTAGCCTGGCAGCCCAAAGTTTGGGTCACCAGGGCCGAAACCCGGGATAGTTATGAGAATTGTTGGAGGAAATTTGGAAACTTTTATATTTATGGTGGAGTATTTCGCGGGAGGGTGCCTCGCGTTCGAAATGTGTAGAGATGATTGAGTGCATCGGTGAAGAGGGCGGGCGATGAGGCTTGGGAGGGCACCGAATTGGCAGCCTCGCGCTGAGGAGAGATCTTCAATATACCTAGGCACCTAAGTACCACCTACCTACCTAATTTATTTTGCTCTGCTCTGCTTCGCTTCGCTTTGCCTTGCCTTGCCTTGCCTAGGTCCCTATTACTTCCGCAGAACGTACTGGTGCGTCGTTGTGGTTAGTGATGCCATGGGGCTTTCCTGCTGAACATGCTGTTGCTGTTGCTTTTGCTGTCTTTAGCTTCATCTACCTTCATCTCTGGGCGATATAGACGCAGAATACCTTGCAACATTCTTTGCCATACACTGGGATATTGATGTGGTGGCGTCTGCTCTGTTGGCCGAGGATGCGGTTTTATGTTTTTTACACTCTCGACCTTGCTCACTCGTTCTGGTCGTGGCTTCGCTCCGATTGCAAGATATCTACCGCCTCAGGTTGCACGGGGGTAAAGGCTTGGTCTTGGTGCAGTGCTAACACGCACCGCGAGAAGCATTTGGGCTTCGACGACGGTTTCATAACATCCTGCGAGCAACACTAATGCCGAAAGATTCATCGAGGGAGGATGTTGTCGTCTGATGAAACCGGCATCTTGTCGATGATACGCACTACGTCCAGACAAGCTACGGTCACTGAACCAATCATCTACGTGACGGTGTTGATGGTGTGGGACCGGATTGCTTTCCAGCCGAGGCGGTCGAAGGCGTCCGGGGGAATCTCACCAAGTCGTTTGGACACAGCTGTTCCGGAATCCCTACGGGTGGCCTCGACACGCTGAAGGCCTGTTTCATCTGCTCGACAGATACGAAAACCGGCCTCCCGCATTTCGTCGTTGTCTGAACCGGTCATCCAACCGCACAGATGCGCTCTCGAATCTCTACATGCTCCGCGACATCGTGACGGTCCTTCCTGAAGCCTGCTCCCGCGAAACTGAAAAGCACACCGATACACAGCCTTGGTTCAAGAGATAGAGTAATAGCGACAAGAATATTATATGCTGTTGCGCAACACACGTCGGACAGAGCAGTCACATACCATAGCTCCGCCCCATCAGGAATCAGCTGCGCTATTCGGCATCACGATCCAGACACGACAAGAACACCAGAACCCTCTATCGCCCGCCTACCTAGCCTAGCTCCGTGAGTCCAATACCTCAAGATGGTGTCGACAAGGCACCATCCGCGCCCATTTCCGGAGCCAGCATCACCCACCGGCTCAAGCCGGTCCAACACCGCAGAACCAGCGTCGAAGTCCTCCTCCTCACCACGACCATCCGACAACTCAGTGACAATTTCGCCCAAAAGCAATCGAAAGCGCCGATCTGGTAAACGAGCATCGTTGGCGTCTGCACACACGTACCTGCATAAGATTCCTCCCTTGCTGATGATATGGCTCTGCGTCTCGCTGCCGCTGGTGCTTTGGGATACTGGGTATATTTTCTGTCGGCCTTACTCCATGCCTGGAGGGAGCCTGCATTGGCCGTTGTGGACGCCCTACGCGCTTTACGGGACAGTGGACTATGTTTACGGCTGGCCTGCATGGAATGGTCATGTCGGGTTTACTGCAGCGCAGGCATCGTTGAACACGGCGGAGACGGTCATGTACATCTACTACCTGGCTGTGGTCTTTGGGAATGGCGCGGAGGGAGTCTTCGGCTTCCGAAATGCACATGACTTCTTTGTGGGAGAAGACGACAAGGCTGTTGCAGGGCCGGGAGTCGCCAAGGCTGTGCTAGTGCTGTTTTCTGCAGCAGTGATGACATTGAGCAAGACGGTGCTATACTGTAAGTCAACTGGACCCAATGTGCGACTTTAGCTTGACTTACTGACGGGGTTGCCTGGCTCAGGGCTCAATGAGTATTTTTCAGGGTTTGCCAATATTGGCCATAACTCTGCTGCAGACCTCATCCTACTATGGGTTATCCCTAACGGACTATGGCTCATATTCCCAAGCTACATCATCTACGTTCTTGGGAAAGAGATGCTGGAGAGGATGGACGGCACTGCATCCGAGAAAGAAGAGTGATGTAGGACAAGGGCGGGCACCGCAGTGCGATGCACGAGGGTGTCAAGGTGGTCTTGCCCTTCGTTGTCCCTTGCCTCGATCCAGCAAGCGATGTGATGATGTAACTCATTCCACCGCTTCGTCGGTTTGTCAGATCATGGGACTTTCGATGTTTTGGCATCCAAGGCGGGAGGGTGCAGAGCAAAAGGATGGTCCTACCATTGACATGGCAGAAAGTGCCGCATCTGGGCCAGTGGAGAGATCTTGCGGCGTACCAGAGACTTCAGCTGAAGCCAGGCCATCTGGTGGACGGCTTCCTCGGTTCGGTATGCCCAGCTGTGCGCTCCAGATGCTTGGGTTACAGCCGTAAGGGACAGTTGACAGGAACCAGGGATCAGCGAAACCACCTGAGGAGCGGCAGGAAAGGTTCTACCACATTACAGAAGTCGTGCATGATGTCGATGCAACCAGGTCAGAGGGACCCGTGCAAGTCGCCGTTGAACAGGATCGGCGGGGTCGATAGGCGGGGAAAGAAGGGATCATGGATCGATTGAGTGTCAGCAGATGAAGAGAGGCGACAAGACAGCAGATCTCATTGGGTCGCAACAGTGGATGGATGTAAACACTGCATTGGGTTGCAATTGAGGACACGAGTGTGTCGTCGGTATGCAGAGAAGGGTGAGTCAAGGATGAGTGTGTCGTTCTAGAGTGGCAGATGAGAGCAGTCAGAAAAAGAGCAGGCGGGCTAGATGGCAAAACGTATCATTGCCGAAGATGATGCGAAGGACCGGGAAGGGAAAGAGCAGGCCAAGCGTGCAGTGGTGGCTTAAGGGGGCCTCTTGGCCATGTCTGAACCAATGGGATAATTAGCGGGCCACGAAAGATGCGGGGGAGGCGTTCAACTAGGCCAGGGAGGCGCCGGGGTATAACCGCACCCAGAGCTAGCTAGACCTCACCTGAGATGTTGGCATCTTACTTCGCTCTGTACCTACCTACCTACCTAGTGCCTAGGCATCCAGGCAGCAATTGCGCCATTTGGATGGATTAGTATTTTGATGATGGCACGGAGGAATGCCCGAAAGAAGAAGAGCAGAAAGGCTACCAGGAACTGATGATCAGCTGCTAGGGATGGACTGTGCCGTCGACTGCGCCCTCCCACCTAAGCTAAGGTAATGCTTGCTCCAGAGAAACGCTGTCAGCTTGAGGTTGTAAGGTAGGTACCTAAGGTAGCTGTACACCCTAATCACATGCCTACTGTAGGCACCTACCTAAGGTAGGTAGGCACCTAGGAAGGTACCTAGCAGGTGTCATTTGCGGGGTAGCGATGACAGTTTGGCTCGCGGGATCATTGCTCTGGCAGCTTGCAGCTTGGTACAGACCGCCCTTTGTAGAGCCCCGGAGGTCTCCCAGGTACCTGAAATCTACCTACCTACTCACCTGCCGGCCCCATTATACCAATCGGTATTTGCAAATGCAACCTCATCCGTTCTTATTGCCAGAGAGAAATGCTAAGTTGGATACCCCTCTGCGCCATACAATCCATACCCGGTTGCTCTGACATGGCATATGAGTCTAAGTACCTGCCTGTTTGGTTCCATCCGCGGGATCAAATGCCGCTGCCACTTGCGATACATTCGATGGCAACGGTACCAGCTAGCTATGGTGTGAAGTCGGGGAAGAAGTTAGGTAGAAGACTGCTATGGTGATGTAGTAACTGCTGATGCAAGATTCATCCTTTCATCCCCCATGATCGATCCATATGATCGTCTATTCCTCCATTACCGACAGCCATCCCTCGTCCACGCCAAATCCACATCCACATCCACATCTTCATCTTGCATTGTTTGATGATGCCGAAGCTGTTGCTGGTGATGACAGAAACTACCTAGGTAGGTATCGTTCACTCGCATTTGCTCTTCCATCCGCATCCGCATCTCCAGCCGTGCTCACATGCTGTCTGCCTCTTCTAGTTCAAATATCGGTCGAGCGTCGTTCTTTGCTCGTCCACTCATTCACTTCTCAGATTGTCCCTAGGCCAGTTTCCTCGGTGACCTGCTTCAGTCACTGTTGCATGTTTGTGTGCCGCCACACGTAGGACTGACCGACATTGACTCGCCAACAATCAGCAACAAGTCGGACTTGAACATCAAACAGCTCATCGACGGTCGGACGTCTCTTGCATGCCTCTCAGATTCTGGCTGGGTTGACGTCAAATCTTGGAAATCAGGCTATATCTGAAGCATCTCTAGCTTGTGGCGCCACACCTGACAAGCAATGTGGCTTTCGACAACCGGGGCGGCAGTGGCGGCGTTGGCCGTTGTGCTTGTGCCCGTGAATGTGCTGGCTGGTGTGAGTTGTCCCCTGACGGCCCCTAAAACCCATGCCGACGCCCATCCCCTGGGGTCCGACCAGGCAGTGGTTTCAACTCTATTCCTGAAACCCGTTTTCCCACTAACGAAATGCTTCATCTAACCTCTGCCTTGCACCTCTTCAATGCCACTCTGCAACTGTCCCCTTACTTACAATCCGTCTTCAAGCCTGTCGAGTCCGCCGAATCTATCTACAAGCGTCAAGCTGCTCAACCATTCAATAATGATTACAATGGCCCTATATGGACCTCAGCTCCCAGTTATCCCTCGCCTTGGGGCACCGGATCTGGAGATTGGGGCGCTGCTTACGAGAAGGCTCGGGCCTTTGTCAGTCAGTTGACCCTGCTCGAAAAGGTCAACTTGACCACTGGCGTCGGGTGAGTGTCTCAGTTTTGCATTGCATAATAGACTCGTTGAAATTGACCATCTGCAGTTGGGAGTCGGAAAAGTGTGTCGGGAATGTTGGTGCCATCCCGCGTCTCGGCTTCCCCAGCCTTTGCATGCAGGACAGTCCGTTAGGAGTCAGAAATGGTGAATGATCAACATATGTGGCCTGTTTTATGCCTACTAAAGATTTACTAGCTGATTACGTCTCCGCCTTCCCGGCCGGCATGAATATCGCCGCCACGTGGAGTCGCGAACTTGCCCAGGCTCGTGGAGCCGCCATGGGTGCAGAACACAGAGATAAAGGCGTTGATGTCCAGCTCGGCCCCGTCTGTGGTCCTTTAGGTCGGAGCCCGGAAGGAGGGCGAAACTGGGTGAGTGAGCACTCCCACACCACAGTTCCATGTCTGACCCGAACTAGGAGGGATTCAGTCCTGATCCCTATCTGACCGGAGCTCTCATTGCTCCTACGGTCCAAGGTATCCAAAGCCAGGGCGTCATTGCGTGCACCAAGCATTACATCGGCAATGAACAGGAACATTTCCGCCAAGTGGGTGAATCGGCAGGCTACGGTTACAACATTACAAACTCCATCAGTTCTAATATTGACGACAAAACTATCCATGAGCTTTACCTTTGGCCGTTTGCCGACGCGGTTCGCGCAGGAACCGGCTCTAGTAAGTCTGTCTGACTTCCAATGGTCTCGGAGCCTCTGACACAGTTCTAGTCATGTGTTCCTACAACCAGGTCAATAATTCTTACAGTTGTTCGAACTCCTACGTCTTGAACCATCTCCTCAAGAACGAACTCGACTTCCAGGGCTTTGTAATGTCCGATTGGCAAGCCCAACATTCGGGCGTGGGCACGGCTTTGGCTGGCCTTGATATGAGTATGCCTGGTGATACCCTCTTCAACAGCGGTGAAACCTTTTGGGGCACCAATCTGACCATTGCCGTCATCAATGGAACCATCCCGGAATGGCGAGTTGACGACATGGCGACTCGAATCATGGCAGCCTACTACTATGTCGGCCGTGACAGTCACTACACGCCCACCAACTTTTATGCTGTAGGTTTGTCGCCGCCAACAATGGCATATTGCTGACAGATGTGATAGTGGAGCGAGAACACCTACGACAAAATCCATCAGGCTGACCCACAGTCTCCCATTGGTCTTGTCAATGAGCATGTGAATGTGCAAGATGAACATCGCAACGTCATTAGACAAGTTGGTCAGGCTTCTAATGTTCTGCTCAAGAACACTGGCAGTCTACCCTTGACAGGCAACGAGAGACAAGTCGCCATTATCGGTTATGATGCTGGAAGCAATCCCTGGGGCGCCAATGGCTGCCCTAATCGCGACTGTGACAATGGAACTTTGGCAATGGGCTACGGTAGTGGAACATCCGAGTTCCCTTACCTTGTGACTCCGGAGCAAGCCATCCAGCAACATGTTTTGACCCAAACCGACGGGGAAGTTTTCGCCATCCTCGACAATTACGCCGACACCCAAATCCAGAGCCTAGCAACTCAAGCAGACGTTGCCCTCATTTTCGCCAACGCTGATTCAGGAGAAGGTTTTATCACCATTGACGGCAACACTGGTGACCGCAACAACCTATCGCTTTGGCAAGGAGCAGATCGACTGATTAACAATGTTACCAAGTACAACAAAAATGTCATTGTGGTATTGCATACCGTCGGCCCCGTCAATGTTTCGGCATGGTACGACAACGAAAATGTCACTGGTATCATCTGGGCTGGTCTGCCAGGCCAGGAAAGTGGAAACGCGATTGTCGATGCCTTGTATGGCTACATCAATCCTGGTGGAAAACTTCCTTTCACCATTGCTCGTAACCGAGAGGACTATGGGACGGACGTCATCTATGAGCCTAACAACGGCCAATTCGGTGCTCCCCAAGACCTTTTCTCAGAGGGCGTCTTTATCGATTACCGTTACCTTGACGCTCATGGCATCGAACCCATTTATGAGTTCGGATTTGGCCTGAGCTACACCACTTTTGAATATTCTAATTTGGTCATCACACCGGCGAATCCAGCCCCGTACACCCCGACCACAGGGCAAACCGGCGCTGCTCCCGTTCTAGGGAATGCGAGCACAGATGCTTCACAGTATCTTTTCCCCAATGGTACCATTACATATCGACCCTACCTGTACATCTACCCGTATCTCAACTCGACGGATCTGAGAGCATCCGCCGACGATCCCGACTATGGTCTACCTGCAGATCAGTATGTTCCCGCAGGTGCAACAGATGGTTCACCTCAACCTCTCCTACCCGCAGGCGGTGCCCCAGGTGGTAATCCAGGTCTCTATGAAACTGTGGCGACTGTCACCGCAACCATCACCAACACTGGAAGTGTTGCAGGTGACGAGGTTGCTCAATTGTATGTTTCATTGGGAGAAGGAGAACCGCCCAAGGTTTTGCGTGGATTCGATCGTCTGACCATCGCTCCGGGCGCCTCGGCAACCTTTACCGTTCAGCTGACACGCCGAGATGTCTCGGTATGGGATACTACTGTTCAGAACTGGGTTCAAGTAGACAACCCTACCATCTTTGTTGGTGCCTCAAGCCGTAACCTGCCTCTATCTGGCACTTTGTCTGGCAGCAGCGGTTCTGGAACTCCTTCTCAGCCATCTGGGGCTAGTGGAGGTTCCAGCTGGAGTGGAGGGTATGGAGCGCCCACGTCGAGCGTTCCGGCAGCAGTTAGTCAGATTTCTGACGGCCAGCCGCAAGCCCCCACTGGTGTACCCGTGAGCCAGATCTCAGATGGTCAACCGCAAGCTCCGACAAGTGTACCCTTGAGTCAAATCTCTGACGGTCAACCGCAAGCTACGACTGGGGCTCCAGTAAGCCAGATCTCCGATGGCCAACCACAAGGCCCGACGGGAGCACCGTTGACGCAGATTTCTGACGGTCAGCCACAAGCTCCAACCGGGGCGCCGGTCAGCCAGATGTCAGACGGTCAACCCCAGGTTACTACAGCTTAGACGGCATAGTCGGGGGCAAATGACCCATGCAAACGTTGCAACTCTGGTTCAAAAATTCATGACGTACATGGTGGATTGAGTAATGAATGTTTTTGGGAAGGGAGGCATCAGGGATAAGCAGGGGAATGGTCAACACAAAAGATCAATCAGGATCCAACGGCGGCTGCGACAGCGGCTGGCACTGATGCACGTAGGAAATGGGTAATGATAACACTTCTGTCAAAATAGAGCAGAGCAAATGCCATTGACGCTATGTCTTCAACTGCTTCTACTGCATATAACTTGAGGGAATCCGGCGTGATACCCGTGATATGCAGTAATGCTGACTATGGATTGGACTGTGTCGTACTTGTATCCAGGCCCCTAATCATTCTTCATAAACATCGAACTGCCTCTCTCTTCCGCTATGGAAGACTCGGCGGATACAGCAATACATTCTCATCAGAAGGCTGTCTCCAAGGATAGAATGGAGCTACCCCAGCCTCAATGACAGCAGATGTGCAGAGACTCCTTACTGGCCCAGAATGAAGCATCCTTCACCGGCTTTTCGAAAGCTAAGCTCGTCGGTTCGAAGGCTGCGGTCAATGGCTATGACTGGCTTTCATGAGAGAAGAGCACCACGTCGTCGTCGTTGTTGCGGTCTATCCGGCCGTGGTTGTCTTGTGGACAACATGGTCCAGATACAAGATTCTTGATGCAGGTGGTGTATATGTCGTAATCGTTACCAGTTGCGTCAGCAGAGACGGGCCGGGCCGGTGGAACGATACCTTGCGCAGAGCAGAGAGTAGTTCTTGTACCACTACCCTCTTCTGTTGATGCAGGATACGTTACGTACTTAATGATGGCATCGAAGTCTTGTAGGGAGCTTCAGGAAGACATGAAAGACAAAGACACAGAGGGGGGATACATACCTTAGTGAGAGAGTCATGCCTTTCGATTCATACCATACGGCTCTGGTCGTCTATAAGTTAGCTTGACTGTCTAGACAGGATATACCTTGCCCGCCAGTGGTCTCGACAGCGTTTCCTCCTCCCCTTGCCCCAACATACAAAAAAGGGAAAACCATTCACGGAAGTTGGAACTATCAAGATTGAGAAAAGCAATGCGCCAGCTGTACTGTACTGTACTGTGTAGAGAATCCATCAAACCCGACACCGACAAAAAAACACATCTCCTCAAGCCCGTCGTATGGGGGTTGAAGAGGGGTGAAAACCACGGGTTTTATGCCATTGGGTTTTTTTTGCGCATTTTATGGTCGAGTACAGGCTGCATTCTTTATAGTCGTGCTTGGGGGGGTATTTTATGGTCGTGCATTTTTCTGTCTTTCTGTCTTTCCAACTTCAGCTTCTTACGAAGTGAAGGATTAATTAATTGTTGGTCGGGACCGGGAATCGAACCCGGTGCGGTTGGCGGGGGTTGGCGGGAATCGTTACCATCACGCCTTCTGGCCGGTGCCAGTTTGCCCTGAGATGGTGAGGATTGAGGGGATATTTTGGGGATTTTATTGATGAACCTTACGCCGGGGCTGGTCAGGTGATCCATCGATCGGGGGATGGTGATGGTGATGGTGATGGGATGGGTGACTTGAGGCTGGGGAGGGCGCCCCGGAGTCTGGGTGTCGTTGGCACTTGAGGTACCTATGGTACCGGACGCGTGCGAGGGTTTACCTCTCCTGTAACCTTTCCACCTGTAACCCTTTCCTTACAAGTCACTTACATTGCGCTTCTTCTCCTACTCTTCACTTCTTCTCCTACTCTTACTCTTTCTTCCTGAACGCCCCGTAGAGAGTTGTGTCGGGATCATGGTCTCGCTTTGGGAGAAGGCCTGGCTTTGTGATATAGGTGGGTAGGGTCGGAAATACTTCCTTTGTCGAGAGGATAACGTACCTACCTACATACCTACCTACCTACCGTTTGCTGAACATTCAAGAGGTCTTGGTTCCAAGGCACGTTCAAGCAGCTCAGAGGCACGATGCTGGGAGGGCACAACATCACTGAGGGCCATGAATCTGGGACTTCATACGTAATATGGTGGCTCACTCAAACTCAGCCTTGCATGATAGGGGGGTTGGACTTTTTTTCTCATCATGCATGTCTTGGGAGATGGTGGCCCAGTCACCCTAGTAAGGAGAGCTCAGGTATCTCTGGTGTCTAGGAAGACAAGAAACTGACAAGACAAGAGATGCTGGTCCAACTGGTGGCATTGTTTATTCTCGACCCAAGATATTGCCGGGACGGGCCCGAGCTACCATACAGGTACTCATTATGAGTGTGGTCAAGGGAGTAGATGGACAATATCATGGTACGCGCCTCGATGGTACAACACGGCAACATAACTGATTTCTGCCTATATCAGGTATATCGAACCCTGGGCTTGATGTTGATGTTGATGTTGATGTTGACGTTGAACTTCAGTTTAAGTTGCACAGCCTTCTTGCCAAGCCGGATTTCAACACGAGGCTCCGGGTCCGAACAACTTCCGAGACATGAATCGATATTGATCCTCGACCTCACGGGCCTCAGGCGGAGAAGGACGACCAGGGCCGCGAGACCTACAACTCTTCCATGGCCAGCTGGATAACGACAACGCCTGTTTCTTGCCACGAATGTGACTACTGTGTGGAGTCAACATCACCGAGCAGCCCAGGACTTTGATGTTCCTGCTCAGGCAAGGATATCAATGGCCGGGTGAACATGGTGTACAAGGGACCCAGTCGCGGATGTCAAACATGCCGTCGACGACGAGTGAAGGTGAGATGCACACGAGATGACCACTATGTTGTCCAGAGTACTCTGTTTTTATACTAACAACTCGACTCGTAGTGCGACGAGGTCAGACCACAATGCGGTAACTGTATCAAACGAAAACTGCCATGTCCCGGCTACCGCGACTTGTTCGATACATATCACAAAGACGAGACGTTGACCATTGCATCCAAAAGGTCCAAAACAAAATCCCCATGCACCACTTCTTCCGCGGAGAATATCGAGAAAGTCCCAGAGACTCTCGAATCTTTGGGGTCACGGTCGCCAAGGTCACTGTCTGCCAGCAACAGTGACCAGGAATTAGCCATTTGGTTCCAGCCGTCTCGGAACATGCAATGGGAGTCCTTATGCTATTTCATCGCCAACTATGTCAACATCCCGCGAGATCCGACCACCAATATCTTCATCGAGCATATTCTCCCATTGTACCTGGACGCGCCGGTCAAGTCGGCATTGAGTCAGGCAATGGCCGCCGTCGCCATTCAAGTTGCCCAGACTTGGATGTCTCCGTTCGCCGACTCGTATGCATCTCGCGAGGCCTACGGGAGAGCGGTCGCTACGGTGAGAGCTGCCCTTCAGGACCCGGCCACGTCCAAGACCGACGACACTCTTGCTGCAGTCTACATGTTGGATTTCCATGACTCTCTTCAGAAGCGGTTTGTCGATTTCGTGGACACGGGCACGCATCAGCAAGGCGCCATCGCACTACTGCGGCACCGAGGCCAAAGAAACTTCAATACACTTCTGTCACAGCGGCTATTCGTCGCGCTTCGAAGCCGCCATATCAACTACTGCTTGGAGTTTGGTCGGCCAGTGCAGCTTGACGTGGGTTTGCTGAATGAAGCACCGGCCATTCTTCCTTCGGCCAAACTCGACCTGCTAAAAGCCGAACTTACAACAATCAATGCATTTGTGCAGGAAGGCCCAGAAGTAGCAGGTATGGGTCTGGTCGAGTTCTACCAGACAATCATGCAACGGGCCCTCAGGCTCGACAAGAACCTGAACGCCTGGAGACAATCACTACCCAAGTCGTGGCATCCGGTGGCCGTCCCAGCCTCGGATTTGCATCCGTCGATAAAAGCGGCGGGCCTCTACAACGACATGTGCGATGTATATTCATCTCTGGCTGTTTCTCATACCCACAACGCTTCGCGAAGTACTCACATAGGAGCTCTGCGCCTTGTCGCCTTGTGTAGTAGTGAGCTCGAAAGTCTCGGCATTGCAGTTGAACCTGGCATCGAAGCCTACGTGAAAGAGCAGGTACAGGAGATTGCCGACCGCTTTTGCGCCTCCGTCCCTTTTCATCTGGGGAACAGGACCACACTTACGCGCCCAAACCAATACATGGAGTACCCGCCTATACCTCTCGAACTGCGCCGGCTGGCGAGTTACGTGGACTCGTACGGAAACCCCGTGGAAATGACCATGGAAGACCATATTCGAGCCGCAGCGGCTATCGGTGGATTCTTCTTACTGACTCCTGTACGAGGGTTCATCCAAGGGCCGCGTATACAATTTACAGCGTCAGACCCTCGTCCTTTGGTGAAGCATTTGCGGAAAGGTCAGGCCGAGTGGATCCAAGGTCAGGTGCAGCGCATCCAGAAGATTTATCTGCATCCCAGGAACTTTGCCAGCAGTCCTGCGGAACTACCTCGATGGCCTGTATAGAGCCTGATGCGTTTCCTTTTTCAGAAATGCGATTGGGTTGGCCACCCGGCGGCGGTGAAAACCATTCCAAGGGTCGATCTTGTGCCTCGGGGCAGATTTGGACATATAAAGATGCCGGGCAGTGATCGCAATCTTCGAGATCCGACAGGCGTCGTCCTTGGCATCATGACTGCATAGGCAACTCTTTGTTCATGATCGAGGCTGGCTACATCGAGAAAACGGGTGTAGCAAAGAATTACCGGTCCCAATCCGTCAGTGATCCGATGTCAAGGCAGTGCGAAGAAGTTAAAGCTGCTGCATTTTCTCATTGTGTCGAGCGGCTGATGGGGCAGAATTCTTATTGTGCCGCAGATGTGTCAATGTACTGAATCAGCCTGAGCGATGCCGACGCGGGGGTGAAGGACACGGCCATAGGGGTGCGAGAAGACGTCGTCAAGCGCAAAGGCTTGGACATTGAAAAGGGGCAGTACTGTCTGAATAGGAGACTCGTACCGTAGGTCTTTCGAGGGCATCAGCAACGCATCACAACAACAGGATAATAGAAAACTTCTCGGTGAGGCCGCCTAAACAGCAACCAGCCGACCAGACCATGCTCCTGCAGGCCAGACCGTCAACGGACCAGTGTCGGAACATTCCCTACAGTTTGGACCGCCCAATTCTGTCGTGACATGGACAACCTGAGAATCGGACCGGTCGGTGGCAGCTGTCAAAAGTCAATGTTGGTGCATCAACTCGCCATGGTCACCTCAATCAGGAGATGAAATGCCAAAAGCAGGCTGGTCGCGCAGGGTCGAAGGCAAACGGCTGGCTGAAAAGTGATGATGCTTCGGATTCTGCCGTCGCTGACAAGGCGGCCTGCTGCAAGTTCGGTTGGAAACTTGCTATAGCTTATCAAGCTGTGAAGCATGGGAACGGGTGTTGGCGCATCGAGCTGATCCTATAGGTTCTGATTACCATTACCCCGTGCAGTGTCCCCGGCGCATGTATGTGAGACGATTATGCTGTCCGAAGCTGGAGCGGCGGAAGAGGCTATTAACTGCACCCTGCCATGCTTGAACAAGTGTTAGGGTTTCGGAGAGGTGTAGAATATTGCAACTATGCCACACAGCTGTTCTTGTTCTTGACCTGCTCGAGCAGTCGGTCAATGTTCGTCTCAATGGGTCAGGGCGGTATAATCGTTCATAACAGACAGGAAGGCGGCTCGGACGAGATCAGAATGACTGCCGTCTGACAGAGAACATGGCTGTCGGAACACGTCTGAATAATATTGATATGTGGAAAGATCGCCGGCGTCAATGGTGTCGATCAGTTGTAGGTCTATGCTGCAATGGTTGGAACAGTAAAATGGCTGCAATGGTTGGAACAGTAAAATGGCCCCTGCCTCAATCTCCCTCTAGGTGCCTGCGCCGGCGGACGCCTTCACGTGATGGCATTTTTTTCTGGGGTAGTTTTCCATCTTCGATCCATTTTTTGGTTGCTTCGCATTTTACCAACATCCAGATCCATTACAGCTTGCACCGCAGGCTCGTCCTTATAATGTCCTGGTTCACATCTCTGTTCTCATTCTCCAAGGCCGCTTCTCCTTTGCCGGTAACCCAACCACTGGCGGAGGACAAGCGTCTGCTTGAAGAACCTGCTCCGAAGACAATTGAACAAATCCCTGAGACTCGTGAACCGTCCCCTCCACAGCTGTCGCAGACCAACCAACCCAACAGGAACAAAGTCATATTCGGTGCTGGGGTAGCATTCTTTGCATTTTCCCTCCTCATTACGCGCAGATCCTTCGCCCGGAAGAGGCTGACTACAAATCCTGCCTTCTACGCCAATGCTCCCGGACACCAGGCGGAACAAGCGACCAAGACTAATGGCGCCATGGAGGCCTTGGAGGCATTGAACCTCGCGACCATCAACGTCCTCAGTCTAGCTATGATGGCTACCGGAGGAACAATGTGGTACCTGAACATCAATAGCATGGATGATGCAAGAAGAGTGCTCCGTGGTGGGCTTGGTGTTGACGGCACAGGCAAAACGGAAAAGGATGCGGAGGAAGAGTTTGAAGAGTGGATGGCAACTGTTCTGGCACGAAAAGACGCAAAGGGTGGGCGATCACCGCAGACGAACGAAAGGGGCCAGGAAAGGTGAATGTTTTGATTCACCGAAAGCGTCTCGGTAGGGCTGCAGCCTGCCCTCACTGAAGATCCTGTGTTGTCACAGCTCGCATAACAACTTGAGTCCAGCTGCCATACCACAATCATCCGCTGCGTTGGCCCGAGGAGATACCAGCTCAGTGTCGGCTTCAGAGAGTGCCCTGGGTTGCTGGAGATGATGGCTTGTTTCTGGCACTGGTAGTGAAGAATAACGCCATTGAATTCCACCACCTCTTCACAGCTTCCAGCCGGTTGTTTTCTCATGGCAATGGTTGCCTAGCAGTGACACGTCTATAATACAACTTTCGCAAAATACTGTCTGGAACACCTTTGTGGCTGTATCTCATCAGACAGCTGCCTAAGTCTTGGTTGCATCCTACCCTATCCACAGTCGACTGGAATCATCATACCCCACGTCTTCAAGCACTCATACAGGCGGTCACATCCAATCAAGGGACGGGTATGTATGCGCACACTACTGGCGGTTGCGGCGGCTGACTTGGCCAAGGCAACAAGCCAGCGAGACCAACGTCCATACCACATCTCAGGTCGTATCGGCAGTTGCGGCATCGTATCACGGTCAGCTTCCGGCATCACCATCTTAGCTACCGCTTTTGGCACCATGTCGGACGACGGGCGCAGTCAAACCCACACTACCAACCCCATGCCGAGGGCACCAGTCAACATCAGCGAGGCTTCGGAAAGCAACAACTACAGGGAGTCTTTCATTGACATTGCAGCATTGACGATCGTCTTCATTTTGGTAGGAACCTTCGTGGCCATCCTCGTGTACGCCTGGCGAAAGAGATGCGATGGTAGACGAAACGCATGCGCAGGCTGCCACAAACGCCAGCACAGCAATATGAGCTGCCGCGATGATGACCTGGAGGACGTCGACCTTGTTTTCGACGGCAAGGACGTCGTTGGCAAACAAGACTGAGCACGTTGACAGCAACTGGGTGTTGTAAGGAGTCCATCAGTGGGAAGAAGACTATACTACGAGCCTCGATATCAGAGGGAGTTATCGGTGCAATGTTGCAGGCAGTGACCTCCTGGTCGGCTCTCTGTTGTTTGATGGCTCAAGTGAACAGAGTTCAGGAGTCAAGGGATTTCAAGGGGGTCTTGTTATTCGTGGACATAAGTGTGAATCCAGGCTGAAGGACAGAGGGTTCCCATTATTGCATTGGTACTGAAGCAGTGGATAATGTAACCATGTCGAAGGACAACAGGATCAGGCTACCTACGGGGCATTAGCTACCACTAGTCCTTATATCACGGCAGTGTGTTACAATCTTGCCCAGCTTTGTTTGCTTCTACTTTGTAGTATCAATCTCGACCATGTCCAACAGGAATAGCAGCCACAAGGTCGAACAAAAGCAAAGCATGCAGTATCCCCGCTATCAACACCTAGATAGGTGCAATAAGGCTGCCCCGAGATCGGAGGACAGTGTATGGACGGGAACGCGTGCATCAGAATCCCCTGCGGTATGCAGTGCGCCACCATGACATGCAGTGAGGACACGACTCGAGTCTACCATTGCCTATTCGTCACCACATTTCATCCAACCTTAATCAACACGCTACAGATCACAGCTTGCCAGACCAGACATGGCTTTATGGTAGGTACCTTAGGTAGCTACCTAAGGTAGGCAACTTAACGACCTAATGTATTATAAGGTCCAGATCCAGTTCGTACCTTGCATACCTTAGGCTTTGCATCTTTAGCCGTGCCTTATTGTTTTCTCGATCTGGCGTTTCATGCCCCATTTCCTTCTCTTTCTTCTCCTTCTCCTTCCTCATCTTCAATCTCGTCAACCTTATGCCTCGCCTTCACCACCAAGATGACGAAGAACGGCCTCTCCTGCATCCCGACCGAGACGACGACCTATCAAGCCTATATAGCTATACCCACAGCCATGGGCATGACCAGGACGGTGGAATCGGCACTGAAGCGCCCTCCGCCTCCGGCCGCAAAATCGAATTCGACGCCAACGACGAAGGAAACCCCAAAGCCTGGAGCCGCAGGAAGAAACTCACCAATGTCGCCATCATCGCATTGATGGCGATTCTCACCCCCCTTGCAAGTTCCATGTTCACGCCAGGGATTTCGCAGATTGCGGAAGACCTAGACACGGACGAGCAAATGGTCATTGCTACCACGACTGGGTTCGTCATCATGTCGGGGTTCGGCCCGTTGATTCTGGCGCCTTTCTCGGAAACGTTTGGGCGCAGGGCGCTTTATATTTGGTGTTTCTCGATTTTCACCGCCTTGCAGATCGGGGCGGCGGTGAGTCCGAATATTGGCACGTTGATCGCCTTCCGGACGGTTTCTGGATTCTTTGGAAGTAAGAAGAATAATTCCCTGATTGTTTGTGTTGTGGTGTTGTTCTGTCGCTGTTTCGCAGTACCTCTGCTGCCGCCCGCCCTCGCTCCACGGTAGAGACAGACACAGGACTCGTACTTACATTGGACTCGCAGGTGTCGGGTTGGCCAACGGCGGCGGAACCATCTCTGACATGTATGAACCGTCGCAACGAGCTGGAGTGTTTGGATGGTATTTGCTTGGGCCGCTGTTAGGTGAGTTTATGGATATTCTTCCGTTTGATTCAGCTTTGGATGTGCGTCAAAGCTAATCACATCTGCCCCATCTGACAGGACCAACGCTGGGCCCTCTCTTTGGCGGTGTTATCGTCAGTCGACTGGGTTGGAGATGGATATACTGGGTCAGTTTCGATTCCGCGTCCCTCGTTGGATCTCGCTTTCCGATCATAATGTGCTTTCGACATGCAAGAAACAGAGAAAGGCAAAGGAGAGAGATAAAACTGACCTGCTGGCATTCCCCTAGGTCTTGACCATAGTATGCGCCATCAATACTGCCATAGGATATTTCCTGTTACGAGAAACATATGCACCGGTGCTCCTCGGCCGGCGCAAGGCAGAGCTCCTAAAAGAAGCAGGCGAGAACACCAAGATCCACTTCGAAGGTGAAGATGAGCGTCCAGTATGGATAAAGCTGAGGGCGAGCCTGAAACGGCCATTTGTCATTTTCGTGCAGCCCATTGTCTTGGTCATGAGCGCGTACCAGGCCTTGATCTTTGGAACCACATACAGCATCTACACGAACATGCAGAGCATCTATTCCGAGCCGCCGTATAACTTCAACTCGGAGCAGATCGGCCTGTTATACCTCGGTCCTGGATTGGGGTTCTTGACCTCTGTTCGGTTTCTGGTGCCTCACATCGACACCGTGTTCAATAGATTGACAAAGCAAAACGGAGGCCAGTCACTCCCTGAATTCCGCCTGCCTCTCGCCAGCGTGGGCAGCGGTCTGATCCCTGCTAGTCTGTTCTGGTTCGCGTGGACGGTACAGTACCGAGTTCATTGGGCGGCTAGTATTGCGGCCACGTACTTCTACGGTGTTGGACAAGTCGTTGTCTTCAACGCCGTTCAGAACTACTATATTGATTCATTCTCGCAATACGCTGCTTCTGCCATTGCGGGAGGATCGGTCTTCAGGAGTCTGGTGGGTGGACTGGTACCGTTGTTTGCACCCAAGTTGTTTGAGAAAGTCGGGTACGGTTGGGGAATCAGCTGCTTTGGCTTTGTGGCTGTTTTGATCGCCCCAAGTCCTGTCTTGTTCTATTACTTCGGAGGTCGGATCCGTGAGAGGTTTCAGTTGAAGTTCTAGCGTCGGGAATGCCTGGTTCTCGGGGAATACGTATGACTGCATGATGGCTAGCAGGCGTTCATCGCTTCGGCGTTGCTTTAGTCTTAGAATTGCATGATTCGATTTGGCGAGCCGCATTCATTCGGCAACTTGGATCCATGGTTCGTCTCGGCTAGTTGATTGTTGTGATTACGTTGTGTAACGTGTGGCACCAGATGGAGTTCTGTAGCGCTGGCCGTTGTAGGCGACATATGCAGCGACCGATACCTCTATGCCGAGGGTAACTGGATCTGACGGGCGCAACACGCGAAGCTTTACCGGAACACAAACTCCTGTAGAACGCTTTGGAACGGATTGACAGAATTTCCGTGGTTAAAGTTGTCCGTGAAGAATTGGAAGAGGATGATCTCATCCTGCATCGGGACGAACCTTGCGGACAGGATAGAAGCGCTGGGGCCCGCGCTTTGATCAGCAGGACCTGTGAGGATGGGGTCCTGGATGTCCACTTGGGAGCTTTGCGCCAGGCATAACGTGGCATGTCGCCGTCGGCCCCCGGCGCTGGTGTCTCTTTGGTGTGTCGTCGGTCAGCCTATGGTGTCTGCCATGGTGTGTCTGCACCGGTTTGGATCCTGGTCTAGCTCTGGGGCCGTTGGCTTACGAGGCCTGTTTCCGAAGCAACCACCAACCGTCGCGTTGTTTATCTTTGCCATCACCGACCGTGACGCCCGATATCACACTTGTCCGCACCCTCTTCATGTGTTCATACTCCCAGAAATTTCATCACTTCTGCTCACCGCCTGCAGGGCTAGTTGACGTGGACTTCACTGATGCGTTGCTCTCCTCGAACCAGTGTATGGAAAAGATGCGGTGGGAACAGCCTTTGTAGCACGCGTCTGTTGAGGCGCGTCGAATTCTTGAACAATCCTGCCTATCAGATACCAGAACTCCTTGCTCGTCATCGTGATTTGTTCTTCCAGAAGATATTCGCCTCGGTGGGTGACATCGGTTTTGGTGGCAACGATCCACGCCATTGGATATCAGTGCCATTGTTTTGCAGCGCCCATCCTCGCCTCAACTGTCGTAGAATGTCAATAGGAATGATATATCTGGTGTATGCGTGTAGTGCTTTGCCGGTTGTTTTAGTGCTTAAACTTTTGGAGTCTGGAATTGAAGGACGAAAAGTGAAGAAAAGCGCAGGTAGCTTTGGGGGGACTGTGACTGCGACTTGAATCTTCCCTCACTTTCGTCTCCTCTCACTGCCACACTCAGGAACAGAGCATGAATGACCTTACGCTTAATCCTTGACATCAACATTACTACTGTTCCTCCTGCACCTCAAGAACACAATCACCATCACCACTATTATTGAGCCCGTTAGGTCCCCAACAAACCTGGCTAACAGCTCATCCACCCACTGCCAACCTAGTTCCCCGGAAGACGAAGGTGAACCCGTCGGTCTGCTTCCCAGTCTAGCGTCAGGCCAAACAAAACCCTGGTTGCCTGTCTCGAGGCTCAAAAAGTGGTCGCCGTTCGATCTCGAATACAACCTGTGCAGACTTTTCCTAGCTTCTTCTCTACATCTTTTCTTCTTCTACAACCGAAACCTCGACTTCGCCATTGCCATCGCCGAAACACATCATCCCCTGCTATCTGGACGATTTCCTCAATATCCTCCACACTCCCCGCCCCGGTGCCTCTCCGTCCAAGTCAAAGCTCGAGTGCCTATCACACGGTCCTCCTTCTGCCCCCGGCGCAGTCGGCTTTTAATATGAAAAAGAAGGTCCCACCACAGTCAACGCGGCCGATACATATCTGCTGGGAGAGATAAAACATCTTTTCGGTCCTTCGGGAGCTCTGCTCTCATGGAGCCACCTCCGCCTCCGCCGCCGCCACACGGCTCCAACCCACAAGGCGGCAGGGCGAGTGGTCTCCCTGATGGCAAATATGACATCTTTATCATTCCTCCGCACTCCTCAGGCTCGGGTTTTCTCTATCTACCATCGCTACAAACTCAGCGCAACAGTTTCTTGGCTGGGGTTTTCTGCACAGCGGCATCGTTCTTCATCTACACAACAGCTGTGCCGGTGGTCAAGGAATGGCTGGTGAACACGTTCAACAGTGGTGGGAGCGGAGTGTTCGTGATCATTTGCTGTGTTGCGGTAACTGCCTGGGCATTTGGCAAGACCCAGGGTGAGTGGTCTCAAGGTACCCCGTCCACTGGTGCTGGGGCCAATCCTGGCCCTAGTGGTCATTCTGGTCATGGTAGTTCAGGATTTGGAAATGCTGGCACATATTCACAACCTCAACCGGGACCTCCACCTCCACCACCTCCGCCGCCTCCCAACCACGAAACCAATGCCCCTCCGCCGCCTCCCCCTCCTCCTCGGTCTTCATGGCAGAGGCCACAGGCCAATACCAAGGCGAACACCACCAATGCCAAATCCAGCTGGGAGAGGGCTAGGGAAGAGACGAGGAAGAGAGAAGAAGAACGGAAACGTGCCGAAGAGCTCAAGAAGAGACGAGAGGAGTTGGAAAAGGAGCGACAAAGACAAAGAGAAAAGGAAGCCCTGGAGAGGCTCGAACGCGAACTCAAGGAGAAGAAAGAACGCGAGGAGAGAGAAGCTGCTGCTGCTGCTGCGGCTGCCGCGGCCCAGAAAGAGAGACAAGAACGGGCAGCTTCGGCATCAGCTTCAGCTTCAGCGTCAGCATCACCACCCAAGCGGCCCCCTATGCCGTCCGTTAGAACCGAACGGGAGGATGATACTTACTCTTTCAGGCCATATGATCGCGCAAAACAGACATACAAAGCCAACTCCGCGGCATCGATGTATTCAGAATCGTCTTACGCACCTTCTGAAAGCACAGCAAAGACGACACCTCCCCCTTCGATGCGTGGCCCATATTCGACAAAGGATCCGGACAAGATCATCATCAAAGGTGTCTTCTCCTTCAATAACGCATTCACGCGAACTCCCATCTCGCAACTCCGATCAGGACAAGGTAATGTCACGGACGGACTAATCTTACGAATCACAACGGAAGGCTTGTTTATCGACGACGACGTGCGGGGCGTACCACAACGAGAATGGGATATCAAGGCTTGGACGATGAAAATGGCAGAGGTATGGTGTCCCCAAACATCCCCCGGAGTGAACACTGGTGCCCAAAGGCGTAAATTCTCCCTTGGAATTGGTGCCGATTCGAGGCCACAATCATCACCCTCGCAGAATGACTCGACGGCTTTCGTCAACGAGCTCCTGAAGTCTTGTGGCGCGAAATGCAAGACTTCCTGCTCGCAAACACCTGCAACTCACGAACCCCGTTCTTCAATGTCTAGCACGCGCATGGCAGACAATGGTACTGACGCAACAATAACACAGAGCTGTGAACTCGGCGGTCTACATGTTCTTCGAGCCTCCATCCGAGATCAGGAAGGAAAGAAATACGTCTTTGTGCTGTCACAAACAGAGGGCTGGAAAGTCGCGGTGGGCTTGCAACGTTTGCGACGAGGCAGCCAGGTGCGAGCCATGGGAGTTGCCGGTCTTCCACAGAACGAGGCCAAAGCGATCCTTGAAAACCTAGGCTTCGTGTGATTGCACCTGGCTATGTTTGTTCTTTTGGTTGTGGTGTCATCCAACAGCTTTGCACAGTGAGCGGGCGAGAATGTGAATTTGCAGCATTCAGAATCGACAGTTAGCGAGGCATAAGCGACGGAGTTGTGTACATTCATTCGCGATCTGGGCGACGGAGTCTCATTGGAAAGCTTTTCCGGACCACTTTGTCTCCCATTGAAGCCAGATGATCAGAGGCTAGAGGCCATGCAGACACAAAAAGGCCTAAAACTTAGTACCGGGGAACTTGAATGATAAATGTGATTGATTAGGTACTCAGACAGAGCTCGTACTCTACGATCTTCCCGGCGTAACACTACGAAATGGGGATCCTTTGTTTCATATTCTCTCGCTTTCCTAGACTCTTGCGTAGGGTGTATCTCGTTTCTCATGGCTTGTGGTTTAGACTTGTTTAGACTTTGTTGAGTGTGGCATGATCCCACGCTGAATGTCTTCAAGTCAACTGCTCGTCGATCCGTATGACGTTGGCCAGAGTTTAGAACGGGTGGCCTTAACATCCATCATTCGAAAGTATTGGCCAGTAAAGGTCAGGTTGCATCCCAGGGAGATGCCACTCTCCGGGGTTCCGGAATGTTCGCAGGCTGGCAGGACCAATACACCTCAATCGCGCATGGAGGGTTTTGTAACAAGTTGGCCAACAGGAGGACATTCTGGCGCGATCAAGAAGTGGGAGCTGGAAAATGCGGCTGCCTGATTCTGGGTCCCACCAGACACAATCGTGTAGAGAGTGATTGAGGGAGGGAGGGACAAAGGGACAGAAAGCGGGCTGGTTATCTTAGCCTCTCGTATTTGGCGTATCCCAAGGCAAGATACGGGCCAGGAAAGGTGTCGGCTCCCCTACCTACTTTCTACATATTTCTTAGGTTTGTGGTTGAGAGCAACCAAATTCCTGTCTCGTCCTCCATCAACATCTGCGCAACCTTGCACTTGCAAGCCCGCTTCCAAGTCCGCGATTCAATCTACTCTGTACAAAAGTCCCAGATTCCCCAGACCGCGTTTGGCAGGTGGCCCACCTCCTTGAAGTGCCCCGGACAGTGATCGTAGGAGTTCAAGTCCGCATTGACGCTCCTCACAATGACTATTCGCAAGCAATATCCTCCTCGAAACTATGAGACCTTTCCTGAAAACACTCCATCGGAGTCCGATAGAGCAGTGGACGATACTCCCAGATCAAACCAAACAGATTCGGACAAGTCAAGATCTGCTGCCTCCGAAGCTCAGAGACTGGCCTCCGAAGTCTCATGGGCCGACACATTCGTCCGCGGTACGCCTGCGACGAACCTCACTCCAACGGCATCAACAGTGGATGGGAGGGAAGTGAGGAACATTCAATACCCACACGTATCACGAGATCCCGATCTTTTGGATCCTCCTCCAGTCTACACACCTTCAGACAGGACATTCCCATCAATTGTTGTTGACGGATCAGTGGAAGTGTCCGAGCCAGTAAGCGCCTTTGTGGCTGTCCCTTCTTCCCCATGTCAACCGCAATACCTTTACCACGAAGACGAGGATTATTGGGAAGTGCAGGAGGACGCTTCTGATGATGATGGCGACGACGATGGTGCCCTCCTTCCCGAACCCGTACAGCACCAGCCTGCAACCCGATATCAGCATCATCACCAGCGTGCAACAGTACCTGAAGGCGGTGGCCCTGCTGTCCCTATGCGCTCTGCCCGCAGATCCTCTTCCAGAAGGGGATGCGGAGGTCGTCGTAAGCGTCGAGGCTGTGGTGGCCGACGGCATGGTCGAGGCTGTGGCAAGAGATCTGAAAGAGCACGACGTTTTAAGAGGGCATGCTTCTTCATCTTCGCTCTCCTGCTCTGCCTTTGGCTGCTCATTCCGGGTTTGTTGAAGGCACTATCTCATGTACACTTCTCCTCATAGTCAGCCATGGGCATTCTGGGTCTCCATGAACTGACATTCCAAAAGCAGGATGGAAGCCTTCAATTCCCCAGTCTCCCCAATTTCGCCCATAAGCCGTCACCCTCACCGTGGCCTCCGGAAGAACGCGAACACCGCGAACGCGAAACCTCACGATCCATCAGGGGCTCATACAAGCTATATGACTTGCTCGACCTGTCCACCACCAGCGGCAGCATCGCCATCAGCGTGGATGTCCAACCGGGCGAGAAGCCCGCCGTGCTCCGTCTGGCGAGTAGCTCTGGCTCTGTCAACGTCCGTATGACATCTCAGGGCGGATTGTTCCGCAAGCCTACGGTGTCTGAGGCAGCAGAGAAGCGTGTCCTGCACACCGACATCTCGACTCAGTCGGGAAGCGTTTCTGGGCAGCTCGTCCATGGGAATGGCGGGTCGACCCGCATTGCAACGCAGTCCGCTTCCATCTCTCTCGATATATTCACCGTCGGTGTATCCGAGAATGATCCGCCCACCAATATTACTACGACTTCAGGCTCAGGCAGTCAGAATCTAAGGGTCATCGCACCCTTGGGCTCGACTGAACCTGTCAGAGCCATCGGGGCATCTCACACTGTGCTCGGCAGTGGGAGTATGTTTGTCAGGTATCCCATGGAGTGGGAGGGAACGGTGCACATTGCACAAGAAGGCTCCGGTACTGTCACAGCCGGCGGCCATGGCCTTACTGTGCGCAAGGTGAATTCTCAGGAGTTATATGGATACAAGGGGAACAAAGAGGGCCGGAATATTGAGATCTTCGAGCAAGGAAGCGGAAGCATCAGATTTCAATGTTGAATACGTCCCCTATGTTGACTCTGGGTGAGGAAGGTTTGATGTAATGATAATAGCGACGAGGACGGTTCATTGACTAGGAGTACACAGGTGGGTGGGTATCGCAAAATGCAACTTAATACCTACTTATTACACCCGACTTGCATCGTATACGGAGCGAACTCTATGCACTTGCAGATGATAGTATGTTTTTCCTCCTTCCTCCCCCATTCCCTGCGTCCTTGATGTTAGTGGAACTCAGCCTGTCATAAGGCCGACGCTTAACAGCGCAAGGCTCCAATGGATTAACATTGTTCCACGCCAGGCTGAAGCTGTGATTGGCAAATACGGGAATAACCAGGACCCACTGTCAGCATGTTGCATATCGCCGGAGGAAACGCAGAGAGAGTCATCAGAACCGTCCTGCTCACTCTCCCCCTTCCCTTCTTCCATCTCTGCCATCTCTTCCTTTCTATGTCATCTCAACCTTGTCAGTCTTGACATGATGGTGCAGCAGCAGCAAAAAGACTGAATCTCTGGCTGATCTAGGCACCATTACGAGGCGTCAGCAGCATGCATGTTAAGCCATACATTGGGGACTACTGTTTTCAGGGCTCTTATACCAGCGATATCGACTAGTCAGACTCTACCACAGAGATCTATATACCATGTCTGCCCTTCCTCAAATCCAGGCCAAACTGAAGTTGCATCCGGATGTACAGTCATTAGAGGAAGAATGGTCCGGCATCACCGACCCTGTTGTTCGACGAAAGCTCCAGAACCGATTGAATCAGCGAGCGGCCAGTATGCATCCATCACAGATCTCAGGTACTGTACACGAACTGACGTCGTGACCAGGAAGACGCAAGGCTGCCCAACAGACCGCCACGGCCCACAGCTCGTCTAGCAGTAACGCTAGGCTTAGCCAACATGCCACAGACAGGACGGCACAGCACCATCCAGCAACAGATATTGAAGACGCTCTTGCATTGAAGGTTGATCATTCTGGCAGCAGCAACGACTATGGATCCGCCGTCCAACCATTCCGTAACGCACAATCCTCGACATTTGCATCCCTTCGCAAAAACAATACGTGCATGCGAGAATATAACTTCGTTCTCGAGCAGCGAGCACTCGAGATGAAAGAGCTGGTCGAGAAAATGCAAACAGACCACGACAGTTCCAGTTACTGGCTGTACCCTCTACCCAGCGACCATCTCATCTCTCTAGTCTATTACAACGTGTATCGAGCTCTGATCTGCAACATTGCAATGCTAGGTCTGGACCTGAACCTGATGTATATGGACGAGTACCCGTCACCGTTCTTGCCGCTGTCACAAAGCGCCAATTCGAATATCCGCCGTCTACCCCCGGCACTGCAACCGACCGAACTACAAAAGACAATGGCACATCATCCTCAGTGGGATATCATTCCCGACCCGGACGTCAGGGACAACATCCTGCGCTCTGGCGTCCATGATATTGATGATAGTGAATTATGCGCCGATATGGTCGGAGAGGGTACCTATGATCATGATGATCTTGTCGACACGCAGAACAAGAATGGTGTCATTGTCTGGGGAGAGCCGTGGGATATAAGTGGCTGGGAAGTCACCGAGGCGTTTGTAAGGAAGTGGCCGTTCGTGCTGCGGAATGCTCCTCGAATCCAGAACAGTACGAACAGATGGAGGGTATATCGAGGAGAAGAGCCCTTAGATTTCGACCGTATCTTGGGTGCTGCATCGTGATCCGAGGGAGACATGATTCATTACCTTGAGGCTGGTGTTACCCTTTACAAGATATGCAGGCAGGGGAGGGAGATTTTCAGGAGATGTGATTTATTGGACTGACTGTGGTGACTGCTATTCAATTTCTATGCTGTATTTACGGATCCAGCGTAGCATTCAACAAGGGGGCGCTTGCTACATACCAGGTACCCATTGGTGCCACGTCGCACCAGCTGTCAGAAGGAATCCACGGTCTTGTGAGCACAAGAATGGAAAGAATTGCGCTACCTAACTACTGGATATCTATTTCAACAATTAACCAGACCTTTTCTTGGCTACAAATATTTACTCCACGTCGACCTCTCAAAATGTCGACGAGGGATTGGGCATCGCAAGAACGAAGATATCGCGCCGACTTCAGCACCAACACCTTCACCAAAACCGAGATTCCTTCGTGGAAAGATATCGAGGGCAAAATCCAAACACCGTGGCGGTCACAAGAGCGGCTCCTCAATGAATTCACCTCTTTGCGGTTCATCGCTGAGAGGACGACTATTCCGGTTCCTCGACCCCTCCGGCTCGAATTCATCGACGACTGCCTTTCCATGACCACCGAGTTTATAGATGGGGTCCCATTCGATGAACTCGCGCCTGGCCTGCGCTCCATCCAGTACCTCGAAGACTACGTCCAGACCAAGGTGCTTCCTGAACTGCAAGCGTTAAAGTCACAGACGGTGGGAGGCCCCCTGACCGGCATGATCATCCCGCCGCGCCGGGTATTTGACCATGAGCAGCAGCATCCCAAATGTTGGGTCACCAAGACCTGCGGTACTGCAGAATACAACTTCATTCACGGGGACCTGGGACAACACAATTTCTTATGCGATCCCGAGACGGGGGAAGTCAAGGCAATCATTGACTGGGAATATGCTGGGTTCTACCCTGCTTACTTCGAGGCTCCTCTCTGGCGGCGGCCCTATTACGAGGCTGTGGACGACCCGGAGGAGATTGGACGGCTACGAACATTCCTTGACAGCCTTTAATCTTTGGTCGATCCCATCATTGGGTTCCGTGAGCTGTTTTGTTTGGTGAAAGCTACCTACAACCCTTTCTGAGCTTGGAGCCGCCCATTCAATTCGTTGGGGAGGAATTCTGAGGAACCTTTCGCTGGGCCAGATTGCAATCATCCTCAACCCAAGGAACTCCAGCAAACGGATGCCTTCGCAAGAAGAGGCTATGCAGGCATTCAAGACGTTCTTCCGTCATGTCCACCCTTACGTGCCAGTCCTGAACAGAAGGCAGTTCTACGACCAGTGTACAATGACAAGGGATCGATATCCTCCTTGTTCTGGATCGAAATTCCGCCCTGCTTGCTTCAAGACAATTCCTTGGGACACGCCAAAGTCGAGTTGGGGATGCAGCGATCAAGTCAATTCTCATCATCAGGACGACATCTTCATCTTACATCCTTGGAGTGGTATGTGTGCGTTCTTTGCCGGGCACGATGCCATCGGAATGCACGCTCGGACACGGATTCCGTTGTCTGTCTCCTGAGAGGCCACATATGATGTTCCTCGAAGTCGAAGTCTTGTCAAAGATGGCAGAACGGGACGAAGCAAGCCCAGACGCCACGTTCACAAGATGGTGAGCGAGCTCCGAGTCGAATGCTTGATCCTCAAGGATGATACAGCGGCACTGGTCTGAGCAGGATTCACAGAAGCGGTGGCCGCACTTCGTCACAGCACTCAGCACTCGGCACTCAGCACTCCTGAGTTTTTGTTACGGCCGTGCTCTCTTTTGCATGGTGGTGAGGATCAACTAATCAACCATGTGCGGTGACTGCGGGATCCTCAGGAAGTAGGTACATCTAGCTGTAGCTATACTTAGCTATACTTGGAGCATTCTCGGCCGTAACAAGACATTGACACGCCCTACGCCCTGCTTCTTGCATGTTTACTAAACATCTGAGATCCTCAAACAACATGTAAGACAAGACTAATCATCCCACCTCCCCAAGAACCGCACAGCTACTCAAAGGTAAAGGTAGGTATATAAGATGCTGTGCTGCCCTCACCTCAGGTTATACAAAAAGTAAGTGTTCCATACCAATTTACCAAATATACTCCCATCTCGTGACCTGCTTTCTGCTCTCTGTTTTCTACTTTCTCCAATATCCAACACGCAAAATGTCAAATCACCAAGCATCCTACATCTTCGTGATAGGAGGCACAGGGGCGCAAGGCATGCCTGTAGTGCGCGGTCTAGTCAAAGACAAGAAATACCGCTGCCGAGTGCTGACTCGGGACACGACCTCCGCACGAGCCAAGGCGCTCGTCGACCTGGGAAACGTCGACCTAATAGAAGGCACGTTCGCCAATGAATCGGACCTGCGCCGAGGCCTGCGCGGCTGTGATGGGGCATTCGTCAATATCGACGGCTTCAACTGTGGCGAGAAAACGGAAATGTACTGGGCGATCCGGGCGTACGAGCTCGCAGTGGAAGAAGGCATCAAGTTCTATGTCTATGGGAACTTGGACTATGCTTATAAGAAGGGTGGGTATGATTCGAAGTTCCGCGCCGGTCACTATGACGGCAAAGGCAGGATAGGGGAATGGGTGTTGCAGCAGAATAAAGACAACAACAACCGCAACAACAACAACCTGCCAGCGAGTCAGAGTCAGAGTCAGAGACAGGAACAGAGAATGGGCGTCGCGGTGTTCACTACGGGCCCGTATATCGAGATGAGTATTGCCAGGGCCACGATCTTTACACCCAAGGTCGAAGATGAGGGTGTCGTCACTTGGCGGGTGCCGCTGGGTCCTGATGGTGCTGTTGCCCATGTCTCCCTTGATGACTGTGAGTATTATGTGAGATGGCTGTTCGATCATCCTGAGCGGTCGAATGGGATGGACCTCGAGGTCGCTATCGATCATATCCACTATGCTGATTTGGCAAAGGCCTTTGAGTCTGTCACTGGTCATCCCGCGAGATATGTCGATACCGAGCTGGACGAGTATTGGAAGACTGGGAATACCGCTGCCTCGGCGCATTTGGGCAGTGGGTATAATTCCGACCCTGGCGATGCGGCGTTCATGACTTTCAAAGACAATTTCACGGGCTTTTTCAATATCTGGAAGTATTCTGGTGGAAACAGGGGGGTCATCAGGAGGGATTATGCCTTGTTGGATGAGATCTATCCGGGCAGAATTCGGAGTGCTGAAGAGTTCTTCAGGAGAGAGGATGAGAGAGGGAGGACAGCTGGTTTGGGCAGTCTGTGGGATAGGGTCCAGGAGAGGAATCTTAAGCCTGTTCTGAAGCTTGCTGAGGATAGGAGGAGAGGTCGCTTGTAAGGTCTATCGAGATCGTGGTGGTGGTTGTGTGTGCATATGTTGCATGTGGAAGGACTCAATGTTAGAGACAGTCAATGCATCGGCAAACTTGGAAGCATATTGACCGCCATGATGTACTGGTGGTAATGCCCCTTCCTTTGTACAGTAGTGTTGAACAGTAGTGCCCGTTCCAGCTGTTGTATATTGGTAAAGGCGTAGTTGTAGTTGTAGTCCGAGGAATGGTGTGGAGTTTGGCTAGGGCTTGAACCCGATGCTACGATCGGGGTCAGTGGCGCAGTTCGACCAGCATGACGACGCTGTGCAGAGAACTTGAGGCTGAGTTGTGTGGAGGGATTGAAGGTACTCACTCCAGACACTGCAGACAAGACGAGAGAGTACCTACTTACATACCTAGAGTTGTAGGCTTGCACTTCGCCAGCTAGTCGGACCGTGCAGTGATGCTACAAGCTGGCGTTGCGCAGTGAGCTTCAGCAAACAAGGAATTCGAGAATGCAGATCGATTGAGCGAATTGACATTCTGGCGACAGCCACTTTCACTACCACTGCAGCTTTCCATCTTGCGACAACCAGTTCTTTGTTACACTTCATTGCCTAGTCTCATCCTCTCTCTACGCTCTTTTTACATCCACCTTGCACGCCGCATAGACCTCGCTCTAGACTGCATTCACAGGTCAAGGCCTCCATGGCCACCGCGGTCGAACCAACCTCCCCGGTCGAGGCACCTTCAGATCCTAGAACTCCAAAGACACCGCGCGAAAATGACCTCCCTCTACCTCCCGTTCCTCCTCCAACAGATGGCTCAAATGGCGCCTTTGACCCTGCAGACAAAGAGCGCGTACAGCATGTTCTGGCGTCCGATGTGAGCTGCAACACTGTCATGGTCCCGAATGGCATTAACCCGACCTCTAGATTGGCATAACCACGTTGCTTGGTAGACTGAAACAAAGCATAAGTTCTACAAGAGTACGATATACCCCACTGTCTACATTTGAACATACTAATACAAAGCAGGACTTTGCCGCGTTCCTCAAAGAGAGAGCTGCCCTCGAAGAAAAGCACGCGCAAGGCTTGAAAAGATTGAGTCGAAGCACCCACGAGCAGATCCGACGGCCAGAAAACAGACAAGGCTCCTTTGCGGAGAACTATGAAGTTCTCATCCGTATTCACGATCGCATGGCCGACCATGGTGTTCAGTATGCCAATGCCTTGTATGCAATGTCAGAAGAACTCTATGAGCTGGCCGCAAACACAGAAAGAGGCCGGAAACACTGGAAGCAAACTGGATTGAATGCGGAGAGGCGCTACCAGGATGCCGAGGCTGCCATGGAGAAGGCCAAAGCCAAATACAACTCGTTGGCTGAGCAGTACGACCGAGCGAGGACTGGCGAGAAGCAACCGGGCAGGTTTGGGTTGAAAGGAACCAAATCCGCGGTGCAACAAGAAGAAGATTTGCACCGCAAGCTCGAAGCCGCTGATTCCGATTATGCCGCCAAAGTCCAGGCCGCCCAAAGCATTCAACAAGAGCTTCTGACTAGCCTCAGACCGCAGACCGTGAACGCTTTGCAGGAGCTGATCAAGGAAATAGATGCCGGGCTGGGTGTGCAGATGCAAAAGTTCGCCGGTCAGACCGAGAAGCTGATATTAGGCTATGGACTATGCGTCACCCCCCCTCAAAGGACAGTCGCCAGGATCTGGTTCGACTGCCAAAAGTCTAAGAGAAGTGGCTTCGAGCGTCGACAGCGAGAGGGATCTTGTCGAGTACGTCTTGGGCTTCACCAACAAGGCGGCCACAAGACCGCGTGAGATCAAATATGAAAAGCATCCTGCTTTGTCGCCGAAACAGCAACAACTCAATCCGCCGTATAGTCAGGCCCCATCGGATCCGTATGGGCAAAGTTATGGGCCTACTCAACATCATGGTCGACAGGTGTCTGGGGGGGATCGCTTCCCAAGGAGATGGGTTTCCCGGCGCAGGCCCGCAGTCGCAGTATCCTGTCGCGGGACAGGGACCTTCTTCTGGTTATGGACCGCCTCGATCACAGCCGTCGGTCCAACATTCGAGCTACGGTTCGGTTCCGCCGGGAGGTCCCAGTCCGGCTGCTTCGGTAGCACCACAATTACCACAGATTGATGGTCTAGGGACTGACCGATTTGGAGGGCAGACCTCGGGAGTTGTCAGTACAGAGGCCGCTGATGGCCATTATCCTGTGTCTTCGGCACCAGTCAGCAATGGCTTTGGCCAACCACCCTCATCAAGCTTTGATCGTCTTCGATCTCCTCCCTCCCTCGCGGGACTCCGGGATCCCGCGCCTGGGCCGGATCAGCAGTCTAGTCAAGGCCCGAGAGGGAGGAGTTCTCTTGATCAGCGATCTCCGTCATCCTTTGCATCTCAAGGCCCTAATGAACGAACTAACACGCGACCGCCACGGGGATCCTCACTGGAGCAGGCTAGTGAGTTGAGCAACAATGGCGCATCGCGAGGCCAACCCAGCAGCTTTTTCTCGCAGGTTACTGTGCCACCTCAGTCAGAGTTTGAGCAAGGACCTAGGGGAGGTGTGCAAGGGGAAAGATCGCGGTCGTATGGCAGTGAAGCTGGCCCACCACAAACGCTTCCTCCACAAGGACCAGTCCCTGGAATCCCCAACAATGTCATCATGCATCGACCGTCGCAAGGTCCTCCGGCTGGGCTTCCTCGGCCGCAGCATCCTGGTCCGGGTGGCAGCAGTGGTCCATTTCCTCCAAGAGGGCCATCTGGCGGAAGACCAGGACCTCCAGTAAAACCCGTGTTCGGAGTGTCTTTGGAGGAACTGTTCCAACGTGAGGGCTCAGCCGTGCCGGCCATCGTGCGGCAATGCATTCAGGCAGTTGATCTGTATGGTCTTGATGTCGAGGGCATTTACCGAACTTCTGGTTCAGCTCATCATATCATGGAGCTGAGGCAGCTATTTGATCATGGTAGGAAAGCCGAACCGCTAAATATATTGGAGTATAGTGCTGACGCGGAAGTTTTAGATGCTGCCTCAGTGGACTTCCGCAATGCGGGATCATTCTACAACGATATCGCATCAGTTACCACTCTTCTCAAGCACTTCCTTAGGGAACTGCCAGACCCGCTGCTCACCGCGGCACAATACCACGCCTTTATCGAGGCCGCGAAACTGGAAGATGAAATTATTCGACGAGATTCCGTCCACGCTCTGGTCAATTCTCTGCCTGATCCCAACTATGCTACGCTACGGGCGTTGACGCTTCATTTGTATCGCGTCGCCCAGCATAGTGACAGGAATAAAATGACCATCAGCAACCTGGCCATCGTATTTGCCCCGACTCTGATGGGTCAACAAGGTGGCGGAGGACATGGTGGTCCTGATATCGCGGATGCCGGCTGGCAGGCGAGGGTTATCGAGACGATCCTGAACCACACATACCAGATTTTCGATGATGACGACTGAAGCGCCTAGGGGTGATGACTGAGGGCAGACAGGCGTTGATGGTCGATATCAGACGGGTTCGGGATGTAAGAGTCGGCGACTGACCGACTCTCTGGGCATGGGCGTCGACATGATGAATGATCAATGGCTGGTTCTGAAAAGGAGTGAATGTTACGACTTGCTTGGATTGGCTCAGGGCACTTCAACATGGGCAGGTCATTAATTACTTCAATAGCAGTCGGTGATCTGCCTGCATCTAATTCATGAGAGAGTATGACGGAAAGTACGACCATTGACAATAATGAATGGCCATGGGTGAGAAATGCCAGGAACTGTAATATCTTCAGTCACAATGAGTGATCGACCGTGAAACAGACGGAGTATGGCGACAGAGACCAGACCGATAGTCCACCAAGCAACCTTTACAGCTCAGCTGTACTTACCATGAAGTGATCGTTTCCATCGTTCGGTGCAGCGCACTTCCTATTAGGTACTACCAACAACCCCTTTCTCACAAAAGGTGCTAGCTATGTCAAGCTCAACAAAAGAGATCCACGTATACATGCACTTGCACTCCAAGCAACTCAATTCAGTCGGTCAGCGAGTGAACGTGAAAAAAAGTGAGCAAGGAAACCTGGCAAAAATCCAAAAATAACAGAATAGAGGCAATGTCATCCGACGTGGGACTCGAACCCACAACCTCCAGATTTCAGATTTTGTCGCAGTACAACAGAAGATAGAAGTCTGGCCTATAACAAGGGGTTAACTTGATTGTTCTCAAGTAGACTTCTTTAATGGGTGGTGGTAACTTACGCGCTACCATTGCGCCAGCCGGACAGGCTGAGTTGAGTGATTGTGTTGTGTTGCCGGGTGAGTGGCTAACGCACAATTTTCAAGCTTAATTTGGCGCGAATGGATTATAATGGCAGATTTTGTCGCGAGTGGGGCGATGGGCTAGTGGATGCTAGATTGAGTAAAGCGGCATTACACAGTACAAATATCTAATGACTCTGATAAATGTGGATTCGGCCGTGATTATTTTAACGTCCAGTGCCTTGAAAGTAAGACATCTCATGCAGGCAGGCCCTTCTACGTATTGGAGTTGACTTCTGTGGCTCCGGTTCCCGGCTCTGGGGCTGGGTGTTTATGGGTCGCCACGGAAAGGAAGGCTCCCTACTACTTACTTAGTACCTAGCATACAAAGGTATAGAGTACAGTCTGTGGCACTGTTCGTTATCGCTTTTAGGAAAGGTATTTATTACTTGTATACAGCTGCACTGTCTATACGAGTGGTTGATATCGATCATTGCGGGTCATTGCTGCATCCCTTCCCCGCTTATGAGGTAGGGACAGACATACAGGGCTATACGAAGGAGTGGCAGCTCTCGGTCTTTGTACAGTCCCTACATTGCCGGGATACTTGCATTTGTCCTTCTGGTCTGGGTGACAGATCGAGCGAGAAGAGATGAAGCTTCAGGACCAGATTGTCCTTGTGACAGGTGAGCCGCCATAGCCTTCTGCCAGTCACAAAACGGGTGTTGGACGACCTCAAGTTGGATTAAGAAAGAGACACCCGGGTGTTACGACAAGACATACTCACCGAGACAATGATCTTCCAGGTTCTTCCCGTGGTCTAGGCCTCACAATCGCCCGAGCATTCCACGCTGAAGGGGCAAGGGTTGTACTAAACTACTTCAAATCGGATCCCGAGAAAATATCAAGCCTGGCCAGAGAACTGGACGCATTCCCCTTTCGCGCCGATGTCACCGACCCCGACCAAGTCAAAGCACTGTTCGCCGCCGCCGAAGCCCACTTCCAAAGACCGATCACCACCATCGTGAACAATGCCATCGTAGGAGATTTCGCGTTCAACGGCGACGCCCGACCCAAAGTGGCCGACTTGACATGGTCACACTTCGATTCCCAGCTTCAAGGGTTCGTCCGAGCCACGTTGAATACCACACAGGCTGGACTGCCGGGATTCGAAAAGGCACAGTTCGGTCGCATAATCAATATCGGCTCCAATTTGGTCCAGAATCCCGTCGTCCCTTACCACGATTACACGGCGGCCAAGGGCGCCCTGTTGGCTTTCACCAGAACCTGCGCTGCGGATCTTGGTCCTAAAGGTATCACTGTCAATTTGGTGGCGGGAGGTCTGTTGGATGTCACGGATGCTAGTGCGAGTACGCCGCAAGCTGTGTTTGAGCAGATCAAGGCTGTGACGCCGCTGAGGAAGGTCACCTCGCCCCAAGATCTTGCTGGGGCGGTCTTGTTCTTTGCTAGTCCGTGGGCCCAGGGGGTCACGGGACAGCAGCTTGTCGTAGATGGTGGTTTGGTTATGAATTGAACGCAGAGCAGGTTCCTTCTTGGTCTGTTAGACAGCTTTCTGCCACAGACAGGGACGGCAAGGCCCGAATCGGCGCTGGTGTTGCTGTTCGGGGACGGTTGATGCTGGACCCCTGAAGTCTTCAGGTCCCTTGCTCCGAATGAGGGCTTGACCCCTCTTCCGGCAGGCCGACAGTGTCGATTGTATTGATATGTACTGCTGCTTCTGGCAGATCACATCACAGCTTCGCCGCCGGTGATGGCTGTATCTCGACGACTGCTTTGCCCCAGACCTTCCTCGCAGCAAGGTCATCCATTGCCCCTGGAACGCTCTCCAAACCCGTATATGTTCTATAGATGACCGGGCGAATCTTACCACTCTGAAGCAACGCATTCAATCCTTTCCACACCTCCTCGTTCTCATTTGGATCCTGTCGTCTCGTCTCGCCGTATCTCTGTAACCGGTGTCAGTTAGCAAGTGTCCCATCACCATCATCGTCGACAACAACAACAACCCCAACGGTTCGCCGACAGACAACAAATCACAAATCACAAACCACAAACCACAAACAACTGGCAACGGGTAACGGGTAACGGGTAACGGACAAACTCCTGGAGTGAGTGAGTGTGCAACTTACATAACCAAACAACTTCACCCCCTTCAGCAAAACACGATTCATAGCCAGCGTCTCCATCTTGCCCTCCCTGCCAGCAAAGCCCGCAACAACAATACAGCCCCCAAACCTGAGACATCTAATACTCTTCCCAACCAGCCCAACAGTATCATAAACGACATCCACACCCACTCCACCCGTAAGGTGCAAGACCTCCTTCTCCCACCCCTCAAGATCATACCTCACCACGGACACACCCATCATGTCCCTCACGACGCGGGCCTTTTCCTCACTCCCCACCGTCCCAATAACCCTAGCACCCAACGCAGCGGCAATCTGCACCGCGACAACGCCCAACCCACCCGCCGCAGCATGAACCAGCACAACCTGCCCGGCCTTGACCTGCGCAACACGCCTCAACGCCCCATAACTCACGGGCGCAGTAGCAGCGCCCAGACCCGCCACATCCCGCAACGTCCAGCCTGTAGGGACCTTGTGCAGCGTTGATGCCGGCACGACGATCTCCTCGGCGAATCCGCCAACACTAGCTCCCCACACTCTGTCGCCTGGCTTGAACCCGGACTTGGAAGGTGCTGATGCTACCACGCCGGCGAATTCTAGGCCGAGGGTGAATGGGGGTTTTACTAGGCCGATATGGTTGTTTTGGTGTAGTCCGCGCGCGTAGAGGAGGTCGACGTGGTTCAGGGCGCTGTGGGTGATTGTAATGGTGACTTGATTGTCATTTTCGCTTGGGGGCCTTGGGGATGGGATCTCCGTTACTTGGAGCTCGGAGAATGAGTTGACGTATTGGGTGATTTGGATGGCTTTCATCGTTGCATAGCCGAGCTTATCTTTGAGTTCGGGTTCTGTTTAGATGTCCGTCTTCCGGACTGAATGGATGTTTTTTTGGGGGTTGGTTCCCTTCTGATTAACTTGGGATAATATATCCTTTGCCTTGTAGGACTTGACTTGATCTTAAAGGGTGGCCCGAGATGGGAGCGTACAGGATGTGCCCGTGACAGCTGGGGTTCTGTGACTCGGAGGATCTCTTGCTGGTAGGTTTATCGCACTCGGGGTCTACATTGTTGGTTAGAGCACACTGGATATATTCTTATCTTCCTCAAGGAGGAATGGATGTGTATTCAGGTTGTGAAGTTGTGGTAGAGCGAGGTAGGTATATATTTCTGGACATGGGATCAATCGATTGCCGTAACCGAGGTCCAAATGTCGCGACCTTGCTTTTGACTCAGACAGTGCGCCAGACCCTACTTTGCTCAGCCTCGCCATGTTACTGTCGCCCAGGAACATTAAAGCTGTGCCTAAGCATAATAATGATCAATGGCGCTAATGCTCGAGGGTTATACACGTGGTTAATTTGACCACCTTAGGAAACTATCTTACTTCGTAGAGTCGACTACCGCGAAATACAGGAGAGGAGCTGTCCAGCTGGGTCTTACAGGACATAGGAGGTCAGGATATCAGAAAGGGCATCAGAGCTGCCTGTCAGCCTCCTGGGAAATACAACTGACGTCTGTGTCGAGCACTCAAAGACCTTTGGCGCTCAGAAGGCAGGGTTAACCACAAACGAATGACGGGTGATGGGCCTGGATGATCTGCACCAGGCAGGGCATTGGCGAGACATTTAAAGAGAGTCCAGGCGCGGAAAATGCAGACAGACTCCAGTTGACACGACGTGCATTCTGGGGATGTTAATGACGGTGGGAGGCTCTCTGAACAGTTTTGACCTGACGAGACCGGTGATTTTCCCGAGACAGGAACTCTCACAGGGATAAGACGATAGGGCCCAATATTGACGGCTTACGAGTCAGGGAATACGTGGCAAGTGGTTGTCGTGTCAATGGGTATCGTGGGCCGTAGGGACTCGCCAATTCAAACGATCAGACTGACTCGGGATGTCATGGCCATGGCCAATCCCCCGCTTGAAACGGCATGACTCTCCCCAACACAGACCGAAGGAACTTGGAGAGCAAAGAGCGCGTCATACCAATGCAGTATTGGAGTATTGCTAGATGTTCATCATCAGAGAGCAGGAAGCGACAAGCTCATCCAGAAAATCATGCACCAGGCTCCCAGCGGACTCATCAGCAGCAGTCAGATAACCGCCATTCCAGGCGTAGGAGTGTTCGGGGCTGTTCTGGTAGAAAAGGAGCAATCATTGGGACAAAGATAGAAGGATCGGTTGTGCGATTCGGCTTTCTGCACTTTGTTTCCATTTCCACCAATGTCTATGCTTGAAGTATATACAGTCGGCTCAAGCAGGACTCAATGTCAGCGTTGCTAGGTGCCGGATTCCTCCCATCTCTAGCATTGTGCTTTTCTTGTCCTTTAATGCGCAGGTTTCGCGTCCGCTTTTAAGTTGGGGTTTCGAGGATCGTTCTTGTACTCGTCCGCTATTCACCCTCAATCGTCAGCCAATCCACCCAGACACAGATATATCAAACGTAAATGCCGGGTTTGGTCCACGGATGCACTACTTACAGGCCATCATAGCGTTGGCACCGGCATTGATCGCGTACAGGACGATGAGACCAGCAGCGTAAAAAGGAACCATAGGCTCGGCTGCGCCAGAAGTTAGTGGTGCGTTTCGGACAACTCGGAATCCTGTCAAAACTGACCAAGTTTGCCGGGGGAACTTCTTGGGAAGGAAACCAGGCATGTTGGCGGGTATCTGGTTGCGACGACTTGGGGTTGCGGGAGAGGTTTGTCGTCAAGATGAAGCTCCCGATCAATGTTCTTGAAGCTTTGGACGGAGCTAATCCCGATCAGTAGGTTTCTTGGCATATTTGACGGGTTTGCATAATATCCGTCACCTCCGCGGCGCGTTCCCCCCCCGCGGAGCCCAGTTTGTTTACTACGCGACATAACGGCTGGAGGACAAGAATACTGAGATTTGGAGTTGGTTTGCGGCTGGTTGCCCGACATGGCGTCTCTAGGTCATGCCGTGTCGTCGCTGCGATCTTCCCTGTCGCTTCTCGATTCAAGCATCTCTATTCTGGACCAAGGAGTATCAGACTTCCCCCCGCTTATGCAAGGTCCTCCAGACCCAGCAACATTTCGAGTTACTTCCCGAACCGACGGTGCGAGAAGCTCAACAGTCTCTCGTCGACGAAATTGTCCCGGCAGTCAACCAGTTACTGTCCATCGCAGAGAATCACGTCAACCAGCTGGCCCGAAGAGAGGAGAGCTTGAAAGCCCGTTCTGAATTGCTGGAGGGGCGGTTGAACAACAATAGAAGAAATTCCAGTTATGGTGGAGGTGCTCGACCTATTCAAAACACAAAATCAACGCCGGCTACCGGACTGGCTGAATCCAAAGCGTTGGAGATGAAACGTCTGCAACAGAAGAAGGAGAGACTACAATACGCGATTGACAGGTTGGAGCTGCAAAGCAAACAGAGAGAACGGGAGCTGAGAAAGAGTATGGCTATTGTAAGGGACTGAGCTGGGGTTGGACAGGAAGATCTCCCAATATCCAAGACTCTCGTGTGGGATCTTTCCTCCGGTGTCCAGTTACGAGGAATCCGACCACTCAGAATCCTGGCACTGTCCCTGATACAAGAGCATATCACAAGCGACTATATTTGCTTTCACCGCAGTACTCCAAACCTCCCCGGACGTGTGGAATGCAATAGTCCTGGGAGGTTGCCGGAGACTTCGCGCAACATGTCTGTGGTGTTTCAGTCTACATGGTCTCGTAAGGCCGGTACGGGTGGGAAGAAACCCGCCACTGGGATGTTAAGACAGAACAAGGAACAAGAACGAATCTTTGATGCAAACTTTTATTACTATAACAGTTTCATCGGCCATGATGACATGGCCTGTTTCCTCTTTAAGATGCAGAAGTGATCTGCTACCGCAACGATGCATGGACCGCAATGTGCAGGAGATGATGGTGGAAGGCGACTCATCTAAGGGGATTTGTGGATAGGGTTGTGATTCCAACCATGTCAACAAAACTTGGGAAAGGATACAACGCAAAAGGGGTATTTTAATGCGGCAGGAAACGAAAGGGAAATCCAGAGGTCCGATACCGGAAACGGGACCTGGTTGCTGGGCGGTAATGGGTGCAAAGACGTGCCTCTACGGCCCATGTCAGAAATGTCACGAACCCCGGACGATCTATTGAAAAAGACCAGGGGTTCAACCATTCTCACAGGGCTCGGTGAGGCCGAAAGACTTCCTGTGTCGGTCAGGTCGAGCTGTTGCGTCTGATCGGGATTCGTCGTGTGGGTGGTGGCTGGCGAAGGCGTGCTCTGTCCGCTAGGCTCGCCGTTGCCTTCAAGAAGAAAACGAATTGTTGCTGCACTTCCTTCTAGCCCGGCATCATAATTCTCTTCCTCTCGCCTGTCTCCGGGTAGAATTGGTAAACTTCTCGGCAGTCGATGTTGTGCATTTCCGGAAGGAATTTACACAAGGAAATTTCGCATGAGGCTCCCCTAGGGCACATGTGGCCAAGACAACAGGTAGGATCTTGGCAAAAAGGGTTTCGACAGCTGGATGATCTGGCCTTGTGTCTGAATGTATCGAGCTGGCGCCGGGTGAGTTGCTGGGTATGATCGAATTCGCACTTGTCGCCGAAAGGGCAATAGCCCTTCAGATAGTAATGGTTGCAAAGCCGTGTGTTCTTGGTGTACAGCTCCTTCAAATAATCCTTGTCATAGTCGAGGGGGACGTCCAACCTCTGGCCGTATTGATTCTGGTAGATATACGGTGGTGGTTTCGGAACGTTTATTAGTGCTTGCGGAGTTTGTTGTTGGCCAGGTTGCTGCTTAGTGGGGGTGGCAACAGCGGATACAGGTGGTGGATTGGGTCGTGTTCTGATGGAGGTAAGGGCATCGGTGGCAGGCCTCTTTGTTCCAACAGCTTGAGTGCCGTTCGGCATGGTTTGGATCTTTGTTGTTCTGAATATCCCTCGAAAGGCCACCTGGCGGAAACCTTGGGCGACTTTGCGAAGCTCATAGGCGAAGGGCGGTCCTTCGACCAAGGTGATACGATCGTTGATGGCATTGGGAAGAGAATAGGGACCCAGGAAGCCGGCATAGCTATTGTCGGCAGAGCCACCAAAGATGATATGTTGACAATGGTGATTTCGATAGTAGAGCTCGAAGTTTGCTTCGATCTGTCAAATCAGCTCAACTTGATTCGTGATATCAACTCACCTTTCAACTTGGAATCTGCAGCTTCCTTGTGATGACCTGCATCGACAAAGTCCGAGAGAGGATGACTTCTGTTGAATCCGATCATGAATTGATCGAAAACAGACTCGTCAGGAATGATCTTGGCTGCTTTGTAGGTCCGGCCCAAACCCTTTGAGTTCGCATAGATCCGTATCACAATTCGATCATCAGCATGATATTTCGAATGGGTTTTGTAATAGTCCAAGACAGCTGTTCGCAGATGTTTACCAGCATCTTCGCCACCTTCTAGGCCTCTTGAGGCGAATTCGTCAAGAAACTGAAAGTGTCAGCTACCAGTGTCCTACCGATCTTGCCAGCGTAATTCATGAAGTTCGGTCTGAGCCGCCTTACCGGCATGCCGTCCCCATCTATCAGGACAAGAACGAATCTGTCGCAATCCTAGCAGCTGTCAGCCATGGATCAGATCGGGAGCCATGCTTCGTTGGGTCACCATGGATGTCTGTATGTGAGATTTTTCCGACTCCGCTTGAACCATTCTCTGGTAATAGGTTCTGGCGGTGTCTTGAGCCATACCAAGCTCGCCTTGAGCAGCGTCGCGTTCTTTGGTAAGTCGATCAACCTGTTCCAACAGCTCCTAGACCAGTGTCAGTGTCGATCTAAAACCCGATATTAGGTTGCTGACATCGAGGAGAGCATTTTTGACCACATCGCTTCGCTTTACATCTTCTACGCGCGTCTTGAAAGACGCCATCATGGAAGAAGGAGCCAGCAGTACGCGTGATTCCGAATGCCCAGCAAAAAGATACGGGAAAAGTGAGTCGTGGATCCTGAATCATGTTTGATGTTTGATGCGTTGGAATTAAGATATCAGGCGAAAACATGCCAAGCCTTGCAGTGACTCTTGGAATGTTTGTGTCACCTCGGGGCCCGCTTTGCACTTCAAGTTGTTTGTTACGACTACCTACCTACCACCTATCTATCTAAGGTACCCAGGTACATACAGTGCTTTGAGGTTGTTACTTCTTGAATCTCAATGGGTCGACGATCAGCCCTGATTCTCGGCACGCCGCCACCTTAGAACCTGCCAGGGCTAGTTCTTCTGTACGCTTAGGGACTAGGTATCCACGCCTGAAACCCTAATGTCTTCCCGTTGCGAGGAATCATCCACATTCTCTAGGTAGGTCTGGCAAACTCAGACGGGAGCGTCGGTCCTATCTCAAAGGATGAATAAACCAGTTATCTTGACATCGGCGTTATGCGTGTCCTCGCCGAAACAACAAACTCGACCCCCTTCGGTTAGAGTTCAACCCTTGCATCCACCAGCCTTGTGAAAAGACGGGCAATGGCAAACCCTGTTGCTGGAGATGCTGTTGATGCTTGCATCGCCCTACACGGAATGCCACCCGAAGAATGAATGTTGGACACCTGTTTTCGAGCTCTGTGGTCTGCTTCGCCTCGACAAGCCAGAGAGCAAGCCAGAGTGAAAGGAATATGCTCCACCCAAGGCTGACCCACACCGAGTAGTCCACAGTCAAACGAGAAGATACGGCTATACCGCAGGACTTCCAACTACCCTCTTTCCAAGGGACCTCTATACCAGCTATTCAGAATTTACAAGAAAGTACATATCTCATTAACAGTATATAACTTCACCGCTTGGCCAGAGCCACGAGCGGCTTCCCGCAACCTCGTCGGCTTCAGGTTCTCGATAGTGTAGGAAATCAAATCCACGGTTCTGCACAGTTGTCAACAACACGGACTCGCTGCGAGTGCAGACATTGCCCTACCCGCCTCCGGCATCACAGACGACAAAGGTATCTCCAACTTGCAACCCAAGATGACTTCGCTCAGTCAGTTCATATAAAGCCGCTGCTTCTGGCTCTGTTATCATATGAATCCTGTGCTTGCTGCCCATTCCGGCCTGGCTTGCACAGGTGGCCGTGGCATCGCGAGCCTTGGGCGACCACACTGCTGGAACGGTGAGGATGTATTCTCGAGGAATTCGTTTGGCAATGGCTCGGCCCAGTTTGACCTGCAGCACGCTGTCCATATGCTTACGAAGAGCCGTAAGGTAATCCGTTACGAGCTTCTCAGGCGGCACATGGCCAGGTGGTGCCGGGAGGAGGCTTGGGTATTCCCTGGCAAGGGCCGAGTTTCCACCTTCCGTGGTTGGATCCAAGGCCAGCTTGAACCATTCGTGTTTTGGTTCATCGTCCCGAATCTGGCAGCCCCATCGATACCTTGAGCCATCAGAGGCGTCATAGGCTATCGTACTTGATATAGAAGTCAGTGGATGACAGACCCTCAAGACCACCTCACTTACGTGGGCACCTTTTCATCTGTCAATGATCTGTCCGGCCACGATTCGACGATGAATGTCGTCTTCGGCTGCACAAGTTTGTTCTCGTCAGTCTCGGAAGCTTCGTTCGCAGTGCCCATGTTGGTAGACAAGCACTCACATTCTCTGTTTGCGTCCAGGCAAGTCCCGAGTAAGTCGTCCCTACCACCAGAGGGAGAGTGTCAGCTACGAATGGCAGGAGCCATCTGACTCTGGCCGGGTTTTCGTACCAAAGTGGCAAAGTCCACCGCAACCACAATCTTCCTCTGTCCACCAGCAATGCTTACTGTTGTAATCGACATGCTGGGTCGTTCAGACTCGTTCTATGGTTCAAGTTGCGTTACTTGAGCTTGAAATCCATAGGAATGGTTCACTTGAACATTCCCATCAATGCGGCTGAGAAGGTCAGGCTATCCTGTGGGCTTGCCAAACCGGTGAAGCCTACAGAGCTGCATGAACAGAGTCTAGCAGGGCCGCCACATCATGGTCCAGTTGGTCATGGAGCACTATCGACGCATTGCAAATGGCACATGGCATACTATTGGCGAGATAAGAGCAATATTGCAGAACGCCTTGCCACCACGACATGTGCCAGGTCCTCTTTCCTCCTTCTGCTGCCCAGAACGCACCACACCATCGAACGTGAGCAGTTAGTCTGTGCCGGCTGCTTAAGAGCAACCAATGGCCGATCGACAGCTGTTCCTACAGGCATGCGCAGGGCAGCTGCAGTGGCCAGCAAACACGCACACGCTCAGCCATGATGTCTGTATCGTCCAAGGCGCGAGTTGTGCTGCCAAAGCGCCCACGAGGCCCAGCCCATTTGACACTTTCTTTTTAGCATCCCACACTTCGACCCCTTCAACTCTCTGATGAGAATGATTTCAAATGATGGTCTGTGAACCGTCGAGATTGTCTGATCCACAAGTTCACCTATAAGGTCTCGATATATAGCAAACAGGCCCAACGCTTCAAGCTGTTCCTATCCAGTCAAGCTAGAGCTACTCTGCAGCTGTGGCAGAAGATTCGCCATGAAAAGCGATGATAGCAGTGACACTGACACCGACAACATTATAGAGCTTACTGTGGAAGAGATACAGGCCCTTAGAGAGGATAATGAAAGTCTCAGGTCGGAATTGGAGGAGTGCACGTCCACGGTTTTCGCAGAGCTGCCCAGGAACTATGTCTCTGACGCATCTGTCAAGAGGAAATATACTGCAATGCTTGTGGCAATTGAGGTATGGCTTGATACGATTTTGGCAGAAGTCGATGTTGCAGAATTTCGAAAACACGTTCGCGAGGAAATGCGCGGAGGACGAGATGAAGCACTCAGCGCAGTGTTCCGAAAGATTTGCCAGGACGAGCTGGATCGTCGGAGGCTATGTGATTGCGACTACGCCGATTACTTGTTCATCTCTTTTGTTACAGCCGACCTCCTCTACAATCGCATCTTCCGGTCTCGACATCCATTCGGGATGCCGGAGCGGCATACGCTGTTCATAGGTGAGGTCGAAGAAGCCATGCGAAGACAGTCCAAAGGTATGGAAAGTACTGCAGCGGATGGAAACGAAGTAAGTTTGCTGAGAACCAGGTTCCTCAGATTCCGGCAGAATCAAAAGATGGCAATCAGACACCATTTCGACGCTGGTAGCCGAGCCAGGATTCAAGGCAGCGCAAACAGCAGCCGTCGACGATCTTCTGGTTGAAGCCAAAGCCGCCATAACTCCCTGGCTACCCTCCTCCGACGCTTTCGAAAAGCATCAAGACCAGTTCCGAGAGGACATTATTGAACCGGCAGGGAAGCTACACCAGGAGATGATGATTTCTATGGAACTGTACGACTTTCGAGTAGCGACCATCGTGCCCGGGGCTGTCCAGGATGCATCCGGGATGCCGCATATTCTTGCAAAAATTTAGGGACCTGGAGAAGGGTGCCTGCCAGACAAGTGCAGGGAAACATATGCTCTCTGTACCCTGGGATCTTCGAACGGAACCCTTCAGGTCCGAGTACATGCATTGTTCCTCCCATGGCAGTCGTGACAGCCGCAAGGAGTCCGATTCAAATTCCGCACTTGATGCTCCGGTGGAGACCTGCACATGGAGGAAGAGAGCACAGCGCGGAGAAAAGAGAAGCGCCCTCGAGTTCGCAGAGGAAGTCTCATTCCGAGGTCGATCTCCTGGCCTTGAGAGACACGGGAGATGCACGTAGTACCCAGACCAAGAGATCCAGCACAATGATCTCAGGGCCCAGGTCAGACAGCGACAGTATTCGCAAGCAGGAATCTCCCCTCGATATTGGATGTATTGTTCTACCATAGAACTCGGCAGACCACAAGGGCCAGGTCCAGCAGCAGCGGCAAAAGGCGCCTATCGCGACATGAAACGTGGCGATGCAGCCATCCGTCATCCATGGCAAGATCCCCCTCCACCAAGTCATGTGCAACGAGGAACAGAAGGGTGCCCAACAGAAGAAGCCTGAGGCACGAGCAGGAGAATGTCACACCAGTATACAAAGCGAGACAAAAAGGAACAGAAAGGAAGAAAGTAAAGCGTTTCTCTTGTTCAGATTCTCAGAACCCAGGGGCAGGGTCGAGAGGTCAGTCGGAAGACATATGTTATGATATTGTGTTCGTTGCTCGTGACAGCACAAGAGCAAGCCTCGGTTGTCACCGAGGGACTTAGGCCGAGATCTTTGCAGTTCGATAGGACAAGGTAGAGACATACCACGGTATTCTCGCAGACGGCCAGCGGATACAGTCCGTAAACAAAAAGAAAGACAGCGTGTTGGGCCCCCTATAGACGAGAGACATGCATATACCTGCTTCCCTGGCGCTGGTCGTGGTACTGCAACAACGGCCTTCGGCTCTTCGAACCTGCAACTACCATTCGGTAAGTGATAGGCGGATTAAGTGCTAGCGCAGCCACAATGCAGGCGGATTGAGCGCCGCCTTGTCCTGTAGGTCGCGCACGGATAGATCAATGAAGGAAAGGAACGTGGTTGAAGAAGGGGGCGGAGGAGGGGGGTGAGAGAGAGGGACAGAGATGGGTTGGGTTGGGTTGGAGCAATAGGTAGTATGGACCGATGGATAAAGATAGGAGGGCTGGTCGCTGGTGTTGGTGTCAGCCTTGCCGGTCCGCCAATTACCTTGCACAGAATACCCTTTCCCAAGAGCTTTGATCGGGAAAAAACATAGTAAAGATGACTTGACCGCTCACTTGGAGGGATGCACGTTTTCGGGTTGGCCGTGCAAAGAGTATGCTGAGTGTGAGGATGTCGGACGAAGCTGGTCTACCAGGTATTTATACAGAAAGTATCACAGCCTTGAAATAGGTAGGGAGGTGGCATTTACAGACAGAGGGACCCACATTGCTGCTTTTGCATAACTGCCAAATCCATCGGTCGATTTAAGCCTGCAGGACTAAATATAAAGCGGCAATACAGATGTCTCAAAGGAGACAATGACTCTGGCTCTGGGGCGGGATCTTTCGTTTGGATTGGATTCCAAGTCGAATCGAACTCGAGTGTTTTATTACATCCAAGTCGGCGTCGACTCCCTTACTCTGTTCGCCATCCTGAACGCCGCGATCAATTACTCGATCACGGCCATATCCTTCATCGAGATGATACTGCGGTAACAAAGCGAGGCGCAGAATGGCGCCGCCACCCTCTTCACCCCCTACTACAGGGACCTCGAGTAGAGCCTCGACGCCGACGCCGTCTCCAGCGCTGTCTCCGATACCTCCTCCAGTGCCTGTCGAGACCCATCCGAACCGTGGCAAGCCTCCTCAAGCCAACCTACTCTCCGCCGCGTCAGATCCAAGCCGGCTCGCTCCCGAAGATGCGTACAAGTCATTCTCACCACCGCGATTACGGCCTGTCGCTGGGGTTCATGGCTCCGCAGCTGCGTCTGCTGCTGCCGCCGCACTGCGACCTGCCGTTGCATCTTTACGAGCGCCGCCTGCAATCCCTCCCGTAGCAGCTCGACTAGCCGAAGAAAGGAGACGAGCGGCTAGCAGGAGACGCAAACAACCGCGTGTCTGGAAGAAACTTCTCTGGATCAAGCAACATGGCTTTCCCGACAATTACACCGACACCGAGACATTTTTGGATCATCTGCAGCGGAACCCGAGGTTGCGGCCCTATGAGTTCTGGCCTCTGGTCGCCGACTCTACGGTCATTGTACAACATGTTTGTTCGGTGGCTATTTTTGTTTGCGCATATGCCGGCATCTACCAGGATCGATTGTCTCCGGTGGCGGTGGTGACATGCGGTACGATTGCCACGGTCGCGGGCTGGATCATATGGGATCATTGGATGGGACAGGAAGAAGCAGAAGAACTGGCGGAATTGGTCAAGGCGAATAGATCGTTGGGGGATGTTGACGATGGGTCGAGCACGAGTTCGTCCACATCAGCAAAGCCGGTTTTAAACGGACATGCGCACACCAATGGACATGCCAATGGCCGTTTGGCCGGACGTGGCGTCGGGCTCAAATTGTCCACCACCAATCTGGCCGTCAAGGACAATGACGAAGCAAAGTATGCGGGAAAGCATGGCCAGTCTTTATCGAAATCGTCCTTCCAGTCTATTTCGCCTATTGATCCCTTGGGGGATCCTGCTATGGAACCGTTTCCCGACCTTCGTCCGACGGCGTCTCAACCGCAGATACCTCAGTCCCTAGGCACAATCCAATCACCTACCACTTTGCCGGCATCTATATCTCCGCGCAATCAGGCTCGTCTGAAGACATTGAAATCGGCTTTTCTGATTTACTTTGCGCTGCTGGGCCTATCGCCGATTCTGAAGTCCTTGACAAGATCCACATCATCCGACTCCATTTGGGCTCTAGCAACGTGGTTGTTGATCATCAACATCTTCTTCTTTGACTATGGCAGCCTTGATGTGCCGACCAAACCATCGAAACCCGTTCCGCCACCCGAAGTCACCCACGCCAATCCGTCAGATGCGTCAATGGTTCATTCGCATCACTCGGTCCGAGCTCCTCCGTTCCCTTCTTCTCTATCGACGAACGCCGCGTTGATGGCTAGTACAGTGTTGGCCTCACGCCTGCTCACCACCACGGCTGTCTTTAGTCTCACGCTCTTCTCCATCCAAGTGTTTGGTCTATTCCCGGTGTTTCGACGGCATCTGCGCCACCGATCGTTCAAGCTCCATCTCGTTTTAACGTTTGCGCTTGTCACCATGTCCACGTGTGGGCTGGGGCTGATCTTGTCGCAATCTTATACCCACACGTATGGCGATTGTGGGTTCTGTCTGGGCTGGATCTGGCATGTAATACTACGGAGTACGGTCGGGTTTGTGATAGGAGGGTTCAGCACGGCGTTTGTCATGGGAGGATGTTCCTGGTGGTTGATCGGGCTACAACGGTATAAAAATGTGGTCATTGGGCCTTGGGATCCTGCTAAACCCGTTCTGGCGGGTGGTGCGTATGGCAGAAGTAGAGCAGGAACAGACTGAAATTTAACTGTTGAAACTGGTATCTACCGTAGGTATCTCAGTCATACCAAGACTACTTCCCCTAGAGTACCTTAGTGGTTGCACCGACACCGGTTGTGCTCTGTCATGTATGCGGCAACACAGTACGAGTTGAATGTCTCAGCCTCGGGCTCTTCTCCTCATCCATCTCCGACTTCAGTCATTCGTAGTGGAGTTCGAGTTGACCTCGAATTCGAGTCCCGTACCCCATCTTTCTTTCAGCCCGGAAGAGCATGCGGCACACTCCGGTCCGGCATCGGCGAGTCAGTCTGCGTCTCGGAGATGAACGGCCCATGAGCCCAAGGGGACCCCGTCGGACTCGGGGTTGGGGGGATAGGGATTCGAATACGCTGATGTGAGTCGGTAGCAGAGACCAAAAGGCGGAGAAGCAAGAAGAGGGACCGAGGAGGAAGAAGAAATTCGAGGAGTGAAAAGAGGAACTCGGAACCCGTCACAGCCTGCGGGGTTGAAGCCAATGAATGATGGATGGGTTGCCAACATCGTCCGAGGTACAAGTATATTCAGACATCAAGCATAAGGGTAGGATAAGGTCCTCTTCTATAATCCGTTGACATACTGTCATGGAGTAAGTACAAGCACCTACCTCTTGTACTACTACTATTTAGCAGACTATAATATCTCCAAGCCCCTCTCGATTCTCTCCTCCCCTTTAATTCAGTCCGTCAGTACGTCAGTCTGTCAGTCCGTCTAAGGTATCGACTGCTCAAGAAGTCAACCTCAAGACTCCCGTCTAACCTCCCCCTCTAAGATCCAGCATCCAATATCCAGCATATCGCCCTTCTCGTCCTGATCCAACATGGCGCCGTCTCTCCCCTTCCAGCTCAAAAACCCCGACCTCTTCCACCAAGACTCGTATGTGGACGGGCAATGGATCTCCGCCAATAGCGGCAAACGGTTCGACGTGGTCGACCCCGGCACAGACAAAGCTTTTGCATCCTGTCCCGACAACGCCGTCGAAGACGTCGACTCGGCGATCCAATCGTCCCACCGGGCCTTCGCAGAATACAGCATCCTGAACCCGCGCAAACGGGCGCAACTGCTCATGAAATGGCACGAATTGATCACCGAGGCGAAATCCGACCTGGCGCAGATCCTGACGTACGAAACAGGCAAGCCGCTGGCCGAAGCGCACGGCGAGCTAGACTACTCGCTAGGATTCACATGGTGGTTCGCGGGCGAGGCGGAGCGGATCCAGGGCACGATCTCGACGCCGTCAGCACCCAACCGACGCACGTTCGTGATCAAGCAGCCTATTGGGGTCGCGGTGGCGCTGGTGCCGTGGAACTTCCCGATCGCGATGATCCTGCGGAAAGCCGGGGCGGCGTTTGCAGCGGGATGCACGATGGTGGTGAAGCCCAGTCCTGAGACGCCGTTGACGTGTCTGGCGCTGGCGCATTTGGCTTCGAAAGCCGGGTTTGCGCCGGGCGTGTTCAATGTCTTGACTACGAGTTTGGAGAACACGCCGGCGTTGAGTGAGGCTATGATTCTGCATCCGTTGGTCAAGAAAGTCACGTTCACGGGGTCCACGCGTGTCGGGAAGCTCGTGGCCGGGTTATGTGCCAAAGGACTGAAGAAGTGTACGCTTGAACTGGGCGGGAATTGCCCCTTTATTGTCTTTGATGATGCGGATCTCGACCAGGCCCTCGCGCAGTTCATGGCCCTGAAATGGCGCCATGCAGGCCAGGCTTGTATCTCTGCTAATAGGCTGTACGTGCAAGCCGGCGTCTACGACAAGTTCACGCAGATGCTGGTGGAGAAGACCAAGGCTCTCAAGGTCGGCCATGGCGCCCAGCAGGGCACGACGATGGGTCCAGTCACCACGCCGCGCGGACTGGCCAAGGCCGAGGAACAGGCTGCCGATGCGCTCAAGCATGGTGCAAAACTCGCTCTGGGCACAGGCAAAGCATACCGGAATTCCACCGCGGCTGAAGGCGCCGGCGAGGGTAAAGGTGTCGGAGGCTATTTCATGGACCCGACCATCTTGACCGACATGAAGCCTGAAATGCTGCTGAGTCGAGAAGAGACTTTTGCTCCCGTCGCGGGTGTGTTCAAGTTCGAGACCGAAGAGGAGGCTGTGCGGTTGGCGAACAACACGTCCATGGGGCTGGCAAGCTATGCTTTTACCAAGAACGTCGATCGCTTGTGGAGGATGTTTGAGAATCTCGAGGCTGGAATGATTGGTTTGGTAAGTCCAAGACCCCCTCCCCTACCCTCCCCGAGAGAGAGAGAGAAGAAAGAGAGAGAAAGGGACACCACGTCCTTCTTTCTTGTGGGGATGGATTTATGTCGATGAGAACCGAATTGAATTGCTAACCCTCGCGTCACTCTGTGTTTCTTAGAATACCGGCAATTCCTCTGCGGCTGAATCTCCCTTTGGCGGAATCAAAGAGAGCGGCTACGGCAAGGAATCCGGCAAAGACGTTGCGGTCAACGAATACCTGATTTCCAAGACCGGCACTTTTACCATCGATGGGCAATATTGAAGGAACATGGACACGGGTGTCTCCCGATGTCCGGAGTGTGACATATGACAGGATATGCGCCTTGTATGCGCCGTGTATTGTACTTGTTAATCGTCACTGGCTATGCCGCCATGAATGAGGCTGGCAGAGCCAGTACTGGTATCTGTTAGTGACCCGTATTGTATCACTGTCATGGCGGAGGAGATGTAAGGGAGCAGGACGAATGAAAACGAATGAACATGTCGGTCCGAACCGCGCATTATAACCAGGGCCGATGCTGTTGCAGGTATCTAGGAGAGGAAAACTATAAGCCGAGAAGAAAAGAAAAAAGATAACAGGATGCGTGACAGCTTTTGGATATTGCTCTTGTAAGGCGCCGAAGGGCTTCGTGCCCAGTTACACGTGTGTGGTGTGTTGATGATGGCAACCCAAGGTGATTGATTCTTTGTACCTTGGTCCCTGGCCCGTTTCCGATGCGGTTGCTGTAATCCGATCATGTGGGATAGGACCATGTTTGCAATTCCATACGAAGATCCAGAGAGACGCAACCACCAGGCCGCTTTGACTTTTGACTTGACGTTGGCGGTCATGAGAAGCATAAACCATCGTATGTTAGTGGTTCGGGGTTGCCTTGTTGAACGTCAAGTTTCCCTTCGATCAGCCCCCTGCCTACTGGAGCCGGCTTGTGGCGATGACCTGGTAGGGACCGAGCCGACTACCGTGGCCAGAATGGCGAGATGTGGGTGTTTTGGCACTGTCGCTGAATGTCCTGCAGCGTGATGTCAATCTGGAAAGATCACATCTCGTCGCACCAGAATTCAGCTGTGGAACGCACCACCATTGTCAGCATTCTGCTGGATCAAGCCACCCAACCCTCAACAGGCGCTTTCACCATATATTTGCAAAGCGACTCCCATTCCGAAGAACGAAAACAGGTGTGCCAAATAGGACTCCGTCATCTCGTCCGGCGGCTGCTGTGCTGGGCTTCATTGCGGGTCAACATCCAGCAGTCTGAATCTGCAAGGTACCTTGGCGGAGTACTGAATCTTCTGATTTCGCTGCTTATCCTTCGTTGGCCAATCCAAACCTGTCGGTGTTGGTAATTCCTTGCACGGTGTTTCGTGATCAAGATGGTTTTCTCCCCCTGTCGTTTGACATCCCAGCACATTGTATCCATATTGACAAACGAAGGTATTGCAGCAAGTGACAGCATTTGCAGAGAATGACATTGCCTTCTCAGATGCTCAAAGATCCGAACTGCTTGGTCGTCGGAGACAGGGATGCAATTCGGGGCGCCCCTGCTAAATCGAGGAGAATCCTTGGGTACAAAAGGAGGGAATAAACGAAGAAATCTCAAGCGGCGAAACTTGCAGATGGCATTCAAGAATGCATATTGTTCCATGTCGAGATCCACCCCTGGGATTGCCGTAGGGTGCCACAAGTTTTGAATGTATCCAGCATCGACCTCGAGTTCTTCCAAATCCGGAGCAATCTTGGCCGCGATCAGGATGTCACCGTGGCTCCTCTGGCTTTCTGAACTGCAAACCGACCATTGGGGGTCTTCGCAGTGAAGACGCAGACGCCGGAGTTTGGGACCGACCAGCCCATGGATCGGAATATGGTTGCAGATCCCATCAATCTCAAGTTCACGTAGCTCTCCCATCACGTCAAACTGAATCCTGAAAGGCGGCATCACCGGGGCATCCGCAAAGATCCCTGTTGTAGGGACATCATGTCTACAAGCCGGATGATAAAGCCGATGATGCGGGGCTTGCAGCCGTAATGCTTGGAGGTTTGTGAGTTTGGGTGCTATTTCATGGATGAATAGGTTCAGGGGCACCGTATATTCCCAGAGAATCGACAATCTGCGCAGAGTGCTCCACGGGATCACCGTGAGGTCAAGGTCCCGCAGCGAATGGTGAGTGGACTCGGGAGCACGCCGACACAACAAATGAAGTTCGGACCAAGCAGGCATCTTGGAGATGCAACAACGCTTCTCAGTGTCCTGTTGCAGGCCTTTGTGGACATCACTTCCCTGGCGAAACCATGAGATGTGAAGGTTGATTGCAGACGCTTTCGATATCGTGTCATAGACCCCGGGAGTAGTTGGGCCGCGTCGAGAAGGAAGTTCTCCAAAAGCCCCAAGCCCGAGCCGATGACATCCTGCAATCGATGCTAGATCGTTGGTCGCTTCAATGAGGCTGGGAGAATCCGTAGAGCTATAAAGATGATCGAGAATGATCTCACAACCATGATTATCTGGGAGCATCTTGACTATCTGGTACGCGGCGGCCACGGAACAATCCACCCTATTCGAACATTAGACTACTGCGTCTGAAGAGAGGCGCCAGATTAGGACCAACTTCGAGCGTAAAGGTGACCTAATATGGGGCAACATACCTAATTCGACGGAGACCAGGCATCATAACCAGACCGACTTGAAGAACCCGCAGATCGGACCATGTGCTTTCCAGAGTTAGACGATGCGCGTTGGCAGCATCCAGGGAGTGAACCAAGCCCACGGCCTCGGGCGGTCGAAAGAGGTGGAGAGTCCGTACATGGCGCAGAAGGTCAGGATGGTTCATTAGTCGACGGAGAAGCCCAATCTCTCTCTGGTCCAGCCGGTCTCGAATAACATGAGACACAGAGCTGAACAGAAAAGGCAAGGCTGACTGGCGAAAGCGATGACAGACAACAGAAAAGGGCAGTAAGGTGTCAACCTGACCGAAACCAGTGTTATAGAGATAGTCGGCAATGATGTCGAGAATCTCAGGAGGAAGCCGGTCAATTGCTGTCGTGTGCTCCATTACCGCCGTGGGCATCCGCATCGATTTGAGGGCCAACATGACTGCAACGACCCTTGCACCGCAGGGGACTCGATACTAGACACGACCAGAGCATGTTCAAGGCATCACTGATAGAGCCGAACTGGATCTAGTCAACTCATGATGAAGTGAGGCGGAGAGAAAGAAGTCAGTGTCTCATGCAGTCGGAGGTCATGATGATGGTGATGTGGATGTTGGTGTCACATGGCGCCGGCATCGGAAACACAACGGTGACACCCACGGATTATCGTTTCTCCGACTAAAAAGAGGGGGAAAGCCGTTCCGCAAGCTTTTACCCCCCTTTCCATACGTTCTGCCTTGGACGACATCGGCGCGTGTTGTATCTCCAGCTTGGTTAAGTCGATAGAGATCCAGAGAGGAACATGATCACTATGTCCACGATCCAAAGGGGATTCACAGATATCGGTGCCTGTTATGGCTCCATCTGTGTCCACCAGCGACCGGCTCACAACAATCAAATCAACCCGGTCACAGCTCTCACCCCAACGCCTCCCACGCGGGTGGTACGTGTATTTCCTGGTATCACCGTGCATATGCCGGAAGATGTCAACGCCACGCATCCCTTCCTCGTCTGTAAAGAACTTGGCATTGAAATCAGACCGGTTTTTCACGTGCTGCAAGGGGGACGTCCGTAGGTTTGGGTGACCATCGATCCTGGATTTAGCAATGTTCATGTCACCAATAAGAATAACGTGGTCTCCCTTCTTCTGTAGTTGCAGCGCTTCTTCCAGCATACGTTGGTGAAAGCGTAACTTGTGATCGTGTCGAGTGCCGGTGACCTCTCCCGTCTGAGGATCTCGATATGGATTGGACGTCCCGTTGACCCAGTATCCGTTGATCACTACAACATGGCTTTCCAGCTCGTGTATTAGCACTCGCCCTTCCAAGTCCCAGTCCGGACGTCGAGTGACACGAACTTTGGAAGCAAAGTCGTTTCGGATTAACGTGGCCACACCATGGACCTTACCGCCAAAACCGGTGGCATTGTGTTTGTCTCTCGGTAAGGAAAAGTGGACATTGTAGGTTGGTTCCTCGAAGGTTGCCCCTTGGTTGGCGGCATGTCCTAGCTGTCTTTGAGTAGCAGCATCTTTGGAACTGATCTTGACTTCTTGTAAACACAGCATTTGCGGCCATCGATGACGTTTCAAAAATAGTCTGAGGGGCGATAGGGAGGTGGGATCAAACGAGAGTTGTTTCTGAAGCAACGGACCGACACCATTGACATTCCAGCTGAAGACCCGAGCGTCATCTGCCACAGCCACGTGTTTGGTGGTTGGAGGTGGTGAAATCTTTCTGCGGATGGGGGGAGGACTGATGGAGCGGCCTGTACTACTCAGCGATCTCTTGAGTGCGGGAGGCATCGTGCAAGGATCGAAAGGCGTGCCAATATGTCAGAATCATCACAGCGGTAGAGATGGAGAAGTGGTAGGTACGGTTGTATGAGGCGAGAGTGGTCATACGGACTGTGTGAGGACTTCGATACTTTAGGTATCACAGGTATGGACTGAACGTGGACGTCATTGCGGGTGCAAAGGACTAGGGCTGCAGAGGCGCACAGGCACTGACCGGCACCTTATCATCCCCAGAATAAGGAGTGGCTTGCCCAACGCTCGGGAGTCCAGGCTCCTTTTCCGCCTGCGGACCGAGCCGTACCTGAACAGGGTCTAAGTTAAGGAGCCCCAGGGTCCTTGAGTACCACAGTAAATAACGGGCACCTGTGAGTGCCTAGGTACCTACGTACGCATAACTTAGGCAAGCTTCAGGGGCTCACGATCAACAGGATAGGGGCTCTGTTAGACTTGTTTCAGCTGGCGAACAAGCAGTGTTCTAACGCAAGTAAACCTAGGTACCAGCTCCATTCTCTTTCCTCCACGATTCGCGCAACACGGCTTGCCGCGGCTACTCCGAGTCGTCGCATCATTGAACACTGTTCAGGTTGCGGACCCTGAAATGCTGCTCCTCCACAGGGCAGAGGGAGCGTTGCGGCGCTCTCACTAAAAAGGTAAAGTCAACAACTGACTCTCTGCCTGCGCATCTAAATCACCATCAGACCCCGATATCCTCTCACCAGATACCCTTTTTTGGTGAGAGATTAGATTGCCTCTATCGCAAACCTGTGTTGAGTGAGCACTGAACCTTCGAACACTCCTGAACGGCTTTGCGTACCCCGACACAGGTCCCCTACCTTCAACGCTTATGATAGTGAGAACTGTCACAGCATTGCTCACCTACCGCTTCCAGTAAGTTCAATCATCCGGATTTGCTGTGACAGTCATCTGATAAGGTCTGACTCCTTCGCAGATAACATCGGAGAGCTGTCCTGTGTGCTCAACCCCTCTCCGAACGCGCCCTCTCCTCCGCTGTCGAGCATGGCTCCTCAACCAGACTTCTATCCTACTCTCCACCGTGTCCGGGACCTCGAAAGCGCCGGGATCCAAGATCTGCAGCAGATCATTCAAACATTCCCTCTTATCGACAATCATGCGCACAACTTATTGACCGAGGAAAACGCCTACGGGAGTGCAGATTACCCTTTCGAATGCATCACCTCTGAAGCGCAAGGTCATGCTCTCGCCGACCATGTCCACTCGAGTTTAGCTCATATGCGCGGGATCAAACAGCTGGCAGAGTTCTACCAGTGTCCGGAAACACTTCAAGATGTCAAGGCCGCCAGATATGAATGGATCCGAAGAGACTACCCTGAGTTGATCAGACGGTGCTTTGCAGGAACACATGCTATTTTGCTGGATGACGGTCTGTCCCCGGAAATCATACACCCGTTCAAGTGGCACAGACAGTTTGTCCCCACCGTGTCAAGGATAGTGAGGGTTGAAGCTGTCGCATCTGAACTTCTGGAACATCTCGCTCACGCGGCTGGTTTCATGAGGGTCGGGCTCGATGCTGACTGGGACATTAGCCAAACCGAGAGTTTCCTCGTCCGCTTCAACACTGTCTTCCGCAACCAGATCCGGACTTTGGCCAATGATCCCGACGTTCGTGGCTTCAAGTCTGTGGTCTGCTACCGGACGGGTCTAGATATCGGGCTGGAAAGCAGGAAGAACTTCCGCCCCCACCAGTCATTGACCGAGTCAACTCTCCTCCAGTCGTTCCACGAGTTCCTACAAAAGGCTGTGCGCGACCACAAATACCGCATCGAGCAGAAGGAGGTTAATGACTTTCTGGTGGTGGCCGTCTGCGATGTGCTGGAGAAGCTTGTAGACACGGATGGCGAGAGCTTGCCCTTCCAGTTCCATACGGGACTGGGCGATACTGACATTGACCTTATCAAAGCGAACCCAGCATATATGCAACCGTTGATCGAAGCTTTCCCTCAGGTCGACTTTGTCATCCTTCATTCTTCGTATCCCTACACCAGGGAGGCAGGTTATCTAGCTGCCAACTACGCCAATGCGTGGCTTGACATTGGCGAGGTATTCCCCATGCTTTCGAGAGATGGAGAGGACTCAGTCTTACGACAGGCCCTAGAGTTGACTCCGAGCTCGAAGATCCTGTGGAGTACTGATGGACACTTCTACCCTGAAACATACTGGCTCGCAAACAAGCATTTCAGGGATGCCCTTGAAAGGCTGCTCACGGCCTATGTTGCGGCGGGAGATATCACCGTGGCCCAAGGCATTGACATTGCCGTGGACATCATGTTCTGGAATTCGAACCAACTCTACAAACTCGATGAAGAACGCAAGTTCCCAGAACTCTTACGGGCCTGCGGAAGGGAAACCGCAGATAGCATGCGAACCCTGGTTAATGGAGGATCCAAAGCGCCATCCTTCAGGTCCTATGCCAGCACGGCCGTTGGAACCCCCGGAGCTCCTTCGGCACGACCAGGCCCGTCTCTTTCTGCAACACCATTACCGGCCACCGGGGCCTCTCTGCCCATTCGGTCAGCCAGCGCCAGCGCCCCTTCGGGCCAGAGCTCGACCGCAGTCTTCGCCCAGAACCTTACGATCTTTGACACGTTTCTCCAGACCAATCCTGGCGTTAAGTACATATGGCTCCAGTTCCTGGACTACACAGGCACCCTCCGAAACCGCATGGTTACTGCTCAGCAGTTCCGAAAGCAGTTGTCGACGGGCCAGAACCCCGTCATCACCTCAGCTCTCACGCGTCTCCTACAAGACGACAATCCAGCCACGGGATGTTCAGCAACAGGACAGTTCCACCTTGCCCCAGACCTTTCGACATTATCGCTCAACAAGGGCATCCCATCCCCCTCAGCCACCGTCCAGACATGGTGGATGGCCGATACCGAGGCGGTTCCCAACACGGAACACTGGGACAGATGTCCGCGCTGGCTACTACAGTCACAGTGTAACGCGCTGAAAACGGAGTTCAACATATCGATGCTAATGGGATTCGAGCTGGAGATTATCTTCATGAAACCGACCTTCACCGAAGACAAATCGGATTTCGTCGACTTCGGACCCCTACACCTAGTACACTCGTGGTCGAACATGACGTACCAACAACTCGACCTTCTACCCATGATCGAAGAGATCGTCGAGAGTCTAGCAGACATCGACATCCACATTCCGCAATTCCACTCCGAAGCCGCCCCAGGGCAATGGGAGTTCCCCCTCCCACCATCCGACCCCGTGAAAGCAGTAGACACACTGTTCAAAGCCAAAGACGTGATCCGCAACATCGCCAAAGCCCACGGTCTCAAAGCAACCTGCTACCCGCGTCCCTTCGGATTCACATGCGGCAGCGCCAACCACGTCCATTTCAGCATCAACGGGCCCGGCAACACGGTAGACAAATACGAAGCACCATTCCTCGCCGGCGTACTGGACCATCTCCCCGCCCTCCTCGCGCTGACGTTACCGCTCGAAGAATCCTACGCACGAGTCAACGCCGGAATCTGGGCCGGCGGCGAATACGTCTGCTGGGGCACCCAGAACAAGGAAGTGCCGCTGCGGAAATGCGGACCGGGCCATTTCGAGCTCAAGACCATCGACGGCATCGGCAACGCCTACCTGTCTATGGCGGCGCTCTTGGCTTCCGGTCTGCACGGCCTGAGACAGGACTTGAAACTCGAACTGAAGGACTGCACTGGCGATCCTACTGCTATTGGCGAGCAGGAGCGCCAGAGCCTCGGCATCACCGTGCAGTTGCCTAATAGCTTGGATAAGAGCCTCAAGGCCTTGGACAGGGACAAGGTCCTCCGCCGCGCCCTTGGATATGCTGTGGTCGACGATTATGTCGCTGTCGCGGAGAGTTTGATGCGCAAGTGTCGCGCATTTGGCGATGAGAAGAGACGGGTCTGGCTGATGGCGAGATATTAGTTGTAGCTTGTTGCTGTTGCTGGTGCTGGTGCTTTAGTCTAGTCTCTCAGAGGGGGTGAATGGCTTTGCTTTGCTTTGCACTGCTCTGCACTGCACTGCGCTGCTTTGTTGTTCCGGTTGGGTTTCTTTCACGTGGATCTGCTTTGGTTTCGCTTTGGCCGGCATGAACCTTTCTTCTCATCTGGTGTTGTTTTGGGCGACGTAGCTAGCGAGCAAGTCTTGAACAGGTGTGCACATAGGTCGCCAGCTGTGTAATTGATATAGTCTCTATGTGCCTCATTGTCTCCGAGTTGGCTGTCCATACAGACGTACGTATGTGGTCGATTTCTGGCCAAGTTCTTTGTTTACCTGGGATCTTACGTCCTAGCTACACATAATGAACAAACTCTCCGACTCTGTAAGCGGCCAGTATGTCCTTCCGCTCCGTTTGGCCCTGGCTCCACGTCAGTTTCCCTTCTCAGCCACCAATCTGACATAGCTACACCACAGCGATCACAGACTCGCGCTCTAGAGATTCTGCTAGGAAGAGGTACCCTGCTGGTGACGCTGAAAGAGAGCGGTCTGTCAGGACCGACACGGCTGGGGAGGATGAATTTCCCTTCGGATGCTCGCGTGGCGAAGAAACCTGATAATTCTTTAATCATAGGACTTTTGGTCGAAGCGGTTGCTTGTGTCGGTGCTGGTGGGAAGGGCTGCGGCCGGTCACCAGAGTCACTGGGCGCAGCGGGAGAGACAGTGTCGGCGATCGAGTCTCGAAGCACTGAATACTTACGCTTCTGAACCGAGGGGTTCCGTGTCGGGAGTAGTTTTCCAAATTGTTGAGACTCTGTCGAGGCGTCAACGGGGCTATCTCTGGATAGCAACGGGCTCGCTTGCTTGCTCTCCTGGACAAGAGAAGCCGATCGGCCCTTGGGTGATATTTGATGGCTCGTTGTTTGTTGCGTGCGCGAAGTTACAAAGGACTCTGTGGACCGTTGGCTATGATTCAAAGATAGTGTGGACGGCAGTTTCAGCGACTCTCTCGAAGAAGTCAATGAGGCCGGGTATTGCGGAGCGGTCTCGTAAGATGTTGATGACCGCGCAGACCGGATACGTGGGAATGTGGAACGGCGGCTGGACCGTCCCTGACTCGGTGACTGTTCCTTTTGTCTTCGAACCGACGGCAACAGCGACATCCAAGGCGGCATTGACCTAGATGGATGACTCTGAGTCCGCAGTTTGTTTGCCGCTGGGTCAAGGGGGTGGCTTAGAGAAATCCTTGATCCAACTCCATCCAGAAGACCAGCAGGAGCCTTGACTGATGTAGACTTTGATCTAGGTTTCCTGACATGCTGCTCAAGTTTGGCTAGCGACTGTTTTTCGACACAGCACCTAGAACACACCGGGGGCTCGTCGACCATCATTCCATGCTTGTGAGGCTGACCTTTGTCATCGAAATACGGCGGCGGGCGCAACGGTGACTACAGCCTGGCTCGTCAGTTTCTGGACTAGAACTGGCCAAGGACCTGTCTGGTATGACATCTTTCCGCACCGCACAAACGAGACAGGAGAAACAGGCCCAGTGCCACCAACACCAGCCGAAAGCCACCGCGTCAGTCTGTCGAAAGACAACCTCTCCGCACCTCCAGCAGATGCTGATACTGTGCAACCATTTCCAACAATCGGGGCAGACGATGCGGCTGCTTAGCCCAAAGGTATGTGGAGGCGGATCGTGCTCGATCCAGCAAATCGTGCACAGGAAGGTATAAGACGGTCGGCCAGGTTTTTTGGGCTGACTTCTCGGTGAAGGGGAGGATGAAGAAGGTTTCGATATTGAGACGCGTCGGATAGGAGGTACTGATAGTGAGGAAGTTGATCTCGAGGCAGCGAATACGTTCTGTGGGTAAGCCATGAAAGGAATGAAAGACCAACATCACTAGGAGAAAGAGTTGAAACATGCCCATAGATAAAAGGAGAGTGTTTGGACAAACTTGTAACCATTCTCATACAATAAAGTGTCATCGGTTGCTCGGTTCCTTCCACTTTCGAGCATGAACAAACTTCACCGCAGACGGGAACATGTCACCTTTCACATCTCACCTTTCCGCTCCCATTGCCGCTGATTCATGGCTCAAAGAAAACTTCCATCTTCGCCCATGAAAGAGCTCTCGGATCGCCCAGTCGATGCTCAGACATGCCTTAGAATCCCCAATAGCTCTTCACCAACCACGCCGCATACGAGCTCATGCCGCCGATGAAGGCCAACGTACCCAGAGATCCGACCGGTCTCCCCCAGCCCAGCGTATCCTTGGCTCTCAGCCCGAATTCTACATGAACGATCCTGAAAAACAGCAACGCTGCTAGCGATGCCGTCAGAGCACGTCGATTTCCACCATTCATCTCCGCGAACGACGCCAGTAGCAGAGCAAATGGCACGTTCTCGACGAAATTGCCATGCGAGCGTGTCGCTATCAAGAGACTATTGCTGCCATCGGCAGATTTGGTCTTGGAGTCGGAGGCGGGAGCGTCAGAAGAACTGACCTGGTCGCCTAGAAATGTCTTGTGGGACTGGCGCTCCAGACTGACACGAAATGCGAGGAGGATAAAGTATGCTCCGAATGCTGTAGTCTGTCAGCCTGGAAGATTCCTGGAATCGCCGAGATTCTCACCTGGCGCAAAGCTCCCTGTTACCGGCAGAAGTTTAGGGACGGTGATGCCGACTACAAACGACAACGGTGGTCAGCGATTGTGGTTATTCAACACGGTCGAGTAACGGTCACAGGGGAAACTTCAACTCTTACCTGGGATAGACATGTTGGCGGACGGAAAGGGGAATATCGTCAAGGGCAAGGTATACTGTTGATGGAAAGGCTTGCAGGTATGGGAGTGTCTGGCTTCCTGTTATCAGGATGCTTCGACTCTTGAAGAGCTTGTCATGAGGCCGAGGATGGAGGAAAGTCATGACAGTCGATCCCGTCTGAATGCGTCATCTGTCATTTGCCATCCCCTCACCACAACTCCCTTCATCTCGGTTCAAACTCAAAGGACACTGCTTATCACTGTACAGGCATCATTTTGACGGCCGCGGTTCAGCTCCGATTACCCGGCTTGAGGTCTGAGCGCTGGGATGGAACTGGATGACTTTTCGTCGATTCTAATCCAGATATCGCAGGATTACTCGAGCACACGCCGTCCACCCGACTGCTAAGCAGCAATTCCTGTCTATAAGTACGGTACTCTCTCCTACACTGTCGCCCATTTATGCAGGAAAGGCTTTGGTTCGAGTAATGACAAGATTCATCTACGCTTTTGCATTGCCTATGCCGGGAGACATTCCTTCTCTGCCCGCCCCTGGAACGGCTACAGCCACTCCAGCGGCCGTGGCGCCAGCTCTTCGCCCAAACACAGTTCCGGCAGTCAACCCGCTTCCGCCGGGGTAATTCTCGAAGAACAACCCCCCGAGCATCTCGCCACAGCAGAAGAGATTGCCGACCTCTTTATCCGTGGCGGCGGAAATGACCTGCGCCGTCTCCGGGTCAACAGCAAGTCCGCCAAAAGTAAAGGTGATGCCACAAGTAACTAGAACGGCCATAAAGGGAGGCCGATCCAGTGGAAGTGCCCAATTCGACTTTGGTAAAGCGAGCTGCACGGCGCGAGACTGCGTCGAATTACCATCACGCACTGATGGATCCCATTTCCGATCGGGGTTCTCGGTCTGGAACGCATAGACGGCTTTGTTATACTGTTCCATGGTGTCAATGAACGTCTGCCGACTGTTAGGCTCAAGGCCAAACTCGACTTCTGCCAAATTATCAGCCAACTCAGCGATCGAGGTGGCCATGATCCGTCGTGCCCGTTCCGGCCGATATTCCTCGTCGCGCAGCCAGGGGATGGTACGCTGGTCCCAGATCTGAAAAGCCCGCTGAGACGGCTGGGCCAAGATTGCCCGCCCGAACTTGGCGTATGTATAGTTGCGTAGGTCGACGCCTTCATCGACAAAGCGTTGGCCTAGGGTATTCACCATCAGACCGAGCGGATATCCGGACTTGGTGAATTCGTTGGAAGCCTCACGGTCGCCCGCGTGCGCCGGAGCATCAGCGTCCCATGCGACAGAGTGGCATCCAGACCAATGCCCGGCCTGTTTTGCCTGAACATCGCGGATTGTGGTCTCCAGTACCTCTCCGGTATTGTATGGCGTGCCACGTACTTTGGCCAGATCCCAACCCGGCCCAAGCATTTGCGCCCGCATACGTGGATTACTTTCGAACCCGCCCGCAGCGAGGACCACGGCGCCCGTCTGGATGGTGACTTGTTTCCCATGATGGCGCACAACCACGCCTTCCACGGCACCAGTAGCCGGGTCCGTCACCAGCCGTTCCAGTGCAGTCAAGTAATATATCGCAATGCCGTGCCGACGAGCATTGGCCTGGTGGTCAGCGATCAAGCCCTTGCCGCCGTCTTCAGTCTTAAGCGCAAGGCCACCCCAGAACTTGATGCGGCCGTCCACCTCGTACGCCTGACGGTTGAAAGATAATTGGAATCGGATCCCATTGTCCTTCAGCCATTTGATCGACGCATTAGAGTCTTGAATGAGAATCTTGCTCAACGCTGGATCTGCTCGCCCTGCACAAACCCGATGCATGTCGCTTGCAAAGTCGGACGCCGTGTAGGGCGCCACATCTATCTTTGCAGCTGTCTCTTCGTCCACATTGTTGACCAGCGGCAGTAGATCCGCTGCACCGCCGTGTACAGTGCGGTATGCACCCGCTGTGAAGTAGCTGTTTCCTCCGGCCCAGGTCTCAGGACACTTGTCGATGAGGACTACATGTTCTGCGCCGGCTTGTTTGGCTGCCACGGCTGCTGTGAAGCCTGCATTGCCACTGCCGACTACTAGAACTGTGCAGGAGGATGGCAAGGGTGTTGTCATGGTCGAGTCTTTTCTCCAAACGTGTTGGAGTCAGAAAAGAAGACGGTCGAGGATCGCGAGGTGGGGAGGAACAATCAACCGATAAAGAAACCTACAGACTTGACGAACCAACAAACAGACAGACCTCGCGCGAGAAATAGAGACACGGAGAGAGAGAGAGAGAAAAGACGAGAGTAACACCGACCTACCTTGGGTATGAATTGTGATTGTTCCAACCAACATGAGACCCATCGTCTGCAGACAGTCAGTTTCATCGGTAGATAGTCCTGTGCCTTTCGCCCTCCTTCTCCGCACTGCTAGTCAAGACCGTGATCAAGATGAGGAAGGAATAGAACAATTACGTCGGTCGTAATTAACTGGTTGGAATTCGGCGTCTCCATCAAACCCCCAATCAATGGGGAATGGTTGGGGTAAATATGTACAACGATATCTTGTTGGAGACAGACATTATATATATACCTAGGTATATACATGTATCTCGAGCCTTGAATCACCAAAGAGCAACTTTGGCCTGGGACGTGATTGAATCCTCTGTCTCACCTACAACCACGACCAGAACTATAACCATAACTATAGCTATAACCATACCCACAACCACAACCACCGATCCACGACGACGCACGACGATGATCACCACTAGAGCCTAAATCGGATGAAGCTATCAATGATATGAAGGAGGGTCAGTGCTGTCTGCCTCAAGAGCCAGGAGTCACAAGGCCGCCAGAATCCCGAGTTAAGGAGATCCTAGGATTCACAGGTGTGGACCATATATGTGGATGACATGACACAGGATGCGATGTAAACGAGTGTATTATATTTAATGTAGGTAGTATGGTGATAAAACCGAATCAAATCCCAAACACCAGACCAAAATCAATCAATCAATTAATCAACCACGTGAAAACAAACAACCAAACAAAAATCAAACAGGATAAAAGAATGTTCCGCGTCTCCAAAGGTCGTGCGACCGTCGGCCCGCTTTAGAAACAAAAACTCCAGTCACAATGCGCTCGCTCTGCCCATGGAAAAAGACTCTCGACAAACTCCCCCTTCGTCCTTGTGTAGGCATTGGTATCCTGTCAACAGAACTGACTCTTGACACGGCTAGGCTGCCAGCAACGCCTCGTCTGTGCCCTGCGTAGCCCCTCCCTGGTTTGCTCTGCTCTGCTCTGCTCTGCTCTCTGCTCTGTTCGACTCAACTCGACTCGACTCAACTGACAGACAGACAACAAGCGACATCCAACCTAGTAAGGAATATTGCAGCGCACAAAGCACTCTTCCACGCCCTTTGCCAGCGAAAGCGGGATATGCATCTTAAAGTCGGCAAAGTTGGAAGCATCAATCTGCTTGGGAAAGCCGAGGGCGGCATCGACGACGGCGGGATCCAAATTGAGCAGGAAATTCTGCGCCAGCGAGCTCGCACCCGGGTCATCCGAGTTGAGCCCGGCAATGGCCACCGCAGGCTCGCAGTCCAGATTCTGCTGGAAATGGATCGACCCCTGGGGGAAGACGGTGCCTTGGAACTGCGTGAGTGTGGTGTTGAATTCGGCGGTCAAGTTGTTCTCCAGCACGAAACCGGTCAGCATGTGCGTGTCGGTGACGAGGGTCAAGAACTCGCTGGCGCGCGGGTGGATGTGCGGTGTGTTGAGGCCACAGGGCTGGAAGAAGATACCGGCGGCGGAGATGCCTAGGCCGGTCAGGATGGGGAAGTTCTTGCGGTTGGCCAGGTCGACTTGGCCGCCGTCGCCGGGTTTGACGCCGGGGTTGGCGGCTGGGTTGAAATCGAATGCGAGATTGATTGCCCCCGCGGCGATTTCGTTGGCAATGTCGCTGAATCGGTCGACTGTCGTATCGTCTGTTAGGAGTTTGCCTACCAGGCCTGGGACGGGCGGTGGGTTGGGCGAGGCCGTTGCGACGCCGAGGATCGTCGATGATACTCCTGTGGAACTGCTGCTGCTGCTCGTGTAGTGGCTGTAGGGAGATCCGGGGTTGGAATAGTAGCCTCCCCAGCTGATGTTGTTGCTGGGCGGGGCGCTTGGGTAGCCTGATGCTTTGTATCCGGGTACATAGCTGGTTGTCATTGAGTAGCTGCTGCTGCTGCTGGTTGTGTAGGGGGCTGCGCTGTAGGAGGATGCTTGGGAAGCCGAATACTGGCCTGTGCCTACGGGAGAAGCGTAGGTGGTTGCTGCGAGCGCTGCGAGCAGAACTGAAGTCTTGGAATGCATCTTGACCTGAGTTGGTTTGGTTTGGTTGGTTGTTGAGTGGTTGGTTGGTTGATTAGACTGGTGATTGGTATTGACTGATTATCGTAATAGTGGTACTAGTAATAGTACGTGCTGTAGTATTGTCCGCTAAAGAGTGTGCGACAACAGTAGGAAAGAAAATAGGAAGATGGAAAGGAAAAGTTGGACCTGCTGGGTGAATGATTGAATGAATGATGGAATGATAGTATGTCAAGAGAAGGAAATGTGGAAAGACTCTTTTATGTATGTGTGGCGTTGAACGTATGTCGATAACCATCCTGTCCGCAATGGCAGATACGAGCCGCAGGATCTGACCGCTTACTGTGTGGGCTGCCGACAAAATTGGAAGCGAACTGCGCCGACCATGACCGCTGCCAGGCCACCCCAGGGTTCAAAAGCATGGAGCTGTGCTGGCCGCTGTAAGGTGCTGATGACGGAAGGACTTCTGTCTCGTCGCCGTTGTGCATGCTGCCCGTATACACACACCGTCCAGGCGGAGTGACTGCCCAGCAACTAGTGCTCACCTCTGTATCTGTATTTGGGAGGCCACCAGCGAGCAACACGAGAAGACGGAGAACGGAAGACACATTGCCGTTAGGACCACAGTCTGTTACTGTACTGGCTGACTTACCTTTGATTGTAAGGTATCTGTAGGTATGGGGGTAGGTTGTAAGTCGTGAGTTGTAGGTTGGAAGTAAGATACCAGAGGTGGGAGGTAAAGCTGAGAAAAAGGCTGTCCAATCAGCAACACCCATTCAATGGGTCTGCTTCGGGCTGGTGGAATTCTATTTTCGAACAGGAATTTATCCGTACCAATCAATCGGTCGCTAGTCTGTAAAGGGATAGTGCCTGCTAGAGCCCAAAGAAGGATTGGTCAATCTTGAGGTTAATGCGCCTCCCGGAGGCAGGTGAGCCGGGCCTCGGGCAGCCTTAAAATAACATCGCGGCTGACTAATGGTTTGCTGGGCCTCTGGGAATGGCGGTTGCGGTTGCGGTTGCGGTGTTCAAGTTGGACATAGCCACCGGCAGACAAGCAGAGGCGGTGCTGACCGCAGTATTCTATTATAACGGTAAGCTACCTACCTAACTACGTAGGTATGAACTGCTCGATCAAGACACAGCCAGACCTGTTGGTCATATCATACCCAGGTATGTTACGGCGACTTCAGAGGGAGGGAAACCCGTAATGGTGACCTGCCAGTAGGAGAATCAGTCAGTCTTATACGCTAACTCTATGGGGGACCCGAAAACCCAAGATCTTCGACGGTGCGAAGTGAGAGTGAGTCTGAGTCTGGCTTTCGCATACTCCCGTCCTTCACCGCTCATCGGCCAGAATCAGGAACGAGGACCAGGACGAGACGACGTCCATTCTATGTGCAGCGCCTAGTTCTGGTACGAAAGGCTTTGGGGTGCTGCCCTAGCTGAGAAGGAGAAGGAGAAGGAGAATTAGGACGAGCTCCAGATCTCCATTCATGCACACCCATAAATAAGATCAGGTTGATTCCTGATTCGTGTCATCATCTACACTGTATGTTCAGCTCACCGTCGTTGTTCACCGATGACGAAGTCACCAATACCAATCTTGCGCCACTTTCGTCTCGTACAGAGTCGCAGGCCTGGGGCACACACAGTCTACCTGTTACAGCACACACAATATGTTGTGAATGAACGGGACCCGGGCTCAGAATCGACATCCTGCAACATGCAGAGTTATGTCGGCAGAGTTCTTTCAGACTCGATCCACCGCAAGGGGTATCACCTCTGTACATCAGCAGTAATTCTAACAACAGTGTGCCATTTTCCCCATATGTCAACATTGATTTCCCTCCCCTGTCCCCTTAAACCCATGATCCAAGGTCGAGGGCTGACTCTGGAAACCCCCAAACCCATGGGCAGATCCTCCCAGTCAAAGGTGCGGTGAGCAGTTCCTTGCAGCGCATGTCCTATCACCACCGGTTGACAACGCCAACTCCGGCGTTTTGAGCGTACTCATACATTCCTAGACCTCACCACCCCGTTCTACTTCTGTAGGTTCTGCACGAACGAGTCCAGATTGAACTCTTCTTCATACTGCCGCTCGTCCCATAGTTCGCCCACATCATCGAGCCAGCCTTTCTCCCCTTTCTTCTTCACTTCACCCGTTTCGATATCTACCATGTCTTCCTCCTTGCCCGTGCCGCCACTGTCGCCCGCTGTGTCTGTGCCCTCCCCAAGGTTGAACAGATCTAAAATCTGGTCCGTCTCCATACTTCCCAAACCGGCATTCTGTTGATTGACCACGGTGGAGGCGACATCAATCTTGAAACGTTGGAGACTCATGATCTTCTCCTCCAAAGTGCCACGAGTAATCAACCGATACACATTGACAACTTTCTTTTGTCCGATACGATGTGCTCGATCCATTGCTTGAATGTCCTTCTGAGGGTTCCAATCATGTTCCACAAAGATCACCGTGTCCGCGCCCGTAAGGTTCAACCCAAGGCCGCCAACACTGGTCGTCAGCAACAGACAATCGTAGCTGGGGTCATTGTTGAATTGGTTGACAATGTTTTGCCGTTTCGTGGCTTCCACGCTGCCGTCAAGCCGAAGGAACTGCACCCCCGGCAGAAGCTTTCCGAGCACCTCATTTTGTACCATGTCCAGCATTTCTTTCATCTGGCAAAAGATCAAGGCACGATGTTGCGACACCGCAGTCGAGGCCGATATGTCGTTGGAGTCATTTGTTACTCCGATCCCGCAATCAACAAGCAAGTCCCGTAGTGCAGTCAGTTTAGGTGCATGAGCCACATCGCGCAGACTCGATTTGGATGCCGCAAGCTGCTTTGAGATGGATTCGTATTGCTTGGTGCCCTCCTTGACCACCAGAGCTGGCGAATTGCACAATTTCCGCATATATTGCAGTGCTTGGAAAATGTGCTGTTTGGCTTCCTTGTCGGCCGATCCGATACTACTTTCCACCGTCTTGCGCTCCTTCTTGAAGAAATCTTCAAATAGCCGCTTCTGAAGGTCACTTAGGTCACAGTAGTAGTTTTGCAAGATCTTCGGTGGCAGATCGTTCAAGACTTCTTCTTTTAGTCGTCGCAACAAGAATGGCAACACCTGCTTGTGGAGGGCCTCAATCGCCAAAGCACCCGCCTCTTGCTCCTTGGACGACGACTTCGCGTTGCGGCTTGCTGCGATGGGTTTTGCGAACCTATCTTGAAACACCTTTTCCGTGCCGAGGAAACCTGGCATGAGGAAGTCAAACAAGGACCACAGCTCGAGCACATTGTTCTGAATCGGTGTGCCGGAGAGAATGAGTCTATGGTTGCTGACGAGCTTCTTCACCGCCTGTGTGATCTTGGCCTTGGGGTTTTTGATCAAATGCCCTTCGTCCAGGACGCAGTAATTCCAAGTAATTGGGGTCAGCACGTCGTTATCATTCCGGCAAACATCGTACGAGGTGATGACAACATCTGCTTGCTCCAGCAGCTTACGGCGACTGTTTCTTTCCGCAGGAGACCCAACATAGGCGACGCAGCTCAGAAACGGCGCGTACTGCTTGATCTCTTGCTGCCAATGGCCTGAAAGAGTGGGCGGGCACACAATGAGCGATGGTAGCCGCTTCATGTCAGGGGCTTTCGTCTTGGCATATTCCTCGGCCCGCAAGTGATGGTCACTGGCGACAATGCACAGTGTCTGCAGAGTCTTGCCGAGGCCCATATCGTCGCAAAGGACACCATGTAGATTGTACTTGTTGAGAAAGGCCAACCAATTGACGCCCTCTTGCTGGTAAGATCTCAATTCCGCCTTGATGGCTACTGGGATCTGGAAAGGCTCCACCTTTTTAGGATCTAGCATTTGTGCCATGAACTTGCGTTCTCTGTCCCGCCCCTGTAGCAACGATTCTGGCATACCTGGTGGATCGGGAATCCCGGCCTCTAGTGGCACGAGCTTGACCAATGTTGCGAAGGAGGTCGTGGCAAGCAGACGGATATCGTGATTGGCATCGCTCATACGTCCCAGGACAGGAACGATGAGGAAGATCACGTATGGCAGGATGCGGTCGCCCATGACGGTTATCAGATGATAGACGCACTCGGTGATTCCCTGTCTGTCTCGTAGATCCAACGGGTTGCCGATATTAGGCAGCATCTCCTGGACAAGCATCGTCATACCGTCGACAGGAATGACACTACAAATGGTTGCAAAGCATTTGGCGGCACTGTAGCGGATCACAGACAGCCTGCTGCGCATAGCCTTGCCGATCAAAGGGCTCAACGACAAGATCCACGGATGTAACGCAGGGTGCACAGTGGGCGACAGCGTCCGCAGAATGGACAAGGAGTCAACCAATGACTGGCCCTGCTCTTCGTCGACCTGGAGAGTGGCCGGATCTGCTGGTTCGACCAGTTCGCGGATGGGGTTCTCTATCAAGGATTGGAGGATAGGCAGCTTTTGAAGAAGGGCACCGCCATATGACTGTGCCAGTTCGTTCAAGGCACGCTTCGCTCCTCGTCGCATGATACGTGCTTCTTTGGCCTCTTGTTCAAATTTAGCAGCGTCTGGATGGTCCTTCCTATCCTCTTCTTTCCGCAACGACAAAACAATGTCTTCGAAGATAGCGTTAGGACCGAATTCTGGAGTCTCCGAGGTGTCCACGCAGGTAAACTTGACTAGGTTAGAGACCAATTTGTCGACCGGCCCTCTCTTGGGGCTCGTTGTGTAGAAGTCAATCAGAGCAGCAACAGCCGAGGCCGATCGAGCTTGAAGCTCTTCAAACTCCTCCCCTTTGATGCTGTCCATGATGCACTTGATGAGTTGCCCAGGTTTCTTGGGGATCTCGCCAAGTCTAACCATAATAGACGCAATCGTGGCTTTGATAGCCATGTCGCGACTTTCTTTGACCTTCCTCGCTTCTTCGACCGCTGTCATTGCATTGACCCGGGCGTCATTCAGGTATTGTGTCCCCGAGACTCTCTGCGTTGGTGTTAGTCCTTTGAGGAGACGGTCGAAATCTGTTGTGACGATCCTCTCGGCGTCGGCGAGCGAGAAGGCTTTGGGCCCAGCCCCATTTTCACCCTGGCAAACCACAGCGATTGCTGGCAATTTATCGCGAGAGACGTGCGCGTTGGTCTGGAAAGCGCTAATCAGCGATTGACATTGACCTCTAGCGGCTTGCAAAGACGATACAATATCGCTATACCAATGGTTGCCATTGTCGTCCAGGACTCGCTGTAGTTGTGCAACAACCAATTGTGTCTCTCCCAGTTTGATTGACTGGTTTTTGGCGAGTTCTTCCAGAATCATGCCTGCAAACAGCCGCGAGCTGGAATGACTCGAGTCAATGACGGGGAGAAGGCCGGTCCAGTAGGACGTTATGGCGGTCGCATTCTGTTTGCCCAAGAGCAGGCCCAAGGCTCGCGAACATGCGATTCTGGTCCTCAAAATCACATCCATTCCAACCAAGTCAACTTCGCCGTGAAGCATGTGTCCATCGGTATTGTGCGACAGTGCTTGAGACGACTCCGACTTATCCACCTTCCGACGTTTCTTTGGCTGCTGGTCAGCGTCCGATAAAGATGCATGCCGGGATGTGACCGGGGCCATGGGTGCTCCGGAAGGTTTAATGAGAAGGGCAGCATCCATGGGAATGGGACTTCGTGCTTGCCCCACGGGCTGAATGGTAGCCTTCAGCATGGGTGCAATATGTGGTTCCAGACTTGAACTGAAGTTGGCCATCCCCTGGCGTTCCATGAAGGCAACCAGAGCTTCCCACACTTCAAAGGACATCCGTAAGACACCTTCGTTGCGCTCCAGGAGCATGTTTTGAAAGATCAAGCGAATCACGCGGCCCCCAACCCACTCCATGTTGGTGACGTTGGAAATATTCACAAAAGTTGCCAGTGCTTTCAGGACAGCCAACCTCACGCTGGTAATGGTGTGTCTAAGGAAAGGATAGAGTCGTGGAACAAGCATCTCGAACGACTGCTCAGGGTCTTCGTCCGCATTGGCACGCATCGCCGCCAAGATGGCATCATACGAGCATAGTGTTGCAAGAAGGTCCATAACGGCACCAGTGCTGGCACTGAGATCATCCTGCATGTCGAGAAGACAATCCCACACGACACAGATGAGCCGGCCAAGAGAGTTGGGTCGCAGCGTTGTCAACTCCCCAGCAATAGGTACCAGAGTGGCGGCACTCACCGACTTGACATCATCATCAGGATGAGCCAGACCACGAATGACGGCCGTCACAACACCGTCGATCAGGTCATTATGCTGAAGAAGGAGATCCTTTCGTACGGCAACAAAATACCGTAAACCAATCATACCTCCGTGGCAGACCTCCCAGATTGGCTGTTTCAGGCCAGTGTCTGTCTGGTTGACCATTTGTTGCAGAAAGTTGTAGACAGAAATGGCGATGTCATCGGGAAGCTGAGTTAGCAATGCACCAAGCGTCTGTCCAATCGATTCACGAATCGGGGCCACGACAGTGTCAGACACATAGTCTCCAAAGCGGTCAAGCATGAGAACACATAGCAAACGACAAGCCATATCGTCAAGCCAACGCCGATTGGCGAGTTCGTTCTCGGCTCGAGACCTTCCGTACCGACGGCCAGCACCCCGGCCATGAACTCGTAGAACCTCTCTCAGTCCCATGGCTGCCCCATGTCGCACCTCCCAGTTAGGATCGAAAAGATCAAGCGAGAGGAAATCGCACATGACTTCGAACGGCCAGTCGTGAGCATGCTCCTCGTCAGGCTGAATCAACGGTTTCTCTGGGACAATTTCGCCCTTGAACTCTGAGATGAGGGCGGTATCATCGTCGGGGCCTTCTCGCTTGATGGAAAAATAGTCCTGCTTGGAGCCTCCATTAGATTCTTCGTGACCATTGAGCCTCACTGGGTGCGGAGTTGCGGAAATCGGGGTCTGGACTGGTTCCGAAGGACGGCGTCCTGAGAGATCGACAACTCGCATCTTGCTGGCACCTGCTTTGGCTGCTGATTTGTTTTTACGCTTCAACTGATTCAGCTGGCGTTTGCTCAGGCCTGACTCATCCAGGAAAGGCTGGCCGTTGTTTTCCGAAGGTGACATGGCACTGTATTGTGAAGGAGTGCCCAAACTGTCAGATCGTTGAGCTAATGATTTTGTGTCAACTCGGGACAGGCCCGGGGTCGGAGGCACTTTGTGCAGCGAAATGGCAGCAAAATCGTTCTCAGTGACAAGTTCCTCCTCCATATACTCGCCCCCGAGACCTAAGCGCGCAGACAGACTCTGTTTCTGATGAGCAAGGCGCTGGGCAGGTGTCATGCCGGCCATGGAGTATTCATACTCCTTTCCAGCACTACCCAGTAATTTCTTGCCATGGCGCAGGATCATTTTGATATCTAGTGATGCCAGCGAGAGTAGGTCGTCGAAGTCGGGGGCATGCTCCTCGGCTTTGATTGAGGAAGGCTCGGTCTTGACGGATTCATCCTTGGTCTCCGGATCGTCGGCATTCGGGTCAAACTTGGGTACATTGGAAACAATGCCACCTATGGCCTTTGCAGCAGCAGTGCGGGTATCCCATGATTTGGACTGTAAGTACGGCAGAACTCTGCCCAGGAGGGCAAAGAGGTTATCGGGATTCTGTTTCTGTACGTCGGCAAGTTGTGCCGCAGCAGTGTTGCGTATCAACTGAGTGCTTCCCTTGTCCAGCAAGCTGTGGAAGTTCGTTAGTCAGTCAGAAGTCAATTCGTCGACATTGCTCATCGCCGCCTTTGCTAAGAGAGAAGGGATAGATACTCACGTGACAAGTCTGTCTAGCCTGTTGACCAAAAGAGTTAGCATGGCTCGGCAGGAAGGTCAGGTCCGGGTTCGGGTTCAGCAACAAACCTTGAAGCAGCCATGCTTGCAGTGGCCGGTGATCACTATGCCTTACGTCGAGGGCACCCAAACAACCAACAATGCGATCGGGGCGCCATCAAATGCAGAGAGTAAAAGACCGTCGTGGCGCGTCTAACCAGCTTGTTATGCGAGGAGAGAATAATCTGAGGACGCGACCAGAGAAAATGTGAATGTAAAGACACGTGTGAGGTGCAGATAGGGAGACGTCATTAGAAACCGCAGCGGGTAAATTATCGCTTAGGACGTCGGTGGTCGGTGGCAGAGCCTTGCTTTGCCCGTCGACTGTGGACAGATCAGAAAGTTGGAATCGGGGCGCAGCGTTGGGCTTAAGAGGGTCTGGAATGCCTTTAAATCCTCGCTTGCTCAGGGCAGAACTGCAGCCTGCACCGCCCCTGGCTGCTGATTGCTCCTTCCGCCGCCCAGTGATTTGCCGGCACCTGCCAGTTAGGCTATGCTAGTGGCACTCAAGCTTTTGATAGTCTCTTGGCGCCAGTATTCACCAATCAAAATGTATGTGCACTTGCGGTTGCCTTACCCAACCGTATACCAAGGTAGGTACTCAACGCACCCGTCGACCCAGCCTTTGCCGTGTTTGCCAGCCTAATCGAGGTTGTTTAAGCAGGCAGCATTGATATACGACCTACTCACAAATGGAAATCCCCTCAGCGTGGGAAGTGGTGGTTGATAATGGAGACATCTCTGCTTAGACAAAGGAACAGCATGTTTACCTGGGAGGGATGACAGGCGCTGCCATAAGACTGGGAGGGAGGAAGCTGCACACTATTCAATACTCCGGCTTCCTGATAGTATCACTAGCAGTTTTGTCCTTGCTCCAGAGCGAATATCACAGGGAGCGTGCCGGTCGGGACTGGCGACCTTCATTCTCTCTTTCCACACCAGCCGCCCGGCCTAGAGCTGCCTGGTAGCTATTCATCATTCACCTGTGACACTTATAACCACACCAGTGCCGAGGAGCGGAAGATGGAGCCGACTGGGACGATGCAATGTCGGTCGACAAGTCATCTGTGGCTCGTGCAGGCTGTGTTCAACCTTTTCATTTCGGTTCAATTGAGCGCGTATGATATTTACAATCCGTCAACCTTCATACCAGGCTGCAGTGCAAGTCATGTGTCCATCCATCTCAGGGCAATTTTGTCTTATGAAGCGCCCAATATTGATTTGGTCTCGTCTTCCTTCCCTAATAATCCCAGGCTTCGGATCTGCCCAACTTTGGGAGCTGTCTCTCGAGGGTGCGCCGCTTCGGCTTTGCGCAGTGCGTTCTGGATTGCGACTGCTCTGGCGTACTGCAGCAATTGGTCAGTCTCGGTGTGCAGCTCTTGCAGAGGATGAGAGGCCACCGACTTCTTTCTTGTGATGTAGACACTCGTAGTAGTCTTCTAACCGCGGAGCGCAAACGCCTTTGGCTCTTGCATCCGGGTCATGTTGATTGATCACGTAGCAGGACATGTAATCTTGCCAGAAAGGAAAGCATCGGGAAACGCCTGTAAAGAAAGGTGTGGTGTTAGTGCCGAGCTCTGGGCTGCGCCGTTGAACCGGGGACAAATAGAGATCACCAGGCATTGCTCACCTCCCGTCAAGCCATAACCGGATGCCATACTGAGCAAGGCCTATGTTGTCGCACAGTTATCTATTCAATGTGGTGGAGGGACCTTAGCAACACTGCTGGAAGCTGTAGTTTCGGATGTCGTCTGGAGCTGCGGCCAAGCCATATTGGGGTTGCATATCAATAAATGACAGCTGCCGCTTTAATATCGACACAGGCAGCGCTAGCTGCCAGGATTGCCGCCGATTGGCTCACAAATTGTGCTACTGTCATCGCTACTATCACCTAGAGGTCAGTTCTTCATGGCCTTTTGTCTCTATGGATAAGGCTGGACAGCTGTCGGCCTTGTGAGCTCGCTGGCAAACAAGAAGACATCACATAGAGCCGCTTTTCCATCTGATCGGCAAGCTCATTAATGTCCTGTACCGTCTGGTCAGACTAAGCAGATGCTAACCTCCCCAGTATTGGACGGGCCACCTCACCTTGGACAGGAGGAGCTCGCGGATTGCCATGGGACCTACTCACCGCCGACGCACCACACCTGGGCCAAACTCAGGGAATTTCCAACTTCTAGACGACGGCGCTATTTTCCGGCGGCCTCCCTGCCAGTCCCCTATCAAATGACCGTTGCTGCCAGTTCTTTGTTCGGAAATACGTCTGCTTACTGCCAGCGCGGCCTTGCCTCCTTCATCCATGCCCACAGGTTCGTACACTAACAGCGTCTGAATAGATTGTTCTTGGACTTGGAATTTATTTACAGTATGGCAGAAGCAACTCAGCTGAGATGAGTGGACATGAAGGAGAGAGAGAGCAGACAATGGTACGATAGTAACTTGGATGTGTGACTCCACCAATGCCCGACTTTGAAGACTAATCTGCTGCTTTACTTTCAGAGGGCTTCGATGCTCTGCGGTACCATTTTGGAGAAGAGCAATGAGGAGTCAAGGTGGCGGTCTCCCCTCCTTTGCTCAGACCCGGAAGGTTTCTTCTTCAGGATCTCAGACGACGCTGGCCCCTCGTGCTTCAGGGGACGCATCCCATCGCAGCGGCACTGTACGCATTGGCTCTTTACAGCAGTCATGATTTGAATGGATTGGGAAAGGTGCTCAGCCTTACCCCCAGTCCCGCTGCGTCTCACACTTTGTCTCGGTCCCTCCTTTCTCTTCCACGGCCGCTACCCGAGACGTGGTTGACAGTGCTGAGTCAACTGGCTCGGTGAAGGCGACAAAGCCGTCCAGGGCCCCATTCACTGTTGAAGCCGATGTTTGATACAGGGTATCACTAATGAGTCCGATGTCTTTGCCCTCAGCGAAACAGCATATGCTGTTGTTTTCTTCGGCCTATCAGCGAGAATTGGTTTACAGAATGAGCTAGGGATCAACGCCATGTCGAAAGTGTTTGCTTTGTTGAACCATGGAAACTGCTTTCCGCTCTCTTTATCTGACTGCCACTCCTTCACCTGAGAGCAATACAAACAACAACAGCAGTTTCAGAGGGCTCTTCTGGAGTTTGTCATTGTTGCTTGTTTCCCTGTTGCATTTATATCATTCAGTCGTCTCCTTGACCATATTAAGGCCTCTTTCCGATCATTCCTACCAACGCACAAATCTTTCCTGGACTGTTCTTTGATACCTATCGATAACATCTTGCCCCAACGACTTCAGCTTGGTACCCCTTCAGCACGGAAAGAAAGCAACAAGCCTCAGCTGGTCATTTCTGAACGCCATGGCCCACGTATTCGGGGATTTGGCTGAAAATAGAGCAACGTTCAGAGCTCGGCAGGACCTGGTCTTGCAAGCCCTGCCCAAGGAGAAACTATTCGTCTGCTTGTTCATCCGAGACGACCCACCCAAGGCGAACGACTTCCACTGGGGCTTCTACCACCATAGCAGTCTTGGCCGAACCAAACATCATGCCACAAACATAGGACGCAGCTGGATCACGGAGCATGGGCCAAATGCCAACCCCCTCTATTCTATGGGGCTCTGTGTGTTGATCGAGATCGCCAGTATTCCCAAGGACCAAGCAGATTTGCTCGACAAGATCATGAGAACATACGACGACTCCATTAACACTTTGCCCGGCATCAGGTGTCGAGTTTGGATGTTTCGAATCCTCGAGCTTCTGGTGGAGCGTGGTTTGGTCCATTGTGATGATTTGCAGGCATTGGAGGATGAGTGCGAGGGTTTCGGCAACCAGTACATGAATGCTGCTGCCGCAAATGTGCAGCCTCGTCCTGTTGTGGTGGCAACTCGTTCATCTTAGCTGCATATGAAGCTGAGTGGCTTCCTTGTGAGTGCGAACACATGGCGCCGTGTGGTGGTTTCATGCCAAGTATGAAATAGCAGTGGAAGGGACAACCGTCTTGTACGCCGGATGCTTTGTCCAAGAACGGTGTCCGAGTTCCGAGTGAGAGTGGACTGGAGTGGGAGGGACTGAGAATTGGACAACATCATCTTCTAGATCTGTGTGCATGTTTTGTCGGTGGATTGTCGTCGAATGATACCTAGGCATATCCTGTCTGTCATTGAACTCAAGACGGTATGGGTGGCAAATGGAGCGATGTCTCCCGGTGTTCTTTAGAAATCCATACAACTTGCTGTTCTACATCACAACTTATTATGTACAGCAATCTTCCCTTCGTCCTGCTCTCACTCTTCCTCCGCGTAGCATTCCCCTGCTCTAGCCAATCAACTGGTTCGCAAGGCCAGACAACCGACGGTCACTTGTAGCTTCTACCTTTAGCTAATCAAAACCCAACATAGGAATCAATGGTCAGTTTTCGCAATGCTCTTTCGCACTTGAGTTCGTCCAAATATTGGTCCCCGCCCAACCAAGTCATCACCTGATACCACCAGGAACGTTGACCCCATCTCATTGGCGTAGTGAAGTCCCAGTATTCTGGGTACCAGCCAGCACTCTCCCAGTCAATGAAACCTGCAAGATGGCCGTCCGAACTGATTCGAATGTTGTGAGGTGCGATGTCGCCGTGAGTGAACATGATGCGGTGGGACATATCGAATATCTTTCTCGCTGTGGCCACGGTATCCTCATACTCCTCCTCGGACGTGAATGAGTGAGACGAAGATGTGCTCAAGAGGTACTCGTGAAGCTCCTTTTGGGTTTCGAAAGGACCCATGGAATGCCTGTGGACCCGAATCGTCCGGATAACCGTACCTATCACGGAACATACGCGCGATTCACCATAAGGACTCTTCCAGGACCGCATGGCGTCGACACATTGCTTCAGTTCATGCAGCCAGGGCCCTTCGTTGTCGGCGTCGAGCTCGTAGGAGCAACCATTCATGTCGGCCCCCGGGAGTCGCGTCATAAGGATTGAAATCGGTCTCCCGGAGTCCGCATGTTCCCCGTAGCATAACATCTTGGCACTTGGAATGCCTGCTGCGTATACCATCTGCATCGCAACCGCCTCTTCGATGCTTGTTCTGTTCGACCATTTCAGTATTAGGCCGAACGGGAGGTGGTAAATGTGCCAGTCCATGGGATCATTGAACCATTTCATATACATCTTCGAAAACCATACCAAAAGACGGTGCACGAGACCCCAGAACCGACGCACCCACGGCGGAGTCACTGCCGGGGTTACAGGAGTTGTCGTCGATATTTTCTTCATCCGTCGCGGCCATGTGTAATCGGGTCGTAGGATGGCAGGGCTCCATGAATACAGAAAACCAGAGGGAGGTATGTCTAGCGAAACTTCTACCATGGTTGTTTCCGTACAGCCTGTTCTTGCACAAAGTCAGATAATCGTCGGAGGCACACCGACTTGCTTTTTCTGAGGTTAGAAATATCGGAAGTAAAAGGACAAGAGACTGGTTCAGCCACAGCTTCTTAAACGGCTCTGCTACTAGTAACTCACCTGCCAAGTCATGCAAACGGCATTTCTGCATTCCTTCGAGGCTTTGTGTGCTCGCCGCAAACGGACAAGAATTTCTATTACTGGTATCTGTGTACCTTGGAAATGAAGCGTCATAGCGTTCACATACCTTGTAATACCCTTCCATTGGCGTCACTGCGCAGCGTACCAGTCTCGATGGGAAGACCACCGCATTGGCCCATAGCGTTCGAGTCGCTTGTTGCTTGTTGCTTCCGCTAGAGACCATATTTCCCAACCAAAAAAAGCATTGTTGATAGCGGCATTGTCAGCCAAACTTACCCTTGATCAGCAATCCCAAACAAAAGCCATCGGCACTGGCCGAGGACATTCAGCCTGAAACAGGTTGACCAGGACCATTGGTCTCATCATGACTTACATCAAGCCGGTGATGGAGGCCGAGACTTCCATGCCGGACTACTATACCGGATCGGAACCTGTTCTCTCTGGCACAACACCGACGTGGTATTCTTGGTGAGAAATACTGTTCCTGTCCGGAAAGTAAAGCGGCAGTTTTAATCGCTTGAAGTAGGCTAGGTGGCTAGGCAGCTACTAGTACTACTACGTAGTAGTAGCGGACTCCGAGTCGGACTGCAAGTTGGAGTGCAAGTTGGAACGTGAAGGTGAACGTCACTCACTGTCTGCGCGCTCCAACTTTCTCTGTAAACACATCGACCCTTCCAATACCCCGACTTCACACCAATATGTTGACGAGCTCGACGATATGACGAAGCTCAATCAACTAACAGATGCACAGGTTGTTCTATGGGCCGTACAGCTAGTCTCAGAAGGAGATTTGAAAACCCTACAAAGGATTGCTGGTCGTCGCCATGATGTGTTGTCCGACGCCCTCATCTACCGGCTTCTTCTGTCCTTCTACCCAGCCGAGATCTCAGACCAGTCCGCCCTGATCTATTTCCTTAAGTCTCTTCGAGAAAACTCGGCAGATTTTACACGCGATACTCACGCCGCCGAGAAAATCGACCCTTCGATTGCCAGCCTCTCCAAGCAAGAAGCATTTCTTCAGTGTCGGGCGCTGACTTTACGAACCCTTCCCGAGCATGCGGCTTTAGATACCAACAGCACACTAGCAAACTTCGTGATTGAGTGGGCCAAAGGCTTGGAATCGCTCAGCGGTACAACAGAGCCACCTCTTCATTTTGTTGAACAGTTCCTGGATGAGGATGCGGACTTGCGTCTTTGGTACGAGACTTACTTGGTACCCGTTGTCCGACTGCAGTACGAATTCTATCCCGACGCCGAGCAAATTGTTGGTGTGCGAGAGCTTGAGACATTGACAGACGAGGAGGCTATCAACACATTGCTACAGTATGCTGAAAGGCGGCATGATTCCACAGATATCGTCCGAGATCTCGATTACGTCGTCGCGCCGTGGGTGCGCGGGCAGAGTCGAGGAAAGAGGAGGAAGGTCGGCCACCCACCGGAAGATGCGACAGAAGAAATTGAGTCTTGGGAGACTGTGAATAAATGGCTCGTGTCATTAAGCCTGAATGATTTCAGTGTTGCGGCCAGTGCCTTCGTACAATGGAATGGTCCTGTACAAAATGCCGGACCCAAAGATATCGCCGTTGCACGATTTGCCCGGACGGGAATGGCTATCATCTATGGATGTGCGCCCTCTCCAGAGACCCTGTCTATCTCTCATTCGGTCCTCGACAAGATTGCAAGGTTGGCGGCTTTGACGCTACCAAACCTCTCCACAGCTCACCCGCAGGTGACGCTTCCGAACTCCTCTGCCGTAGGCTTTGATGAAACGGACTTGTTTCAACCCTCGCTTTTACGAAGGGGAAATCCATTCACGCACGTGAACGAGGCCTCAATCAACCTTCTGGTCGGGTTACTCTGCACTTGTGAGATTTTACTGGACCTGGGGCAGTCAGTAGCTGTTGTTGATATTGCAAAAATCAGTCTCTTCGGCTCTGAATTGCGCCATAAAGAAGAGCTTCGCCGACTGCTACAGCATATTCCACGCATGACCAGGAACGTGATTGACTGGCGTTCTGTACGTCGACATTTGCTTTGGTTGCAGTCCTGGGGTCACAACCGTCAACTAGGTTCGAAGGCTAGACATCCGGCTTTTCTGTCGCAGCTGTCGCCTGACTACGTTGAAAGTCAGATTCTGGACGCCCTTCTCCGGGCTAGTCAATATGACATCGTCAAAGAAGTCTACATTGACCCCGATTTGCTCCCTCTGAAAATACCTGACGTTGAAGACAGGGTAGTCGCTGCTGTCCTCGAAGCCTATGACAATGCCAGCAATGGGAACAAGGAGCGCGGTGGAATGAAACGTGCACACGATCTTCTCCGAGAATTCCGACCCCTTTTACCCGAATCTTCGACCATGGTCGATCTTGACCACCTCATCCGAGCTACCCACGGCTTGTCCTTCTATCAACTCACCCTCCAGCATGGTATTCCCTTCAAACCGGTTGCGATACGCGTGCAGAAAGATCCCCTGGTACTCTTGGAAAAGGTCTTAGAGCAGGACGCCAAAGCTTACACTAAGTTGGACGACCTTTTGGAGATAGGCCGCAACCTCGTTCGTGCCCGTCTGCCAAAACATGTGACCCTTCCCCAGGACCTGGATCCCATCGAGTTGCGCGTATCCGAAGCCGAACACAGAATCATTTACTCCGCCGTTATGGCGGCGCTTGCCGCGGACGACTTCGACACTGCCTATGCTTACATCACAGCGCGCCTTTCCATCTCCGGCGCACCCCCTGTTTCATCCCAGAATACTGACGACACTTCCTGGCGGGCAGCATATGCGGCGGGCAGATACCGACCGAAGGCAGCACCGCCGAATGGCCTAAAGTCCCGCATCGATAGCCTAACTCAGCGAATGGAGCTCCTCTCTCGAGCGTTGATGCTTGCACCATCTGGGGACGCCCTTGCAGGAATATTAGCGACGTGGCGTCGCTACGAGGAAGAGATGGATGGTCTAAAGGGACAAGCAATGGAGGAGGAGCGAGTTTTCGATGCTCAGGCTGATGCCTCACTGCCCGGGGGCTTCGCACTTGAGGACCGTGAAGCTGATGCCGTCGAAACTAAGCGTGCCATGGAACGCCGGATAGGGCCAGGCACTGCTTCAGGACCTTCTTACGAAGAAGAAGCACCGTTGGGGCTCTTCGATGTTGCCAGAGGGCGCTGCTGCCGCTCTCAGAAAGAGCGCAGCATTCCCCTTGGGATCGTCAGGACTGCGCGATCTCAAAATCCGGGAACCAGGGCAACCATCGAATGGCCACTCTTCTGGTGAAGATGTCTCCTCTCAATCAAGCACCGGGGGCAAAGTTCGCAAGAGAGACATGGTTACCAACCTCGTCACTAATGGATTGGTCAGTGGCATGGGCTGGGTGCTTGGGGCTCAACCACAGGACCGCATTGACGGTGGGATGGACACTTGAGTTTTGTTTGTTGTAGATGGCGACTGCGATCACCTTCTTCGGGTGTTAGGTTGTTTTGGTGAGTAGCAGGGTTGAGACACTAGTTTGACAAGCAAAGTAATGGCCGGCGGAAGCAAAATGTATTATGCTGTGTCAAACAAAATGTATCATGATGTGTCAAAGTGCGAAGAGATGAAAGAACACAGTGTCTGGGATGGCAGGAAGGAGGACGTCGGCAACAAATTGAAAAGGCCTGCATTTGCACTCCTTGACTCTTCCACCTACACACCTTAACGCAATCAGAACGGACCGCACGACTTATTGTCCTTACACCTGTGTCGCGTCCCTTCTATGCCATTCCCTTCATCCTAACCTGCTGAACTGTCATACAGAAGTCTTCGTTACTCCTGCTGCTACATTCTCTTTTCAACATTGCTACCTCCTGTCTCTACGACTGTCTCCTACCAAACATGGCCCCGCTGCCTGTGAAAGTCCTGCACCGCCGGGAAGACAATTCTGGAGGCCGCACGTTCTCAATCATCTTTGCTATTATCGCGCTGCTGGTCGTTCTGGCGTGTCTTATTTGGGGCATTATCCTTCCAAGATATCGAAAGAGGAACATCGATCGGGTGCCAGGCAGATTCGCCGCTGGTCGTGTCACCTTTTCCAACAATAGTCAGTTCCCAACTCGTCCTGGTCTGCTGCGTCGCTTTTAGAAGAAGCTGCCCGCCGGCCTTCCACAATACAATCCACGAACTGAGAGTCCCTTTCCGCCCAAGCCGGGTCCTTCAACAGCTGGCCAGCCTTCAGCGGCTTCATTCCCTCCTCCTGCCCGTCTTCTCGGTGTCTCGATTCATAGCGATGGCCTCTTCAGCCCCGCCAAAGACCGCATCCCATCAAGACGAGGGCAGCCCTGGAAAAGCAGCCAACTTTTCCGAGCCAAAACACTGAAGGAAAATGCACGTCAAGATACAATGGCCAAGATTAGCGCGCAGGACTATGTGCTTCCCATTCCCGAGCCTCTCATCCTGAAACCTAGAACAGCAGGACGGCCACCGCCACTGACAAAGCAGCTGGGGAGGTTTCCGCTGCCACAGGGCATTGTCAATCGAAAAGGAGAGGTCGCGCTCTCTGTGAGGCTCTTTCAGGACTTAGAGTCACGATCCTCCAAATTAAATGCAGACAACCTTGGAACACCATCTCCCACGCCATGCAATACAGATTTCTTGAATGGGAGGAGGTCATCGTTTCTGCAAGTGGCTGTGCAAGGCGAGGGCTCTACTATCGACAGTTCGAGCCACGCACATCCCGTAAGAATTGAAGAGACCAGCTCTCCCTGTGCGAAGATGCCATTTTCACACCGCCACCACGACAACAACGTCGCCGAACCAGGAGTGGCCTCGGATGTTCTTGTCATAGCCACGCCAGTTAAAGACTTGTCACTGGAGAGAGATACGGGCTTGAACAGATCAACCACTCCGACATCCGATGTTGGTGAACAGCGTAGCCGCGCAGCAGTCGATGAAGCAACTGCCAGTACTTCCTTCAACAGAGGATGTACTCCATCAACAAACCCATTCACGACTCCCGGGATCTCGTCAACACCCCCAACCTCATCCCTTGTTTCCGTCAAAACCGTTCCAGCATCCCTGGCGTCTCTGCAGTTGCCCAGGCCTAATTCTGACACGTATCTGGCATTTTCTGAATCTGTCCACCAGCGTCGAGGTTCTACCTCGGCAGCACTTCCTCTTCAAGCCATGTTACCCTCCGATCCTCCTAATGAGGTTATCCACCACAAGAGAGAGAAAGCGAGTCCGGTAGGGGCAGTTAGTATACGTCCCGCAACAGCGAAATTCCTTGTTGCGACATCTTCTGATCTTCAACCACGTCCAGCATTCATACAACGACATTCTCTATCGTCCCTATCAACAATCATGAAGCCAATGACGGGGAGCGCAAGGAATAACCGCAGCCAACATGCAAGCAGCATTTATAGCCGAGACGCAAGAGGTATCAGCTTTGGTGGAAGTCGGGGGTATGCACAAACCGTGAATGCCGCCAACAAAACCATGGGACAGCCCTGGGTGTCCATTGGGGAGGGTATGGATTTCATTCAGCCAAAGGATTTCCTGACAAATGTCGTGAAGAACAAGATAGACGAATGGGATTTGCACACTGCTCATCTTGATGCATCAGCATTCGCGACTCCGATGCTTAAGCGAAGTCTGTCAGATTTCGGACCCAGAGTTGCGAGGATGCGCAATTGCCCGATAGTCACAGAGCACCACGTTGCTGCGAAGGCGGACAGTGGTGGTCAAGGGGGATCAGACCCTATCATCGGTTGCAGTCGATTTCAAAAGGCTGTCTTTAGTGACGAGGCCCGGTATGGCATTTGGTCGAGGGCTCTACGGGCAGCAGAGGCAGTGCAGAGGTACAGACCAGAACCGACTATCGTGGACGGGCTGGCGCCAGGTACTGCACCGGGGGGAGGACAATGGATCTGATGAGAATTGCGTTTTCAAAAGAACTGCGGGATGGAAGATTGTGGAGCTGGAATGCTATTTGTGAGAGTAAAGGATGGTTGAGTCTGGGGATATGTGAGTGACAGGTCATGCTGGAAAGACGAAAAAAGGGGAAATGTGTATGATGTCTGAAGCACACAGGCTTTGCTTGCAATGCATTGCACCGTTGTTACTGTACCTAGGTACGTCGATAGCATTACCTTAGATTATGAGGCTGACTAGGTAGGTATCCCAATACAAGGCAAACAAATACCAAGGTTGTTGCTGCTGGTTGGACGCCACCGGCGTATTCGCGTGCGCGGCAGCCCAACGGAAGACTCTCACTGCTCTCGCTACTCGCTACTCGCTACTCGCTACACGCAGGGGACCTTGCGGCTCATATTATCTAGGCGGGGACACCATATATGTCAACATCTACAGTCCAGCAAGTACATAATACTGCAGCAAGTAGGTTGAGAATGGCGACCCGTGGCTGTAACTTGTGCGCTGTTGGAAAGGAATCAGGCCCAAGTATAGCAAACTCGAGCACTGCGCCTTTGTCAGGTTCCATCTGGCTTATGCAGGGGATCGTGGTCCGTCCAAAACTCGCTCCGTTCCCACTTTGGTACTTTGTCGATGGAGCCTCTGATCCTTCACCCGGTTGCTTCGGGGCGCAGAGTGGGTGTTTGTCTGGGGCAAGATGCTAAGTATTGTCCTCTTCTGCATGGGAGGCCTGGCTTCTGCTGTTGGTCCTGATAAATCTAGAGGGCCTTATGTTGGGTATGGCTCTAGATATGTGGACCTCCTTCTGCTCGTTGAAACCGCGCCCCCAGCAGGCATATCGAGAAGCGCCCGACGTGGTGGTGCTACCATGCCCCGTTGCAGGTTGCAGGATCGTCCATGGTCGCCTCCCTCTCCTCCACGTCTCCGTTCCGATGGGAGTCAATCTGGTTCAATTGATGCAGGTTCCTTGACTGCAATCTCTGCATCCTTTACATCGCTCTCTTACTGCGGATCTACTCTTCTCAGGACGTTTGCAGACGACTACGTACTGTTCCCTCCTGTCCGTGCACAAGTGGACTTGGGAGGAGATGGGGATTTCAAGCGTGGTAAGCGACCCTCGCCTCCGCCTATGATGCAACAAGGGCTAACCCTTCCAAGTTGATTTTGACAAGTCTATTTGCTCTCCTCACCGATGCCGTTCCTCTGGTAAAGCGAGCTCAAGGCGTGGTGCAGGGAAAGCTGGGCACAGACGGATACTGGAATGACTTTGACGGTACGGAGGTGACCCAGATCAACACGCCACGGAAAGAGTATCACTGATGCGGTCAACAGGCGGATCGAATCACTATATACAGTATGAAGGGAACGGTTCAGTGGCCGCAGGATGGCCCTCGGATCTGACCTGGGTGTCGTTTAACGACTTATGGGTGGCCAACCAACATACGATCAGTCGAAGTTGCGATATTTTGTACAATGTGTCCAACAATTCGGATCAAGAAACGCAGGACCTCTACGATGCGATCAAGCAAATCGCTCACCAGACGAGGGTCGACCACCGCTTCATTCTTGCTGCGGTGTTACAGGAAACCAAGGGCTGCGTTCGAGCAGAGACAAGTGTGTCTCCAGATGGCATCCGGAATCCGGGGCTACTGCAGTCCTTCAAAGGAACACATTCGTGCAACGACAACGGCAAAGTACACAACCCATGTCCAAAGGATCAGATCCTGGGCATGATCTCAGACGGAGGTAAGACAGCGCCTACTGTTTCAACGCTGTTTGCGAGGGGAACATGACTGACGATTGTTATACAGTTAGCGGCACAGCGAACGGAGATGGTTTCGCAGCTGACATTAGCGCCCAAGCCGATGTTGATGGCATCGATTACGCTGAAGCCTACTATCGAGCCGCTCGACTATACAACTCCGGCGCCATTGACGACTCTGGTGACCTGGGCAAGGGCTCTGCCACGCATTGCTATGCAAGTGACATCGCCAACAGGTTGGTGGGTTGGACAGACAGCCAGTCGACATGTACTTTGGATGACACCTAGGGAACAAGATCTGGTGAGACATTGGGAGCAGACGCAGTGTATTGATTGGGAGCGTACAAGATCATGTAAAGAGACACGAGCAAAAGGTGGAGTTGAGATTTCATGCACCGAGACTTGTAGCCTTCGACACTTGTTTCTCCTTCATATTCATCACTCAACTTAGTCGGTCACTAGGGGCATCACCTCTCACCGATCTGGGCTGGTAAAAGTATAAGCTGTCGAGGCATCATGATCCTGCTGTGTTGCGGAACGGAGATAAGAAAGTCATAGTCACGGATATTACACGGGTACTGTATGCTAGGTACTCAAATAATCCTTGATCGCCCTTCAATCATCCATCATCCATCATCGCGCCCGCAGCTGCGGGTTCCTCCTCACAATCACAACTGTTACCCATACATCGTCTCATCCTTCCTGTCTGTCTCTATCATTATCATGTCGCATCAAGATGATAGCCGAGAAGGGTTGAGTCCATTGCCCACCAACATCCTTGATATCTTCACCGAAGACGACGAAGACGATGACGTCGACAGCTACCATCCAACCGAGGAGCAAAGTACCAATGCCAGCGACATGCAGGACGACGATAGCGACGCCGCCTTCGCCGGTACATACTTCAGGACCTCATATCCGCATCCCGCCATTGCTAACGCCTCCCAGATGCCCAAGAAACGTTAAGCGGGATTGAAATAGTGTTCGAGACCAGCGGAGATGACGGAGGAGATCAGACCGAAACCGAGAATGGCGGCACTGGCGGTACAACAACTCGTCCTGCCCAGGGTTTGTGTTCGTGCTCTACCATGCCCCGTCTGCCGTCCGTCCTGTTCTGATTGTCTGGAAAACAGTAACGACCGCCGATATTCGAGGCCTGTTGAATGCGAGCGCTCCCCCCTCCGGCAGTTGATCCTCAGTCGATACCGGCTGCTGGGACCTTCCGGTAGGGATCTATTCGGAGATGATGACGAGGACGATGATGATCTAGAAGGCTCTGCGTACGGGGGGTTTCCACAATCGACGGAGACGGCAACGACCGAAGCCAACCGGCGACAGATTCCCCAAGGTTCCCAGCGAGAATGGCAGGGCACTGATGAACTCTGGACTATACGGCAGTCGAGACGATTTCATTGACATCCTGCGGAAGAGGAGGCGCACGGTCAGTGAGCGGCTGATGTGGAGAAGGTTAGGACTCGACGGCCGCTCGACCATGCGAAGACAAAACCGGTTGATCGCGCAGGAATCAGTACCTGCGACGACGACTGCAGACAAGATCATCCACTACGACAGCAGGGCATACTCCGGCCAGTTCTCCGACGACGGCAATTTCTTTTTCAGCTGTACGCAGAACTTCAAGGTGCGCATGTACGATACCAGCAACCCCTATGAATGGAAGTACTACAAAACCGTTGACTACCCTTTCGGTCAATGGACCATCACCGACGCCACGCTCAGTCCAGACAATAAATTCCTTGCATATTCTTCTATCCGCCATACAGTGTGTCTGGCGCCTACCGACCCAACAGACCATTCCGACCACACGCTACTGGACTTCACCAACTTCGCGCCCGGGTCAGGCATGGGCCGGCAAACATACGGATACATGGGTCGACATGGGTTCGGGATCTGGTCTCTACGATTCAGTGGCGACGGCCGCGAAATTGTGGCAGGCACCTCGGACCACAGCGTCGTAGTGTACGACCTTGAGCGGCGACAATCCACGGTCCGGCTATCTAACCACGACGACGACGTGAACGCAGTATGTTTCGGCGACAAACTCTCTCCTCATATCCTGTATTCCGGCTCCGACGACCAGACACTGCGTGTGTGGGACCGACGGTCCATGGCTGACGGTCGGCCCGCGGGCATCTTCGTCGGACACACCGAAGGCCTGACGTACGTCGACTCGAAAGGGGACGGACGATATGTACTGTCGAACGGTAAAGATCAGATGATGAAATTGTGGGATCTCCGCAAGATGATCTCGCCCAACGAGTTCGCCCGCATCGATCTTCAATCCTACACAACCAATTTCGATTACCGCTTCAGTCCGTACGACGAGGACGACTACGTGCCCAACCCGAAGGACTGCAGTGTCGTAACGTTCCGTGGCCACAGCGTTCTCAAAACCTTGATCCGATGCCACTTTTCGCCCCCTACGTCGAGCAATTCTCGTTATGTCTACAGCGGCAGTGAGGATGGCAAAGTTTATATCTGGAATCTAGACGGGACACGCAAGGCAACTGTCGACGTCTTCCAGGCCACGAGAAATACACGGCCGCGCACCGACAGCAATGGCTACGGCTATGAATTGCATGGCCACCACAGCGGAGTATGGAAGACATGTGTGAGGGACGCCAGTTGGAGTCCCACCGCACCGGTATTGGCCGGTACGTATTATTCTCTCGCGTCTTGTCTTTTTTGGCTGTGCTTTGAGTTCTATGATGCCTTCGTCGTCTGCAGTCTGACAGCCCAGCCCCATTCTTTGTTGTCTCGGAAAACGATACAGACCCACACTGCTCGTCGCCCTTACGGCGGATCGGAAACAAGCTGCTTTTTCTTGTCCTTTTATTGTCAGGTAGTTCCAAGTTCGTTGATCGCTGACTATTTCCTCACAGCAACATCCTGGAACGGCTGGGGCATGGCGACCGGCACAGTCTCGCTGCATAGCTGGGACGACGGCAACGGAGATGACGAGGCCCTCCCGCCCATGGCGTCCAACTACAACGCCCGCCTTGATGTGCGTGAAGACTTCAACGAAGCTGCCCGTCGCGCTCGTGCTGCAGATTACGATTCTCCACGCACACGAAGTCGAGTCCAAGGTCGCGGTCTACGTAGTAATGTTGTGAGGCCGCGGCGGTTTGGGAACGAGGACATGGATGATGATGATGATAATGACGACGATGGTGGTGGAGTCTGGTGACAGTCATTGGGTAGGGTGGTAGGTGAGGCGGTTAGGAATGTTGGCAGAAGGTTGAGTCTGAGGAGAGGTGCGTGGCCTGATGCCGCTGAGTGAGATTTTGGGAAGTGCTAAAATGGGAGTCCGGATGGTCAGGGACTAACGGCACGGCACGGGTGCGAGTATTGATGAATGAATGAATCTGAACATTGAACAATATATGATGAATATTGGGCGTTCGACAAGGTCTTGATATGCTAGCATGTTCAATCATGTTCATACTAGACTAGAGGTCGAGGATCATGCTCGTAGTCATAGTAGTGCTCTGGCGTTCTTCTTGGCTGGTTGTGAAACATCCTGTCCAACTACCTCAGGATGGGGTGTATACGAGTGGGAAACGGGCCGGTTTCCGGCCTGGAAAATCCATTCTTCATGCTGCTTGAGGTTGGTATAACGGGACACGATCAGAGTAGGCACCTCAGGTATGTATGAGAAAAAGAAAAGGGAGAAACGAAACGAAGGAGGCGGGGGGTTCGAATAGTCGTTGTTGATGATGATGATGATGTAGCATTGGTGGTAATGGTAGACATCTTTCAGCCCTATCCGCTATCCATGAAGGTAAAGTGGTTCTTTTGCTTTGCTTCCCCTCCTGCTGCTGCTCCGTCCGCGCGCTCGTTCCATTATCCATTGCCCTGCCAAGATGTCTTTGACCGGATTATGACGAGGTGTGCTCTAGCAACCATCCGATCGGTCCGTGGTGGTGGGGAAATTGTTATGAGGCTCCCTCATCATCCGACCAAGACGTTATTGACTGGGATGTGTACTGCGAGGTGATTAAGAACGTCAGTGAGAGTTCCAATCATTGAATTTCTCGTTTGGGGTCGGTGGAGGTGTTAAAGGGGCTGGATATTAAGGGGGTCCATGACTGATAGGGCAAGATTGCTTGGTCGATTGGTGCGTGTTTTAGAGATTGGTTAACTTACTCAGTTTGATGAAGTAGCCGATGGCGCCCATAATGAGAAAGCCCATGCCGACTGCTTGCGAGATCTTCATGAATTCCCTCCGGTCGGCTGTTTGGTTGGATCACATATGTTAGCCTATATAACGCACAGGTAGATTGATCGGTGAGAGGTGGATCGACTTGGGGAAAGGGGCAGGATGAAGGAAGACAAAACAAATAGCATGGGCGCGTGTGGTAGTAGGGCTTGCTGTCTAGTACACTGCGTAAAAGCAGGAGACCATGATGGGACAAGGGGAATAAACTGGCATCCTCGCACGCGTCCAACCACCAGCTTCTGCGCAAAGAGCTTGAGCTTGGTCTTGCTCAGCAGTATAGCGCAAGGTGTTGCGTTATCCCTTGTATTCCCTGTCTGTTTCCTCTTGTTGGCAGCAGATGCTTGCTTGCGCCAGAACGACTCTTAGACCGCTCTGTAGCAGGCTCTCAAACCAGGACTGCTTTCTTTGTAGAGTCCTGCGCAGTGAGATAGCGGCTCCTTCTGGCGCACTTCTGCTTGCATATGTGCCGCGAGTTGAGGAAACATATATCTGGTACACCATGTGCATCTTTTCCCCGTACATCGACTTCACCGCAGTCCACCCCCCAAGGACTCCCACAACAGGTAAAACAAAGAGAGTCGAATCGGTCACCTACGCTTTGTACATCGGTGGATGAATTGCGTTCCATCCTTGAAGAACTCTTTGGGCACATCAGCAATTTCTTGTATAATGTCAGACATGTTGCGCGACGGGGTTGTGGTTCTGATAGGAGGAGGAGAGGGAAGGTCGGCGGATTAGGTGTGGTATAGAGGCTTGTTCTCGATCGCGCGGCAAGTGTATTGACAAGGAATCCAAAGATTTGCAGATGCAGAGATCTATTACGGACGTTGAGCGTGGTGGTTTGGGGAGAATGGTTGTTGTTGGGAATATGGAGGTAGGTGGTTTTCGAGTCGACGGTTGAAGTGTTAGGTGGCATCAGTCCGTATAAAGTAGAATGGGAGGTTTCCAGCGTGTCTAGGCTGCGCTCATGTCCAGAGCCCTGCGTCCAGTGCAATCAGGTCTAGATTCAGCTTGGCGGGGAACAGCTCAACTGCAGTGCGCGACTCCAACTCCAACTTGTCTGCTGCAGCTGATGAAGGCACCTTTATGTATCTTTGCACACGGCTATTCTCATCACTCTTCTGTTTCTAGCTTCACCCATATTCTCTATTCATCCATTGGTTCATTGGTTGTGCATAGCTCGAACTGAGGCGTCCTCTCAATTGACAACACCTGAGCCCTCCGCGTCTTTCCACGGTCTAGGTCCCCTCGAGCTGCTCTCCTTACTTGCGCCGATATTCACTGCCTCCGATCGCCGCGCCTTGCGGGCTCTGACGAGGAAACAGTGCAGCCTTAGCCTCTGAGCCTCATCCTCATCCTTTCGGATCCTTCAGGCATTCTCAAATTGAGGCTGGTCCACGAATACCTATCTATTTTTCGTACTATTTGCGTGGATTGAAGGCCCAGAACATTGTTGTATCTACTGTTTCCCGGAAGGCAGCTGGCCTGCTTCATGTATTACGAGCTCTGACATGTGTTGTTGGGACTATATGCCATGCCAGTGAATCAAAAGTTCTGTACGTATGTCTCGTCGGATACCTGTTGTACTATGCACTTTCGGTGTGCTGCAGCGGGGAGATCAAGAGGCAGAGTTAAAAGTCCAGGCTGGGCTTGATTCGAGCATGGACTCCCGCACCCGTTCCTGTACCTATGGCTAATGCAAGATGGATTACGCAGAACTCTCTACATGTCATTTGTTCTCCTTGTGCATAGTTCCCAGGCAGACAATCGACTGACATACAACTGCTGAACACTTCCCAAATGGCTTCCGAAGAAGACAACTTTGACATTGATATCTACGGGGAGGGAGAGGGCGACGTAGGCACGGATCACGGACACATGGACTACAATGTGCCAGAGCAAGAGCAAGAGCAAGTCGGAGCACAAGGCTCTCTTCTAGAACAAGACGGAACCGCCGCAGCGGAAGAACCACAACTCGAAAACGAGCCAGAAACAGAATTACAGGCTCAGGGTGCTCATGCAGACCAGTTGAAGAGCGAAGATGAACATTCTAGCAACAGTCATGCTGTTCCAGCTCAACCACAGCCGACCGCTCCGCAAGGCACGAAGCGCAAAGAAACTTCGGATGATAGACCCGTCGATCATGGCGCCACCACTGCTTTGATGATATCTGATCTGCACTGGTGGATAACGGAAGATGATATTCGTGGATGGGCCAACGAAGCTGGAGCCGAAGAAGAGCTGAAGGATTTGTCTTTTAGTGAACACAAAGTCAACGGCAAAAGCAAAGGGTATGTCATCGAACCAATACAAACCATATAGGTGGTGTTGACCCCCAGCTGCAGACAAGCATATCTTGAATTCTCTCCTCGCCTCAGGCGGCGACCGCAACAAAACATCAGATTGAGAACCTTGGGAGGAGACCAACCGGGCGCTCGCAAACACTCAGTCGTATTCACAAACGCCACGCAGAACCCCTTCAAAACGCTTCCCAAGGAGCCAGCCAGAACAAGGGACGACCGACCGGCCACTCGCGGCTCCTTCCACTCTGCGCCCCGTGCCGACCATGGATACGGATCGCCGAACCATGGGTTCCGGGGTGGTCGTGGTGGAGGGTTTAATCGCGGAGGCTATAATGCACATAACCAATACAATCGCAACTTCTCAGGTCCCATAGGAGGCTACAACAATACCAACAACATGGGCTTCCAAGCGAATATGGGCGTGGGAATGGGAATGGGAAACACCTATGTTGGCTTCAACCGCGGGGCAATGATGGGCAACCCCATGCGAGGCAATATGGGTGGTATGCGCGGAGGTCGAGGCGGGATGAACAACATGATGCCCATGGGAGGAGGAATGGGTATGGGCATGGGAAATATGGGCATGAATCCAATGATGACTGGAATGGGCATGACAGGTTAGCATTGGACCCCTGCTATCCAGCTTCGACGAGGACTGATCTGATTTGTTAGGATTTCCGGGAAATCAATTCAGCCCCGGCATGTTCAACCCCGGACAAGGTTCGAATTTCGGAGGTGGTGACTGGAATCAATCTGGAGCGAAGCGACAGCGACAAGAATGACGAGCCCTGATAAGAAACTGGTTCTTTGCCCTGTTCCTGTGGTCTGTTGGTTGGCCTGTCTGGCGCCTGACGAATAATCTCACATGAAAGCGAAAGTTGGACCGTGTAGGAGGCACCGAGGGAAGAGCCAACGAAGCCAGCCAGCGACGTGGAAACGTCTGACGTCGCCCAGCGCACTAACAGAGACAGGGTGGAATGGGTGGCGCCGTTCGTGGGAGGCCTCAGCAATTGGAGAAGATGAACGGCGCAAGGGTGGAAGAGCGAGGAGACTGCAAGAGACGGCGTACAAGCAGACACCAACCAGCGACATGGCATGATGTAATCCGGTGGTTTGGAAGACCATGCGACCCACCGCCGTCTGGACAGAGTCGATTGTCTGGGATCAAGGCCCGGAAGTTTACAGCCGCGAGGGTGGTGGATGGATACTGTGGTAGAACACTCACTGCGTGGCGTCGAGGTCGGTCCTTGCGCGAGCATGGAGAGCGCGGTGCGGGCTGCTGTACCTGGTGGAGGGACTAGAGACAGAATTGTTGGTATCGAATGAGCCGCTTCAAAAGATCTACCTCCGTACTATACACAGTAGTTGGTCGTTGCAGCGAGTTGTGATAGTTACTGACCTGCTACTACTCATGCTACCTGATTGCTTCTCGTGTCATTGGGTGGAAAGCGGCTGCTTGTTCTGACAGCCGAAAAGTTAATAGAGACACGCACACCACCGACCGGCTCACGGTCAAGCAGGTGCCATATCGCCTCCTGCGACAGACAAAGCGATCGCACGTAGCGCACCGTCAGCCCTCAATCAGTGCTTTGTTCGTGACCCAGATACCTCCCGGCGGTATACTGTACTCTTCAACAGTCAATTCGCTCTCCCCCCGTCCCGAGCGCAAACCTCGACTACCATGCTGCGACCGTGCCTAAGGCTACATCACTGCTACTAGGGAAGTCAATATCACTCACAACCGGAACTGGAACCATCACCCCGCCCTCAGTTGTCGCCTCTCGCCTCATCCACATATTCGCCTCCCGAGAACTACAGTCCTCGTTCACCGTAGGTCGAACAGGTCTTGTCTCAAATGCCCGGTCAGCAACAGCAGCACGGTGGTGAGGGTTCTCGGCCTGCGTCTACGCCAGGCGGACTTGCGAGATCTCTGCCACTCGTGCAAGCGCCAGTTGCTTCCATCGAGGCCCCTGATCCGACCCTCCTACCATCGAGGACTTCGGGACACGCGCCTTCGTCGCCCGCGCCGCCATCGCATCTTCGCCGTCCTCAGTCTCCTCGTTCGGTCGGTGCCGAGTCGTCGCAAAAGGCGGCCAAGGTTGCGATTCCGCGGTTGAAGCGATCAATCGATCCCGAAGGACAGGATGCGCCCAGGTCGGGGGGGCAGACATCGGGTCAATCATGCCTGTGAGCCATGTCGGCACCGGAAGACCAAGTGCAGTGGAGAGCGGCCGGTGTGTAGGCATTGTCAGGACTTTAAGATTGCGTGTTTCTACGCGGATGGCAAACGAGATCGGGTGAAAAAGTAAGACATAATCGCCGTGCGTGTGGCCGGTTGCTCTGCGACTCACTAACGGGCACGCAGGCAATTCGGGACCATGACCGAAAAGGTGGCAGACTACGAGAGATTGTTGAAGGAATTGGTGCCTCGAGTGAGCGATTCTGATGCCAACCTGATTCGAACCGCCCTGGAGAAAGTAGGTGCCTGCCATTCTGAACCAGTGGTTGCCATGGCTTACCTGTATAGGAGACCGCCGCCGAAGTTGAGGAAGCTGCCAACGATGCCCACGCCGACAATTCGGCGTCACTCACCCTCGATGGTGATGCAGAGCAATCGGAATCTGGCGCAGAGTCTGAAGCCTCCGCCGGGGCCGGCTCTACGGGCGCACTAGATCGAACGGACGAAGACTTCACCCGCGAGCAGGCGCGGTCGACGGGGTTCATGGGGAAGAATTCCGAAGTGACCTGGCTACAACGGTTACGGGAGGAGAATAAGTACGGTGATTACACGGGCGACTCGCGTGGCAATGAGAAGCAACAGACGTTGGCAGCCGCATCTACGGCGTCATTTGCGTCGCGGCGCGAGGTCGGCGATGTGCAGACGCCTTTGGTCGAGATGGATGAGGGCTTTACGGTCACGGACTCCAACTACCACCTTGACGACATGCCCATTTTTACCTTTGAGGCTGTCGATCCCTACGAAATGCCGACTCCGGATGTCGCCCACAATCTGTTCAATGCATACATGGCCAGGGTCCATCCCTCATTTCCCGTGGTGGGCAAGTTGAACCTCAGCAGCCAGTTCCGCAAGTTTGTCAGTGGGACGGTTCAAAGCCCGCCGGGAAAATGGCTGGCCATTTTGAACATGATCTTCGCCATTGGAGCCAAATACTCGCATCTGGTCAACGCCGAGTGGAAAGGCGACGAGCGGGATCACCTCATTTACTTTACCCGCGCCCGTCTGCTCAATATTAACGGGGAGACACTGTTCCAGCATCCTGATTTACAGCAAATCCAGATCATCGGACTGATGGCCTTCTACCTCCTGTGCACCAGTCAAATCAACCGCGCATGGCTTCTGACCGGCCTGGCCGTCCGGCAAGCAGGCGCCCTGGGGATGAACATGCGCAATGATAGTGTCAATCTACCAAACCCGCTCAAGGAAATCCGATATCGCGTTTGGTGGGCGCTGTATACCCTCGAACACCGCCTGTGTACTATGACTGGCCGAGTGAACTGCATCTTGGACGACCATTGCACAACGCCGCTCCCTGTTCCGCTGGACGAGGAACAATTCGAAACCCCGGAGGGTCAGAAGCTTTTGAGTAAAGAGAGACAGCAAGGCGATCGAGCTCCTGCCTCCAATCCCCAAACCCCCAGCGTGAGCAACAGTACTCCTTCGACCGACCGATCTCGGTCTTATACCAAGATAGAATCCCGGTCACCTTCGATGCCCAGTAACCAGGGAGACTTGGAGTGGGCCAAGGATGTCCCGGCCAACCCGTCACTGTACTTTCTGCATGTGGTGCAGCTGGCGCGGCTGACCCAGAACATATTTCATCGGCTGTACAATCCGGCTTCCATCCAGGGCACATGGTCAGATGTCCAGCAAACTATCCAGGAACTGGATGACCAGATCGAGCACTGGTATCGCAAGTTACCGCCTGTGTTTGCCTTTCAAAGGAAGCAGCGCGATCGCGGCTCGTATGAGTATCGCTTGAGTCTCGGCTTCTTCTACTACAGTGCCAAAATGACCATTCACCGTCCTTGTCTCTGTCGTCTGGATCGCAAAATCCCCGGTCAATCCGGCAAATCGCTCGAGTTCAACCGCAACTCGGCGGCCAAATGTGTCGAGGCAGCCATGGCAACGTTGGGCTTGATTCCGGACGAGCCGAACGCGGTCGGACTGCTTCGAGTAGGGCCGTGGTGGAATATCTTACACTTGCTGGTGCAGGCCAACACCGTGCTCATGCTCGAGGTTTCCTTCCGGGCCAACCATATGCCTGAAGAAGCAGACAACATTCTCGAGGCCAGTAAGAAGGGAGTCCGCTGGCTTCATGCTCTGGCGGAAGACAACTTGTCCGCCAAACGAGCTTGGGCGACATGTTACGCGATGCTTCGAGAGGCCGTGCAGAAGATTGGACGCAGCGTGGAAGATCTGCCTCATTATCCGCCAGGCAAAACGTCGCCTCCGCAACAAACTGCTCCCATGCCGGCCTACACGACAGCTAGTAATCCTTATTCTGCTGGGGCTGGACTTTACGCCTCTGGACCAGCTCAGACGTCGATGTACACGATGCCGAATCTGCCGACCACTCAATCGTTTGCTGTCTATGATCCGATGATGCATTATGATCAATATTTCCCGAGCGGGTTTGCCATGGATCAGCCCATGTCGTTCCAACCCCCGACGGATGCAGAAGTCGAGTTTATGAGCAATGCCTACCACCATGACCCGTCACATTAGCTATGGGAAGGTCACGATGGTTGGGCGCCAGGATATCCATGATTGATGGATGGAATCCACCCCCAGGGCGAAAGCGAATGTGGGAGTGATAGTTCCTGGGGTTGCAGCTCTGTGGCCGGAAAGCAAGGGATTGATAGATTGATTGATTGCTTGCTGCGGCGGTGTGCGGTGGTGCCAAGGGGGTGAGCACCGTGCAGCCCCTGGACGCATACCGATCGATATCTGTCTCCTGACTGAGCATTCCGGTCCAGCGCTGGGTAATGAATGTCGATGCCGTTGCCGTTGCCATTGCCATTCATTGCTTCGACATACTTTTAGATGGCCTGGTCTCCCCCGGCCTGTCCTGCCACTCGAAATACCAATTGTATGAACGATTTTCGATTCTTCTTTTTCCCATTTCAAAGCCCAGCTGCACCGGTTGTATTGTTGGCTCGTCTTCGCTGGCGAAGGCATATTTTTGTGTTTGGTCTCTTGTCAATCCAACATCTCCGGCCTCTTCGACTTCGTTTGTCTTGTATAAGCGAGAAATCATGGCCTTCTTCTTGCCTCTCGTCCTCTTTGCCCTAGCGGTGCCGAGTTCAAGCATCAACGCCCCGATCAAACACGATGGGAAAGCTCATATACATCCTCGCCCACGTCAAGTCGAATCGAATCCGGCACTGACACTGGCACCGGCACCGGCACCGGCATTCTCCTCTTCATCCTCGTCCTCGTCCTCATCTACAGTGGCAGAGATCAGGACCATCAATGTCTCATCATATCAATTCCCCACAACGGTCATACAAATCCCCATCGCGACCGTCTGTCCCGACACCCCGGCGTCCAGTGCGGCGTTTCCTATCGTCCAGCTTAATTGGACTTCTTCCTCTTCATCTTCCTCTTCTCCTACTTCTGTTTCTGTTTCGTCATTGTCAGTGTCGGCGCCGTCTTCGATTCAGGGCGCGGGAGGTCCAGGCAATACGAACTCTACGACGGAATATATGCCCGTTCAGGTCAATGCTACTGCATTTCTGCCGAATGGGAAGAGCACGGTGTTTTTGTCGACGACGACGACTTCGATTGTGAGTCCTGCCATGATGAGCCCGACAGTTGCGGTCGAGAGAGGTGAGGATGGTGGAGTGGACGGAACAATTGAGGCAGCAGCAGCAGGAGGAGGAGGAGGTGGTGGTGGTGTTGGTGGTGGTGGTGGTGCAGAAGAAACAGCAGCAGGCAACCCAGCCCGAATCATCCTCGACAGCCAAGGTTGTCAAACTGTCTACAGCGCCCTCACTACGACTTGGTGCAGTACTACTGTCGCTGTAGCGATGGGATTGTTGCCTGTGACTGTTACTATCAGTGACTGTGATCAGTGGGTGACTTTTTCAAGTGAGAGGTTGGATGGTGGGTGTTCTTCTTCTTCTACGGCATCAGCAACAGCAACAGCGACACCTTTAGCTGGATCTGGATCTGGAGCGGGTGTGAGTGTGAATATGGGAGTGGAAGTTGGAGAAGATGCTCGAGTCACTGCTGCGCCTACTTCGACGCCTCTTGCTCTGCCGAGTTCCGGTTCCACTCTGAGTCCGGGTTCGACTTCAGATGCAATCCAACCAGGAATCACCGGGCCAGTCGCTCTCTACGCCGCTCACTGGTATGAGTTGGTTAAAGGGCCTGTTCCTACGCTGGTGAGAGTTGAGGAGTGTTTGCCTTTCTTCAACTCGGATGAGAACGCCAATTTGGATGGGAGTGGGAGTGGGAGTGGAGATATACTGAATGGTGGAGATGGAAATGGAGATGGAAATGGGGATGAGAATGAGAATGGGAACGACGCTGAGACAAGAGAGCCATTATATTGTCTGACTTCAAGTGAGAGTTGGAGCGTGGTGACCGGCACGAGCACGAGGACGGGCATCAATGTGGTTTCGTTTTCAGGGGTAAGTCTGCACTTTCTGTCTGCTTTGTTTCTGTCTGTCTGTTGTTCGCTGGTTGTTGTTATCTGTTGTCTGGTGTCTGTTGTCTGGTGTCACTCATTCTTATTTCATCTAGCCCGCAATCATCACATCAAACCACTACACAGCAACAACAACCCTCTCCTTCGAATCGACAATAACAACAACCGATCTCGTCGTGGCTTCATCAGTCGTTAGAGCCCGACTCCCAGCAGCGACGACGAGTGATGTGGCAGCTTCAGCTTCAGCTCCGGCTTCGACGGCGGCTACAACCTTGCAGCAAAATACAGTCACTGTGGCTGTTACGATGCCTACTTTGACGAGAACGTTGGAGGTGGAGTCGGTAGGGTCATCTGTGGATCCTGATGGTCATAGTCATGTCACGCTGGCTGTGACTGTTACGCAGACTGCTACTGTTCAGGTCACTGAGACTCGAACTCGGACTGGGGCAGGGACTGGGGCTGGGACTGTGTCGAGCATGGAGACGGGGAGTGCGGTGTCTAGCTGATGTGATAAGTAGGTAGTTTTCTTATCAAATGGGAACAACGACCATCCAATCTCTCCTCATCGTAACCAAGATTGGCTTTGCTAGTTGCTTGACATGAGAGTGGTCTTGGCCCATTGTGTCATTGTCGGTCGGCGTCTCTATGTACGTAGAAGCCATCTTCAAGTCATCCGTTGCGGAAACAGTAGATGAAGCTGTAGAAGAAACTCAACCTTGCAGTGCTAGGCTTGACGGGTCCAAGACCCTGCCTACAGCTTTGTGTGGTCTCGTTCCTTGGACAGTAGAACCCTCTCAGCATCTGTGAGTCTGGGCGGACCTTGGTCTTCAGGGAAAGGCGCATATTTGTCAACAAGATAGTATATATCACTATATGCCCTAGCCATTCAAAAGTCAGCCATTCCTCGGTCATTGAATCAGTTGGAAATAGAAGAGGGTTTAAGCCACTTGCTTACATCTGGCGAACTGCTTTCCCAGACTCCGTGTGGTTCACAGAGTATATCACATTATAGTAGATGCTGTACAATCGGTTGCGGTCATCCGATTCTTCTCTCGGCTCGCTTGGTCTGTTCTGTTGGAAATACGTGTCGGTGTATACTTTCTCGTGAATCTTGTTGTACTGGCACCTCCAATTGCCGATTTCCAGCTCATGGTGGGCATACATAGCCGCTGCGTCGAAAACGTAGACATCTCCGGTCTGGGACGTGCCTATGTTGCCCTCCCACAGATCTCCGTGGATCAACGACGGTTTGATAGTGCGGCCGTCTTTGACCAAGACGTCCAAGAGTCTAGGGACAATCTGGGTCAGAAGGCGGTCTTCTAGCTGCTCCAGTTCGGGCCATGGTCCGTTGGTCCTGAAGTCCAGGTCGATGACATGTTTCAATAGTTTCGTGTAGTAGGTGGTCCAATTACTTTCCCAATCCACTGCTTGTGGGATGCGCCCTTGACACGTCGTTATGTGGAAGCCGAACTGGCCTGTAGGAGACCTGCTTTCCCGATGGAGCGCTGCAAGCTTAGTACACAGCTGTGTAGGCTCGGGCATCCCATGGCCGATGTCGAAGTCGATAAACTCCGCCAGGAAGAAGTACGTGTCTGTGTCTGGTGAGCCTTGGGCATATTTGCCCCAACCGTACGGTTTCGGCGTAAAGCACGGCATCGTCTTGTGTAGTTCGTGCATGGAGTTGAATTCCCCTTCCATCATCATCCGTCCTGCTTCCTCAACTGTATATTTCAGGAAATACTGCTGCCTAGAAGTCCCTGTCGAGCCTGGTAGCTCGACTTCGACTTCCAGCTGTGCTGTCACGTTCCAAGTGGTTATGGCGAGCTTCTTAGCTGACAGGACTTTGGCGCCTGGGGGAAATGTCGAAATAATATTTTTGTCCACGGCGATGTCCCCTGATATTTGGTGGTCTGCCATCACTGTGATATTGAATAGGCCTTCTTCAACACTCGACATTATACTGTGCGAGATTTTTGCATATGTGACTTACAGAAACGGGACTTGCAAAGACATGTAAGGGAGTGCAAGTAGTACTCCTGCAAGCCAAGCTGGCCTCTTTGAGCCAAGTATAGACTTCATCTTGCATGCAAGGGATGAAAGGTTTGTGAGCTCGTGCCCCTACCAAGGGGCGCATGGTGTTGCGTGTCCCAGCCATGCTCTTGATGCCTCTTTTGGTGGACAGATATGCGTCGTAGCAGCCATTTGAAGCTCGCCTTTGAAGCGGGTGGCCGCAAGGAAGACGGTGTGGTATTTCGGTCCACGCATCCAATCAAGAAAAGTATTTGGCCATGACTACACCGAGCATCTAAAATCGGAACTCAGTTATTGCGGATTAATGATAATCCGCTTCGGTTATACCTTGTAGTGGGGCAGCCGTTATTCTCCACCTTATTCTATACACCAACGACGACCTCATCGTCGCTTATTCTGTACACTCACAGTACCCTGCCCGTTATTCTGTACACTTATCAGCTGCTCGGCGAATAACAACGAGTACGATCGACAGCGAACCTAACCTATGGTGTACGGAATGATCGCTGACTCTGGTAGGTGTCTAGCAACTTTCGACAACGACGAAGCTTCGTCAGGCTATACACTCTACTATCAGAGCGTAAACGACACGTAAAGAGTCCCTTGGGAAGAGTCTTTCGACCTTCCATCGCCCTACAATGTCCCTTTAGTCATTATTGCGTCTCCGATTCTTCGGGTACATGCACTACTATATGTCAACATGCTCACCTCGAATCTTGGGCGAAACGCCGCATCGGAACCCATAGGAATTCTAAGTCTTTTGGCCCGGGTCCCCCCAGGCCACCGTGGAACTGTTCCTGACAAGTAAGGTTATAGTGCGGGACAGGCGCGCAGGTGCAAGATCATCATTCCATCCTCAACATCGTTTTACTCGCGGTCTGCCTTGGAATGGCCAGCCGTGGCTTCCCGCAGCTTCTGTTTCCCTGCTGCCTGACATACTTACCACTCCCCCACCACTGTTTTTGCTACCTTCCGGAATGGTCGAAAATGCTTCCTTCCAGATGAGCTCTCGTCGTGGTGACCTTCCCCTTGTGCATGGAGGCAGTCGCTGGTTAGACAGGAGTTCACAATCCCGAAGTACTGTTATACATGCACTGACACTTTGCATCGCGAGAATCCTCCGGGATCGAGGCTATATCTATGGTATGTTCTGGAATGCAGAGCCTGATGGACCACGTTCTCACTATGAATTACAGTTCGGGAAATTACGTTCCAAGCTTGGGCACAGAAACAGGGACGTTGGCGAAGCCACGTCTATGCAGCCAGCCAGCGACAGTACTGCCAGAAGACTGTCCGTGAACCTTCCTCTTCGCCGGATGCGGAAGAACTTGTCCTCTGTAAGTGCAGCACTCTCACCATACAGATCCTCTCAGGCCGCACTCACCTCTGACCACGAGACTCAGACGGCGCCATCGTCCTCTGTGGCATCACCAGACCACTCCGACTCCCTCGGCCTCCATCTTATCCATAAGCCTGAGACAGAGCCACTTGTTGACATCATCTTCGTCCACGGTCTTGGTGGGCATAGTCGCAAGACTTGGTCAAAAAAATCAGGACCCAGACTTGTTTTGGCCAGGGCTGTGGCTACCAAAAGATAGCCAGATCAAAAAAAGCCAGACTGTTCACATATGGTTATGATTCAAGGATCTTCGGTCCAAAATGCGTGTCAGATATCACAGACTTCGCAAGGAAGCTTCTTTTCGACATGAACATGAGCAGAAGTAGAGGTGAAGAGAGCCTCGAAATCGGGAGGTTCCCCATCATCTTTGTGGCTCATTCCATGGGCGGGCTGGTAGTCAAGAAGGCTTACCTGCTAAGCCAAAATGATGCGGCATACATCAATATGTTCAACTCGATCTCAGGAATAGTCTTCCTCGCGACACCTCACCGTGGTTCCAACATGGCCAAAACACTGAACTTGATTCTCAATCTCATGCTTGAATCGCAGAAAAAGTACATTACAGACTTACGGGCGAACTCGGCGGCAGTCGAGGACTTGAACGAACAGTTTCGTCACGTTGCCCGAAGACTCGACATTATCTCCTTTTATGAGGAGCGCGCGACTCAGGTCGCGAAGCAGAATTTCATGATTGTGGAGAAAGATTCGTCTATTCTTGGTTACAGCGAGGAAAGACTACGTGGCTTGAATGCCGACCATCTCGGAGTGTGTAAGTTCGACAGCGAAGGAGACGCCAACTATAAGATTGTCAAAGACACCTTGAAGAGTCTTGTTGAGAAATTCGGCACCAGGGCGCCTGTATTATCACGATCAACGCGAAGACATCGGTTCTCGACGAGTATAGGGCTCAAGACGAGGCTTGATATACTTGACGTTCCTGTCGAAGACCTCAGCGTGTTCCGCCAACAGCGGCTACCAGGCAGTTGTGCGTGGTTCCTCGAAGAGTCCGTGACACAGGCATGGTTGACGAGCCAGTCCGAATCACACGTATTATGGTATAAAGCGCCACCGGCAGCTGGGAAAACCGTCCTGTCCAGTTATGTGATCGAGTATCTCCTGTCCAAGGGCTACCGCTGTCAGTATCATTTCTTCAACGCTGGGGATCAAGGCAAACAATCTGTCGGCAATATGTTGAAGTCCCTGGCCTTTCAGATTTCTTGTGCATTGCCGGAGTACGACTCTCAGCTTCAGCAAGTCCTGGAAGAGGACTTGCGGTTGGAAAAGAGCAACCCGCGCTTGATCTGGCAGATACTATTTGAGACCATGCTTTTCCCTATATCTTCGACGCAGCCCCTGTTTTGGGTGATTGACGCAGCTGATGAATCAGAGTCGCCAAAGGTTCTGGTGAGTCTCCTGCAAGAACTACTGCAAAAATCACAAATCAAGGTCAAGATTTTCATCACCAGCCGTCGAACAGATGTGCTTGCTCTGAGCTTTCAGAAACTGGGACGCCTTGCAGAGGTGGGAGTAATTGATGGAGACACCCAGCAATATAACCTACAAGACATTCAGCTTCTGGTAGAGTCCGAAATAGGATATCTGCCTGGGAATGTGGAACTCAAACAACGCCTCAAAACTGATATCATGCAACGTGCAAAGGGCAACTTTCTGTGGGTCAGAATTGTGTTGGAAGAGCTTCACGATTGTCACACGGAGCACGACATCCATGAAGTGCTTGAAAAGATCCCTGACAGCATGACTCAGCTATATCAGAGGATGGAACAAACGATTATAGAGACACCAAACAAGTGGAGTGTCCAGCTCGCTAGACTATTGCTTCAGTGGGTGATCTGTACGCCACGTCCTCTATCACTGCGAGAGTTGGAATATGCACTCAGCATCGACATTCCCGATATCCTGGACCTAGGGAGCACTATTCGACGCGTCTGTGGACATTTTGTGGTTATTGATCAGACAAACCATGTCACCATGATTCACCAAACAGCACGCGAGTTTCTTACCGCAATCTCACAGAGCTCAATTGCGATCAACCGTCAACAGACACATAACACGCTCTTGCTGAAGACACTTGACCATCTCCGTGAAGCATCGCCGACTTCCAAGTCGCGTGCGGAGGAACTCGAAGATCTTCAGGATAAGAAGCCATTCGTTTTGTATGGTGCCACGTCCTGGATTTACCATTTACACTATGTCGACCCGATATCTGACCAGGTGCTGGACAAATTGGTTGGCTTCTTTGGTCAAACCTCTGCACTTGATTGGATCCGTCTTCTTGCCAACCTGAAACAGTTGACGACGTTGGTCAAGGCTGCCAGAGAGTTGATTGCTTTGGTCGAGGGCAATCGGAAGCTCAATCTTGCTCGGGATCCGATGCTGCACCGACTTCCAGCACTAGAGCTCCTCGAGAACTGGAGCGTGGACTTGGTCAGGATCACGGGAAAGTTCAGCAAACAACTGGTTGCAGAACCAGATGCGATATACGAAATCATCCCAGCGCTTTGTCCGACCACATCCACCCTACACCGACAATTTCACCTCAACCAGTCTGCCAAACTTACAGTTACAGGCTCAAACAAGTCGTGGACTGACATCTTTGCGCGGTTGTCACTTCCTTACGACGAACGGGCGGTCAAGGTCACTTGTGCTGGGCATTTTGTGGCCGTGCTCAGTGAAGGTGGAACGGTGTATGTCTGGGATTCTGTCGATTTCCAGGATGTATGCACACTGCGACATCACGAGCCCGTCACTGATATTTACATCAACAGCAAGGGTGATACACTTGTATCCTGTGGCTTGAAGACAATAACCGTATGGAAGACGCCCGCGGCTAAAATATTGTTCCAGACGCCGAATCCCCAAGGCAGCCGAGCCTTATCCATGGTATTTACGGCCGATGATAAAAGAGTCCTGATAGCATCGGATGATCGAGTGGTGAGAATTCTTCAAATAAATGAATCCGAACCAACCTGGGAGGTGCTGAACAGGAATTTATTGAACGAGCAGAACGAAACTGCTTCCGCTTTCGTGAACACACCCAAATGCATGGAGATCAATCCTAGCGGGACACAGGTCGCCGTCTCCTATCGATCATTTCCCCTTTCCGTCTGGGATCTGGACAGCGCTCAACTCATCGCACGCTGTAGGAGGGAGCGAACATCCCTTGACCTAGCCTCTTCATCGTCAGCCGCTGGGCCATCAGCAACGTGGACTAGTGTGGACACGTTTACTTGGAACCCCTTGACTGGCCATATAATTGGGGTCTACAGGGACAAGACAATCTTCAAGTGGCACGCTGTTTCAAATGAATATCATGAAGTGCGTGCCTCTGTCTATGAGGTTGCGTCGAGCCCAGACGGGGCACTGTTCGTGACCTGCGACACTGATGGCACGGTGAAGATCTGGAACTTTACCTATTTCACCCCCATGTACCAGCTCACCTCGGGGGGATCTTGTGACTGGATTGACTTTCAGTCCAGATGGCACCCGTCTTTACGATGTGCGAGGATCAATCATTACTGCATGGGAACCGAATAGCATGCTCCGCCTTGCGGAATATGGAGATGCCTTCGGCAACATCGCCAGCGATAACCAGTCAAGTGGTCTGACGTCGCATATTTCTCAGGCCGTAGCACCGGACGGTCCAATCCTGACGGTTCTCGCTGCTGCGCCGACCGGGAACAGGTACCTCACCGGCAACGAGGATGGCGAGGTTCATCTTTCGGATGGTAGAAGTGGTGCGCTCTTTGAACTGACAAAGTTCAATTTCTTCGGCATAATCCACCTGTGCTGGGCTCCAAGGGGGAGATGTCGTCGCTGCGGCGGACCTTGGCGGAGATGTTCGGTTATTGGAAGTGAGCACAGTCAATGTGACAGATGTCTCCTCGGAAGCTATCCTCCTACCCACTCCAAAGTTGAAGAGGGGGTTCGGTGCGATTCATCAACTATTGCTCGATCCATCATCGCAAAAGCTTTTGGTAGTCATGGATGACCTTTCACAGATATGGAATATCACTGAAGGCGCGATCAAAGCTACTGCCAAGTTGGAGGATGTCCGTGAGCGAGGATGGTTGAATCATCCCGAAGACCAGGACGCCATCATCGCCGTCGGAGTTGAAAATATTCACATTCATCACTGGGATGATATGCGACTCCTATGTCAGTTCCAGATTGACAGCGCATCCTTGGCTTTTGCCGGGCAACCCACCCTCAGCCTCGACGACAATAGCATAACAGTGACACTCAGACGAAACAACCAGCGTCCCGCTGAGCGTACCAATACCGCATCGACAGTGTACAAGAGTATGCTAACACAAGACCGCGAGCACCTCATGGTGCATGTCAAAGAGCGGCTGGTCCCATTCAAAGTGCAGAAGCGACTCCTGGTTGTTCCCAAGGCAGCACTGGACACCAAACAGACATCCAACCAGGCATCATTGCCATTGCTACAGATACCAAATGATGTGACAGAGAGGATTGCCTTACCCCTGGGCATCTTACGCGGTGCTCAACTTGTCTTCTTTGACAGTGATCTCTGGGTGTGCTCGGTCTGGCTGGAAGCGAGGTCGATCTCTGATTCTTTTAAACGCCATTACTTTGTTCCGAGAGATTGGATGAGCAGTAGGATTCATGAACAATGCAGCCTCTTGGAAGATGGGACCTTGCTCTGTCCTCGAGAGGGCGATGTAATTATGGTTAGAAGTGACATTGGCGAGCGTATCAGCGGGACCCTTGGCTTTCGAGCATGAATTCAACCAAGTAATCTCTATATAGTGGTATATGTGGACAACCACTCGGCCAGCTGACCTATCGTCAATCTTCCGGCTAAATAAGTCGAAGGTACCCACTACGTAGTGACTTGTAAGAAGTGTGAAGATTGAAGACCCAAAGCCCTTCGTTGGATGCTCCTGAAGCCTTGGTCATCCCTTGGTCCAACACTGACCGTTTCCCCCTTGCTGCTGTTCACTGAATCAAAACTAATGGTCTAAAGAATGCGCTGCGGCATGTCAAGCATTGAAACAGACGGAACTCGACGGTCTCCTCTAGATGCCAGATTTGATAATGGCACACAAGAGCAAACATGAGTGAAATAGCAGCGGCCGTGCAAGCAACCTCTCATGTATATACGGTTTCCAACAAGAGACAATAGACGTTGAAAGCCGCAAGGCTGGCAAGGAGGCGAGGCTGACCAGCTACCCATGTTATTGGCTGAAGTAGAAAAAGTGCGCTTAGTCAGCAGCAACTTGGCAAGGCTGCCTCGAGATACACCACAACATTCCTATATTCATCAAGCTTCACGATCATTACCATTGGCATCTCTTGCTCTTGGTCCACCAGTATACGATTTCTTTCAAGGGGATCCGATCCTTTAATGTTTTTCTCAGCCGAAGCCTCCTCAACCACTCGTTCCGCAGATCACCTCCCGCCATGACTCCTCATAGGTAAACACACACCGCGTGCCGTTGGAACAACACCCAGGAACCCTCCAGCATCACAACAACCACACCCCCCTCCGCCCTTGGCGTCACCGGCCCCGCCCCAGAAGGGTTATATGTTAAAAAATCAGAATTTCTCCCAACAATCGGACAGAGGTGGCTGGTGGTGCAAGAAATGGGCAGCCTTTATGGCTTGCTCGCACCACCAGTCCCCGATTGAGGACGGTTTACGATGCCTATACACCCACCGTGACAATCGGCGCCTTCTACTCTTGCTCGACTACCATGCTGGCTTGTGATGTATCCAATGATGTGGTTTTAGCTCCCTGAAGGATATCTGGCATGGTGGGGAGTAGGAGGGTCACGGGGGTGTATAGGCGAGCCATGTCGAATTCCGTCCGCCTCACACCCCAAACAAAAACCTCCCAGTGGCAGGGTGGTTTCACCTTTGTACCGACCCCGGGTACCGAGGTGTTTTCGGTGGGTTCGACTCCCACTTGTGATTAGGATTTCTCACCCCAAACAAAAACCTCCCAGGGGGGTTTCACCTTTGTACCGATCCCGGGTACCGAGGTGTTTTCGAGTGGGTTCGACTCCCACTTGTGATCAGGATTTCTTTTTTTGCTCTTTTTGGCTCTTTCTCGGGCTGGGCTGGAGGCTTCTGTCTGGCCTTGTCGATGCTGGTAGGTATGTATTCTTGTCTATTATAGTGTCTTACTGACTGATAACGATGAGGATGGTCATCGTCATTGTCTCACAGACCCGTGTTCATGTGCTACGGAGAAATTGTTGCCTATGAGAGATATCAACCCCGGAACTCAATCACTTCAAGGTACATCGTTGGGTTCGTCTCACTGCTGTACCGTTCGTCAATGATGCCGGGTGTCACTCTTCTGTACTCCTCCTACTCAACGACAAACGAACCAGCATTGATCCCGACATCCAAGTTGACGTCGACAGGTCGAACGGAAATCTACCATATCTGTCATGCCCCGAAATGAAACATACAATTCTCACCCTTGGCTTTACTCCACGGCATGCGGTACCACCACCTGTGCAACCGAGTATACTTTGGACTTTGTACGGATCCTTGTATCTTCAAGGACAGTTACACTGCATACTCGGAACGAATATTCCAGAAACCCATGATCAGTCAAGTGTATGACGAATGCCTACAACCTCTCACAGCAATTAGGTCGAGAGTCAAATGGGTTTACACAGTGACACCTTCCCGTGTACCTATCCCGGCCTCACTGCCTCGCTTGTGCCAACGGAGCCGTCGTGATGATCAATCGGGAATTCCTATAATGTAGGTAGGTATTAAAGCAGTGAATGCCGTTCTGAGTCTCACGGTTGTGCTTGCTCACTTTACATCTCTGAAATATATTCACTCATCTTCTCTTGTGTCTCGTTGTTGAGTGAGTATACGCTATATACGGGTATACACATTCACTTCATCTGCACTATTCACAGCACCAACAGTCTCATTTCCTTCTTTCTACAGAGCCTCACTGAGCTTCATCACCACATTCACCACTGACTGACTGAGTGCCCGATTCACCAACTCACTGTTGTCAACCGGTGAACCCTACAACACATCTTATATCACAGAACCTCATGCGCATCTCGTCACCAGGCTTCACCTTCACAACCCGCCACGCAACAACCTGACAACCTCCTGACACCTTATCATCATCACCGTCCGAGCACTAACCAACAAACAGAACCCAAGTTGCCATTATGGACGATAACCGGTGGTATATAAATCCCTCTCAACCACTCCTCCACTCTCCCTATACATATTGGCAAGCAGATCCCTATCCCGATCCCTCGACCTACGAAATACAGAGCCCAACGCCAACACCAATACCAACACACCCGAATCCACCGTTCCTTAATCCAAGCTACCCACGCATTATAAAGCCAGCTACCCGCCAACGACGACAACGACAACGACATCTTCGTCCAGGACCAGTAATAAGAACACGGACAGGATCTGAATCTGGAACAAGACCAGGACCAGGACCAGGCAGAAGAACAGTGACCAAAATGGGCAAATGTATCATCTGCGGCGCCAACCAAGGAGAGTTCTACCAGTGTAATTGCACACTAGACAGTTCTCCCGCAGGCGAGCAGCGGTCATCGTTGAATACCAACACCAACACCAACACCACTTCGTCCACGACGAAGGGAGATCCGTCAACGCATAATAAAACTGAACCGGCGTCCACATCCACGGGGTACAAGCCACAACAGTGGGATTATGTCGGTACCAAGGTCTCTAAGGGGTCTCAGGGAGATTCTGCCAGGTCGGGATACCATTATGGTCGCAGATGAAGTGGGCTGAGCTGAGCTGAGCTGGGTTGAGGGTAACGGGGTGGACTGGGGTGGACTTGAACGTGATCCACCATATCTTGGGGGAGGTTAGAGGCGATATACTTTGGTGGCACTGGCGCTGGAACAAGCAACCCATGCTGCTGGCTGCTGCTGCTTGGTGACTGCTTAGTGACTGCCTTGACACGAATCAAATCCTGTGTGAGGACAGTCGGCGTAGGACTTCAGTATCATTAATGGTTCAATCGGCAAGCCGGGGGGAGGTATGATTTTGTAGTAGATGTATTATGCCAGGGGATATCGCAGCCTGCTGATGATCCTATTCCTATTCCAACTTATACCAAGCTGAGCATGATCGAATTGAGCGTCTCATCGAGGCTATACCTCCCTTGAGCTGATCAACCTAAATTTGACATGAGAGTACATCTTTCTTACCCATTACCCATTACTACGGTATCTTTCTCACCATATACCATTACTACGGTATACACAGTTACGGTGACCGTGGTCATAGAAACCGCGAATCATGGCTATTACGGGTGGGTATGCACTTGGACGACAAATGATTCCATAGCTCTTATTACAACTATCCTGCAGGATTCAGTTAGCTAGACATGATTCTGCCAGCTTTGCCAGCTTTGCCAGCTACTACTGACTCCTGAGGTCCTTGTATTCTTGTCCGCCTTGTCAGCATTGTCTCCCGGTGGGCCGTATCGACGGTATGGGGCCTATGGAGACTAAGTCATCGAACACAAGTCTAGCTCAGTATGGATTGGGATAGCGAGACCATAGGTCATGATATATATGTGTGTGTTTCATCGTCCATGGGTAATAAATGGGTTGTTAAGGAGACATGGACTATAGTAGTGGAGCTTATGATTTGCGGTACTGATGATAGGCGAAACCGGAAGGAAAAGAGAGGAGAGAACGAGAGCCGTCATCAGATTCTATGTATCGTGCAGCATTCCAGCAGTTGAAATATCTCAATCACTTCCATCTTAGTTTCCATTTCCATTTCCATGTCCACGTTCATACCACGTCCTTGGGCGCACCTCTATCGCTGTATCCAAGAGTCTTGCTCTTTGAGGAACAACACATGCGGTGCACTCTTCACCTTGAGAATGCTCATCCCAAACTTCCCCAAGCGAGGACAAGCTTCATTCAGCCTTTCCACATCCGCCAGCTTCATGACAGACAGACCATGTTTCCAATCCTCTCCCCTCCTCTGCAGCTTTGTCTGGGACCCCGATGACCTCGATGCCTTCCAGATCCGGGGCCACGCCTTTTTTGTGAAAAGGCCTTGATGAACTCGTCGATCCAGTTCTCCTCGAGCAGAACACTGACAGTCAGGTCAGCCAAGCCGGACTGCGCCCCACCGGAGCCAGCACCAGTACCAGTACCAGCACAGGCATGGAGAACCTTTCCGACCTCAACAGGGCGGAGCGACCACATTGCCAGGTTGAGGACTTTCAAACTCTGCAGGCCTCGAAGACTGAGGGTGCCGAATCGTTTCTTAAGTGCTGCTGGGGCGCGACCGTCGCTGGCAAATGGTAGGATGCCCTCTGCTATTTGCGTTTTGTCTCTTTTCTCGGTTGACGCTTTGTCCTCTTGTTTAGCACCTTTGCCCTCGCCCCCGGCTTCACCGTCCCCTTCCTCCTCGGCCAGCTCGTCTACGACTTCAGGCACGAAATCGAAACTGGCACCTACCAACCCGTCGACAATCAGATCAGGCAATTCTTCACCCTGGACACGAGCCAAGAAATCACTGTCCTCATGTCCGCGGAACGTGTAGCTGACATCGACCATCTTCAAGCCATCGTTTTCTTTTCCTTGGCTAGCTCGCTCCTGGAAGATCTGTCCAATAGCTTGAAAAAAGCCAGGTCGGGCGAACGAGTCGATGATATGGATTTCCTGCAGTTTGGGTAGAAGCCGAAAGAACGTCTCGGCGTCTTGTCTTGAAGCATCGTCCAGACCGTCGATCAGACAGCTGAAGAACGTCAACGTGGTGATATTCGGTATAGCTTTGGCCAGGCGGACCAAGAATGGCGGTTTTCCGGGGAATCCTAGAACGAATAGTTCCAGACTAAGATGCGTGATTGACTGCGGCAGGTTCGGTAAGGGAGGTTGCACGATGATGGCGTCCGGCTGTGTCTGGACTTTACTCTGGTACTCGTCTAGCTTGATGTCTGCGGTCAGAGTGAGTTGTCGTAGACGTGACGCTTGGGCAGGGAAGTCTGGTAGTTCGAACTCTTTTAACGCAATTTGTGCAGCTAGAGGAAAGGAATCAGATCCGGTGCCTCCGTTTGTTCCTGAGGATCCCGTCACGCTGGTCGAAGTGTCGTTGTTGCCTCTCGACATCTTGTAAGGACAAATGTATGATCTCGAATCCAAAGCACAAGTCTCGCAAGACCGAATTCAACTTTTGAGGCCAGCCTCTCCTAGGATGTGCAAAATATGAACTGTGTCAGGTAACCCTTCGTTGAAGTGCTTCTTGTCTGATGTTCCAGTGCAAACAGGCCTTTAATCTAGACCCGATGTACAAAATCACCGTCTTTCGCAAAGGTCTATGAGTAAGGGTATGGCTCGCTTCGAACTGGAGGAGTCCGGCACTCGTTATATAGTTCCATTCTAGCATTGGTCTCCTCCTCATGCTGCTTATTCGACTGCCGTGCTTCGGCGTCTTTCCATCCGCAAAGAGTTTCATGCGCAGTTGGTTACCCCTCAAAACATCATCCGCAATCCGCGGAGGCGGGGAAGGTGACATGGATGGATACTTCAGGGTCTTTGAGATGGAGACAGTGGAGGATGGCGGAGGTTGGAGGAAGGGCCGATTCCCGAAGGCGTATCCGCAGGGTAAAGCGATCGTTGCAGATCTGCGTCAACGACGGTGAAAAGGAACATGGCGCATGGAACGACAATATTCATCGCAGCAAACGGGAGCTTGTGTTCCGAGAATGGCTTTACTATGCATCAGCAGGTAAGTCGGATTTCTGGCAAACTCCACATGAGTGAGACATCAGGATTTAAGGTAGACAGCCTTCGGCGACCTCGGGAGGCGAAGAATTAGAACCAAATTTATTGGTACATACTTCGCAGAATGATCGCCGCCCCCATCTTATAGTTACTCAAAGTATCTGCATTGAAAAAAAAGTTTTGCAGACCACAAATGGATTCGAGAGCAGAAGGGACAAATCATGAGATCTTCGATCAAGCCAGACATCACCACACCAGGGCAATAACAAAATAGAGTAGGTGAGAGAGAACAATATCCCGCCCGTCAAGCGGATTGTAACAGCTTCATGTTGTCTCGTTAATCTTGTCAGCCTCACGTCCATGGAAATCCAACATTTATCTCCGTGCTCCAAAAACATCGTATGTGAAGATTAGGAGCTCTTTTTTTGTCTGTCCGACCATGATCACCGCACTGATGCTGTTTCCAATGCGCAGCTCGCGGAGGAAGAAATCAACGTCGCACCGACCAGATGGATCGTTGCAGGCATTGGATCGTTCAAGGATGATTTGAGATAACAGTTGTCAGCATCATGCACTCGGTCGGGTGCAAAGACGAATCCGGCACAATGACTTCCTCCACTTTCGTCCTGATTGTATATCTCGCATTGCGTCAAACATTCCTCGAAAGAGCCGGCTGGGACGAATGGATAGATGTTTTGACTAGGATAGTCGATGTCGCAGAGGATAGTGTAATTGGCACCCTGAGAATCTGTAAGAAGCATGGAGCCGTTTGCTGCCTGGCAGGGCAGAGTATCAGGGACGATGGAAGGGGTTGCGCAGTTGGTGCCGAAGCAAGGAGACACTGGAGTCATGGGACGAGACAAGTCTGCGAGTCTGGCCGTGACGAGATGCTTGATGGTTGAGGTAGGCGGAGGTTGCCCGTCGAGAGTGCGGCGAGAGGTGGCGGTTTGTTGAGAGTGAATGGAGACTTGTGTACTGTAAGTCGTGAGGGTACAGAGGAGCAGCATAAAGCTGAGTATCGAGTGATGGAGTTCCATCCCTACTGTCTTGTTAGTCCTACTCGCTTCAACAGGGCCCAGAGGCCTCACCTTGCTCTTTTTGTCGAGTATCAGTCAAACGCCAGACAACGGCAAACGATGAGGGTACAGCTTGTAGAAGTGTCACCTCTGGAATTGCCAGTGTCGAGAGGTGGGTGTGCAATCGATTAGCTTGTCTTCCCAACGGCGATGATGGTTGAGGTAAACAGAAGCAAAAAGAGTCAACAACAGAAGCGCATTCAGCAACCACCGCTTTCAGAGCCAGTAACATCCTGCAATCATCACAGTGAAGTTAAGCACTTTCGTAACCATGAGCAACAAGTTCAGGGGAGTGATCCCGTGTATACTGTCATAATTCATCAAACAGGAATCTGAATTCGAGTGAATTGGTGCAGGCATATCATTTTCTTTGGTCCTACAATCAATGCACCATATCTAGAGAGCTCACCGGTCCCTGGTCAAGAGGTGCTACCATGTCTCCGAGTGTAGACACCACCCCTCTCGAAGCTTTATCTCCCTTGTGATGGGTAGACCTTAGTTCTGGTTCGACACCATTGTCGTCGCAAGACACTTCGGGAAGACATACCATTGCCGCCGCCAGGCCCCTTATTCCACTCTCTACTTCATGAAACCAGACATATTTTGCACCCGCTGAAGCCAAAGCTCAATATGGTGTTGGAGCCTGACACAGCACATCATTCAGCCTTTTTGCCCAGTTCGCGTACCTTAGGGGACGTTGTTGCATTCTTTTCAATATCGGCCGCCCACAACGCTGCGCCCACAGTGTTGGTGAATGCGAATATGAGGTTGGCAAAGGGTATCAACTCCAACACGAAAGCCACCACGCCAAATGAGGTGTAACCGCCACGATACTCTTCGAGATGGACTTCTCGCTGCCGCTTAGACCACCCCTTCAGCTGGAAGTACCTAGTATGTGCCGACGGACCTGCTCGTTTCCCCTGTAGGATGATGAAGATCACGGTTCCGACCACGGGGATGAAGTTGAGCGGTAGGTAGAGCAGATATCGAATGATTGCATTCGGTGTGAACTTGGCAAACGGTTTCTTGACCAGTTTTCCCAGTCGCGCAATGCTGTCGCTTCCTCCTTGCACCTGCCTCCCTTCTTGGACCAAATTCGTACAGCCTTGTGACAGAAGGGTGCCATCAAATGTGTCAACGAGAGCGTCTTCGATAAGGAAGGTTTTTGAGAGGATGTTGATCAGGGTTGAACTCTCGCTTAGGGTGAGCAATGCTGCAGAGATGGCAGCGATGGGTCCCGACGTAAAGGCCATCACTGCCGCTTGAGGAACATAAGCGACCACGAACATGAGTGTGGTTACCCCGACACCCAGCGTAAGGGTAGGTGCCAGTTTGGAGGTCAATGGTCGCCATAGATCTTTGTGGCTGACGAAGTAGAAGATGCCCTGATCATGATTAGAAACTGCCTCTTTCTTCTATCGTAGACATTGTCCTACCTTGAGAGGGTACAGATATGCGTGAGACTGGAAGGCATCCTGGGTTAATGCTTTGACTCTCTCAGCCTCTTCGAGTGCGACCTGCTTTACTCGGTCCGCCATCTTCGATCAGGGGATTATGATTAGCACGCTGGTGGGAGCTTGGAGGAAGGACGGAGAGGAGATGAAATGGTAGTCTGATCTATAATTGCACAGTGCATGGAGGGAGAGGTTTCCACGAGGGAAAGAATGTTTTAATCTTGGTTGTGTGCCTGGCGGATGATGCTACCGACTGTGATCACCGCAGGCGGTGATGTAGTGGTTTTTCATTAGAGTGATGTCATGGGCTGCAACAAGGTGGGCAGGTGCTCCACCACATCAAAATGACTAAGGTGCGATGTTCCCCCAATAGGAGACAGCCTTTCCCTCAGCCTCGCGAGCAAACTTATGGTCTGACTGCCCACCATCGGACGCGCTAAAACGCGTGCCTTGCGTTGAAACGGCTGAAGTGGTTCAAGGTACGTATATGCTCTGAGCTCCTGTTGGCCGCTGCTCTGTCAGCCAACATATTGGCTGCATGAAAAAGTATCTTATCCAACCACCAGCGGCCGCAAATTCTGCCGTAGCTGGTTCGAGCACGGCTTCTTCGGGGCCAGCCAGCGTGGTTCCCTGCCTACCACGACCGGTCCAGAAACAGCAGATACCACCAGTACGACCAAGCCAGGCCATCAACGCTTCATCTGCGGGACCGCTCCAGGACGCGAAGAGGAATATCAATGCTCTGCTTGAACATGTGAAAGCACCAGCTGAAATCTGCAGCTACGTTGTTGGGGAAGACCCCTGCAATCCCGGTCTAGTCATTCCTAGCTATGGCGAAGTTGGGGTTCCAATACCAGGTCGAGACACTGAACGCCTGTTGCAGATTTCCGAATAACTGCGAGAGTCCAAATCGGAAGGAATTGCTGTTCTTAACGATTGGTAAGCGACACTATGCAATCCACGCTGGATAGCTTCCTTCCATAAACAACTAGATGATCTCAAACGGGTCATGGGACTGGATCCCACTGCCACAGCTGTCTACTAGGGTCTGGTTGTTTGTGACTCGAGAGCTGACCTCCGTCCGCACCTCCAGCGGCGGAACAGAGAAATAACATTTGCAAAGCTGATGGCCACGTTGCCGTGCCACCAACTCGGATCGGGACTCTCAGTTGCTTACGACTTGCAAGTAGGACGACTGCCTTCACAAGACGGAGACCACTATTCAAACCTTTGGGCTCTCTGGTTATCGGATGCCCACCTTACCTGGGAGCTTCACTCGATTGTTTCTATTGCTCAGACCAGAGTGTGTGGAAAATGCCAAGCTCACATTACAGCCTTGCGAGATATATATGAGATTGAGGAAGTCGATTTATCTCTTCTTGATTGACCGCCCCCATCTATCTATAATATCCGGACTGGAGGTTCCGTCCACTCTGATATAGTATATACATATATTGGTTTCCAGGAGATCGAGTCTTACCCTGTATGTCTGGCCCCAACTGGGTGTGATCTGTTGTTCCTGTTATGTCGGGACCTGTACTGTCTAGGCGCAAGCGTTTTGCATGAATCAAATGTTAGATATCCACGTACTGCTAAGTAGCTATCATGGGACCACCGCACAAAGCCAGAATATTATAGTCAAATCAAAACAAGTCAAGAACGAGATATAAGAAATGGAAATTATATTGACTGATGTTTCGCTATAACCCGTTGCATTGCATACCCTTGTATTCCACCAGTTACTGCGCAAACTCCAATCGGCACTAACCAGCCGCCCATGTCTCGCCTATCGGCCGAACAGAGCGACGTGTTCCCCCATTCAAGGCCTGCATGCAACGGCTCCGATTTCCTGCGGTGTAGGCTCGTTCTCACCATCTTCCGACCCTCGGACCATCAACGCATATCTCCCGTAACAGCAAGCATAGCATACCTAAGCCAGCCTAGCCCGCATCTTCACTCTCCTCGTCTGACCTCTCCACATCCCTGTCTTCTTGTGGATAATCAAATCGTTGATGAGCCTCAAACCCTTCAACTTCTCGAACCCCGTTTCTCCAGGCACCAGGCTTAACAGGCACAGTTGTCGCTCTTCTGTTTCGCCCGGTCGGCAAGGTTGACGCGGGCTTCATCTGCACGATTGGCAGCCCCGGACAAAGCGGCTTGAGTGCCTCCGCCGCTGGCGCCTCTTGCGCCCTTCAACGAAGTCTCTGGGATGGCATTGGCAATAGCAGAAAACACATCCGCAACATTCGTGCCTGTCTTTGCAGAGGTCTCGAAGAACAAGAGACCCTCCTCTTCAGCGTAAGATTTGGCTTCCCGGGTTGACACCTTCCTCGCATCTCCATTGTCTGTGGGTTCGGCTTCCGCCGAGTCAACGCCACCTTCTTCACTGTCTGCGCCAGCAGAATCATCTGCGCCGTCACTGTCGCCCGACGATTCGGCACAAAGGTCCAGTTTGTTGCCAACCAGGGCGATTACGATGCCCGGAGATGCTTGTCTCTGCAATTCAGCCACCCAGTGCTTGGCTTTCGTAAGGGAAGTCGGCTTGGTCAGGTCATACACGACGAGGGCCGCCTGGGCGTTGCGGTAGTACATGGGTGCCAAAGAGGCAAATCGTTCCTGGCCGGCCGTATCCCATATCTCGAATTTGATGATTCGGTTGGGCAGTGAGATTTTCTGCGTGAGGAAGGCGGCTGTCAAATATGTCAGTCAGCGGCTTCTGGGGATCAATAGACATTCAAACAAGCGACCAGCACATGGGGAAGTTTGGGCAAAATAGGGACTAGGATGCATGAACCAACGTACCGCCAATTGTAGGCTCCTTGTTTTCCTGAAAGTCGTTGTTGACAAACCGAAGAACGAGTGATGACTGCATCAATGTGTCAGCTATGATTCTTTACGCCCTTCAGTATTTCTCGGGGTTTTATCTCTTTTCAGAGAACCACTGCAACCGACGTGAGGATAAGGTATCACGATCTCAACCGGTGAACCAGAGCCCCCCCAACGGTCACAGAGTCCACTCTGTTGGAAGGGTATGGCACAGGGGTAGCAAGGAGCTATTGAAAATTCGCGTAACGGTTCTGCGCAACCCACCTTTCCCACGGCTGCTTCTCCCAGCAACACGAGCTTGACGCTGCTGCTGGGCTTCGGTGCTGAGGACTGGTCCGCCATGCTCTCCAAGTTCTTTGCGGATGCGCAGCAATCGGGTATGTAGTAAATGTCTCGACGGATATGACAGCGATCAACTGCTAGATGGACCAGAGGGAACAGATACGCTGTTCTTTGCTAACGTCGATGGTGGGTGAGAGGTATCGGGCGGTGGTTGGGCGGGACTAGGTCTGCGTAGAGGGGAGCCTCCTGGTAGTCAGGCTCTTCTTGTGGCTGCAGGCCTCAAGTGATCACAAAATGTTTTGTACAGCTCCTCAGTTTTAGAGAGGGTCGATTGAAGAATCCGGGGCCTTGGGACGGAGGAGAGGGGTGGTATGATGTTGCGGCGGAGGAAGATGGCTTACTGGTAGTTCTGCGGAACCAAATAGTAGCGATCTTGGTGTCGCAGTGACGACGCAGCGGTAGGATCCGGCGCAGTTGAGAATTGCGCTTCTGCTGTGGGAACTCCGCATTACTACCACAAGTGTCAGCCAAATATGGGGGATCACTGGTAATTGTAGAGCATTTCTTCAGCCGTACATCGCTTGCTGCATTTCACCTTTTAGTATTCTATCACCTTCTGCGTCCACCCTGATGAGGCCGCGCACGGAACATCGGGACATCATCTGTTTATAGTCCGTCAGGCGCCTATCCGGCATCAGCCACAGACCAATACATTGGTTAAGTGAGCGCGGTTGAGATCGATGGCTTGATTCAATCATATTATTCAACTGTGTACCGAGCTGTCCAAGAACAAGAATGAGCCATTCGTCAGCGCTATGGCGCTGAGCTCGAGAGATGGGCTCCGAGTTCAGTGTCTTCCACACTCCTAACACACAGATACTTGTATGCAATTAGGGTAGACGCGTTTCGACTGCAGCCCTCCCAACCCGCATACCTCTCCCTCATGGTGACCCGAAGAAACTCCAAAAAGAAAATGTGACCTGCGTCGTACATCTATCGCGCCGATACCATCCATGCATTTTGTTTTCCCACCCGCCCATGACCGGTCTATCGTGGAACGCCGAACAAAGAAGCCTTTTGATACAAGAGTTGTGCAGAAATGGTCATAGTGCTGGATCTCCGAAAGACAATGCGCCGTGCATGCATGGATGGAAAAATGTCGCCCAGAACGCTCGAGGATATCCGAGAACGATAATTGTACAGGGTAGTCGAAAAGCACACGCGAGAATTAGGTATTGTGGTGGAAAAGCTGAAGGTGTTGGTCGAACATTTGATGGTCGCAGTGCCGCGGGCAAGGATCGCATTGAAGTTGCTGGGCGAAGTGCCATGATGCTGCAACCTCATGCAAGCACTTCCAACTCGTGTGTCGACCGGCAGAGAAGTATGTGTCAGCAGCACTCCCAGAAGATGTGCCGATTCTAAGAGCCTGATCGAGTGTGCCTTATTTCGCCGGAGGCTTTGGCTTGGGGACGCCAGTGGTATCATAACCACCTCGGCCCATGTCGCAGGGAGCAGAAGTCGATAAGGAGGAAGTCATTGTTGGCTGATTGGGAAAGATTAGAATATGAGGTTTGTAAACAAGTTGCACCCAACGCTGGAGGATGCAGGCTTATATAGGCGACAGGGCCTTAGGGGACTCACAATCTGATATGACGGTCCGCAGACTATTTTGTTACTGTGCCAGTAAGGATCTGGACCAGTGAAGATTGAGAGAGCCCAGGATGTCGCACAAAGATATCGCGTTGATAGCCGGCCTCAACGTCTTTGTAAGAGGGGGTCGGGTCAAGTCAAGGGAGGGATTGCGAGCAGAGAAGCCGCTTTCAGAATTTGAGATTCCGGGCTGTCAGGGAGGACCTAGCGCGGTGATGTGTAGGTTGCAGGTGGAAACCTTGAAAGATGGGCGAGGACATATAGTACAGGTAGTTTCTCGAGTCTCGGATGGGTGATTGCGCGCAATTGAATACTCGACCGGATCAAGCGCGACTGAGCGCGCAAAGCGTTAAGGGGGAGTGATGTATCGAGCGTCTGTGACTGTCAGGACGGCCGGAAATTCACCAAGGGGCCTGGACCGGGATGTGATCTGCGGCAAGCAAAATAAAATAAAGACAAGATCTGAATACTAACAACTAAACAAAGAATGTAGAGAGGAGAGGTGCGAGAGACTCAGGGAACGTGTAACAAAAACTCTTGACACCGGGAAGGAGATCTAGATGAATTATACCAAAGGACTCAGGATAGTTGCAGCTACCCCCTTTCGGTACATCGGATTGACAGGGCATGTTTCCAAGAGGCTTTCTTTTGGGGACAGGGAGCTGCAAGGCTTGCCCGCCAGGCACGGAGTGGATTGCCATGGGTGCTGAGTCGGTGGATAACACTGAAGTGTCAGAACACCGGGTGGTGGGACCCGGGCTCCAGCCACGGATACTAGAAGTGATCCCAAAAACTAGGGAAGGGCGGATCGTGGTCAGCCTTGAGCGCTAGGTCGCCAGGCCGTCCGAGTCATGTTGCAGGAGAGCAAGTAGGGCAGCTGTAGCTCGAGTGCGCCGTGCCTTGTTCGTAGGTGATCTCTGACTTTTGCAAGAGGGTATAGACGGAGCACTTCGTGACTGATCCACGCTCATGGGTGGTTTGCCATCATATGTTAGTCATGGTGTGCCGAATGAAACTAGAGACCTGGCAGATCCAGAGTGGGAAATGCGAAGCAATGCTGTTCATCTCCATGGAGGGTGTCCGACAAACATATCATGACTGAGGCGCGCAAATATTTCTCAGCCATTCCCTGGTCTGCCGTCAGGTTTTCTCGAGCTTAGCCCAGTGACACATTGAATGATGCTGGTTCGATTCGAGGAAGACAGTCGGGCAGACGGCTAATGACGCGTTGGAAGGGCATCCGAAGTGTCATAGCTACCTAGGTAGATGTGAATGTACCATGAGAAGAGTGGACCAGGGTCCGCGGTCTATCGAGCCAGAGTCTAGGGCTTCGAGGGTAAGTTCCCAAGGGAGGGTTCGGAAGGAGGAGGACTCCAGCGAGGTGGTCGCAGGGGTTCAAGCCCATGTGTGTGCCGCGCCGCTTAAGGAAGGGTCAGGTCAGATGGCTGGCCTTGGACGGGAAAAGGGAGGCAGACTAAGAATGTGTCAGTGGTGCCAGACCAAGTGCCAGTGATGTGTTAGGCGGTCGTGTTGATACTGACCAGGACTGGCTATTGCAATCGGATGTTGTAGCCTGCTGCGGATGGCAACTGTAAGAGAACTTGATGTTTTGATGTGACCGGTGGATGAAATCAAGGAACGCAGAGTTCCAGCTGGGACTCACGGCTGGGGGTTATTTCTGATACACGCCCGGTCCATGCCTGAGGTACCAGTCCTGCTACTATCTAGGCGAATCCGCGGATGAGAGTAGCGTTTGTTGACGAGAACGACGAGAGATGGACTAGAACCATTAGAAACATCTGGTCGCAATCAACATCGACCACTCCCGGAAGCGTAATCGTGAGCTGATATTTCATTTGCAGTCGTGAAAATAGTCTCCGCCAGTGAACTGTCCAGCAACAATTCGTCCTGTCCATGTTTCGGTGGTGTTCTACTAGTAATTTCCATATTCTTTTCGTCCAAAGTGTACTGGGTTGAAGCAGCGTGAGTGCTCCCTTTCCTGTTGCTTTTTTTTTTGAGCCCCATGGTTATCGATACCGCTGATGGCCCAGGATTCCCACGTCTGGCGCAGACTAATGTGCCTCCCATGTCTAGTGACTCGTCGTGGGCCTGGTGAGCCGGCGGGCTGGCGCCAGTGGTAAGGTATGGAGCTTTCTGCGTGTCGCCTTGGCTGTTCCTTCGTTTATACCCCAGCTCGACTTGCTTTCTTTGTTACGCTTCCGCACTGCTGCCGGTACCTGCATAAGCCTCCACGTCGTAAAAGCGATCGGAATCGGCCACCTCTTGACTCCGCCTGATTCAGCATCCAAATATGTTGATCTTATCCTGCTGCTGCACTGGACGGGTACTTTATGGCACTGTTTGACAGAGTTGACACCTGACAGCTGCACTATGCCGACTGTAATGGGTACGTATATCGGATATGGTCTGGGTGTGTCAAAACTTCGGCTATCGTGCGGAAGCCCAAGGGATCGTAATTAGATGAACGCGGGATGGCGCACGGTTGTCAGCGGCGAAGGCTGTCTGGGACTGTCCAAGCGTTTGCTCCTCGCATCGAGAGCAACGACTTCTTTCAGCATACTACCAGTGGCTCCTGCAGTGCCAGTTCCCAGCTGAGAGATGGTAGAAGCGAGTTCGCGAAAGACGGGGATATTTTCCAGGGTAGATGTACGTTCAGACTATATTTGGAAGAAAGTTACAATGAATAGAGTGCAGTCGAAAGGAAAATTTGGACCTTGAGGGTGCGGCAGAACTGGCCATGATGAAGCGCAGTTCGGGTTGCGCGTCCGCAGTCATTATTCCACAGTCCGCAGGCAATTCCGATCTACCACATATACACAGCAGTTGCTATCATTGTCAAAAATCGTCGACAACGGATACTACATCCCTCGCTATGTGCTGGTCCAACACACTCATCTTCAAAAAGCTCAGCAACATCGTTCAGTCGATTCTAGTCATCTAGAAACTCAAACCTCAAACTTGCAGCGCCGTCTCTCCCATCCGCTTCCGTCCCTCCATCTATGTACCCACTCATCATTTGTGATAGTATCGCTGCTTCAGCAGCCGTCAAATTGCTTAGCAAAGTCAGTCCCCCAGACTCCCGGTGTCTTACCTTACCCAAGTTGTTTATCGCCAGCCCATCTACCATCGCGGCCAGCCCATCTACCATCGCGGCCAGCAGCTCCATCGCCGGCGTCCGGGAGTTACGGCCCGCCTTATCAACTAAGCCGGCCGCGACATTTGCTACGTCCCTTTTTTATGGCCCGGAATTTGTTTGTGGATTTCAGGCCGAGCTAGAAACCGGCTAGAACTCGAAAATGGTCCCCGTCCTGGCCTCCACGACTATTTGAAGCGCCCTATCAATTTCCCCGGTTTGGATGCCGACGCCAAACTGTTGCCAGCGCGTGTAGCGTTTGTGGAAGAAACGAAGGTGCAGGTCACAGCCACCGCCTACGTGATTCTGGAGGTTCACATTCGTTACAAGACCGCACCAGAGATGGTGCGCATGCTGTCACAACGGGTCGTCCGCTCAGTGGGTTGCTAGAGATACAACGAATCAATCACTGGGCTAGGATCGCACAATCTTACCTCGCTCCAGCCTTCTGGGAGTTCCGGTGACACGTATCAGACAGGGCAGCATCCTACATTCCACGTTCCTTGCAGCCACCATATCACCTCAATATGTGACCGTGAGCGGTTGCATCGCGTCCCTGTCGGTTAGGGCAACCTTGGAAACCTCCTATTAGTCGAAATGAGCATGTGGCGGGCAGGGGATTCATCAAGGCTTCCATCGACTAGGCCATTCCTTCCAAGGCTCCATCACCCGATCCACGCCACTGGGATGAAAGTATGGCCCCTGGTCCCAGTAAGCTCTTTTCGGTTCCTTGCAGTTGTGCATGAGTCCTGATGTGCGAGATGAACAATGGTAGGCAAGTCAGCCTATGCCATTTTATACAGTGACTACCGTGTCGACAGCAGCCGCGATGCCTCTCATCATAGGTCGTTCTTTTGCGCTGAAGCAGTGTCGCTACGTTCTCGGATTGCATTCACATTTCGACAACCGAGGAAGAGTTCTTGTTCCCAAGCAAGAGTTCGATCGAAAAAGACGGAGAGCAGGGTTTGAGCTTCCGGCCCTGCTCTGCCCACTCCACTTGCATCGGCCGTCGCTCAGGCTGCTGGGCCCTTTACCGAAGACCCATCAGGTTGATCTCGGAAATTATCTGGTCACCGCCCCGGCATGGTCCTAGGCCGTGCGTACCTGCATTAGCCAACGCCCGAGCATGCATGGTTCTTCTCCCCGTTATACGGATGTGCCATCATCGCCCATCAGTATCCGCCAGCTATCTTTTGCTTTGGCCGGTGTAGGCCAAAGCGCCCAACCCCAAGGACCACCTCTTCTACATATCCTACATCCTTGACCTTACCGTCCACGGCATCTCACTTCATGGCTCCCGTATCAGTGAAGAATAACCCCATAACATTGGTCTCTGGACGGACCCTTCAAGACCTTGAAAACAAATTTGTCTAGCAGGCGCGACCCATGGCCAGGCCACCGGCTCGCAGCAGTTATTAAGCTCTTTTTGGTAGAGCCTCTGTGAAACATGGTCCAAAGGTCATGTACGTACCTACGTACTAGGTTCGAACTTCGGGTCTGATGTGTCTATTCGAAGTCTCGGAAGACCACTTTGATTATTGACTGGAGAGACCATCCTCGTTGGACATGCCGCCAGACTATTTGGAAGATGCAATGTATTGACAGCGGCAAATCTGCTGTCAAGGTACTTGTTGCAAGACTGGATTATTTGACACGTCCGACATTTGCAAGTACGCAGCTGATCGTCCAAGCAGCGACTCAGTGACTCACGGTCTCCGGGGGCTGCTTGACTTTTTTTTCCCTGGCCACTTTATTCTAAGCCTCATGGATCTGGAGTGAGGACACAAAAAGGCTATTCGATACCTTACTAACATACCGGCGGGAATCCATCCAGGACATCCCAGCGTGTCTGGATAAGCAACTTCTACTTATTCACTAGCAGATCTTGAAGTTACAGCTCGACCACATTGCAGGATTGCCCGATGCTGCCGCCAGAAAATTCGATCACTTCGAAATTCGGATTCAAGATGGTGGAGGTACAGGCAGGCAGGTCACCTGCTTTCAACGCCGGAAGACTTGGAGGTGTTCGAGCCATCCACGAGGCTTATAATGAATGTTTCTAGTGCCATCCAGCGCTCCTGGCACCCTTGCACAGCGAACGAGGTAAACGATACTTCCAGCATATCATGCCACGGTGCCTATAGGGCCTACGTAATCCCACCTCTGTTGTCGGCATTTTGCGAAATCTGCTTGTGCATGATGAAGCCGATGGGGAACCTCATCCGACCGAACATGCGGCATCCACCAAGTATCCTGCACACAACCTAATACCCTGCTCGCTTCTCAAGTTTGGAAGACGGTCTCGCCAGCGGGTGTATACACATGTCGGCCTTGGTCTACTTGATACCTCTGCCCACGAGCCCATTACTGTTTTCTCCTTTGTGGTATTTCTTTCTATCCCCTGGACAGTACCACTTCACTGTGCGTGGCGGAAGTTCCGCCAAACCCACGCATTCCATGTGAAACCATTGTCCATAGTCACACTACAGTGACGCTCTATTAGTATGCGATAGACTTCTGAGGTTGGGGAAGGAACGAGAGACGGCAACACAGGTAGGGAGGGGAGGACAAGTAGTAGAGATGCAGGGTGCGGAAATTACCTTCTCATCCAGTTCACAGCAAATCATCTCTCCCCAGCTGACATCGCCGCATATACAGTAACGCTCTTCATCAGGGTCGACAAGTTCCTGCCGGCCGTCGACGTCGATGCGAATCTGCGGCACTTCTGCAGACGTAGCCGCAGCTTGTGTAGCAGCCTTGGCCATTGACTTGTGCTGTTTCGCAGGCTTGGTTCGCCGCTTACTCACGCTCACAGCGGCACCGCCATCCTGGCTTGACTGCATTACCATTCCGGGTGCATCGCGCTTGCTCCGCCGGCTTGCTGCGGTGGCCGCGGCAGAGACGCTCTTGGGACTCGCATCAACAGTCGGGGTTCTGGGAAGCCCGGCCGAAGGGGTCGCCCGATTGGAACGTGGTGGCTGCAGGTCTCCCGATGCAGCGGTGGACGGCCTCGATGGTGGCCTTGAGGACGCCGCCGGTGGAGTTGGCTCGGTTTCGGGCGCTACTGATGCACGTTGTACGCTTCCTGCTCGCGTTGCTGGTGCCGGGGTAGGGGTCTTGGATGGCTGAGAGTTGGCCGCAGAGATGGTAAGCTTTAATGGAATTTTGATGGTTCCTGCGCCCGTGCGCGGTGGTTCACTGCCGGCCGAGGCTGGCGCTGTTGGCGCAACTTCCACAGGACTTGGCGCAAGCGGCGACGGCTTCGGTCCAATCTTTTGCCTCTTTCTGCCAGCATCAGGCTCGGCGGACGGAGAATTAGACGACGCAGGTGTGTCTTCTGCTTTCCTCTTCTTCGAGGCCTTGTCGGTAGCCTTCTTCGCCACCGTGATTGTTCTGTTGGCTGTGGGCGTACTGGCGTTTCGGCTCAAAGAAGCAAGAGCCGACGCGAATGGTGTGGTAAACAAGGTCCGAAATTTCGAGCCAATATCCCCGAGTCGTCGAGCAGCAAGCTCGGCCTCCTGAGCAGCGAGCGCCGCTTGCGACCGCGCTGGATCTGGCTTCTTCTCTTTCTTCGGTTCGCTCTTTCTTGCAACCTTTGGTTTCGAGGCAGGAATGGTACTGGACGGAGGTGGTGCCGCCACCAGGGCTGGCTCTAACCTTGCCACCCTCTCTGGTTCGTGGCCTGCGTTGTCAGGGCCATCTCTTTTCTCCACGTTCTCTGGTTGATCCGGCCTCTCCACGGTCTCGGCATTCTCAACCTTATCCGGCTTGTCGACCTTCTCAACCTTCGGCTTGAGTCGTTCGACGCTATCGATATCCATGAAGGAGGTACCATTGGCCTGGGCTTCCGCTCTCGCTCGGTAGTAGTTTTCCCAACCTCTCCCACGATCGGCCAGCTCCCGTCTGATCATAACATCACTGGGCTCCCAATTGTGGTTCTTCTTCATCTTCTTTCTTAGCTTATACATCTCATATTCTGTCAGGTGCGTCCAAGGTTTGAACTTGCTTCCGATCTCTGCATCCTCGGGTGGGGGAGTAGGCTTGCGGTATGGCTCCGTGGTCTCGCGGATTGAACGAGCTTTCTCTGCAACTGGAATAGACCGGTCCCTGATCTGAGGCGTGGACACTGGTGGTTTTGGGGGTTTGAACTTGAGTACCTGCCGTGGAGGCGAGGGCGGCGGCGGAGATTCCCAGTCCGAGACTTCTGTGCTTGCGATGGGCGAGTCCGGATCGTATGGTGACATAACTTCGCCAGGGACAGTCACGCGTCGGCCTCGGGGCCGTTTAAGTAAAGCAGATGCGACTGCGTTCCCACGAGGGGGGGTTCAAGGTCAGTCTGGTTGAAGTCCCATTTTCGAGCTTCCTCCCGCTGCGAGAGCGTTTTGCCTGTGTAGATGCTGGAGGTTGAGGACTTGGATCTCGTGACGGTGGCTTTGGTATCGCGTGTAATTTGGCAATGATGCTCTTTAATCTATTCTGATGTCTGTCCACCGCATCAAACAGTCGAGACGCTTCAGCAAACGCCGACTCTCGCGCGTTCAATGCACGATCCAAGTGTGTAGTTATCTCTGACCGCAGTTCTTGGGCATCCGGCCGAGCCGTCGGTGCAATAGAAGGGAGCGACCCATAGGTTTTTGTGAGGCCATTCACAGCATCCGCATCGTCGATATATCTTTCGTCGAGACCACGGATCAACGTGAGAGATCGAATTAGGTCAGAAGGAAGGTATTCCGTGTAGTCGAGAAAATCTGTGACGGCGGCCTGCGCATCGGGATCGACACCGCGGTCGCTGGCAATATCAGCCATCGTCACCATCGAGGCTGATTGTTATCGTAGGCGGCGCATCGACTCGGCCGGCCGATGAAGCACGGAGGGGGGTTTGGATTATGGTCAGGAACCGGTATACTGGCTGTTAACTTGGTGATGCTTTTCGGAGACCCTAAGATACCTGAGCCGGCAAATCAAGCCATCGGTTCTGAAACACTCCAGGGCGAATATAATCCAGTCTACAAATAGTGGCGGCCTTCTAACTCGGTCGGTCCTGTGTCTTCATCGAACGCGCATGCCCCAACAGTCCGCGTCCTCGCGAGTTGAAAGGCGGTGACAGTGCAGTGGGCAGAATAGATGCCACGTGATGACAGCCCTGCTTATGTAAGTGATTACTACATTACTCAGTTGTGTGTATCTCAGCCTTCTTTCAGCCTCATTAAACACCTCTTGCCTTTGAACTTGAACACCAATCCACCTACACAAGGAAATGCATCACTACTGGGAGTGACAAACATGAAATGCTACGCTGAATGACTCTACGCATCGTGGTTCACTGATGTTTTGTGGCAAATTAACAAGGTGACAAGCATTCACTTCAGTTTGACTTCACTTCACTGCTCGCACTCGACTGCCTATTTAATTCCTGTTCCTGCCCGCCTTCCAATCCGTGCCCTCTTCTTTTCTTTACTTTGCTTTTCTGTCTTCCCTCTGATCACCTTCATCATTTCAACTCATGGCAAGCTGGGCTTGTTGAGAGTGAAGCCACGCCGACCAATCTCATAGACGCGAGGTCAGAACTCCTTCACCCACACATCTTTCCCCACAGCAGGTGATTATCTTGAAACTCCGTCTCATATCTTCAATTTCTTGGAAGTAACTTACCACAGTAGCAGAGTCCGGATTCAGACACCATCATCGTTTCGAAATTCACGGAAAATGGCCAAGCCGCCAGGTACCGCCGCTCGTGATCGCCTTGCTCAACTGTTTGCTGCTCACTCTAAGCCTGCCCCTCCAGCTCAAACTCCAAGTCAAGGTCACTTCGCTGAGGTGGAATTTGAGAAAAAGAAGGTGGGGGATGAGCGAGCTTGGAGCATCCCGGCGACTGCACAGTATCCCCGTCAGGTCAAAGCACCGCCAAACCCTGTGAGAAACGTCGACTGCCTTACAAGCTCTGACGAAGATGATTACGTTTCAGCCTTCAAACCCAAAGTGTCCATGAAATCTTCTCCACACAAGAACTCTGCGAAGCCGGCACAACGTACCATGGCCGGACATATTAGCACCACCAACTCTACTAAGGACTCCATTCGATATCTCGCCAACGGCAAGCTGTCATCCCAGGTCAAGGGAGACAGCGCCAGAATAGACGAACACGAATCTGAAGAGCTTGAGACTGCTCTGTCTCCTCGAGATGTACATGGATGTGCCGCGACTGGTCATTTTTGCCAGTTCTCCCTCGCCGCCAAATTTCCCTACAAATATATGAATGACAGCAATGACAGAGTTTCGCGACACTTCTTTGCGGCCAACAAGTTCTATGAGAGAACGTGGGATCTGTAAGTAATCTGCGTTACGTTCCCAAGCAGATGAAACTAACCACGGGCGAATAGCTACTATGTCGACCCTCCATACACGCTAGGAATGAAGCCTATCCTGCTGATTCCCCACGCACAGTTTCAGCAACTGGTCGATGAAATCAGTGAAACATTCAAGGTTCGGGTGTCGGTGCCAGGGCCCCCATTCACTCTTCCGTTCTACAACGACGGCACGCCACAGCCGAAATTCCTGGGCACATCCAGATCGCGAGAAAAGGCAGCAGAACTACAAAATGCTATCCCCCTGCCGACTGTGGATCACGGCGAGTGTCCTGACAATGCAACGCCTGATGTCAAGGAGCACTTTGCTATGTTCCGTCAGAAATGCCAAGATGCTCTTGCAGCAAACAAGAAAAAGAGTTCCATTGTCAAGAAGAAGAGGGAAGAGGACCGTTTGCTCACAATCCGAGATTGGTATTCCCAGTTGAGGAGGGCCCAGAGATACTTCGGCTTGCGCCCGAGGACGGGCCAAGTTCAACACCCTGACGCAAATTCATCATGGGCTGAGCAAGAGCAGTTCTACCGGGAATACAAGAAAGCCCACGTGATTCTGGATCCATTAGATGTCACTCTACCGGCGCCATACGCTATGGAAAAGGAGCCGGTGATCATCTCGGTCGACATTGAATCCTACGAGCGTGACCATAGGATCATCACTGAAATCGGAGTCAGTACTCTCGACACTCTCGATCTTGTTGGGCTTCCTCCCGGTGAAAATGGGAAGAATTGGACTGGTCAAATCCGCTCCCGGCATTTTCGAATCCAAGGTCGCGAGCACTTCGTCAATAGAGAATTCTGTGTTGGCAATCCTGATGCCTTCCAATTCGGCCGATCAGAGTTTGTCGCCTTGGATAAAGCGGCTGCCAAAGTAGACGGCTGTTTCGAATGGCCATTTTCTGTCCAGTTCAAGCATCCTGGTCGGGCGGATACGTGGACGTCTGGGCAGGCCAGTCCGATCGGTGAGCAATCTGACACCAAAGACCCTTCATCCAAGTCCGACGGCGTCAGTCTTGGGCCATCCATTAGCGAGCAGAACGAAGCCAATCGAGCAGCTGTGGCAAGTGTGTTGGAGAGGATTGGCGACGCGGATGCCATCAAGTCTGCTCTCGATGTAGCCCAAAAGAGTCGATCAGATCCGGAAATCCTTCAAAAAGGGCCCAAAGAACGCAACATTATCCTTCTCGGCCATGATATTCGAAGTGACCTTGACTACCTCCGCACATTGGGTAGCAAGATTTTTGCACCATCGCGATCGACATATCCTGTCACGGAGATGGGGTGGGCGGGTTCAGAAGATGTGCCTTTCAAGATATTAGCGTCCATCCTGGAAGCTTTGGACACGGCCCCTTTGTACAGAATTCTCAAGCAAGAGACTCAAACCCGCAGTCTTTCGTCAATTCTGGAGGATCTTGGTGTCCCTTGCTACTTTTTGCACAATGGCGGCAATGATGCGCGATACACAATAGAGGCACTTATCGCGACAGTGCTCAAGGCCAGGTTGCAGGAGGACAAAGCCCGGAAGGAAAAGGATGAAACAATAACGGCAAGCGATGGACAGGCACTGTGCGATCCAGCAACCGTCAGAGCACCAGAGGAACATGTCGGAGACGGGTCTCGCGCACCAACCATCGGATCAAGCGAGGTGCAGCGACCAGAAGCCGTGTTTGCTACGAGTCTTCCTACCAAGACTGATCTTGATGACTTTGAAGCAGCGGGTTTGGCTGGGTCGGGCTCTGAAGGGTCACCACCGCGGCAATTGGACTCATCAATCACGGCTCTTGCTGAGCGGCTGAAGCATGATCATTCATTGGATGACGAAGAACCACGCCGCCATTTCTGAGCCGGCCAGGGTAGGGTGCTGGACACGAAATGCCAGTGAAGGCAATCAAAATGTCTGAGTTTAAGCCGTTGCATGCGGCAGGAATAGTGGTCGGAAACAACATTATCGGCCGGGCTTCATTCAACAGCAAGCAAGCAGGGCATTATGGTAGTGCAAACTCGCCTCACAGAGACCATGATTCAGTAGATTTAGCACAAATGCTAGTCAGGAAGGAATCGATCCATCAAGTTCTGTGCCACCAGGTCGGGTCCCGAGTACGTCTCTAAATTGGTGCTCTTCAAGAAGAAACCCCTTCTTTTGTCTATTTGTACAACCCAACGCCGCCTTGATGATGCCATTATATACCGTTTCCAGATTGTGTTCAAACAGCTCACCAACTCGCTTTCTTTACGCCCGGAATATTTCCTTCGAGTGCATTCAGACGGAATTGGAACTGCAGAACAGATTAGATCGGCGGAACAGAATATACGAGCCACAGGCGCAATGATCCCTCATCCCCGTCGGAGCCATGAGAGCGGATTGAGCGGCACCCATCTTTGACCGCGAGAGATGAGGAATCCTAGCCCTGGAAAGAGTGAAGACTTACCCGACCCATTCTGAACGCCCTCAGCACACCCCTGCCCACACCTCCCATTGTACATCTATTCTTGATCTGCGTCGGTCGAGTATAGCAGCTCATCTGGGCCAACTGGAGTTGGGCTTGCGTCCGCATACGCTGTGGTAAAGAGGTGTTTCGGATGATATAGCGTAGTGCTTGCCTAGATGACGTGCGATATGTTAGATATTGATTCAGATGTTGCAGTTCTCGTTGTCTTGCGGTCTTTTTTAAGGTCTCGAGCCCTGTCGCGACGTCTCATTGGAGGTTTTTCAACCAGCGCCTCAATCCTTCAGGCCTTCGAATCCGCCAAGTTTGTGCAATCTTCCGCGTTTCCCCAGCTGTTCCGAAATAAGTTCTTTCCAGCACTTGGACTCCGATTAACGCCTCGTACAGCTCCCCTCTCTCAAGAAGTTCCCAGCTCTTCCGGATTTGCCGGGTATTCAATCAAGTCTCCCACACCGGGTGTGTGTATGTGCTTTCCCATCCAATTCGACCCTTGCCGCATGACCAGACCAGAACACATAGCATGACATGCAGGGAAGTGAAGGGCGCAACAATACCTTTCAGGTTCGATTTGCTCGTAAACTTTCCGCTTCGTATGGTCGCGGATGACTTTGATGTTGACGAAGCCGCCCAGGTCGAGCTTCTTTGCTCGGAGAACCGACGCCATGGGAAGGAGGTCGCGGCGCTGGACTGTGGTGTCTCGATAAGGAAAGGGCCTGGATCCTGCTGGAGGTTGATGAATCTCGTCGTGGTGGTCGCCTCAATATCGCAATCGACCTCCAAGCACATGAACTTGAAGTCCGACTCGGCCATTGAATTGAATCGCAGTTGGGCGGGTCTTGGCAATCACGTGATGCGATGGTTCGATGAAATTGTGGATTGTGTCTGCTTTCGGTTTCTCACGCATCTTCCCTCATGCCGCTCAAGGAATGAATCAGATACCCGACCACTTGCTTCTCAGCACGAGCACGCACCTTGAAATATACGGGTACCGAACACATATGGCTGGCGGAATGTAGCCGCCTGACAAAGTGGCGCCCTTTTCATTGGAGCGGTCGATGCCGACATGAGGGCGGCGACGACTCCGCCCATCAACTCATCAACTCATGCACGGCGCTTGATGCCGCTCGCGGTCTCACGTCTTCACTGACCTCCTCTACTGCTTTCTCCTTTGCTCTATTTCCGACATGATCGTGTTGAGGAAAGGTGCGCCATTTAGCAGAGTGGTCCGCCTATCACTGTCGACCTGTGTTGAGACACCACAGTTGCATGGTTGCAGAAGACGCCGGCTATATATTTGAAGATACTCTCTGGTCGCCACCAAGCCTCCATCGTACATCGTGGTGTTTAGTCTTCGGTTCAACCGATCCTCCCGCATTGAAACTTAGCAGTGTGTTCTGTTCCTCAGCTCGCCATGTCGTCGCAGCAGTCGTTTCCAGCCACTGTCATCATCATTGGTGGAGGGGTTTTTTGGGTTGTCGACAGCTTTGGCCATTGCAAAAAAGGCACCCATCGACGAAGATCACCATCGTCGACCGCTTGACGCCTCCTGTTGAGGATGGAACCAGCGTCGACACAACAAGATGCATCCGTTCAGGTAGGATATCTGCCTCGTTCCAGGAGACTTTTGGCCTCGACCGTGGGTACTGTAGGATGCTGACTTGTTGGCAGACTACACGGATCCAATCTATGCGAGATTGGCACGCGAAGCACAAAAGAAGATTCAAAGCGACCCAGATCTCAGCAAGTATCTCTTCCAGCAAGGCATGACATTTGTCTGCGACGGGCGGGCCAATCGCTTCACCAGCATCTGGGAAAAGACTCTCGACCTCGCAAAGTCCAACCAGAGCAAGATTGTTGAGATGCCGACCCGCGAAGAGGTTTACCAGCGCATTCACGGCCCCGATGCCCAACCACGTGCAGAAGCCGAAATCGGCCATGAGACGTATTGGAACAGAGCATATTGCAATCTGAACGCTGCTTTCATCGACGCAAAGGCCTGCATCCAGATCTACTACGATCGTTGCTTGTTAACTCCGTCAATCCAGTTCAAATGCGGTACCGCTGTCGATCATCTTGACATCACCGACGGCCAATGCAAGGGTGTCGAGCTGGAAGACGGGACCAGCATTGGAGCGGACATGGTAATCGTCGCTGCCGGAGCCTGGTCCAACAAGCTGGTATTTTTGGGAAACCGGCTCTGCCCCATCGGCCACGAAGTCGCCTGGATCAAAGTGACAGCGGAAGAAGAAGCCCGCTGGAAGAACATGTCCATTACGACAAATCTCAGCACCGGCCTGAACATGTTTCCGCCTTACCATGGCGAGATTAAGATCCTTCGTCGATCTCCAGGCTACAAGAACACCGTGGTGATACCTCACCCTGAAGACCGGTCCAAGGAGCTGCGAATCTGTTACCCACGAACCATCGTCAGCAATCCGACAGACGTGATACCCGCTGACGCCGAGACAGCAATGCGGGACAACTTGCGCGAAATCATGCCGTCTCTGGCTGACAGACCATTTGACAGAACCAAGATATGCTGGTGAGTTTGCTGTACCCCGCGAGACATGCATTCTATATTTTCTGTCATGTGAAAAGCCTGCTGATCTAACCTTGCTTTCCGCCATCAGGATCAGTACGACTCCTACCGCGGATTTCTTGATCGCCCCTCATCCATCTATAGCAGGCATTCACCTTGCCACTGGTGGTTCGGCACACGCTTGGAAGTTTCTTCCTACGATCGGCGACTTCGTGGTAGACTCGATGGAAGGGACGCTGCCTTTGGAACTGGTGGAGAAGTGGGCATATCATAAAGACGTGCATGGCAAAGATGAAAGCAGCCCGCGTATGGATGGTGAACCGCAAGAGCTGAGAGATATAGTCCGCCATCACTTATAGATCGTGCATACGGGGGCGTGATGGGGCAGATGCCCAGCAAGGAGACATGACGATGACCAGAATCACATACAGAATACAAAACACATCGAGTACCTAGGTATGTAACAGGTGACGGATAGCCTAGAACCAGCTCCCTTGCGGAAAAGGTTGTGATGGACTTGACTATATTGTGCTCTCTTGCGTGGCTATGTTGCTACTCGTCTCAAGCGGCACTGTCAGCCTGATGAGGAGTTGGAGTTGTCGCAAGATAAATCAGTGTCACGGTGCTTCAATATCCATCAGCGCTCTCGGAGAGATCCCTACTGGGAAATCGCGAGATCATCGTAGCCGACCGGTCGATCACCAGCAAGGGAGGCAAGGCTGTAGAGAGTGTTATCAGAAGGCCTCAAGCCTCAGGCTTCGGGCTCTCCATCAGGGGCGGTAGGATACTGTCAGATAAGGAAGAGAGTTCGTGAACCCAGAAAAGAATCCTGCAGGTCGGCCTAGCCTTTTTTTGCTTTTACCATGACGAGCATCTCAAATTGACTCTTTTCACGACTCAAGCCCCGAACTCTTATGAGGCTCTGATAATCCCAAGGGGTTGCATAATGGGCCGGCCCCCTTTTGTGGAGACAACAGGTTACAGCCAACCAATTCATACAAGGCTCTGAGACTCCAAGAGTCGAGTCCTTCCTCATACTTGTCGTCATGAGATTGCAGAGATACAGATTTCAGGTGCTGAACAAGCCACGCCATTCCCGAGAAGCCAGGGATGGGAAAGAAGGGGCTGGGGAAAGGCGGATGTTGTATTCAATTTCCACTGATCCAGTACTTTTAAGTACGTTGACCGTTAGACCTTGATGCATACCTTATACCTCATACCTACAGGAGACTTCTCACTGTATCATACCAGAGCAGTCTAGGACTCTCGAACAGCTGGTGCAACTTGCAGTCTCCCTGACTTCCAGCCGGCAGGCAGGCAGGCAGGCATATTCCGACATGGTCAAGTGTCCTTTTGGAATGGCGTTAGCATTGCCCCATATATAGGTAGGTAGGTAGGTCATCCATCATCCTCAACCATACCGGAACGGGGGAGGGACCAAGCACTTCCAGCTCAGAGTACTGTATATACAGCAACCCAATCAACTGCTCCGACGCCGTAACCGAAACCACCCTGGCACCGCACCGCCTCACGATCCAAAAACCGATATAACCCTGTATGACTTACCTACCTACCTACCTACCTACCACACTAAACCGTGAATGATACCAATCCAAGACACGCCCACACCATCCAACCCGCTCGGCTCCGTCGCTCACCAAAGCCTGTCCTCCCAAAGCCTCACTTTCCACTTAACCGGACTGTTCTGACTGCCCCTCCCGACGCGATCGCAATGGAACGCCAGTTCTCCATTCCGATCCCTAACATCGATCACAGTGCCCCGATTATACGGTTCCGACTTGGTATACCCGAGCGCCCGGAGGCGAGGCCACGAAACCTTGGACGAAGATCGCCTCAAGTCGAGCTGGACGTGGGTCAACTTGAGCTCGTGGAGGATCTGGCCGCCGCCGGGGCCGGAGCGGTTGTTGAGCAGGGACAGGATCACGACGTCTTCGGGTTCGAGATAATGCGGCTCGAATAGATTGCCGAAGGGGGTTGCGTGGTGATTGATGTGCTGGTCTAGGTACCATGTTCCTTGCTCGGAGCCGTGGCGGCGTTGGCTTAAGGACATGGTTGAGGATCTTGGAATCGACAAGGTGTTGAATGCTTGGTATGGTATTGTATGATATAGTCTATCGATCAACGGTCTATCTGTTGATCGATAGATTGGGCGATACTTAGGTTGGCTTGGGTCAGGTAGGGTTGGCTTGAACCGGCTTGAACCGGCTTGAATTGGCTTGAACTGGCTTGAACTGGCCTGAACTGGCCTGAACTGGCTTGAATTGGCTTGGAGTTGCGTATGATTTAGTAGGGTTGGCTGGATGATTGATTGTTGGAGTAGAGTGAGTGGTATGGTATATAGGGTGATGATGACCTGAGTCTGATAAGATTGTTGTGGAAATTGAGAGAGAGGCAAGGCATTCTGAGAAACAGATAGATGCAAAAGAGCAACCCCCGTTTTTAAATAGTTGCTCGCGGGCGGAACAAACGCAGACAGCAAGAAACGAACAAGAGTGATACTGTGTTGGCTGATGGTTGCTTATTGCTCAACGGGGCTCCAAACGCACAGCACAGGTGATGCGTTCCGGTTCGAGACTGGACACTGGTCAACACACATGACTCTCAGCACGGCATGACATAGAGCAGGGGCGATTCGAGTCGACAGAGGGATTGCGATGACAGTACTGGGTAACGAGCGACAATCACCGAGTGAAAAGATATGGCTTTCAAACAAGATGCTTTGTAACGGAGATGCCATGTTTGGGAATTCGTGACTGATCTCGGTTCGCCAGTGTAAGTTTAACCAGGGCAGCCGTTTGTCAAGTGTCATTCGCCATGCACTTCCTGAGCTGTTTTGTTGTTGAAGCGTGACACAATCAATCCACAGGACCTTGTCCATGGCAAGTCCAAGTCAAAGGCTCCAACGTCTTATAACACTCCGACAACGCCCAAAGCAACAGCACCCATCAATCCCCAGCCAAGGCTGAGCATAGCTGCTCCACTATCGCCTGTTGCTGACGCAGCAGCAGTGCCGGTGGCGGAACTGGCGGTTTCGGATGCGGTGGTACTTGCACTTGCACTTGCCGATGCAGAGGAGTCAGAACCAGAGCCACCGTGGTGACCGGCGGTTCCGTTGGCAAAGGTGTATTCGCTAGCGGAGAGCGGAGTGGCGCTGATTCCGGTGCCGTTGGTGCAGGATGTGGGCGATTCCGGGGCGGTAGATGAGAACTGGATATCTGCACACTATATATGAGGGGAACGTCGGGTCAGTCATCCATTGGCTGATTTGAGCTGCTCATACGTGAACAGAAAGGAAGAGTCAGAGACCCAGGTAATAAGATTCGCATGGGTAGTAGACCGAAGTGCTTTCACGGAGCAGGTGAGGAGGAGGAACAAGCAAACTGTGCTATGATCAAGACCATGTGTGAAAAGAAGGAAGAGGCGACTGAAATCAAGGCAATGTGAAAAGAGAGGGAACAGATAACTGAAAGCAGACAGAAGACACATGCGTCAATCACATACATTGTAAAGCCCACCTCCAGAATGAGCATTCGTTATAACTTGGATAGTTGCGTTCGTGCCGTCTGTGATGTTCAGTCCGTCTGGGACAGGGATAGCGGGCAGACAAAAATCCCCGGGTCCCTTCTCACTGATGGTAGGCAGTATCTCGTAGTTGAATGAAGATCCGACATCACTGCCAACAGCCAGCAAGATCTGGACCAGGTTCTCAGTGTGCCCGAACTTCACGGCCACAGGGATCGATGTCGTCGAGACCAATGTGCGGTTCTGCGTCTGTCCATACCCGCCGCAGGGGAATGTCGCTTGGTTCGCGTCATCAGTTCCCCGTGGGGAAGGGAAGTTGAGCTCGAAATGTGCTGAGGTCAGGAGTGGGAGGGCGAGGAGCGTGAGAAGTGACTGGGAGAACATGACGAAGGGCTTGTATGATTGGGTTGCGGAATGTATGATGTATGTCGATAGAGTAGATTCTGGAGGTCGTACAGAAACACAAGACCGAAGAATAAAAGAATAGAGATGGAAGAGAGGGACATTTCAGGGTCTTATACCTCTGACATAGGAACACGATTCCACCCGCCCGGGGCCCTACGCTCGCAGCTCAGTCTAGAGCGCAGGATTCAGGTCTTGTCCATGGTGAACTCTGGGCAAAGACATGCCAAGCTTGGGAGAATGCTGAGCTGAGCGGAGCTGAGCGGAGCCAGGGGTCACTCCCCATATTGAATGCACCATTCAAGATGTTCGCCCTGTCTTTCGGGAGGAATAGAAGCGTCACCCTCGCCACGAGCAGAAGACCACTCGTGTCACACTTGTGGTGGCATCGCGCCCATCGGACTCCGGATCTTGTAGGCTCCCAGACAGCTTCTTTCCTGACGACCACAATCGTCCTTCAGAGAAGCACAGAGGAAAGGGGGAGTGATGCAGAAAAAACGTGCTCATACTGAAGTCAAGCATTGATGCCAAGACGAGGCTGGCTTGGCACATTCCCAGGTCTTGGCATGAGCAAGTTTCCAGAATCAAGTCTCAATCAGGTCCATGTCTTGAGTTGGATGCATCTACGGGCCAAGACATGACAGCTACACAGTAGATCTCTGGTAAGAAGGAAGGTCAGCGATGCACTCAGACATGTCAAGAGCACTCCGAGGCCAGCGGTGCTTGGACAACCGCCCGCAAATCACGTGCCACGGAACAGACAAGGCTGTGAAAATCAGGAGTTAGTTACCCCTGAATCGATCTACCTGGGCTAGACCCAAATCGAAAATGGACATCCAACAACCTCTATGCCTGCTATGCTTGCGCCGGCTACCATTGCCCAGGATATCTCACAGCAATATTGTGTCCTTCAAACATGTCGGACTGGTCCATCCATCGTCCAGTCTCCAAGTGCCAGGCAGACACCCGCCGGTCCAAAAGCTGCCCTGGCCTCAGTGGAATCCATTCGTTCCATTAGTTCCATTGGTACCATTACCCCGGCCATAGCCACCATCGAAAGGAGAATTCCTTGGATTTCGACCGTCATAATAGTTATCCGGGACACGACCGTGGTCGATCTCATCATCGTCGACATCTGAGTCTGAGCTGACAACAACATGTCGCTGTCCGGTACTATTCTGGCCAACAGGTCCTCCGTCGAATCCTTGATCTCCATGGCCATTGGTGCCGTTGAGTTGGGCCACATCGGCCGTGGCATGACCTTCTCCTCCTTCCTCCACTGCGAGTCCTCCAGGAACTTCGGCAGGATCGGGAAGTTGCCAGACCCGTCCCTCTGCTTGCGCGGTCCACCAGTCTTCAAGCTGTCTTCCTTCTTGGTCTCGATCAAGGATCCGCCATCGTGACTCGGCCACAGCTCCGCGCAACACGTTATTGAGACTGGTCTGGTATAGCAGCAGCATATGTGAGCCTGCTGCGGTAGCAGCGGCTTCGGTTGCACGTACACGGCGTTCCAAGCAATTGAAGCAATTCGCACCTGGTGGTCGCGTGTGTATGATGATTGGTTCCGCGATTACGTTGTCGCACGTCTCGCCATCCTCGCCGTCCACGCCATTGCCATCCTCACAATATATGGTAAATACTTGCAGCGGGTTGTCCCAGATGGGCAGATCGCAGATTGCGCAGTGTCTACGCAGGGAATGTTGCTGACACATGGTTGTCTGTCTGATCAAACTCGTGAGATTTGCGTGGACTGGAGGGCTGCTGAGGTTGAACGAGGATCCGTAAGGTCGAAGGAACCGGTCTTGTGTGAGCTCTGTCTGCTGAATTGCTTTGTTGTCTGATACGATCATATTGAGGAAGCGACAAAGCCGAGAAATCGAAAATTATATACATCCCATGTACCTGTCCATTCACTACCTCGCTGTCGAAACAGTCATACCTGTGCTGTCGCAGAGCATGACTATTTAGTGAGTCGGACGGGTGGACAGCTTCCATATTGTCGAGGATGGAGCCAGAGGCGTGACAGAAGTATGAATATCATCCTCCTCGGCATTGGGTACTTGAAGTATAGGACAACTCTCCTGTTTGCCTCTCGTAGACTCGACATACTTCACCTCCAGTGACGTCCTTCGGTATCTCTGAAACGTCCCTTATCAAGAGGGAATCACCTAAGACCGCAGTCACCTCTCACCACTTGAGAATGCTGCGTTTCGCCGGAACAACTCCTAGTCATACTCGCACTCAGACTTTTTCTTCCCGACTTTATAGTGACCAAGTTGCGATTGAGTTGATGCTGAGCGTTCACTGTGTACAGCTTTACTTAACTCGAATATGCTCCGATAGCTCAGAGCAGTACTGTACTGTAGTCTCCAAACTCAGCTTTGATCAGCACCGCCTGCTTGGGTCCATGAGATGCATCCCATATGAGCCGTCCTGTTTCCTGCTTGGGTTGACGACATGCCCTATACACCGTCCTATTTGCTGTTTCGCGCACACCTTCCACAGTGCTCCTGATAGTAGTCCATCCAGGTACATCGTGCACCGACACCTGAGCTGCACCTCCCGAAAGAATCCATCGCATTCTCAGTCTCAGTCTCACCCGTCGCACCTCTCGTTTGTCGAAGCTGGTAGTTGCGCTGCGCCTCGGAGCATAAAGTCTTGAAGCAGTGGTCGTTGGCGAAATTGGTCCCGCACGTTGTGCACCATTTGCGCGTCGGTCCGAGGTTGCACATGGTAAGCCAGCAACAGCACTGAGTCGTGGGTATTGCAGGATTCGACACGACTGGGAGACAAATGATTGACCTTGATTCTGCAGAATTCGAAGGGACCGGGACTCAGGCGACGAAGGCTTTGATTTGCTGCGATGGTTGATGTCTGGGTTGCGCAGTATTCGATATGAGTAAGTACTTGTACTTTGTTTCGTCGGGGTTTCTGCGATATCAACCGTCTTGAAATGGCGTTTGATCCTGCAGGAAGTGAGTCCCAGAAAGACTTAGTCTTGTCGTGGGCAGCTTTTGTATGTGTTTGGCGCAACAGGTATCTGTCACTTATCACCGCTATGGATCAACAAGCACAGATTGGTGTCCACTGGGTAGCACTACACGCCAACAGCAAGGAGACCTGGAAAGCTGCCGTAGTGATACTGATATCACTTGAGGCAACCAGATCATGCCATTAGAACGTCGAGTGACCAATGTAGGAGGCTTTCCCTTCGAAGGAATCCAGTTCATGAGACGGCATGATAGATATTAATTTGATTTTGTTGTACAGTCATTTGATTGACCAGAAGCCTTGGGAACTCAATCTCACATCGACAAGCGCCACCTTGAGTCTTCAACATGTATAGTACAAAACAAATCCAGGTCCGTGTAAACTGGTTCGGCTGTTCACATCTGGAAGCTTAGAAAGAGATTCATCGAATCCGGTAGAAACACATTGTAGACGTATAACACCAGTTGATTTCCGCGGCGAAGATCGTACGGCGGACATGACTTTTCGCAAAGGTATACCTCTTACCTTTCCCGTTCCAATGGCTTTTCCAAACAATGTTGCCGGGAACCAAATCATACGGATAGATCAGCTGGCTTGCTGGTGGAAGAGATGTAAAATTGAACAAACGTTGGCTCGGTCCAGCTGACGACGATGCCTCCGTTACGATTCGGCCACTTGCGTTGTGCCGCGACTTCTCGGCGAAGAGGACGTTTTCTTCACGGGCACTTTGACCTTCTTGACCACCTTGGAGACCTTTCTCGCGCTTCTTTTCTTCTTATCCGGGGTAGAATCATTGGCCTTCTGCTCGCCTCCAGGCGGTAGCTGCAGCTCAAGTCCGAGATCATCTCTTGTGGTGGTCGTAGGGTCTTCACCTAGACGGTCTGCCAATCCCAGAGCCGCCTTCACGAAAGTGGCCATGTCAGGTGGTGTCAAGCTAGGAGCATCCAGCACAGAATGCTGGGCAAGTTGCAGCTCCTGCCTCGTCGCCTCAGTGCCGGTCAACGTAACATGATCTAAACAGTATTTGACGGCTCCCCTGTTCCGTTGCTTTCCCTTTCCAGTAACAGCAGCAGTGACCGAATCATGAGCGATTGCGACCTCGCGCGAGTCAACATCCATGACATCGACAGCGCGAAGAATATATGCGACCGATTCTTTCTTGAGGGCTGGGGTCGTAAGCTTGAGGGGATCTTTTCGCCGAGAGTCCTCCTCAATGGCGTCGTCACGAAGTTCCGCTATTCCTTGCATGCTGTCGGCCACTGGCAAGTTAACGAAAGGCTGGAAAAGCCATTCGGTAGGTTCGTCAGTATCCGTTCGGGAAAAGTATCCTTTGATCGCTCGGACTAGTGGGCTATGCTGCGGTTCCTTCCCGGCACCTGGATATAGGATATCTTGTTTGACTTGTTGGGTGACTCTAACGTCGACATGGCGAGTCGGGCAAAGAATAGTAAACGACCTTTGCTGATGTACGGCTGAAACCCTGGCAAGATTGAGAGGAGGTCGTTTACTGTCGAGTGATTCTCCTGAAGTAACCAGGACTTCGAAGGTAGGCCAGTCCTGTGAGCCTGTCCCACTGTCTATTGGGGAGAATTCAAGCCGGAGGGTGAGACGTGCAGCGGCTTCGATATCCTTTGGTAGTCTGGAGGTTGCCTGGCTCCACGGTTTCATGAGTGCAATCTGCTGGATCAAATATGGTATTTGACTGGTGAATGCTGGGTTGTCCAAGTCAAGGGGCGGCTTCAGATCCACAGGCCCTGTTACTTGTCCGCCTGCAGCAGAAGCTCCCGCCTCGATGGAAGGCCGTTCTGACGGCGCGTCAGAATCCAGGACTGCTTCATCGTTCAAGCCAGTGCTCCCGAAGGCCCCGGCACAGTCTGTTGTTCCCTGCTCGACCTGGTTTGCAGACGAGGGTACGGTGGTATCCGCCGACTCTGGCCGTACCTTGATGCCTTTGCCAGTTTTTGCCTCACCGTTCCCCGACGGCTGTCGGAAAAATGCTTGCCCAAATCTTGCTGTGACATGATAACGTAAGTCATGCCGCGACTTCGGATTTTTGGCCAGGGTGGGCGGATTGAGCCAGTCCAGAATTCTGCCAATCAAAGAATCTAGGGATGTTACACCAGCGCTATCAATGTCATCCCTGCGCAAGGCTTGATCGAGAGGAGTTGTATCGACCAGTCTGGCCCATGGGCATTGTAGGAGTCTCCTTGAAAATTCGGGTGGCGTAGGAAATGGCTGAAGAGAGCTCGACTCTCTGGTCTCTGGCGGCCAGATATCGACTTTCTGGGGCTGATCATCCGTTTCCACTGCCAGCCTGATCTCTCTGTGAGCTTGCTGAGCCAAACGGTGTTGTTCGTGGTAGACAATCTTGATATGGTCGGGCGTTAGTGCAATCTGCACGTCGAACTTTTGCTGGACGGAATCCAGATACGATTTGACCACTAGCTTGAGGGCCGGATCCCGGTAAGCATCCCCCATAATCCCCTGAAGTGGTATAATGATGGGTTGTAAATCCTTGGTCAGCCGCGAGATCCTTGCCAAAGCGGCTGCGGCGTTTGCAGCGGCACCAGAGACCCTGATCCTCGAATCCCGCCGAAAGACATCGATCTGAACATCTAGTTCCTCGGCGACTCGCTTCAGTGGCTGGCCGCGGTCCTTCAACAGGTGATCCAATTTGGCCTCATCCGGGATATAAAGACTCAATGTCCGTCTCTTCTTCTTGGATTGCTTTTCCATTACAGGCACGGTGAACCCCCACACCTCTTCGACCAGATACTTGATTGTGTCCGGCTTGTTCTGTCTATTGACACGGTGGAATGCATCGGTAGACAGTGATTTTTTGTGTTTGTACGCGATATAGCGCCTCAGTTGGTCGAGCTTGAATCCTTTCGCCAGACTCGATTGGAGCACTTCCCACTCTTTAACCTCCAATTGCCCACGCTTTTTGTCAATGCCTGAAGACCGAACCACTTGCTCGATATTTGCCATTAAATCTTGGATGCTCAGAGGGGCTTGCTCAGAAGCCAGAGATTCCTGTAGATTCAACCTGGCTTTATTTTCCTCCTCTTTCGGAACCTTTGGGATGCGGCGGTCTCGCGATGGAAGAATTAGTACTTCGGCAGGCTTGCCTAAGGAGTTGACGCCAAGGGGGGCCGTCTTGCTTGGACGCCATCGTCGATAGCTGTAAGATCTCTCCGCCACTGTTTCAACATCGGGTGCGCTTGAAGGCGAGTCGTTGTTTTGAGGTTGGCCTCCGTCCTGGTGGTCATCCTCTTCTTCTTGCTGGATTTGAGCTGCGGCATGACTCCATCGTCGCCCAGCGGAATAGGCGGAAGAATGTGAGGGCGCCTCAAGCAGGCTTTTGGCATTTAACAGTCTTCGCTGGCATCTGAGGCAGACGTAGGACAACCCGGTCGTACGTGCTAACATATAGACGTTGGAACGGGGGCCATTAAGATCGGAGGGCGACAGAGGCTATGTGTGAACGGAAGACGGCTTGCGGCGAACCCTATATACACTGCCCTCAGATGTGTCGGAGGTTTGTCAATCAACGTTTGTTACCAATATTGCAACATTCTAGGACTGCCGGTGCAGTGCAACTTGGTCCACCGGCACGCAGGAACAAAAGTTGCGAAGGACCCTGGGGCTTGGCGATCGACAACCGAGTCCCAGCCTGATCCGCTTCCGCCTCACCAAGAGGATAGGGTTTTGACCGAGGCAGCCTTGTCCACCGCACGACATCGGCTGCACTTTTTCATACCACGAGTCCTACGCAAAGAGTCACACGATGCTTATATGGATGGATTCTTGTAAAGTGACCGGAAACCCATGCTTAATTCACCCGGACCTGCCAACTACGTAGATCATCCCTAAGTTCAAATTCGGTGTGCTCATGAAAGGGCGGTCGCGTCCGCCGCCTCTGTTCTTGCTGGCTTGCATGAACCTGCTGATCGATGCTTGATCGCCCACTGACGGCGGTGCCTTGCGATGGCTGTGCCTTTGGCGACTCTGTACTTCCCCCCTCTTCTGTGGCCGTGGCTCAACCTCTGAAGAGTCGAGCTTTGCCGAGGAGTGGTTACTTTCGTAGTCTCGTCGCTGGAGCTGCTGATCATGCTCTCTTCTCGCGGACTGGATCTTAAGTGCTGCATTGACTTGGGCATTGCAGGAAGTCTCCCTCCGTCGCCTCCCGCAAAAATATCCTCGACCAGCTTGTCGGGGGGGCAGTTCTCCTGATTGGCACGCCCATGTAGCAGCGAGTGTCCGTCTGTAGATATCCTGGGCCTCAGACAGTTCCCGAGTTTTACTGGTGATGCTGGGAATGTCATCTCCTTCTCCCACCTCTGCGGACAGGACTCCTGCGATCCCTCCAATCACCATGGCGGACCTGAGAGGAGGCGCGATGAAATTCGTGTCACCCTCGGTCTGCTTCATTTTGATCCCGATCTTCAGGGTGCTATTCACCTTGCTGTCTTGTAGTAGGTATCTCCTCGTAATAGCCCCATCATCGCCTTCATCTTGCGCATCGCGATCCGTCGCTTCTTCCGGTGGACGGGCATACTCGGCAAGATTCAGTTTCACGTTTCCAAGATGAACTCGACTTCCTCTTCCACCTTCATTGAACTCTTGTAGGATCTCAAAATGCAGGCTTCGTTCTTGTAGCATGCCATTCTTGTCAATGGTAAGGCGAACAGAGCATTCCTTCGTATAATCCCATGTCGCCTTGTGCTCGATGACGGGGGCTTTATCTGTGCGGCCACGGTGTTCAGCGGCAGTGGAAGAAGCAATATGCCATCTGACGCAGGCGGTTCCGTAGATCAGAGGGATGTTGGTCAGATCGATGATGCGGAGGGTGAGATCGAACTTGGGCTGGAGGCGCGAGATTCAGTCAGTGTACATGCTCGCATCGTAGTTTGATCCTCTTTGGAAGGATCTCGCCAGTACAGTACCTTTCGGTTCTTGGGGACTGTGAAGGTGATGTTGTTCAGCGCTTGCTTCCGCAGCATGATCCTCGCGGGGAATGCGCTGGGCTCATGATGGAAGAAAAGAGGGACTCACTAAAGGCTTGCATGGCTGCGACGTCACTTTTCAATGGTTCAAAGCACACAGGCGTAGACTCTCATCAGTGGATTCTATCCATTTCCGGCGCGAGAATTGACGCAGCATTGCGTAGGTACGCCAGGAGGGGGATGGATAAGGTGAACGATCGATAGACAGATAGTGCCAGAGATGGCTGCGCTCAGACCAAAACAACCTTTGACAGTTCGCACTATCACCGGCCCCTTGGGTAGTTCGCGCATGGTTCGGCTGTTGGCGGAAGTGATTCGGACCAACATTCTGATCCATTGGATGCATCTTTCACATGCACTTTCAGTCTGCTGCGGAAGCATAGTTCACAGTACGTAGTAGAGTGCAATCGAATGGGTGTTCTGGAGGAGTGTCCCTCATTTCCTCTCTATCTGAGGTACTGTTATCTATTTGCAGTCGGTGATCTGACAGACGCTTCCAAACTGTCTGCCTCCCAAAACTAATAATACCAACATTGAATACCTTAGTAACCTTCTGCTCAACCAACTCGTCTAGAATTTATGCACTTCCTCCTTCGTGTAACCGAGCTCCTTCAAAACACCTCCGAGGGAACCTTGTGTCCATCCAAAACCACCCTTGGCGCCGGCAATGCTTTCGACCATGGCCGGTGGCCCGCTGACCAGCACTTTGTCCACCTTCTGTGGCATCACCTTGCTCAGGACTTCCTTGGTCACATAACCTTTCTCATAGAGGCCTTCGTTTTGCGGAGTGGTCTTGCTGACAGCATAGAGTCTAGTGAAACGACCTGGGTACTTCTTGGCCAGTTCATCGAATTCGTTCTTGAGAAGGATGTCCTCTTCGGAATTGTTCGCATAGACGAGCGCAATCTTGGTTTTGTCGTCCGGGTTGTTGAGAATGGCCCTGGTCAACTGGTAGATGGGAGTGATTCCTGATCCGCCAGCGATGAAGGTCATGGACGGCCACTGGTTGGGCTTGTAGTCGAACTCATGCAACGGTTTGAATAGCAGCGTCTCACCAGGCTTCAACGAGTGCATCTTGCCGGAGCCCTTGCCGTTGGGATACTTCTTGACCATGAAGGTCACGTGCCCGGCTTCATCTATCCCTTTGGTCAGCGGAACCTTTCATGGAGACACACAGGAAGACGTACCATTGCCACTGATGGGAGTATAAGGTCTGAAGACGGGGATCCAGGCACCCTCCGGTGTATGTCTTGTGAGCAGAGATGCTGTCCAGGGAGTCAGTGACCGGGACAATCGTTCAGCAGAAGGGTCACATACTGATGGGGGGAAGACCAGTAACGGATTGCTCGTCAGGCAGAGCAAAAGTGAGACGTCTAACGTTGTGGTTGACCATCTCGGCACTTTCCAACTTGAGCTCAGTGAAGCCTTTCCATGCCACTTTCTTCAAAGCTGCCTGAGAATCTGAAGGAAGAGACTCGGCATGGGCTGTGTTGAGGACTGAGCTGGTATTCCAATATTGATGCTGAGCGTAGGCCGTGCCCGCTCCGGCTGCCGCAACGGCAGCCAGCTTGAATGAAGGACGAAGATATGCAGCCATTCTCGCTCCAGTAATAATCAACGAAAGGATCAGATATCAGTAAATGGCTTGTTGTAGAAGTCTTCTCAGATGATCGTCTCGTCGGCGAGATGTCAGCCCGAACCCCTGCCTGCTTGACTATCTCCCCAACAGAACGGAAGGAGCACAGAGACAAGGCACCACGACGGAACCCAACTAATGTCTGATATTGACAAAAAGAACGTTTAAACCTAACGATATAGAAACGAAGATGCTTATATGTGAAGTATCAATCAGGCCACCTGAGAAAACACAGCTTCAGCCTAAGAAGAGGCCACTCTATGCCTACTGCATCAAAACAGGTCGGAGTTAAGGAGCATATTACTGGTTCATCAGGGTCCAAGATCGGAGCCCGGCTCGTGTCAAGCACCGACCTCAACAGCTGAGCTTGATCAGTGAAGCCGAGAAAACACGGCTACAGGCGAGGAGCTCCTCACGATCGTCACCAACAAGGCGGAGTGAGTGGGCTCCGGAAGGGCTTAGGAAGGCGCTGGAGGCGATACGGGCAGTACCTTATAGGTAAGAGTTACGGTGCTAGTGTTTGTTATCTCCACCCCTAATAATCAGGCCTGAGGAGCTCTTCTGCGGCTTCCAAAAATACCTTTCCTTTAGCCGCGGCCGCGACCTTGGCTGCCGCAGTACGCTGCTCCGAAGGAAGTATCTACTTGCTGGGTGGTGGTCTTCAGAGCCTTGCCCAATGTGAGGCTCCTACAGAACATGTTTCCGGGGACTGGGCATCCAGAGTCTCATCCTTCAAGCTCCTGTACCTGGCCGTCTGGTCATACCGAATGGCTGCTTGTTCTAGGTAAGAGTGCATCAAGCCGACGCCGGGCTACACAACGCGGAACGAAGGGACAGCTGGGGACCTTCTTTGGCAACTATTGCTTTTGCTGAATGTGCCCATCCCCTGGCCGATATGCGCTTGAGTATCTGGTTTATTGAACCTGCGGTGGATTCCAGGAGAATGACACCAGTTCGCTGTTGATGCCTCTGCGGGAGCGACTGGCAGACAAGACCTACTGCAGAACTGGAGAAGCAGCCTTTGACCCGGAATAGCTCCCCAAATTCGATACCGCCCGTCGTGTTCTACAAGACAAGCATGGTTTTCATAGCCGCTTGTACGACCAAACCCTGGATGTCTTGACCCGGAATGGCAGAATTCAACGTTTGCAGAGTGCGGCCTCTCTCCATGCAACGCCCCGTCGGAGACTGATGCGAGACACAAAGACATAATGCTACCTCCGATTCCTTCCGCCTCTTGCATCATTGCCTCGAGCACACCGTTATAACCCTGATCCTACTCGAGTCGGCGTTCGCATAACCCAAGAGTATATCTGGCACAAAGAGTAGTTTTCGAACACTTTGATGCCGGATCTACTGGCCCCAGCTGACCCGTGCGACAGCTTCCCACCTGGCTGGACGCGCTGGGGGAGTGGTCACGAAATGGTGGCAGGTTGTCTGTTCTAGAACTCCGAGCTGCTGCAACCGCCGGGATATTTGCACGGTCGGGGTGGCAGAAGCGAGACAGAGATATCCGGTTCCGCTGGTGTGGACAGGTCCATCTGCACGCTCTGAAGCCATGCATATCAGAATTGGGGCGACAAGATCCTACTCGACAGGGAGAACTAACGGTCAGAACTGACTTGAAGGTTGGATGATGGATGATGGATGATGGATGATGGGCAGAGTCTGTCATCCCCGCCCCCGCACGTGACTTCGGCCTCGGCCGAAACCAGCGCAGGGATCGTCCTGGCGGCCCAGCACAGCCGCAGCCAAAAGTCCAATAGGAAGAGAGCAATCCACAGCCACAAGTTTGAAGCCACTAAGAATGGAAACATCGTTAATATTTTACCACGCACCTACCTAGCCACGTACCTACTGTGTAGTAGGGTACACCAACCGTCCTGGTCACCATCGTCATGATCATCACCGTTATCGGGGCTGCTGTGGGCTATGCCCTCGCCTTCTGAATAGCACACATGGTCAAACACACTCTTCGGCGGCTGTCGATACCAAACAAGATGGTGGTGTGCACAACGTGCACACTCTTTGTCACATGATGCTAGACAATTGCAAGTCCTGAGGCCTCGTGCCCAATGAGCTAGCATAGCAGGGATGTTCGCCTGATGTGCCACAGCGATATCCACTGCCGGTGGCCAATGTGGTTGCAGAAGTGCCTTCCGACGAGGATTACCTCAGTTCACACCCGCCTGCTAAAGTTGGACGGATTTGCAAGTACAGCGGCCACATGCCATCGACTGGTCATGCTGTCTTTGGCGTCTCCCAATCATCAAACATCCAACATGGAGCGGACGACTCGACTGGCCTAGAATGGTCATTCACCACTTCAAACTCCTGCTCATCCTCTTCTAACCTCAAGTGCTCCGATATCTGATGAAACGTACGCGTCGTGCCACTTTCTCGGGTCTGCAAATGGCATTGTCGGTCCTATAGACTCCCCCTCCATTTTGAGACAGCGGCAAGGCAGCTGGAGTTAATAGTCGGCAGGCACCAAGAAGCCTCTATGAATGCACAGACTGCAGTGACCACGCCTCCTTTGGCCTCAGGCCATGACAGGCGATGCTAGGGAAGGTTACGGTTTCAGTATTCAGGAGTCATGTAGACTCTGCCTTCTTGGAGTACCCCCGGAGGCATGATGGAAAAGGTTGTGAGTCTTTGAGTAAAGCCCGGTTGGCCGAATTGGGGAGCATCACCGGCCTCGCCTTACACTGTACATTTACGAGGGAAGCCAAATGCCAGGGTTTAGGATATGTGGATATCCTCTCTGGTTAGTCGTGATACCCGGATCTTCCGTTCTTCTGGAAGGGAAAATTACCGCGGGCAAGGCTTCTTTCGGGCACAGCCGTGGGTAACGGGCGGGCTCCTGGGCGTCGATAGAGCAGTAAGATGGTTTGATAGGGCCAACACGCGGTATGAGAAGCCAGGATCTGGGCAGGACAATCGTTGGCGCAGGGGAAATTCCCGATCAATTTGCACAAAAAGGTTGAATCTGACAGCAATTCGATCAAACTGATATTGGCAATCATCAGAAAGTGCGCCACAGCCCAATGTGGGCGATTTCGAGAAGAATCGGCTGCTTGTGGGTGGCCACCAGTCAGAAAGAGATCTAGGATGAAAGGGGAGCCAAGTAACGAGAATGCGAGCGTGCTGATCTTGCATATGCAGGTTAATTCTGTTTTTGGCGTTGTTTTGCAGCTGGACAGGGTTTGCAGCGAAGAAGGGGAAACCGGCTGAGCTGGAACATGTAACAGCCGAGTTAACAAGCGGCCAGTGAGATGGCCGGCTGGATGACCTGATGAGCAGAGACTTTATCGAGCGTGCAGTAGCGCAGATGCAAGGCGAGCATGTAGGTGTGCGACTGAGCGACAGGGACGGAGATGCAGGCGAGGAAGTATGTGGTAAGTACTGTCAGGTTAGTAGAGGTACGTAGCAGAGGTGGGTAGTAAGTGCTAAGGTAGCTAAAGAGATACCTTAGGATCATTGTTAGGTAGGTGGCGGACAGAGTCGACGATGGCGCAGGCGCAGCGCAGCGCAGGCAGACCAAGGAACAAGGCGAGGCCGATGCAAAGCGATGAATTGCAGGCGAAGAAGATGAGGATACCTGATGATGCTGACGACTGGGAGGAGTCCGGATACTGCGAAGTACATGGTACGACTGACTCAATTCGCCTGCGCCGGCAGAGGCTGCGGCTGCGGCCTGCGACTGCAACCTGCGACCCGCCAACGCTTCTGCCTCCTCCGCCTCCACCTTCGTCTTTCTTCCCACTTCTCGTCTTCAAGTTGTTAGAGATGGAGAGAGATACAGCCATGACAGACAGAGAGCGACTGATGAGCCAGCTCTGCAGTCCTGCCTCCGGCCATCCTGGACCCTTTCCGCCCACTGCCAGACCTGGTCCGCTCAATCCTCCAGACTGCTACTACCATCCCGCAGCCGTCCACCTCGACCGACCGGGCTCCATCCAACTGCATATCGCCTACTGCGCCTGACCGGCCAGGTCCCATCTTTAGCTCTACCACCACCAACCTATCACTTCTTCTCATCGCCTTCTTTCTGTCTTCTCTTGATATAAGGTACGGCTCTCTCCTCCTTGGGCTCTCTCTTTGCCCTTTTCGTCAATCCCCGCCTAGCCCTCCCGCCCTCCTCTCTCCCTCGCCTCTTCCCTGGATCAATACCTCACCTCCGACCCGTGCTCTCTACAAGGCGCGAAGACAATATCCCTCTTGGGAGCGCCCGGGCAAGGCATCAGTCATTCAGCTTCTATTCTCCCGTCGTCTCATTGTATCCTTCCTTTTGCTTCTCGCAAGTCAGCCCTCTTTATATCCTCCCTCGACATCCATCGTCTACCCTATTAGACCTGAGCATCTCAAACCCCTGCAATAAAAGCGCTCATAATGCCGACAGTATTACTACCCGCCTCTGCTGCGGCCTTTGCGCCCCGGTCAACGTGCAATGTCGTCCTCAACACCAAAGTTGAGCCTTGGTTGACGGCCACTCTGAAGAGAACCAACAAAGTCAAGCGACCTCTGAACAGTGTACCTCAGCACACGCGATGTCTAACCGAGACTCTGTCCTCGCCCACCGCAATCTGGTCGTTATGTTCCATCATGGTGCCGAAAGCGCCTGAGTCAGAATTGCGAAAGGACTCGAACCCCCTGGTGGAGGCCTTGTTCAATTATCAACTGATCCACGTTGAGGCGTACGTCGTTCACGTCGACATGGTCTCCCAGAACGAAGTCGCTTTCAAACTGACGACAGACACGATCGATTCGCTCGTCGAGTATCACAAAGAGGTCTTCTCGATCGATACTGCCGCCAACACCTGGACGTGGCCCGAGAAGGAGCAACAGCTGAAGAAACTACATGACGAGTTCGTGCAAGCCGCCAACAGGTTCGTCTTCCGGACTAGCGCACTTGTTCTTGAAGGTATGGAAGAAGAAGGCGCAGGAGAGTTGCTGTGTGGCCGAAGTGAGGAAGTTCGCGCCGCTATTCAGGGCCTTTATGTGCCTCTTCTGCCACCGCCGCCAAGAATCGTCGATGTCATCCGGCCTACTCCTCTTCTACCGAGCTCTACGGGGTGCGAACAATGGTGGCCATCTCATCATCTGCAAGCCATTCCATCCGGGCCTGTCGAACCGTGGAAGATTGTCCCCTCGAGCCCTAGCCCCGTATCCTCCTGCGATTCTGGTCACAACATGTGGACGAGTATTGGAGTCAATGAGATACAACTGCCGTCTCCCACTCCCTCGTTCAGCCAACCTTACTCTTCAGCAGCCTACAGTACTCCTCAGTACTACAGTTCGCCGGTGTACGGTCCTCCGATCACGGCATCGTCCTTTCAACCCCTACCTCTTCCTAGCATGTTAACTCAGCAACCATGCAGTACTTCTGCGAGCCTGAGCACATTCGGCTGGGACAGATACCAGGAGTACACGATGCCATACGCGACCGCCATGTGATGGACGAAGACCAGAGTTAATCTTTATTGAGTGCACAGTACCAGCATAAAGGTGGCGAGCATTCAGGTCCTGGAGTCTGTCATGGCCGCCGGGCGACAGGAGACGGCGAACGCGGGTAGTAAAATCTTCAGCATTTGACAAGGAGTTTCTCGATCGAGGTTTAGCGACACAAGGATACCACTCTGCATTTATACGGGACTCGGGATAATATGGGGCGATGGTTGGTCTCAATCAGCGTTGCGCATTTTGTCATGTCTCTTTGATTGACTCTTTTTTGTTTTTGCACTCCTATACAGCGGCTGGTCGGCTGGTTGAAATACACGCCATCCCTTGGTTGGATACAGTCCCACAATTTCGCAAGATCGAAATGCCTCGCGGCACCTTTGCAGGTTGGGATACATGCTGGATTTCAGTTTGCAGCGCCGGGGTGGCCGTCACATCATGTATGCGCCGAGGCTAGTCCTTACGCACACAAGGTGTGAAAGCGGTGACCCATTTCTACCAGGTGTGAGCCACTGGCTGGACATATACTGGTATGAGCAACGGCAGAGGTGGCAGGTATGGCATCCGGTCATGTCATGCCTGCTGCCTTACTGCACAACATTATGTTTTGGAAGGTTCAGCGAGTCCTCTCATCGTCGCTATGTTGACCTCCTGCCTGAGGCGAAGGCGACATCGGTTCAAGTCCGTGACCTGAACGGGGCGGCGACGAGACAAAACCTGTGCCTACAAGACATCGTGGAGTGTGGTTTATAGGTCCATCCCCTATATCTTCGGCCTGGTGTCGAAGAAGCCTTATATCCATTGAGTGGAGAAGGAATCAGATGCTGGTGCTTGAGGGCATCTGCCCGAAACATAAAGATAATTTGAAACAAATACAAATATTTATTAGCCTCTCAATTTTGTTCCTGAGGTCACCAAGAGCAACGTCTAAGTAGCACAGGACTGTGTACCTACATTTAGATGTGGAGGATGTGGAGTTTGGGACCTCGAGATATCGAGTTGTTTAGATCTGTGCTGGTGGGCAACTGTGGAAACTGGACACTGACACCAGCAGTGACGTGCCTATGACGATGACGATGCGGTGGTGAGATGCAGTGGCTGAGGTAGATTTCCGAGGTTGGAAAAGGTGCCTGCGCTTCCGAGAGCCAACTTCGTGATAGCGGCCGGTGACATCCATACCACAACTTGAAAACACAACCACAACCAAGTAATCACTCATCACTTCCAGTCGCTTATTAGCCATCATGTCCATCGTCACCCTAACAAGACTCTCTTTTGATTGAGCTTCCAGCTTATGCTCGTCGGGCCCAGCCTTTATCTTGATCACGCTCAATACTCCTCCCACTCTGCCCCTCCTCTAGCATCATGTTTGCAGCTTAAATCCTCTAAAAGTCCCTCACTCGACAAGACTATCTTGTGTCCGTGAGGCAGCAGAGCCTTTACTATCATGGCCGACCTCCAGTCAGCTCTGAAAGCACTAGGTCCCTGCAACTTCTCCGACATCCCACAGGACCCAGACCAACTCGACGGGTACCTTGCAGACCTCTTCGGACAAGCCCAATGTGTCGTTGAATCCGTACCTATCGCCGACCCTGATCCTTCCCTTCGAAAAAATCCACCCAAGGTCGGCTCGGAGGCTTCCAATGCCTCAGAGATCATCACCTCGTCAGCTAGAGGTCCTCCGCCGGCCCCCGAATATGCAGCTCTTCAGAAAGAATGGGGAAAGCCGATCAAACTCGCACCGAAAGAAAATCCTCTGGGTATATCTGTGTATAAGTGTTCCGGTAAAGACGGGAAAGGGGCCTGGTTTGCTCGAAGAAGCGTGCATGAAGGGTTAGGGTTCAGCCGTTTCAAGCGGGCATTCGAACGTGAATTCCCCACGTCACTGGAAGTGAAAGGGTCCCCAGGCGAGGGCAATATCAGAGGAATTGGTGCGGAGACGAAGGTGGAAGAGATTACAGTTCCAAACCGAGGCAAGGTGGAGGTCTACCAGCTCAGTGCTCAGTTTCCGGGACCGACAACACCCAGAGACTTTGTCACACTCCTCATAACGTCCTCCAAAGCAATCAAGCCCCATGGAGAGGCTCAAAAGGTACCTGAGCTGGCCCCACGACACTATATGATCATTTCCAAACCGTGCAACCATCCCAAGACACAACCGCGTGATGGCTTCATTCGTGGTCACTACGAGTCTGTCGAGTTCATTCGGGAGATACCAAGGAAGCTAACAGCCACCACTTCTTCCACCGATCTTTCGCGCCTCGGTGGTCATGAGAGAGCATCATCGCCATCTGGCACGCAGTCGGACGGCCAGCATGACAACGGGCACGGTAATAAGCATTTACGTGTCGACAGCAAAGGCTCGGCAAACCGAGAGTTGTCCCCAGGAGGAAGAAAGAGGAGTGCCACAGTCGGTGTCGCAGGTGACCCGACCAAATCCAAAGACCAAGGCGACCATTATGATCCCGAACAGAACCCTGTCGAGTGGATTATGGTCACTCGTAGTGATCCTGGGGGTAGTGTGCCGCGTTTCATGGTTGAAAGAGGCACCCCCGGCAGCATCTGTGCAGACGCTATCAAATTTCTTGACTGGGCATGCCAACAAGACGACGACGACGAACCTCCGGACAACGTCGAGTCGAGGCCAGGTGGGCACCGGCGAGAGAGTTTTCCGAGCTGGGAAGCCAATGGCACTCTGGCCGGTATCCGGGAGAATGAAGAGACCATGTCGACCATTGATGACGATAAATCGGGAGAAACGCAAGAAACACCGTCAAAGGAAAAAGAGGGCGCCGAAGCTCAACGGCAGTCAACTGCGTCACCTTCGCATTTGCTGGAAAGCGTCGCAGAAACCCTTGGGGCCTATACTCCTCAAGTTGTTCGTGACCACCTCCCAATCCTGTCGCCCAGGGAGAATCCTACACCTGAAACGGAGCAGTCCGATGAGAGGCAGGGCACGACCAGATTAGACAGTCCGCAAGGAGACAGCCGCAGAGGTAGAGACAATGAGGCCTCGTCCATCTTTTCCAACACGTCATTCGCGTCCGCCGATTCCCATTTTAACTACGACGAGTCACGCTCAACTTCCTCGAAATCCATATCCGACCGAGTAGAAAGCCAACTTTCACAGCAACATGACAAAGATATTGCGAAACTGGCGGAACGTAAAGCTGCGCTGGAAGCCAAATTCGCTCAACAGAAGCAGAAAATCACCAGTCAGGCGACCAAGGAGACAGAAAAAGAGCGACAAGCTTTGAAAAAGGCTGAAGAGAAGCACGAACGAGAGGTGAAGAAACAAGAGGAGAAGTTCCAGAAAGAGCTGGCTAAGCTGGAGCAGAAGAAGAAGAAAGAAGCCAAAAAGCTTGAAGAGAAGAAGCGAAAGGAAATGGAGAAGGATGAAAAAGTCCGGCTGGCACGGGAGCGAGACGAGGCCCGGGCCGAGCTCGAATTACTCAAGAAGGAGCAAGAAATCTATATTCGTCAGATTGGCGAGCTACAGAAGGAGAACACCATGCTGGTAGCACGGATTGGGAAGCTTGAGGGCAGTGGAACGTCCATCGACAGTCACCCTGCAGGCCGTCAACGAGTCAGAGCCGTGACCTTGGGGAACGCGACGCGAAGTAGGAGCTCGAGCCTTCTGAGTCGGAAAAAGAAGCACAATAGCAACATCAGCAACAAGACCGATTTGAGCAGTGAAGAGCCATGAGTGAAGGGGATGGCGGACGAGGGGGTGTGGCCCGGCACGACTGTCGAAGTGCAGTTCGCTCATGATGGTTGTACAGAAATGGCATTTGGCTTTGATGGATCCTCATCTTGATCTGTAGCGTTGAGCGAGACGGGCTAGGCGACTGGACTGGTGTATATACGTACCTGGGTTATGATTGATGAATGGATGGCGGTCAAGGAGATAGAGAAGCGCGGCCAGTAATGTTCCTCTTCTACTTCAGCTTCAGCCTTCCCCTATCCACGTCGCCGTCACGTGCCAGACTGCCATGTCCTGTTTAGGTAACTGTTCAACTCGGAAACCGTAAGCGAGGGCAGCATCTCGGCTGCGTACGGTACGTATCTCTATCGCTTCCTCTCCTTTCTCGTCTCTCTATCTCGAGCATATGCATGAGACGCCGCGGGGTCCACCTTCTCGTGGGACTCTGAAGGATAGAGATAGTCCCCCTGTGCTACTGGCTGCGACCTAATATTGAAGAAAGGTAGGAGTACGTACGTCTTCCTTGTTACTTACATTGGTGTTCCTCAACAAGAATCTATATTCGCACCCTGGAACCCCTCGTAACCCTACAGAATGCCTTTGCCTCACGAGAACCCTACGCCATCATACTGGCTATCGGCGCCTTCGGATCTGGCAAAACATCGGACTACCCAGAACCTCCCGCAAGAAGTAGACGTGGTGATCATTGGCTCAGGGTACTCGGGAGCTGCAACAGCGTACCATCTCTTGGAGAAAGATGACGGCAGGAGACCTACCGTGTTGATTCTCGAAGCGCGCGATGTGTGCTCTGGAGCCACTGGACGGAATGGCGGCCATGTCAGCCCGGACGTCTATTTCAACGCCAGTCAATATGAGAAGAGATTTGGACCAAGGATGGCGGAAGAACTTACAAAGTTTGAGACACAGCAGGTCTTGGAGGTCAAGAAACTGGTGGAACAGGAGCAGATTGACTGCGACTACGAGTTGACGCGAGGCATCGGGGTCTTTCTGGACAAACGGGTGGCTGAACCCATGATCGCAGCCTACAAAGATATGAAGGCTCGGGGATATCGATTTCCAGACGATTTACATTTTATTGCAGATCCAAAGAGGGCAGAGCAGGTCTCCGGGGTCAAGGGTGCTCTGGCAGCGTTCTCGAACACGGCTGCTTCAGTCTGGCCGTACAAGATGATCACGCATCTTTTGCGTCGGTGTCTCGGCTGGGGTGCAAATTTGCAGACCAACACTCCTGTACTGTCCATATCGAGTTCGTCTGATGGCACTGGCGGGTGGATTGTGAAGACTTCCCGAGGCGAGGTCCGAGCGAAAAAGGTCGTCGTGGGCGCCAATGCTTATCTTCCGGCACTCTTGCCCGAATTTACCGACAAGATCGTTCCAGCCAGGGGCATCGCGTGCAGAATTGCTGTTTCCGAGCAAGGCAAGATGGCTCCGCACCTTAACAACTCATACAGCATAAGGTATGGTCCACAAGAATATGATTACTTGATCTCTCGGACAGATGGCAGCATCATAGTGGGAGGCGCCAAACAGAAGGTATTGCTCAATGATGCGTACTGGCAGAATAACACGGACGACTCGCAATTGATACCGGGAGTTGAGGAATATTTCGACGGGTATATGCAAAGGTTGTTCCATGGCTGGGAAAACACCGACGCCAAAGTCACACACATCTGGACCGGTATCATGGGCTACTCTGCAGATCTGATGCCTTGGGTGGGCGAAGTGCCCGGGAAACCTGGCATTTATGTCATGGCAGGGTATACCGGACACGGCATGCCTCGCATTCTGGGCTGTGCAACGGCAATCGCATCTCTCGTACGTGGTGATGTACAGTACTTGAGCGAAACCAAGATTCCCGCGCCTTACTGGATCACCAAGGACCGACTACGGATGAAGAACAACATTGCCCGAGAATACATGGCAGGGTCCCGGCCTTCTTTGTGAGGATGAAAGTATGTATATACCAACGTTTGGTGGCGTCACCAAAAAGCGTTAGCATGATGCAGGGCAGACGTGACTTGGAAGCATACTCATGTTCAGCTGAGACAGTGCAGCCCAACCTCAGATGTGGCTATAAATATACATACACTTCCTGCAGTGGGCGGGGTTTACACCTGACTCTTGTCTTTCCGACGTATGCACCTTATGTTAGAGGTTCCCGGACACTGCCTTGACACCGCTTGATTTGATCTACGGCACAATGGCACCAACAGTCATCAACATCCAAGGACGCGCAACGATTAGCACTGTCGCCGAGCGAGCAGCTCTTGTAGTTGAGGTGTCTGACTCCGGCCATGACAAAGACCAAGTTTCCAAGAACGTGATAAACACAATCACCACTCTCCAAGGCGAACTCGACCAACTTTGCCCCCGCCTGGACAATAACAATGGCCAAGAAGAGGGAGAGGGAGAGGGAGAGATCGCCCCCGACGCCCCCGTAAGCTTCTACACCATCTCCTCACTATCCACGTCGAGCCGGAACGAGGGCGACGACAACAACACCCACACCGACCCTCACCCTGCCCGCACAGGCAAAGAGATCTTCACCGCGCAAACCGAGCTAGACATCCGATTCCGCGATTTCGCCAAACTCGGCGCCATGGTCGTGACGCTCTCCTCCACCCCCTTCGTCAATCTCAGGGGCATCACATGGAAACTGACGAAGGCGAAACAAGCCACGCTCGACGAACAGGTCAGGATGGACGCCCTGCGCCAGGCCATCCAGCGTGCGCGGCGCTATGCCGAGATCATTTGCCGTAACAAGACTGTCGTGCCCGTTAGGATCCGGGATGACCAGGAGTTCTGGCCGACCAGTCTGCTTAAGCAGACTGCGCCGATGGCTGCCGCGGGGGCTGTGTTTAGTGTTGGTTCGGGAATCGATTTTGAACCGCAGCTCATTGAGGTCAATGCTACGGTCGAGGTTGAGTTTCATGCTGAATGATTGTTGTTTGTTGCCCCCAAAGAGAGTGCAAAGGGGCAGGTTCTGGCGGAAACGTTTCGCGCATACCTAGGTATTTGCCCTCCATTGCTCGGGCATGGATGGTATGGACCGTCTGCGCGGCGAGGACCAAAATAACGAACAGAAAATACCAAGCTCACCCAGTACCGGTTTTCTCTCTATCCATTCGGGTGTTGAATCTATCGGCACCTTATCTTCATATCCAATGCATTCCTTGGACTCTCTTTCTCTTTTCCCGGTCTTCTCGAGGATATGGCGCCCTCTATTCACCCTTTTCCCGCTGGCTTGACATGTTCATGGTATATGCATAATGCACCGGAGAAGCAGAGACCATCGACCCGCCGATGTTGCTCGACGAGTGCCGTCATTACACCTGCATGACTAAGTGCCACGTATATATATAGATATATATATGTTTACTTTGGAGTCCAAAAAGGAAAAAGGGAAATCGAGAACAGCATCAACAATAGAACAGACAAATGGGAAAAACGGCAAAAACAATCAACAGCCAGGATTCCCAAGTGGTCACCCACCTTAGTACTAACTGGCCGGTATCAAGCTTAAGTACCGCTGAGCGAACGGGAAGCGCTGTATTCTTGATCCTATGGTCGATTGCGGAAGAAGAATATAGTGGAAAAAACTGTAAAGGGAAAAAAGGGGATTTGACATAAAATTCCGAAATGGGGTTAGGTGGATCCTTTGCTGGCCCTGGCTTGACTTGTCTAGCTTTTCGAGGGTAGTGCCATCGTGAATTTATTCAAGTCAAGTGCCTGATTTTTTTATTCGAGTTCTGACCTAACAAAATGCTGTTCTTGGAGGGTAGGTTAGGTGCCTGGCGATCAGCCCTGGCTTTGCTATTGATGCATTTGTCCATTGGCTACTGGGTTCAAGTCCAGGGAGGAGAGGTCTGCTGTGCAAGCCACTTAATCGGTGGTGGCAGGCAGGAGAGCTCTAGGGCCACCATTATATGAAAGATATCATTATGGTCATGAACCCAGCATTGAGCTTGGAACATTGTCACGGACTCACGGTAGGAGGTACTGGGGGAAGTGCAAATCTCGAGATCAAGATCCTGGCACCAGAGCCATAGAGCAAAGGAGAAGGCGAGATTGTCTTCCTTTCCTAGATGTGTCTCGTCGCAGTGTGAGCTTTTCTTGTTCTTTGGCAACAATGCCCTCTCGGTAAGCCCAAGCAAGCTCTGCGGCTCAGGACCCGAAAATAGCAGAACCGTACGGGCACACTTCTCCATCAGGTCATTTCACTCAATCATCCAGGACCCCGTCACCCAGGCCTTCACTTGAAGACACTACTCGATTCTGCTCCGGTCTTTTTCCCTTCCTGATAAGTGGCGCTGAGATTGTCATACATCTTCTTTACCCGCTGCAGTTCACTCTTCAGCTTCTCTCTGGCAGTCTCGTCGTCAACCGATTCAATCAGTTCGGCCAGAGACTGGGCCGTGAAGAACTTGTTGTTGCGATTATATAGCGGCTTCGCGGCTAGTGTCTCCTCTGTATCATTTGAAGAAGGGACCTGATATACGGATTTCAAAATGTCGATATCATCTGCGATGATCAGCGTCGAGCCGCGACACCAGAAAAGAAAAGCGGAAAGAGATTGACAGTTTCCAACCAGGAATCAACTTACAAGGAATCGCAAACAAATCCCTACTATCCTCATACGTGAACATGTAGTAAAACTCATTGAAACCCGACCAAGTAATGCCGCTCAAACACAGCGAACACGGCTCATGCGTCGCGAAGAAAATGCAGTCCCTGGTCTCGGGCCGTTGGTCCTTGGGAATCTTGAAGAACTGTTGGATACAGTTGATCTCGCCGTGCAGTAAAGGCGATTCTTTCTCGTTGTTGGTCTCGGCGATGACGGGCTTCAGCGTGGCGCGGTCGAGAATCGCTGCGCCGAACAGCTTCGAGCCTTGCGAGACTTGCTTCGCTGTTAACGGGACGATGTCCTTCTCTGTGGTGGACAGTAAGGCTGAGGCGATTTGCCGGGCTCGTGACATTGTCGGTCTGGCTCGTTGTCGGTGCTGGAAGACAAGACTTATAAGTTATACTGGCCGCTATAGAACTGCAGTGGTGCTGATGGACCGATTTTAATGTCCAAGTCGACGAGAGGGAACTGGATCTATATCTTCTACATTGATATCAAGTTGTCAATCTCGACTGGGTTGTTTTATGATGTTGTTTTCTTTTCCTGTACGTATTTCCTCCCCAGATAAGATCTCTCGGCCAATCAGCCGCCGGATGTGGAATAGGAGTTCGCCGAACTGCGCGATGAAAGGCCCATGTTTTATTATCAATGTTGATACCGTACGTACTGTCCACGGCCATGAATGATATAATATATAGATCTGATGGACGGCCATGCATCTATCATTTAATAAGTGTCTTCAGAGATTCTGTGCTGATCCGGCAGAGGCACATGTACCCCAGCTTGCCTAAGAAAAAGGGTCCATGTCACTCCGTCGAATTTGGCAGAACACCGAAAATAACCGATGGGGACTCTGTGACCTCTCGTCGACGCTGACATTTTTCTCAGCCTTGCGGAGCCATTCTTCGGCTAATGTCGGCCAAATCACCTTGACAATCCCCGCGGTGGCATTGTGGTCCAGTTGTTTCTATTACCTGGACCAGAATCTCGACCGCCAGTTCGCCCATTCAAAATTTCGACGCTACGGTAGCTACGCCACACGACCAGGCAAAGTCCAGTCCGAACAGTAAGTAGCACATGCCAGGGTCAGGGAAAGGGACGGGCCTCATATATTTATTTACACGGGCCAGTGTGACTTAACCATGTCTCTCCACAGCAGTCTTGTACTGTCTGACTTTCAGGAACAAGCCGAACCTGTTGGCGACCGGCTCGTGTTGTCCTTCTTGCAGGCTCATTCATGGCCACTAGAACAACAGGGTCCCTCTGATTCAACCGGCCAGTTTGACACTGTCTCGTGTGAAACATGGGGAATCCTAACACACTCAGCAATTTCACTACATCATGGCAGAGAGCAACTCGGTTTCTCGAGCCGATTTCTCAACCAGAAGAGTCTGCATCATCCACTAGAGAGAACACTGGCATAAACGCGGGCGAGCAGTGTGCTACTGATGACGAGGAGAGCTTGCTCATATCTCAACTTGGCGACACTTCAGGCTTCACGAACTATGGTGCCATTGACGACGGGGCCCAAATATTTGACCATCGACGGTATTCCTTGGACTCGGACCAAGATGTTGCCGGATATGCTCACCTCATCGAGGAGAATATCAGTAGCCACCGAGGGGGAGAAGACCAGCACTTCCCCCTCTGGGAAGGTCAACCGTGCCGATGACGATATTCAATTGCACGAATATTCTTGTTGGCGTGGGTATTCTTGCACTGCCACTTGGACTTCAACAATGCGGCTGGGTCGTTGGCCTGGTCTTTCTCACCTTACCTGCCGTGGTCACGGCATATACGGCAAAGCTGCTGGTCAGATGTCAGGAGACCGATCCGAACGCGGCCACCTACGGTGACATTGCCGACCTGGCTTTCGGCAGCACAGGCCGTCACCTCGTGGAAGTCCTGTTCGTTTTCGAGCTCATTACCGCCAATGTGGCACTGATCATCTTGTTTGCCGACAGTGTCAGCACCTTGGCTCCAATGCTGAGCGTTTCTGCGTGGAAGGTCGTCATCGCCGTCAGTCTCATACCGCTCAACTTTGTCCCTCTGCGGTTCTTGAGCGTTAGCAGCGCGATCGGGATCTTCTGTATAGCCGGGATTCTTGTTCTTCTCGTCGCAACCGGCCTCACCAAGCCCGACACACCGGGGTCCCTCTGGCAATTCGCGCCAACGCGGGCCTTTCCCACAGACTGGCGATGCCTGCCAGCAACACTGGGACTATTCATGGCTCCGTGGGGCGGCCACAGCGTTATTCCATCGGTAGTCAAGGATATGCGGCATCCGCAGAAATACACCAGCGCACTTGCCTACACATATGGCATCACCTACTCACTTGCATTGTCCATAGCTGCACTGGGATATCTGATGTTTGGCGACAGTGTTCTCGCCGAGGTCACATCCAACATCCTCAGCATTTCCACCTATCCTCACGCCGTCTCGGTCGTCACGCTTGTGCTCGTTGCAGTGGTGCCGCTGACGAAGATTGCCTTGGTCAACCGCCCGCTCATGGATACAATCAACCAAAAATTGGGCACTAGTATTCGTCATACAGCGGAAGCTGGCGATCAAGTCGATGATGAGGGCCGCTCCAAAGGTCGAACTCGGACTGCCCGTATCGGCATCGGAGCTTTGTGCAATCTGCTCCAACTGGGTCTGGCCATTGCGATGCCCAATTTCGATGACGTGGTGGCATTGATGGGGTCGGCGCTCTGCATCACTATCTGCATCGTAATGCCTGCATGCTTCTACCTCAAGATCTGTCGCGTCGAGCACAACAAGATGTCGAGAGGGCTTCTTGAAGAGGCTGCCTGTTGGTTGCTGGTTGTCGTCGGGACAGTGTGTGCGATTGGGGGGACCTTGTTCGCTGTGATAGATGGGAATTCAATTCGATGAGCAGATAGAATCCATAGCTCGACCCGCTCAGGTCATCCGAGAACATGAACTGTAGGACTCGGTGTTGTTTTCATACACCGCCACAGCCATCTTCAGCCTTACTTGCCTGGCCTCTTCATTGGTTGCAACCCATCCGGCAGAGTGGTCTGCTTCTTCATGGGACGGAAATAAACGGTTAGAGGTCCGGCTTATGTCCGACTCCAGGGCGTCGTCTGAAGCTGCTCATTGGACAGGCCGTTTCAAGACAGACTGCAAACCCTTGAAGCTGTCAACCTCAGCCGCAGATATGAAACAGCATTATTATTAATCCAGTAAAGGCCTGCAGTGTTCGGCACCGAACGGTTTGAACCAACGGTGCCGAACAAGCACAACGGACGGGATCGTGATGTCACGCCATGTACGGCATTTTCGGGTCGACGGAGGGTTTTCTTGAGTCCAGGTACATTGGTGTGATATTTCATGCTTTGATTCTATCTCATCAATTGCACAGACTCAGCGTGGACTTGCATCTGAACAACCACCACCCCTCACCTCCCACAAAACACCTAGAAGCCTGAACCAGCAGACGCCCATCTCAACATGTCTGATCTCTTCAAGCCGGCCCCCGAGCCTCCCACGGAGCTAGGTCGCTACCGGATCTTGTCCTCGACAGCCGGGGTGCGAGTGTCGCCATTGCAGCTTGGAGCCATGAGCATTGGCGAAGCATGGAAGGAGAACATGGGCAGTATGGACAAGGAGCAATCCTTCAAGCTATTGGACGCGTATTTCGAGGTGAGTGGACGTCCGAGCCTGGAAATCGTAGGGCACGCTTAACATTGACTGGTCAGGCCGGTGGTAACTTCATCGATACCGCCAACAACTACCAGAACGAGGAGTCGGAGAAGTGGATCGGAGAATGGATGGAAACCCGCGGCAACAGAGACCAGATTGTGCTGGCGACGAAATACACGACGCCATACCGCAACTATGAAATCGGTCCCGCGAAGCCCAAAGGCGCGCCCCAGACGGTCAACTACAGCGGCAACTCGCGAAGGAGTCTCCACGTCAGCGTGCGGGACTCGTTGAAGAAGTTGCGCACCGACTACATCGACCTGCTGTACCTTCACTGGTGGGACCACACGACGTCCATCGAGGAAGTGATCGATTCGCTGGACATCCTCGTCAAACAGGGCAAAGTCATCTACCTGGGCATCTCGGACAGTCCGGCGTGGATAGTCAGCGCCGCCAACGAATATGCCAAAGCACACAGCAAGACTCCCTTCAGCGTCTACCAGGGCCGTTGGAACGTCATGCTCCGCGACTTTGAGCGCGATATCATCCCCATGGCACGACACTACGGAATGGCCCTGGCTCCTTGGGATGTGCTCGGCGGTGGGAAGTTCCAGACCAAGAAGGCCCTCGAGGAGCGTCGCAAGCAGGGCGAAGGTCTGCGCCACATCACCGGCCCCGGCGAGCAATCTGAGCGAGAGGCCAAAGTCAGCGAAGCCCTTGAAAAGGTCGCTTCCGAACATGGCAATTGTTCAATCACTGCTATTGCCTTGGCCTATGTCTTGAGCAAGGCTCCTAATGTCTTCCCCATCGTCGGGGGCCGTAAGGTCGAACATCTCAAGGACAATATCAAGGCCCTCTCCATCAAGCTCACAGATAAGCAGATTGAATATCTGGAGAGTGTGGTGCCTTTTGATATTGGATTTCCTAATAACATGATTGGTCCTGATCCCAAGGTGACTGGTAAGGCGGTTGGACTGTTGGCGTCAAGTGCCCAGATTGCCTGGGTCCAGAGCCCTAAGCCCATCGGCCATGAATGAGCTGAGCTGGCTTGTCAACTTTCGGTATAGAGCCATATCGATGAAAAAAGGGGTGGTCTACCGGGCTGGGAGCACTCTTACAACCTGATCAGAGTGTCTATTGCTGTCAATCAGAGGCCTAACATACATAGGGGTGTATACATGGACAAACCACTTTGCTGTGCAATTCTATCATGGCCGAATGGCATATTTCTTCCCCCAATATTGTTCCAGGTGTGCTAACAAAGCGAGATATACATACAGTACAGGAAGTTACCTAACTGCAGAATACCAAGGTCCAGGGCAAAACGATGCAACTAACTTGGTCCTTTCAGAGAAAGATGTGCTCCCAGGTACGATCCAGGTAAGGTGGCCTTCAAGTCTCCCCTTCTCCAACCTGAACTGCTTGCTCCGATGGCTTGCAGCTACCATTCCTTTTTCTCGGTGGGTTGATCTCTCTTGCATCCCCATCCCAATCCGAAGCCTCTGCCAGAGCAAAGGATCCTCCGAGAGGATGGATATAAAAGCTTAGCTACTGTATGGCTGGAACGAGTTTCTCACTAGCGACAGGCAGCAGGATGCAATTTCCATGAAGACTGTGCAGTGCTTGGTTGCCTAGATGCGTACCACAGAAAACACCGACGGCTATGGAGGCGAGTGGTCTGCTGGATCCACAGTGCTGTTGCGGGTGCAGCGGAAGTCGGTCTATTGTCCGCGACATCAGGGACGAAAGACCTCTAGCCACGGAGCATTCTGTGAGGATCATTTGATGGATGTCTCATCCTGGATTCAAGGTTTTCACGATCTGTTGACTCGAGATCTGCCCCATACTCTTCTAGGCATCAACTACGATCGGCGGCCAAACCGCAACGCTCTACAACGCCGACGCCTGACTTTCCTGGATTTGCAACCTCTACCATTCAAACCGAAACGTTATGGGTGACTAGCGAACTTTGCGTGGCAAGTACTCACCTGGGATGCCGAACCAAACACTGCCAGCTGCTACTATGGCCATAATGTCCGACGGATGTGCATGTTTCCGTTCAGAGGCCTTTTTTCAGCGCTGGTTTCTGGTCAGCCTGGAGTCCACCATCACCGCTACGGAGTCTTGTGGTTTTCAATTTTCACAGAGCCGCATCGGACTATGAAGATCTTCCATGAAGGGTTGCCGATGTCCGTGAAGATCCCCGGTGCAGAGCAGCAGCAAAGACACATAAGGGAGCCTGTCCTCCCCCTTTGGCCAACAAATCTACAATCTTCCATGCACTCGATCAACTGTCTCCCTTCTCACTTCTCACTTACAATCTTCACTTCACCAGCAACATTCCAAACACGCACTCTTCTTCTCCCATCCTCACTACTTTACCATCCTCACTACTTTACCATCCTCACTACTTTACCATCCTCACTACTTTACCATCCTCACTACTTTACCATCCTCACTACTTTACCATCCTCACTACTTTACCATCCTCACTACTTTCACCAACCAACATCACCCAACATCACCCAACAATCATGGGTGCTCCTCTATCAGTGCCAGCATCGGAATTCCACAACCTAACTCCCACTACAACTGGTAACCACGGCCACCATGGCCTATCAAACCACACAGCCCACGGATCAGGCGCACGATCTGTTCCTGTTGGCGTGCCCGGTTTCGACTTCGAAGAAGAAACCACTATCACTCTCTGGAGCGGCATGAATTCCTCCACCGGAGAGGACGGAAGCCCCAACGGTCTCCTCATCTTCCCTTTCGACGACACCCTGCCGGTCTACCAGAGAATTGGCGAGCAACTTGCCCTGACCGACACCGGTTTCGGCACCACATTCACCTACACATTCAACACGTCGACCACGATCCCGCGCCAAATCTACGTCACCAACTCCGGCTTCGAGCCATTCTGCCTGGCCGGCCTGAGCATCGAGTACTATGACGGGCTCACCATCACCATCCCAGGCACACTAGGCAGGATCTGTGACGTCGACCACTACGAATCCCAGGCCAAGATCGACAACAACGACCCCCATCCCGCTTGCACCTGGATCGACAAGGATGGCGCCCCGGATCAGATCCTGGGCTTGTTTTTCGACATCTCACGTGGAAATCTGAGGGCACGATCGTCGGACGACAATACCAGCACCGACACTACCACCGCCACTACTACTACCAATACTACCACCAATACTACTACTACTACTACTACTACTACTACTACTACTACTACCACCAATACTACCACCGATACTACCACCGATACCACCACTACCACCACTACTACTTTGACAACCGACATGTGCGGTCCGCCATATATCAACAAGGTGCCAGCAGGAAAAGGCCTACCAGACCCCACATGGCCGGAGGATGGTCTCCGCTTCGAATTCGGCGACCACTTGGTGAAAAGCACCCTGTCCACCACCAGCGCCAAGCACATGTGCAACAGCAAGTTCTCGACCGGGCCTGACCTGGCCAATTTGGAAGAGAAGCTCTACTGTGACATGGACACCAAGAAGCTCTATCCTATCTGCGAGGCTGGTACTGAGGGCGTCTGCTTTGATTTCCACACCGAGGAACTCGTTGAGCAGGACGGTGGTGACGAGGCCCACCAGGGAGAGACTGGAGAAGAAGTAGACGGAGGTCCAGCACGACGAGAAGCGGTGGGCGTGAGCGCGGGGAAGACTACCGTCAAGGTGCTCAAGAGGTTCCACCACGTCCAGGTCTGGGACTGAGGTTATGCAGGGAAGAAGAGCGCCGCCTGTGGCGTATCCGGGTTGAAGGGATAGGTGTCATGGTACTAAGTGGTGAGAGTCTTGTCTGAGACGCACGGAGATACTGTGGAGGATGGGGGAGGTTTCCGGCAACGGTGGTTCGCATGCATGTCTTTTTGACTTTGTCACGGAGAAGTCTACACTGCTCTCGATGATCTGTACTAGTGTCTTGATGTTTCCCGGAGTTCGCGGTTGGCGTTATCGACGTTGGAGTTCAAGCTGGGCTTGCAGAGCTCTAGCTGCTACGTACTTAGGTACTGCTCTAGGCCATAATGCAAGCAAAAGTCTTTCACATGAAATAAGTATCCTGATCATGCAAACTCTCATCACTCGGTCCCTTTGGATATGAGCCTACACCTCTAGATACATACGTAGTAGTAGTTACTTACTGCTGCTGGGTCCCGCCGTGCAAGACGTGTGTACTAGTATGTGTCTTCCATCTTGATTCACTCGCCGTAATCTGATGTAGAGGCCATCCCGACACACGTACTTAGTAATATATGCTGCCCGTTGCACATGCTTGGTTCAGTCCCGTATAAGACCCTTGAAGGCGAGGAGGATGTCCAACGTTGAAAAGGGGGACATCAAGGTAAGTGAGAGCAGAGCGTCTGGCCGCTTTACCACATCCATACAAACCCCCACGCACCCCACGCACCCGTCGGCCTCCCGTCGGCGAATGGCCGCTGGGTCAATCCGCGCCGAAGCGCCTTGCTCTCGTCATATGGCGCAAGGGTGATCTAATAAATATATAGGTATGTAGCCATCGCCAATAGCCGACAGTCGACCACGGCATTCATTCATCGTTCTCAACACACAACATTTCGTCTCTCTGTGATATACAGTATACTGTACCATATAATTGGTTCTACACTACACTACAGATCGAAATTGGTTGCTACATCTTCGAATAGCAACATTGAAGCCCTTCAACAATAGGTACTTGGACCTTGAAACCGTGGACCTTCAAACCGAGTACTCTACAGGCAGGCAAACTACGTACCTACTACTTACCTACTTTATATCACGAATACTAGTACTCAACAACATACTCAGTACAAGTACTAAGGATTCAACATGAAGCTCCTCTACCCCACCTCAATCAAGCTGGACATCAAAAGCCTCCAAGGATTCAGCGCGACACTCCAGCCATACGATGTAAAGAAACCAATTCCAGACGAACACACCGACGCCGAAGCCCTAATCACCTGGACCAACAGCGCCGACAACCTCCAAGACGCCGCGACCCGACTGCGCAACCTGCGCTGGATCCAATCCCTAGCAGCCGGCCCCAACGACGTGCTAAACGCGGGCTTCGACACCTCCAAAATCAAAATCACCACAGGCTCAGGCCTCCACGACCGCACCGTAGCCGAACACACTCTCGGCCTCCTCCTCACCGCCGCACGCAGATTCTACGAAATGCGCGACTACCAGCTCCGCAAGAAATGGCCCGGCCACCTAGGCGGCCCGCAGCCCGACCGGCCCAAGGGGGCCTTCACGACCCTGCGCGACGCGAACGTGCTGATCTGGGGATTCGGCAACATCGCAAAGACCCTAGCCCCGCACCTGACTTCTCTAGGCGCCGTGGTTCGCGGCGTGGCTCGCCACCCCGGCGTGCGCAACGGCATCCAAGTCTACAGCGAAGACAGCCTTGCCGAACTGCTGCCTTCGACTGACGCCTTGGTCATGATTCTGCCGGGAGCAGAGTCGACGCGCCATGCGCTGAATGCCGAGCGGCTCAGATTGCTTCCGGCGCATGCGTGGGTCGTCAACGTCGGCCGAGGCACAACCGTCGATGAAGAGGCGTTGGTGGAAGCCCTCAAAAAGGGTGAGATCGGTGGCGCTGCTCTCGATGTTTTTGAGAAGGAGCCGCTGCCTGAGGACTCGCCGCTTTGGGAGGCCCCGAATCTCGTCGTCAGCCCCCATGCTGCTGGTGGCCGGCCGCAGGATCCTGAGGTCTTGATTGCTGAGAATCTGAGACGGTTCTTGGCTGGTCAGGATCTGAAGAATGTTATTTAAGAAAGAGCTGGGTCGACTTAGGCTCTTCTTACATATGTAGGTACTTACTTACTTAGTACATGCCCAACCTCTATAGTTCAAATCGGTATTAAGATGGTATCTATACCGTATCGAAGCGGCTTCGAGTATCTAGAGGGTATATATCTATATCAATATAGCTTCGATAGTCGTGGCGGTCTATATAGATTTAAGTATCCAAATTATACTAGTAGTGATATATAAATAATCTATACTAAGTACTATATAGCTTATTTTTTAGTCTTTAGTAGTCTACTAGTAAGATACTAAGTAAGTAAAAAGTACTGTAATGTATATATTAAATCTACTAGTGAGCTACTATATAAGTATTTAATTATTTTTAGATTTAAAAGTACCTACGCTAAAAGCGGCTATTTCGGAAAGGCTCTAGCGCTATAACTATCTACGCTAGATCTATATAATTTAGTTTAGGCGCTAAACCTAGAATCTATATATAGAAGGTTGTATAATACTAAGTAGCATCTACTAATATAGTAAGCTATACTATACTTAAAAGAACTTCTAAGTTAGGTACTAAGTAATACTTTATCTCGAAGCTCGAAGCTCGAAGCCGTCTCGAGACGGTATCGAGACGGTATCAAGAAAGTGTCAGAGAAGCGTCGGAGCAGCTTCGGAGCAGCGTCCGACTAGAGTTAGAGAAGTAGGTACCTAGGTAGGTACCTAGGTAGGTATTAAATCAGATTTAAACTCTCCATACCTTATACTGTACTAGGTACTATACTGTATATTGGCACTACCTACCTATTATAGATCATACTAAGTAGTACATAAGGTCGGAGGTCAAAGATCAAAGATCAGAACCGGATCAGAACTGGATCAAACCCGAATCAAAGATCAAAATAAGCATTAGCTTAATGTACTGAGAAGCCTTGGGGCTGGCCCGGGCCCAGCCTACTACTGGCCCGCTCCCAGCTCGGTCTGGCTCGCTCCCAGCTCGGTCTGGCTCGCTCTCAGCTCGGTCTGGCTCGCTCTCAGCTCGGTCTGGCTCGCTCTGAGCTCGGTCTGGCTCGCTCTCAGCTCGGTCTGGCTCGCTCTCAGCTCGGTCTGGCTCGCTCTCAGCTCGGTCTGGCTCGCTCTCAGCTCGGTCTGGCTCGCTCTCAGCTCGGTCTAGCTCGCCCTAGCTCGGTATAGCCCGGTATTAGCTCGGGCTAGTGCCGGGCTGGAATCGAGCTAGCACTACGTAGGGAGGGCTATACGGTAAATTATTATGTATCTGTATACATACCATTCAAATGCTAGTAGCAATACCTAGTGTAGAGGAAATGCTTGCGTTTTGGTTATTCTCAGTCTAGAAAACAAGAACAAGGGTCAGCTACATTATAAGGCACTACTAGTAAGTACTTAGTATACTTTAGTACCCAGATACTTTATATAGAACCAGAATGAACTGATGAACCACTGGCAGCCTTCCAGTCTCGGCGGCATGGCTGTCTGCAGTGCTTCCCAGATCAGGCCTGCTGATCGAGCGCGAGGCAGTCCCCGTTTACCTCAAGGATGGAAAACCTACGGTAATTTCAAGAGTGTTTGGATTCTCTTGCTTCATAGGGTGGGTAGTGGCAATGGCGGACTCGAGACAGGTGCGGAACCAGAAAAGTGCCATGTGAACAAACGCAAACCCAGATAAGTACCTACTATGTACTACCATTGGATAGATCTCTCGCGCTGTTGGTCAACAAGTTAATTTGAAGTATACGAGGAAGAAAGAAAGCAAACAAGCAAGCAAGCAAGCAAGCGAATCGGAATTAGAAGGGAGGAATTAGAAAGTGCAATCGGAAGTCTACAGGGGCACTTTCTCATCACGTCACTTTGGTTGTGGAAGAAGGCACGAACGAACCGTATATTATTGCATACAGTACTTACTGTACTTAGTAGTACCCGGTCGCTTTGGAGTCTGGCAATGCAGCAGCGACGATTACTCTTCCTCTTGCTTTGTTTTGTTTGCTCAGCTCGGTCTTGCATCTGTAAAATTCAAGTTGTGAGTATGCACGGCTATAGGAATCTATGTGTGAATCTACAGGAGGAGTGCAGGAATGTCATCAGTACAGAGGGCACAAAGGCAACCGTAATGCTTACCTTACATAAGCAAGACTCTGAACGTAAGGGGTTGCTATCATGAATCAAACTGCCATAAATAACTAGAAACTAAAGTACCACAGCATGTAAGTGGGGAGATCCTGTGGGCAAAAGCCGACATCTGCCGTAGACTCACCACCCTTGTCGAACATGAAAAGATCGTGTTCTACCAGGCAGGATACAGTATCAATTGCAACTATTGACATGTATTCAGCTGATGCAAAGGCACTGACTACAGCTGCCACAAGCGTGGGCACATACCCGATACAATAAAACTTTTGAGACCCCGCGTAATAACACATTTGTTGTTTGCTTTGAAGGGTACAGGATATCCCTCAAAACATTGGCGTCCCATCGAAACAGGAAACCCAAAGCTGTGTGCCCCACAACTAGTTGTTACCTGACGGCCAGCTGAATCATCGCTCATGGAACTGGTCCATGAAATCCTTGTGAAATTTCGTCCATCTGCTGATCCAATCCGTGCCGGGTGGCAGGAAGGTTGTCCGTACATGGAAACTGCCTGGTTCCTGGCCAAAACCGGACCCAGGGACGACACAGATTCCCGTAGCATCAAGAAGACGGAGGCAATAGAACGCGTCAGGGGCGCGATCAGCCTCTTTTGCCGCCTCGATGGCTTTTTGGGGTAAATGGATGGTGGGAAAGAGATACATCGAACCCTGTGATAAGTTTAGCATTTTGGAAACAGCAAGCCTGAGTGCCAGCCATGTCGGACTTACCTGTGGTTCACCAACTTCCACTCCCTCCATATGCTTGAATGCATCATATAGAGCATAAGCTCTTTCCCGTAAGCCATTCTTGATGGCGTTATATTCCTGATCATAAAGTGCAAAACTCGGGTCACCCTCCTTGGGCGGATTCACCACGAGCTCCAGCAGACACTGGCCTATCACAGGAGGACAGAGCATGATAGAGATGAACTTGTAGATCTGAGCTTGAACCTCCGGATCAAAGCCCACAAGTTCAAAATATCCAGCCCGATGTCCGCATTCGCCAACCATGCCTTTGGAGACCGAATTGAGAGACGCAAGCTCGACGTTGTCGTAGGTTCCTGGCTCCCTTCGTTGCATCACGCGCAATGCGCGCTTGAAAGGGTGAAACTTCCCAATAAAGACATTGGTTTGGTAGACCTCGTCAGCGATAATGACAAGCTTTTTCTCAGCGGCGAACTTGATGACATCTTCAACGTCATCCTCGGAAAGAGAGGCACCAGTAGGATTGCCAGGGTTGATGATGACTATCGCACGAACGTCTGTGCCTTCACTGAGCGCCTGTTCGTATGCCTTCTTTATGACTGTGATGTCTGTACCCCATGCGTGCGACTCCTTCAGGTAGTATGGTACGCAGCGCGCATTCAGGATCTCAAGCGTGGCTGTGTATAGAGGGTATTGAGGGATGGGCACCAAAACACCCGACTCAGGGCTGGCACAGATGATGTTCAGGAGCGTATTTACTCCAGACGAAGCACCAGCACACAGGTAGATGTCGTCTCTGCTAGCAGGAAAACCGTCGCGTTTCGCGATGAAGTTGGCAACGGACTGTCGTATGCCAGGCACACCGGCGGACTGAGAATATGCTCCCACAGAGCCAACCTCTTTGAGCAACCACCGGGCACGGTCAATAGCATCTTGCTTGTAGCCAAAACTCGACTTCAGGGCCTCTTCATTGTTCAACAGGGCTGGACATTCAAGTAGGGCAAGAACTTCTCTGAAGAATGTGATAGGCTTCTGATCAAGTTGTTGTGGATTGCCAATGTTGGCTGGGATGACACGGTCGAAGGGTAGGGGAGACTCTGGAGGAGTAGGAGGATCGCCTTGCATCAACTTATGCCGATATTCTTCAGACTTAATAGCGAGTTCCCCGCGAACAGCATAGTGGGCTCTCTTGACATTGGGGTTGATATTGTTGATGTCTAGACTGCGCAGGCGAGGAGTGGACGACATGTTGCGCCGACCTGAAGGACAGTTGAACCTAGATCGCAAGGAGGGAACTGTGAACAACACATATATGTCAGTCTGATTCAGTCGAGAGTCGTGTGGGTAGATAAGAAGTTGGGCAAAAGAAAGCATAGGGTCATCATTGAGTCACCAGTCATTCGGGTGCACCACACGGCAGCACGCGATCAGACTACACAGTATGACCCCGGACTTGCTTTCTTACCTGGAGACTGGCCCGGGCGTGAGGAAGATAACGAGTAGAAGCTAGACGAAACGGAAGTAGTCGTCGCCAGAGATCTGCACACATTCGCAAACTCTGAGGTATTCTGCGCTCGCACTAGGACCGACGAGGCCCTCGACACCTGTGCTGGACGCATTGCTTCTTGAGGCGACCGAGGATGTACTTAGTGGGGGTTTGGGCCGGGATCGCAACTGCTACACGATCCGAAGACTCGACGAAGCGCTATTGGAGCTTAGGCGTCGGAAGAGGAAAACAGCACAATAAGCATGTCGTGCTTGCGATAATCGTTGGACCAGTCGAGGACACTAGACGAACAGTGGAATTAGACAAGGATTCATTGTTTGGTCTTGTTGCACTCACCGCGATCCAAGCACAGGGAGGGACCGCGGAGATGAAAAACTTCGACTCCAAGATCCCAGTGCTCGTCTATCTTATCGCTGAATGTGGAGAGCTTCTCAGAACCTCAAATCCCACGCCCTTTGATCACATGTCCACATCGTCACTGCATCAAGGGTCTAGGAAGCACATTCGCAGAAGGAAAATGAAGAGCCAGTGACCTCGATAGATAAGAAATACAGGCATAAATGCGGGTGTTATTGTGGTTCAACTACGATGCCTGTCCATGAAGTGTCTACTCATGCTCACAGCCTTCTGTGCAGTGAGATCCATCAACGCCATGCAGAACCCTCGTCGGCCGTCCGCTGGAGATAAAGACAACACAAACTAGCAATTATCTATGCTATGCTCGCTCGCTACCCCGAAGTCTAACAGCCTGGCCGTACTTCTGCAGCTTCGTGATGAGCGCATCTCCTTGTTTCACCACATCTGCGTACTGCTTGTTCTTGTCGTCCGGCCGTGTCGTCTCAATGACTCCTTGCACCCGATCGATCGTGCAGCTCACCCGACCGCCGGCAATGAATTTGGCCAGGTCTCTGTCCAAGAAATCCACACTGACACCAAATGCTTGTGCCATTGTGGCGAGGCCGACAACCCGGTAGGACTGGAGCAGTTGTTGATAGCCTCGAAGACGCATTTCGCGGACGAACCATGCCCGATGTTCGTACAAATACCGGTCTTGCGTCAAGAAGTTTTCCTCCACTGCAGCCAAGGCAAGGAAAAAGTTGCGATAATTGCCAGCGTATAAGCTGTTGACGAGTCCTGCCAGAGAGGCAAAGTCCATCGGCGTCTCGGTCTGCGCTTCCACTGCAGAGCCGGATCCTAATGTATTCAAGTTCACCAGCCCTGAGGCTCGTTCCGCAGTTGCCGATGACACATCCTTCATCTCTTCATCTGTCCCTGGTTCCTTCTCTTCGCCATCGCCCAAGATCGCCTTGATTTCGGGCGCGTCTACCACCTTGGCCTTGAAGTCGACTCGTTTGAGGGACAACGACCCCGCAAGAACGGCGTACACGACAAGAGACGAATAACTGCAGAGCTCGTAGCTGGTGAACGTGGAGAGACTGTCGAGTAGTAAGGGAGCGGCGAGGTTGTAGGATCGGATGGTCAGGAGATGCAGGCCTTTGTATGCCTTTAACCGGTTTCTTCGGTCCCAGTCACCACCACTCTCCACCAGGATGTCTGCCCGTTCCACTTGCTTCTTCACGAAGACCTTGTCGTTGAAGAAGAGTCCGATCCGGATAATGGCAAGCACGATATCGATCTTGGTCCCTAGCGGCCCCGTCTTGTCGAACACTTTCTCGTAGGCTGCGATTGCTTTGTCCTAAACAGGTATCAGCATTTGACTGGACTCAGCCATACGCAGTTCGAGCACCTACCTTGTCTCCAATCCGAGCCCAAAACTCGGCACGTTTACTGCGGACTGCTTGTATCTCAGTTTCGCCCGCCTTTTCTTCCGCTTCCTCCTCCTCTTTTTGGTACTCTCCCAGCTCTTTGTCGTTATCTGCCTTAAGCTGGTCGTAGAGTGCCTCATCCCAAGGTAGAATGTCTGAAGATAGGAGCTTCTTGGACGGTAGTAAGTTACTAGAGACGAGCGATGCTCTTCGAGAAGGGGCCTTCAAGGGAGGAATCGTGGATTGTGCTGTGCTTTCGCCTACGGAATTGAGGACGCCTTCAGTAGGGTGGGCCAGGTGCCTATAGAGAGGCGCCATCTTGTGCTCCTTGATTGCATTTTGAAGATAGTTTAAGGACGACGTTTGCGATGTCCGGGGTGCAATGCCGAGAGAGAAGATGTGCTGTGCGAGTGAGAGGTCTGGGTATTTGATGAATTGCGAATCCGAACCCATGATGAAGAAAGTGATGAGGAGATTGTGAGGAACAGGGATCAAAGACGAGATAGGAAAGCTGGTGGTGATGTAGGTCGAGTAAGGCGTTGTATGTTGTATTGAGCCTGGGGCAACACGCAGTCAACCGCCAGCCTGCGCAATCCGATGCCAAGGCTGAGCTTGGGCTTCGAGCATCAACGGTCTACCGTACTACATAATACGGAGGATCATACATTGCTAATCTGTACGTACTTGCAGGTTACAACACCCTTCATCATTCACATAGTATATCGCACACAGTATTCGACTAGCTATGGTCACTCTGTAGGATGACTAGGTAGGGAAGATATTCTCTGTTCCCTCTTCAAACGGAATCGCCCTTCCTGGATGAAATGAGATTCATCGTCCAAACCCAACAGTTCGACCCATGCCCGAAAGCATATCTCCCCCTTGCTTCGCAGTGGATGAAGCGGCATCACTTGCGCCCTTGACAACCCCACCTGCTGTCGATGCCGCGGCTGCACCCGGCATAGAAGAAGCAGATGGCAGCGATGCAGTAGCTCTAGCTGTGGTAGTGGTATCGTCGTTGGCGCTGTTGTTATTCTTGGTCTGCTGCTGCTGCTGGTGCTGCTGACTTGAGTTCTGCCGTGGAGGCAGTTTAGGCAACAGAGGAGGAGATTTCATGCCGGAAACCTGGCGTGCGAGATTCGGCGTGGGCACTGATGTCGGTGGTGTATTGACGCCGGATGCAGATGGTAGACGATCGAGTTTGGGAGGAGGAGACTTGACGCCTGATGGAAGGCGGTCCAGTTTTGGAGGGCCTGACGAAGATGAAAGCCGCTCAATGTTGGTGGAAGGAGACTTGACACGGGAGATTCCAGGAATACTGTCTAGCCTTGTGGGGAGAGCGGGAGATTTGATGCCAGATGAGACTCTGCCGAGTTTGGGAAGAGAAGGAGACCTGATTCCTGCTTTCGTTTCTGACGGTGTCTTGTCGAGATTGGGCCTCGATGCTGATGCCGATGGCCGCTTCTCCAGTTTGGGCGGTTTGGATTTCTCCTTTCCTCCGCCGCCGAATCCAAGCTTTGGCATGCTGACGTTGGGCAAATATGAGGCGGCTCGAGAAGTATAGCTGACATCTGTTTGTTTTGAGGTGTCTGTATCATTCTGGCCTGTCGCCCCTGGAAGGAGTGATTTGCCTCCTGTTGTGGCTTGGCCTGCGTCCCCTGCCTTGCTGATCACTGTATCAATACCTTTCTGGACCGTTTGGCCTGCATTTTGCGCGGTGGTGCCCACTGCATCAGACACATCTCCAGCAGCGCTCTGCACAGGTTCAGGCACACGGTCTTTGGCTTGGTGGATGATAGGGGCATTGTCGGCGGCGCGCCTGGTGGATTTAACAGCCGGATTGTCCTTTGGGTTCAGCACGTTTTGGACCGTCGGCGTGACCGTGTCGGACACCATCCCTGCTGTGCCTTTGGCAGCGGATGCTGTGGTGCCGGCTGCGCTCGTTGCCGAGTCCATGGCTTTCTGTGGAGCAGGTGAGTCTGTTTTTGCCTTGGATGCCTGGCTCTTGGTTCTGCCGCCACTGCCTCGTCCAAGGGATGGCATGCTGCTAGGTAAAGGCAGAGACTGGAGATACGAAGATGCCTGCTGCACATAGTTCCTGGCTTGGCCAGCAGCTCCTTCGCCGGCTTTGCTCGCTTGACCAGCAATATCTTTCGTATCTGCTGGCGAAGCTTTCTTCGCCTGTGCAACATTTGCCGGCGTCGAGCGGCTCGCGTATGGCATACTAGGCAGGCTCTTGTACAACTTGGCCGCGTAGCCCTGCGTCGTGTCTTGAGCAGCTTGCGCTGTCTGACCTGCGACATTTCCCGCCTGGGTCGGGTCTTGTCCGGCCTTTTGCAAATTTCCAGCGGCTTGATCGACTTCCTTGGTACTGGGAACACTAGGCACGTAAAAGTATTCGATTGCTCTGGTCATCAGGCTCTTTTGCGTCTGCTCCTGAACAGTCTTTTCCAATTCGCTGGCTTCGGCTTCGGCTTCGGCTGCTTCGTCTTCTTTCCCACCGGTGGATTGACGCCGCAACAGCCATTTCCGCTGTGACTGGAGAGACTGTTTCTTCTCTTCTTCTTCAATCTGCAACAGGAGTTCATGTTCTTGCTCCACCGCTGCCATATCAATATCTTCGAACCCGATCTTCTTCAGGATTGCCCCTATCAGATAGCGGTATCTTTGATGGCTGTTCACGTCCTCGGAGACGTCGAAGTTCTCGATGCCGCTCAAGCCTTCGACTTTCTGCAGACCTGCAACACCGTATTGGATGGCGGATGTGCGATACATGAATCCCAGGACGTAGTCATTGACCGAATACACATTGACAAGTCTCCCTGCAACAACGCTGCGCAGAACCCGCCAGTCACTGGTATCGCTGGGGGTAGGAGAGCCGATGAGGACGGCGTGCTCGACAATGCCGAACTCTTTCCTCTTGGCCAGATTCATTAGACACGTGTATATGACTCTCGCTCCGAGAGAATACCCAATCAGTGTGACTGGCCGTTCCCCTTGGGCACGATTGATTAAAGCATCGGCCAGCACTTCCCCAGCCTTCTCTGCACGGCTCTTGGCCACGCTGAACGGGTTGTCAATGACTCTGGCAACTTTGAGCAAGCCGATGGGCCAAAGCGCGGCGGCGAGTTCGGCAAAGATAGTCCTCTGAATGATTTCTTTCTGCGCATAACCCCATGCTGCTGACCGCACCATACCATTCATAGCATTTCCCAGATTGAGCAATGCTTCCAGTTCATACTTCAGAGCAAAAACCTCCGCCCCAGTTCCAAGCACACGCCATGGTTTGACAACCTCTTCCTTCTCGGTCAACCAGCCTGAAATACCGATCGTGACGCGAAGTTTGTGGTCGTGTTCACTGGCCTGTTTAGCACCCTTGGTCTCGTCTTCACTGGTCTTTTTGTCGCTGCTGCCATGGACGGGAAGGAACTGAAAGTCCTCGACCTCACGAGCATAATGATCCATCATCTGTCCTGTCATTCTGCCACCGTAGGCGCCGAATAAGCCACCGACGATGACGCTGCTTCCAGCCACAGAGCCCAGGTAAGCGGCGGCGGTAGTTGCCCCGAGTCCAAGACCTCCCATGACAGAGCCGACCCCGGCAGCGACAAGGGGCGCAGCAAGACCCCCAGTGACGCCAATAATGGCGGCTCCGGCAGCGGTAGCCAAGCCGACCTTCCACTTCCTGGATTCTTTGTTTTCTTCTGCCTTCTTCTGCTTCTCTTCGTCGGCTGTCATCTCCTTGGCTGCCTCGAGGAGGCCTTTGGCCGTGGTATACTCGTCCTGCTCGAAAGTCTTGAGAGGCAGCTTCAAGGAGGATGTCAGGTTTAGCATGAGGATACGAGAGTAGGCATTGTAGTGCTCCAATGACAGGAGCAGAAGAAGCACCGAGTGAAGTATTAGTGTTCGCTTGTCCATTGGCATTTTCGTCAACGGCGTCTTTGTCGGAGGAAACAGATCTCTGAATTTGAGGCTGGCGATCTTGGCCGGAGCAGCGACGACTTTGCCGGCCGTGTTCATCGATTGAGGTCTCGCAATGTCGGCTTTACCAGCATTCTTCTGCAGCTGTTCTTTGGCGGTGCGCTCACTGTTGACGACTTGACCGACGCGTGAAATCACATGCTCTCGCCACTCATCATAAGCTTTCAGTGCGTGTTTCTTGAGGTTCTTCATTTTGATCGTGGCCAGATCCTTGTCGCTTTCTTCCTTGAGTTTTCGTTCTCGCTCATATGCAGCAACATCGGCATTGGCAGGGTCAGTGGCCATCATCTTCTCATCTTCCGTCATACCTTCTCGGAGAAGAGATTTGTCGAGCCCGGCAGTGGAGTCGAAGTTGTCCACGATCTGCTTGCGCATCGACTCTGTGATGTTGGCGATGAGCAGAGTGAGATCAGCGCGTTGAGCAGAGTCGAGGATGGTAGTGAGATCCATTTCGCCCTTTTTACTGGCCTCGCCGCGTCCCACTGGCTGAGACTGTTTCCGCTCCGCCATACTATCTGAAGGAAGCCCGAGCTTGGTTAGAGGCGTGCCCCTGTACCTTTACTAAGATTCTGCCAAGGGGACTGAGGCGCAGGCAAAGTCAGGACTCGGTTAGGTCAGATGGATAAATCCTGAAGGACAAATAAAGGCACATAGGTCATTGCAATAAGGAGTCAAAACTGATCAAGGCAACAAGCATGGAAGCCAAACATGGAAGATTGAAAAGTGAAGAGTGGAAGCACATTGAGGTGGAACATGTTTGAAATGTGGCGGTGCAGCCACTTTTATGCAGCTGAACACAATGACGTATTTGGCAGCTACTCATTGAATCCCTGTTCCTTGCAAGACATCAACCATCAACAGACGGGCACCTCTGAAATCTCCTTGTCTGCATCGATTGGTGAGCGTGATCCAAAGAAGCCAGGATCGAAAGAAGAGTTCGCATGCTGCGAGAAGGGCAAATCAGGAAGCCTAGAGCCGTTGCCGACTTTGCATTCAATTGTCCTCACGCTGAATCAAGTGTCGCCATCAGGACTCACGGTCAACTCTGGAATGATGCAAATATCCTACCCAATGGAAGACACTTTGCTGCTCCGTTCGCCGTTTCGCCTCCCCTAATATGCAGAGCCACAGCCTATAGAATGGTTCCGAACCTGGATCTGATGTCAGCAAGTATCCAACAGCAGCAGATATTGTCTCGGTCGACTTACCCAAATGTCTGCTTGATGCTGCGCACATAATAGCCCTCCCAATTCCGCTGCACCACTTCTTCCTGACCCACGGGAACCCCAGACCAAGTGACCCTCAAGTTGGTGACTCGGTCGACATCGTTCTGGTCAAAGAAGATCTCCTGAGTGCTGTAGTGTCCTTCCGGCCACTGCGCCAACCTCCACTTTTGCACGATTTTCTTGGGCGGCTCCAAGCTGACAAACTCTCCTGAAACGTTTCCGTCGAAGATGGAGAATTTTCCGCCAGCTTTGGCTCCTTCGAAGACTCGAGGTGGAGCACGAGTAAACGCGGCGAGTCGCTGAGGATCGGTGAATGTCTGGAACAATTCTTCGGCGGTCGTTCGGAACTCGTCGGTTGCTGTTACGGTGGTAGTATTGACAGATGTCGTGCCGGAGGTGGTGGTCGTGGAGGTGGTGCTAGAGGTCGGGGTTCGCACTTGCTGAGGATGCCATGTAGGCGTCGCAAACCCGCTGGACGGGTTGGATCCTGGCGGGTGTTGCAGATCTTTGCCATGCTCTTTGATCAGTGCGGGCGAGAGGGTTGCGAAGACTTCGCGCAATTGCGGGACAAGTTTCGACCGTACGAGGTCTTTTACTGGCTGCATCTCTTTCTTTTCCGAGTAAATGTCTATGTCAAACTGCGCATGCGTGTTAGTGAGCTCTTGACAACCGTGCTGGAGGATCAGCCTTGGGAACATACAACGTACTCGTCGGGCTCGGTATCGTATGCGCACTCCGGAACCTTGATGCTGCCACTGACATCGGTGCCATCTTGCGTCTTGCCTGCGCGAAATGTCAGTATTTGCACCCTTCGGTCTTTTACGGCTCAGGTTATGCTCATACCTTCGTATTCTAGTTGCAGGGCTACATCGTATATCGTAATGACCTTCCCCTTCCGCTGGCTCACTTCCACATCACCGTCCAGGGAGACCAATTTAGTAATCTTTGCTGATACTCCATTCTCTTCGGCCGACACCTTCTTGGTTTCTTCATCTAGGTAGTCTTTGGCCCATGAAGCCGCATCCTTCATCACCCAATGCCAGTTGTTCGGGTTGTGGAGGACCATTTCGGAGAGAGGACCTTGGTAGCGAGCGTGAGGGTTTTAAAAAGAGGGTTCTAAGATAATTCTGCCAAACAGAGGTCAGCAAGCAAGTCTCCCGAATGATCCCTGGAATGCAGTAGTGAATTGGACGTTCAGATTATAGGCTTATAGCCTTGTAGAGCTGTTCCGCATGCAAAGAGTACAAATCTTCTCAGCCTGGTGCCAGCTGTATTTCTCATCCTAACAACGAAGGGCAGGAAATGGGGGGTGCGTTGTGCCTACCTCTCAGAGGACTCAGATTAGTATGCAAGTCGTTTCATTAATTGGTAAAGTTCGTGGCTATCGTCAAGCTCGTAAGATTCAAGGGAATTGGTACTTTTAGAACTGTGCAATAAAGGTACTGTTTACCGACCGGTGTTTTCCGGAGAAACCTCTAGAACATTGCAGTGCAGAGGAAAAGCGAAACACAGGAATGCCAAGATCCCCATACAAATCCGCATTGGGACAATCATGTTGCCGCTCTAGAAATATTCGCGGCCTGCTGGGAGTGAGGGAACAACATGATGAGTAGTGGCTCACCACGTCGTTGTAACGGACTGTTTAGGTCAGTTGTACTGGTGCAGGCACCATTTAATGACAAGACCTGTACGGCATAACCTAGAATAGAGATATGAAACAAGAGAAACTGTGGGTTGACTGAGGATCTTTCTATTGCTGCGATATCTGGATCTGAGCTCTGGGGAGCCGCAAGCATATCCCTCCCACCATCCTCGCTTGCAACTCATGGTATTCATATCAGTTAGTGTCTCGGTCCCTTAGGACTCGATGGACTCCTAGCAAGAGTAGACGCGCCACTCCTCAACCGTGTGTGGTTGTTGTGTTTGTACATAATCCAGCTCTCGCCTCGTGTCTCTCGTCCAGCATCCTCAGTGTGTTTGTGTGCTTTCCGCAGCACTCGCATCCTTCATCTCATAACACGCTATCGTGCACTCTCAATGTAGTCTGCTGAGGGCTTCTCGTATTTGGCGCAGAAAAACCGTTGACTGTTTCGCGACAACCAGGTGGTGAATTTGCTCAACTCCAACTTCAGTCTGGTGACAGATTCTGCGTCCATATTGGTCTGTGCAACAATCTCGGGAAGATTGACTGTCCAGGGTCAGTTAAGTTGCCGGGTGGCACAAGAGCTGTAACCATACCGATCATGCGGGTGAGGTGCTCGGCACCATAGCAATCGCCGGGACCTTTGCCTTCCCAATCCTTGTATTTGCCAGATTCCCAAAGCTTGCGGACCTAGACAGAGACTGATTTAGTAACATACAAGTGATGGCGGGGAAGGGGTGTGGTGCGCCTACCTCTTGCAACTGATTGCGCTCGAAACGGTACAACAAAATCTTGCCCACAGCCTTGTCAAAATACGTCTTCAATCCGGAAACAAACTCCTCCAAGATGTCAGCTTCCACCGAACCCAGTCGTCGATTCAACTTCTCTTCGTTGAAGTATTCGTCGAGGATGTAATTCGCCGGGGCTTGACTTGGTAGCGGCACGAGAAGCAGGGATTTGGTGACATTCTCCCAGTCGTCGACAAGAAGATTCTTGAGGTGGTCGGGGATCGAGATACGGATCGAGGGTCGGTTGAGAAAGTTCTCTTCCTGTTCAGATGATGAATGGTAAGCATGGGTCCTCATCATGATGACGAGTTCAAGATATCATTTGCAGAGGGTGTAAACAATAAACAATAGGGTCCAGTCCAGATAGATGAAGGTGTGGTCGGTCACGTTGTTTGGAAAAGCTGGCTAAGATGATGCGGGCGTTGGGGAGGAAGAGGATGACCCAGTGTCCGGGCTAGCTGATTGAGTCGCCAGCTCATGCGCGAGATTGAGCTGGACTCGCTCAGTCATGCCACTTTCCACAATCTCAGCTGCGAGACAGAGGACATCCACGCCGTTGACTTCATGACCCTCTGGGACTCTTGCCTGCAGCAGCGGTGCAATGTCTTCACCTCTCAAATTTGCGAATGCCTCTTGTTGTTCGGTGAGGTGTTCTTCCGAGAGCCAGTATTCCTGCGGCAGCTTCTCTTTGATGCTGCTTGGCTGTAGGCTCAGGACCGTGCAGGGGAAGCAGATGAGGACATCGACGTGCAGGCGGTCCAAGACGCGCGTCGGAATTTTGAGGAGGGCTTCTTTGTTCCATCCACCCAGGATATCCGCCGCTCTCTTGTTGAGTGCATCAACGAGGCGGTCCTCATCCTTCAGGACGTCGAACGGGGTACCAGACCCTGGCGGGTCAAGAGGAACAAAGGCTACGTCGCGACCTGTGACCACAACAGCCTGGTAGCTGTGACCCCTGCCAACCACCTGCGCTTCAGCAAGCTCTCCGACGATCCTATACTTCTCGTCGACGGTTGTACCTCCGATGAGAGGCGCGCTGTAGGCTCGCCGGCTGCGCCTCGCGCTCTGCTGGCTCATGTATTCTGGCTCATCTGCCGGAGCCGGTCTCGCAAGAATTTCATCGATCGACAATGGAGCCAATTCATCGCGTGGATCATTGGTGGTCTGGAGGTACTCGGGGAAGGTCTTAGGGACAGGAGATCTCAAGGAGACGATGGGAGCAGCCACAAAGCGGCGTGGTCTGCTTGTGACATTTGACGCAGCAGGTCGAGAAGGTTGAACAGTTGCAGTCTCGGCGTTGCTGCTCGCTTTGGATTGTGCGTAGGAGTTGCGAGCGTTTGCGTCGTCAGAGGGTGTCACGGTGTTTGCAGCATTTGCAGTATTGCCTGCTGTGCTTTCCCCTCCTGCGGATTCAATATCATCCTCGCTGTCTGGGACTTCGACTTCTAGGTCGCCAACCTCTGCTGAGTTGTCACCTGCTTCTGCGTCGTCGACTTCTTCTGAGTCGTTGGCTTCTTCTGTGTCTGCATCCTTTTCGACCTGCTTCGACCGCTTTGATCCCAGTGATGGGCGTCTGCCAACAATGGAAGTTCGTTGGCTTTGACGACGGGTGTCTTGTCTGGTTTGAGCTGCCGTTGACCCCTTAGCATTGCCAGCCTTGGGAGCTGTGATGGGCGTGTCTTGTGGATCGTGGCCAGCACTCGTCTTTCTGCTCTTGGAGGGACGTTGACCAGCGGTAGAGGGTGAGTCTGGCCGCTTTCTAGCATTCAACTTTGTCTGTTCCACAGGTCCGGTGACAGAAGCGCTGGCTGCAGGAGTCTTCGCTGGATAGGCCTTGTTGAGAACGGTGTTTGAGATGGCTTGGGCTGCTTTGACAGCGGCTCTTCGAGGTTGATGCAGGAATTCTTTCAGCTCTGACTCCTTCGGGGTTTGGTTCGACTGAGAAGAGCCTTCGCCGGGATGTGTCTGAGGTTTGTCTGGACCACCACCATCACCACTAGCATCTGTGCTGTCCATGTCTGCACTGATTGTAATGTCCTTCTTCTTTAGAGGTATCGTGCTTGATCGCGATGGAGGACGTTATGTTGTTGACACTTGTTGGTGTCGCGATGTGCAGGAGGTGGTAATAAAATGTCCGTGGGTTTCTTGAGTAGAGAAGATATCACGTTGTTTGTTTTGCCGGCGCGTTGAATATTCCAAGAAGGGGTGAAGGGGTGAATGGGTAGAAGAAAGAAGAAAGAAGAAAGCTTGGAAAGCTGTGAATTGTGGACAGGACCACCAACCTTTTCAATGTCGTTATCCCTGGCGCGCTTTGAACCTCTGGCACCAGCAGCAACAGGAACTGATGAGGTGCGTTCTTCGCTACCTCTTCCCGAACCGATCTCTGACCCTTGACCGCGCCGAGCTTTGGTCGCGGATTTAGGAAGGACTTTGGGTGCTGATGCTGTCAACTCCCGCCTCAGATTCGCTGCCAGCTCCCGATTGTCGTCGGTCAGCTTGCGCAAGCGGTCTTGAGGCACCCAGTCGTCCCAACTAGATGAGGAGCAGTCAGTATATGACAATCGCGGCGATCCAGGGATAGTTGAGGACAGGTAGGATGGTTGGTGTGGTGGTCAGGTTGTGGGAATGTTTTCAGGAGGATGCGGCAGTGAAAGAAAACCAAGGTCGTGATGTTTTGAACAACTTCACCGAACTTCACTGCGACAAAACCAAATGTGCGACCGCTCATTGGGTCGAGCACCACGCTGCAATATTCCAGTAGCATCGCAGCGTCATTCTTTCGTATTCCATCCAGAAGTGTAAGGACAGCAAGCAGAATAGGGAGAAGTGCAATAACAATAAAACTACTCACGTATTCTTCCATCCTTTGTAGTGCACTCGATATTCATGCGGACTCGTCTTGTCTTTCGCATCGTGTCGTCGCACATCCAGGACTTTGGCCTCGTAAAGCAGCTCGCCGTGGAAGCACAGCGCCTTTTCATCCTTCTGGTACATTGGCTTGCTCTCACTCGATTGCGGCGCCATGTTGAAGGGTGTACAAAATGATAGTTGCGTACCAGGTCAGGATCAGGATCAGGATCAGGATCTTTGGTGGCAAGCAGAGTTGAATTGAAAACCCAGATCGGCGAAAAGACACCCAACACCTCCCCTGATGACGACACGGAACCCGGCGCTAACTTGTATTCTGGAGGATGCAGTGAAGACAAATTCTCTGTGCCAGACAGAAGAAGAAACGATGTGTATCAGGAGTTCAAGTCGGACGATGGACGATGGACGTGCAAATACAGTCCTTTGGAGATCCGGGCCTCCGATTGGCTGTTGGCGACGCGTCCAGACCACAACCACAACCACATACTTATATTGTCTCCCCTTTCACTTGAAAATCCTCCAATTCACGTTCAGTTAACCGAGTGTAATAGACGAGTGATAAGCGTTATCTGTTCATCACCTGTGCGTCGAATACTGTTGTTTGTATATACCGAAAGCACGAACATCAATCACTATCCAACGTCGCAGCCTTGCTCGGGCCTATGCCCCTATATTAAATACGGGGTTGACAATTTGATCAGCAAAACGCATCAAACCTTCGCAATCACAGACAACGTGTTGATGGGATCCCAGGCTGTATAAGCGCTATTCAACAGTCCACCAACCAGAGTCACTCTATACCCCACTGAGGCCAACGGCTCAGTCACCTTGAACGATTCTACTTCGTCAACTCAGCGTCTCACCAGTATCCAGTCACTATTGTCACTCACCTCAATCTATCTCAGACAGTTTATTGAGGGTGGCGGCTCATCGGTCCGATTTCAAAGTGACCAACCTCTGCTGTCTCCCTTGCCACTGCACGTGATCTGAGTCGGAGCAACGAGGCTGTGGATACAGGATACGATACTCATACACACTACGGCTACGGCTACGGCTACGTCCATGGCGAACTGATACTCTCTGGAAGACGTTACGGGCCTCCTGTCCTTCTAAGACGATTCCATCGTGGCATGACAACCATCGCAGTGCCCAATCGATCTTAGCGACCATAACCACAACCACAGGCCAACGTGCCACCAAACAAGGCTGTTATCGTCGTGCAAGTCGGCAGCACCGCTCAGAGTCACCGACCCTGCCAATCCTACACTGCATGGTTAAAGACCAGAGAACCCGACCGAAAATGGCGCCTCCCACCGAATCCCAGATCCTGTACTCATACCTGCTGCACCCATCACCTCTACCCACGATTCTACCCTTCTCGAGCTTCCAGAATCTGATGCGTAACAAGAATGGGTCATCATCATCATCTTCTTCTGCACGTCGTTACAATCCCGAACTCAAACGTCTATACCGAGACCTCCAATTCCAACGAGACATCACGGTCGACGACATCCGTCGGCGTATCGATGAAGAAGTTCGACACCGTGGCCGACTCTTGGCGCGTCTAAGACGGCAGATTCGACGGGAGGGCCTGCAGCGAGTATCGTCTACTTCTACCACGTACAGATCTACGCGCAAACGGAAACGTGATATCGAAGATGATGGCGAAACTGATCTTGACGAGGAGAGTGAGAGTGAGAGTGAGAGTGAAAATGAGGGCCATGGCGAGAGCGAGGATAGACGACGCCAGAACTATAACTCTACCCCGTCCAACGTGAATAGAGGTGGTTCTCAAGCAATGGTGGATGGCATTCGTGCTGCCCCGGCCAGAGGAACTGACAAGAGACTCCAAAAAGCAACCACCGCCCGTGACGGGAGGGATGATCCCGAGGATAGTGGCGAAGGCGAAGGCGAAGGCGAAGGCGAAGACAAAGACGAAGATGTTGAAGTTGAAGTGGAAGACACGTACGAAGATGAATCCGATTCTCATTCTCACTCCTCCATCGAGCCCGAGCGAGTCGTAGAAACCACAATCAACATCCATCTCGACGGCCCTCGTGGACAAACCTTGCAACCACATCCACATCTCCATACCCATACCCATACCCATACAATATCTACCCTACTCGCAGCCATGACGACCGCCAAACGCGACATGACGCGGGAAATTGCAGACTTGGAATCCGAACTCAAGCATCTCCAACGCACGTGTGAAGAGCGGGTCGGTGGGTTGAGCGATTTGCGGTATGGACGATTTGCGGGGCCCAGCGATGCCCAAGCTCCGGCGACGACGACGACGACGACGACGACTTCAACAACAGGTTCTGCCTCGACAGTTGAGTTGGAAGTGGTGGGTGCGTTGAGAGAGTTGACTGCTCGTCTTGCTTGAAATGTGACACCACCCACCTCATCTACCATCGAACACAAACATACAAACACAAACACAAACACACACATTGCTCGGAGTGCAAGGGAGGGCAGGGAGGCCCGGGATTGCTGCCCTTCATAGGTACGTACCTAGGATCCCGGCCAAAGGGCACAGGCAAAGTGCGACCTTCAGTACCAGGTACATACATACCTTAGATAGGTATCCTGTCGTCTGTGCAAGGTCATGGTACTACTAAGTGGCACATATGACAGGTTCCATTCCAATTCCAATGCATTTCATCTTGTCCCAATTGACCAGTACCAAGAAGGATTACTTTGTAGAAATGCAGACATTTAGATTGGTTCATCAGTCAGATTGCCTTGCCAGCCAGCATAGCACTATTGATATATTCAGTGTGATTGACGGCGGATGTATCAACGCCATCAAACCCGCGCAACTGGGACATCTCTCCCTTCAAGCCGATGCATGTCCACTATCCACTGTCCACCTTCAGGGCACACCTATTTATGCGCTTGAATGACCTTCTCCATCTCGTCGTAACTGCCCATAAAGATGCCCGATCGATCATGAATATCCTTGGGCTTGACGCCCAGCATTCTGTTCATATTGCTATCGACTGCCTGACCACCAGCATTCTCCATCACCATAGCCATGGGCGCGCATTCGTACAGAATCCGCAACTTGCCCTTCGGCGACTTCTTGTCGGCCGGGTACGCGAAGATACCGCCGTACAGCAGCGTTCGGTAGGCATCGGCAACCATCGACCCAATGTACCGCGCCGAGTAGGGCTTGTCGCCTTCTTTGGGGTATTTCAACGATTCAAAATAGGCTTTTGTCTTGTCCGACCAGTACAGCGAGTTTCCTTCGTTGACACTGTAGATGGCTCGTTTCTTGGGAATGCGCATGTTGGGGTGGGTGAGGATGAATTCGCCGAGAGCGTTGTCCTACAAGCACACTCGTGGTTAGCCATCGCACACTCTCCCTCCTCGGGCTTTCCGGTGGTACATACCATGGTGAATCCATTGACTGTGCCGCCTTTCATGGTAATCACTAGCTGAGCTGAGGCGCCATACATGGTGAACCTGAAGTATCAAGTAGTTAGTAGGCGGTTCCTCGTGTTTGCAAAGTTCGTGTCTTACCCAGCAGCAAGCAATTCCGTCCCAGGCATCAATAGGTCTTCCGGCTTAGGGTTGGGACCCACACTCTCTGGGAGCTTCATGATGCCGAAGATGGTGCCGACACTTACACCAGCATCCAGATTGCTGGATCCGTCAATGGGATCGCAAGCGACGACGTAGCGGGCATTGGGGTGTTCATCGAAGAATATTATGTCCTCCACCTCTTCCGACACCAGAGCTCGGCATTTGCCAGATGTTCGCATCGCGGCCACGAACAAATCATTCCCGATCACATCCAATTTCTTCTGGTCATCTCCAGTGATGTTTGACGAGCCCGCCAGGCCAGTCAAGTTGATCAGGGACGCTCGTCGGATATAATAGGCAATAGACTTGAACGAAAACTGTAGGGCGTGGCATAGCAGTCTATAACAACGTGTCAGATCATATCTTGCCTCCGAACGAAGCTGAACCTACGTGAAATCACCGGTTGCCTCCTTATGCTTTGCTTGCTCTTCCGTCAGAAATCTTGTGAGAGTGACGATGTCGGTGTTGATCTTCTCTTGGCCGGTGCCAGTGGTGTGGCCGTTGGAATCTGCCTGGGAAGCCATGGTGTGTACGTGGGTATGATCTTTCTTCCGTTTCGGATTGAGTCAATCTTAAGAACCCTCACAGAAACTGTTGTAGATGAGACGAATCGTAGCGGGGAGAATTCGGGAGCCGCGATGAAAACGCTCGGCCTCGGGAAGATGGAGAAACAGACGTCACAGGGCCAATGAACGCAGTTGTAGCGAGATACCGTCCGGCTGGGAGAGGGTCGAATTGGTATAGCTAGTGCACAGTAGAGAGGTCTATCCAAGAGGAGATGTCACCACGGGATGTAGTAGTTAGTTCTTGAAGTGTCAAACACAAGATGGATTGTGAGGAAGAGGAGGCTATCTGCAAATATATCAATGCTCCAATAGTCCCCGACAGCCCTGTGAGGGATCGATCAGTCGCAGCTGGGCCAGACGTTCGGAAGATGATGAAGACAAGTGGGAGGGAAGTGGATGTACTCCGCATGCCATTGTGACCATGATCCGAGTTGATTCGATCCGTATCTCTTTCTAGAGGACAGTGAGTAAATCAATTGAGTGGATAGAGGATGGAGGGGCAAAACTGCGTCTCTCCATCATCTTCCGCCGAGGCTGCCTGCGCCCGACATCTTCCGAGAGGTCTGATCCCGAGGAGCATAGCGACTGGCACAGAAGCAGATGCCCGATGCATGTAGTAGTTTTTGTATAGTCCGGACAGTGTTCTCCGTGGCCGTATCTCCGGCGCTGGAAGTTGAAGATACTCTGCAGTCAAGATGTACATAGTAATTGTCGCTGGCTGATGTGGGAAAGCAGACGTCACTGCCGGCAGAATGCTCTTCCGTAGAAATGTGGTAATCGGGACCAAATACTCTGCAGTAAAACACGTGTTCTCATCTCGGTACTGTCGGTGTTCTAACCCCGAGCACCAGCCAAAGCCAATCACAAGGACGATGCGAGAATGGGGAAGGAATATGGGCTTCGGGTCTTTGCGGGCCATTTTTAACATCATCTTGAACGCTCTCATTCCCAGTGCTTCATCACTCCTCTGTCCGGTCCCATATGGCAAGCCGTACCCCGATACTAACTGGAACGTACTTGCTGTCGCTTACGTGAAGCCTTGTACGGACTCCTGTCACCCATTGTCCAACAAGAGGCGGAATAGATAAGTGACATGACGGTCAGGAGTAAGTACTTGCATTGCTCGTCAGTCATTCCAATACCATCTGCGAATCATTTCTATGCCCATCATTCATCCACCGGCATTGATTCATCCCAGCCTCCGATACTCTCCAGGCACGTCTTGACCTGCGCCTTCTTCGCTTGCAATGCATTCCCCAACGCTTGGGACCATTGCTCTTCGATCATTGTCACTTGTTGCTTCAGTTCAGCGGTGGCCAAAGCCTCTTGTTCACCCCGCCGTCTGTTTCTCGCATCGGCTGGGCTCGCGTGGTCCTTATTGTCTCCAGCGCTACCGGCCGCATCGGCTCGAGACTGCGCTCCGATCAGAGCCCCCTTGACTTCGTGGAGGAGACAATGAAGGCTGATCTGCGACTCGATGAACTGGTAAGTCGATTTCTCGGCATGATCCAATAGCGAGTAGAGATACTGTTGCGGGAACTCATGGTAGCTCGGGTTCTCTGCATACTCGGTTTCCGGGATCTCAATGTCTCCCAGCTGCTCCGGTCCCTCGGGCAATTTCTGCACGAGGTCAAGTAACCCTGGAGCAATATCCCAGAAGGCGGACGACTGCAAGGCCACCTCCCGAGCCACGTTATCGGCCACCAGCTGAACAAACCTTTCGTAGCGCACAACTGCCTCGGCGAAGAAGCTCTTACGTCGTTCGAGCCCGTCACGAGTGAAGAAACCCTCGGTGTCTCGGACTTTGTCCAGGCTGTTGATCTGACGGTAGGGAAGCAGGACGATGGCCTTGTACTTATCGTTGCGTTCACTGAGAAGATCAAAAACCTCTCGGTGCATGTGCTCGCGGGTCTCAAAGAGCCATTTGAGTTGGGTGAGGTATTCCAGAATCTCCGGCATGGCGTCTCCTTCCTGCTGCGGCCGGTCGACATTTTGAGCATGCATTTCCGTGCCCAGCTCCTCGATCAATTCATTCATACGGGCACTGACTTGTGCGATCCGGTCATTCAGCATATCGTGCATCGGGTTAATCAGGACATCCTGCAATGTGTCGAACTCGGCTTGCAAGCACTCCTTCTCACACTTATGATCTTCCACTAACATAGCTTGCTCCGCTTCAGCCGCTTCTGCATACGTGATGCTGCCTTCATTGATCTGCTCTTGGACATGAGTTTGGAAGGACTGGTGTCTCTCGCGGACCTTGCGCAAATGCTCGGCTCGTAACGCCTCAACAGCCACATCGTGTCGTGATCTTCGGCTTTGTAACTCGGTCAAGTCACTCAGTGTCCGGACCACACTTCGATAGACCGACAATCTCGGATGCCCATTATTGATAGCTGGGTAGTGCCTTGGGTATGGAGGAGGGAGTGTGATAAACCGTGAGATATCGAGCAGTAGAGGAGCCTGCAGTTGGTCCCGGTATCTGTCTACCGTCCGGCCGTTGGGTTCGTCCTGGTATATGCCTAGAGTGTTCGGGTCGCCCTTTTCCTCCGGGTATTCACCATCCGCGGCAGACATCTCCTGAGCCTCCTTAGGGGTCGCCTCTTCCGACAATACTTCCTGCACCGAAAGCGTTGAGAGACCCATGTACTTGGACTCGCGCTTCGTCCTTTTCAACTTTCTGGCAGCCCCATCGCTTTCAGATCCGGTTTGGGACTGCCACCATCGGCTGGCTGTACGACCACGCGAGCTTACCTCGTCGTTGCTCATACTGGCAATGGGCGACAGCGCCGGACGGAATTCTTTCCACCATGGGCCATCCGGATGCGAAGACGCCTCCACATCGTCTCGCTGCTGCCTCGAGAGAAACTCGGGGGCCACAGGCCCTATGTCATTACCAACACCACCGTCGAACAGAAGGTTTCTGGCCACCGCCTCGTCGAAAGTCCCCTCCGCGAACGGTGTAGGATAGCGTCGTCTTCGAATCTTGGATTCTTCGACTATGAAAGACACGAAAAGCTGCAAGCGTGCCAAATCGGAGGAAGCCTGGCTCTCCTGGATCAGAAAGTCATTATGTCGGTGCGAGGCTTCTGCGATGAACGAGTCGATTTCACCTCGCCCTAGCTCCGAGACAGAGGATGCGGTCGAGGGAAAAACGCTGTGGGCAGAGGCTGGGTTCTTCTGGCTGAGCGGAGGGGTTGGGAGCGCTTTGGCGGGCGGTTTCAGCACACTGACACCGTAGTTTTCCGCACTGGCAAGAGAAGCCCCGGAACCATGGGTGAAGATGTTTGGTGCATTGCGAGCATCGGAAGAAGGCTCAACAGGCTGGGTTGACCGGCTGAATGCTTGGTTGCCATGCAGCCCAGAGTCTGGACTGACAAATTCCGAGGCAGCAGATTCAAGAACTGGAGACTGGTCGTTGCTATACACAGACGGGCTTATAGCATCGGACCATGGATCAGTCTCGATGGTCAGAGCACTGCTTTCTGCCGTTGGCCCTTCATACATGCTTCTTCGATGTCTGCGCCGCTCAAGTAAACCTTTGTATGAAGAAACCCGAAGTGCAGTGCTTCGGTTCAATCCTGCCGGCAGAGACACCGGTCTATCTAAGTTCGTTGTTTCTATGTGCAAGGCCATTGGGGCCTTCGGACTGGGTCGTGCTGACATTTCTTCGCTCCAGTTTGCTGGGGTTGGAGGGAGCGGACTGAGAACTGGTGGCCGCAAAGGTACGCGATAGTTATTTGGTCGAGAGCTGGATCGCGAGTTGGGCGTTTGAGCAAAACTTCGCACCTCAGCCGCACTCCGAGACCTCGACGAAGATGGGGGAGGTCCTGGAGGCGGGCCGGGCAGTGGCATTCCAGGTTGCCAGCTGCCATGCCTAGACGACAACGACGGCCTTGAAACATCGGGGGTCTGGCTTGACTCTCCATGAGAGGAGATCGCCCCCGTGGAGGATGCCCTCCTCGCCGCTGGTCGGTCTGCTGGGGGGGCTGTGTAATCGCGAACGCTTTCCAGGGTAGGTAAATGCGTATTTCGTTGGGCCGCTGTGGTGTTTATCGAAAGGTTCGCCATAGAAAGTGGTCTCGTCACACGGAGGGAGGATTCCCGCCCGGATTCTATGTACTGAGACACCACTCTTCGACGAGCCACCCTGGAGTCCAAGTTCTCGCCAGGGGCAGGTTGTCTAACGCTTCGGACATCACTAGCATGCGAGAGGTGGTGACCGGTTCCAGGGATTGAAGTCGAAGCACTGTATAGGGGTGACACGATGCCAGCGGTACTTGTCGGAGTTGGAGTTCGTGAGGGATCCCTACTTGCAAATGTCGAAAGGGTTGGTGAGATGGTTATGCTCGCACTAGCGCACGTGGTGGCACTCCCGACAGATGGTACCGTGTAGGGAGGAGGGGGACTGGGAATGCAATCTGCGGGTACAGACACGCTCAGCTTGAGACTTTTTCTCAGTATCTTGGGCAATGCACGTACCCTCTGCGTGAAGCCCTTGGCCGTGATCCTCCACTGCCAACGATGCCCGTCGACTTCCATCGACCCATTCCCCAGGATTATACGGCACGTTGTAGTTGCTGGGAGCTCTTGCGGCCATCGATAATACCGTCTGGGGATTCGAGCTGGGCGACGGAGAATAGCCAGGAGAGTAAGGCCCATACAAGGAAGTCGCCGATATGGGTGTTTGAGGCAGGGGACCACGAGCAGACCCAATGTGGAGGGTCAATAGAGGGGGCCGTAGGACGCTCCCAGGCCGCACTGGAGAGCTCGTATGTTGGCCATCCCTCTGAGATCGAGGCGGTGGCGGAGGAAGGAAAGTTATGGATTGTCTTGGTGAGTTTTGTGCCTGTCCGGCAGAAGATGCTGGTGGCCTTTTGAAACATGAGACCAGGTTCCGTGACCGCTAAGGATAACATACATGGCTATCCGAAGTTCTGTGCTTCCAACAATCAATGCTCACCGAACCACCGATTGGAAAACTGGTGGGTTAAGCGCCCACATCGGCCATGTCACATCCGCTGGTTTCTGGTGATGGACCATTTGAGCTGTCGACGCCGCATCGTCACGTCTCGGTACATGTGTGAAGCACATAAGTATGTCAAGGATGAAAAACAGAAAAGAGGGCCAGAATCAATAGTGATAAAGCTGTCAACGGTGATGAGAACAATGGGTTTGGGATAGCAACGTATGAAGTTCTATTCTTGCCATCAACGCTGCAGCTAAAGGGTAACTCGCTTAGCAGGAGGACCAGAAGCGAAGCGGGCGACGCTTGGGTCGGAGAATAAACGGAGGCCTGGAGCTGTTGGGTCATTCTGCTGCGCTCCAGATTGGGTGCTTATAAACTAGGCGTCTGGTCTAGGTGCAGGAACCTATAAACCACATCACGAATGGGGTTGAGCCATTCAGTGAGTGCGAGAGCGAAGACAGGCTCAAGGGAGGTCAGCGTAGAGTTGTGATAGAGGAAGAGTTGAGCCGTTCGGCGGCTAAAGAGAGCATGCAGCCAATCAAAACGGCGAACACGCTGCTTGTCACAACTCGTCACGATGCAGTGTGTTCCAAATACAGCAGCATCAACTTAGTCCCAAGAAGAATTAAAGTGTCACCAATTGCAGGTGCAGTTTATGAATTAGAGTTTACATCTTTCCATTTAAAGCCCAGAAGTGGATCAACTAATCACATGACTATATCTAATCACGTGAGAGGCTCAGCCTTGCCAGCCTTGTCCGTCGAGTGCCTAAGCTGCCTGGAGTCCATGCGCACATCCTTGTTGGTATGGGTCGCACGCCCGACCACTCTCGTTTTGGCTCACAGTGGGACAGCCTTGCGGCGAATGCATTTTCCATACCACTCCCTCACTTCCGCTTTGGTGAGATCAGGATCTTAATATGATCATCTCTATTATTGATCAGCTCCTCGAACCCTTTAAAGACAACGTCTTCAAGAGGGATGCGAGAGGTGACCATCGGTTCATATCCCTTGAACTCATCTGGCTATAATCAGCGGATTGTGCCGCGCAGCCAGACATAGTGAAGACTTACCTCTGCCCATCAGCTCCATAACTTCGGCGAAGTCTTGTTTGTTGTAGCAGCAGGAACTCATGAGCTTGACTTCCTTGAAGAAGAATGACCAAAACTTGATAACAAGCTATGTCGTACAATGACTCGTTAGGTACCATTCACGCGCGAGGGAGAAGGCACACACTCACCGGTTGCTCCCATATCGCCACATTGACCAGAGTTCCGCCCGGCTTCAAGGCATCAATGCCAGCTTCTAACCCTGCCTGGACACCAGCGCAATCAAATACAACATCGGCGCCTTTGCCACCAGTCAACTCTCGAGCAACATCACCGACCTTCTCCGCCTTGGGATCAATGACTCTTTCCACGATGTCTTTGGCATGCTGCGCCCTCTTTGCCGTTGGTTCACTTAACAGGATTTTGCCCACCCGATGCGCCCTCAGCACTGATATCATGGCGATACCGATAGGCCCACCGCCCACGATAAGAATATTCAAACCTTCAAGGGTGAGGCCGGCTGCCTTTGCTGCATGGTGGCCAACCACCAGGGGTTCTATCACGGCGGCAACATCCAGACTCACGTTCTCTGGGAGCAGGTGCAAATGGCTCTGGTCAACCGCGACGAACTCTGACAGCCCTCCACCGAGTTTGTCGCCCCCGTAACCGATGAAGGTAAGTTTTTCGCATACATGATCCATCCCTGAGGTACATGACTGACATGAATGGCATCCCACATGCGGATCAACCATTACAGCTTGACCGGGCTGGAATCTGGTTCCCTCGCCGACAGCTTTGATGCGGCCGCAGAACTCATGGCCCAAAGTGACGGGTAGGTATTCTCCTGTCAGCCGGTTGGGGCTTTCCACAGTTGGAATTGCCGTAGGACCTATATTGCGCCTCAGTCATGCGATCAAGCTCTATTGCGGATGTCCTGCATCTTGCTCGTACCTGCGATGTATTCGTGTAGGTCACTGCCGCAGATGCCGCACCACTCGACTTCGACCAAGCATTCTCCAGGGCCTGGCTGGGGGATTGGAACGTCCTCAACCCGGATATCCCTTTTGCCGTGATATCGTGCTGCTCTCATGGTTGACATGCTGGGCTACGTAGAGTTTCTAGAGACTTACAACAATATTCGGTCTGCCTTTTTGCTCGCCTGAACGTGGTCTGAGCAGCAGTATGTAGCCGAAAAGGCGGGAACCCCCGCTTCCCAGCCTCGGTTGAAGCGGCACCTGAGCAGTGTTGATAGTACGTAGTGGATGACTTTCATCTTCTCCACAGATCCCAGTAGAGGGATTTATTGGCTCTAGGGCAGCGCTGGCATATAAAGCAGCAGTGGTTAGTATGCTTCCAGAGTTCCAGAGATGACAATGGAGGAAGCAGACTTTGCAGGGGGCTTGGTGGGATATCCTCCGTTCCGTCTCCGAAGGTACATAAAGAAAGTAAGCGACGACTGTCAATTCGAGGTGCCGGAGAACAAGAGCATGGAGTGTTCTGCCGGAAGCGCATTTACTGACAAATCCAGAGTGTTGCACTGGACATGAAGATCAATCCGAGATACGAAGGTAGCGGACGTGCAGTCAGTCCTGGAGAGCACTGGTCTCTTCCAAAAGGAAACCTTTGCGCTACGATGCGAAGCTTTAATTTCGCACAAGGGGTCGTAGCACAGAGACGAATGCATGGGATCGACTGTGCCCAGGAATGATGCCATCATGTGTATTGATAGGAGTGATGCTCTGTGCCACTCAGACAATCCTGAGCCTCAAACACCAAACAATAGAGAGTCCGAACGACCAAGGTACATGTTCGAGACGTGTAGCTGAAGAGCTCAATTTGGCATCCTGCCTTCGCCTACGCCATTCTTCCCATCCACTATTTCTTTCGTCTTTCTCCATGCGATATGCCTTAAGTCATCAAGCTCATGCTCTTTGGCCAGGATCTCTCTCTGCATTTGTCTCAGCTCGGGGCTGGTGTCCATCTTCTGTTCCAAGCTAGTAATCTCTCTTCTCGCATCTTCGTGGATTTCCTTGGATTTCGTGGCCACTGTTTTCAAGATTTCGGTACACCAGGGGCATGCAGCGTATGAGCTCTTGGGCCTGCTTCCGCCGCCAGGAACGATAGTGGTCTCGGTGGAAGATCTCCGCGGCCGAACGTGAAAGGCTGGACGTTGTTGGTTCTCTCCTTCGGCCGGTAGGTTGGAGCGGGTGGCGAGGATGTGCTCGAATGTAGCTTGTGTCTCGAATCTGAGAAGATCTTCCGGGTGTTCGATGATGAGGTTGCCACAGCTGAGTCGGCCCCAAGGATGTGGTCTGTCACAATGCTCCCACTGACTGGTATTGCCAGGATTGAAGATCAATGCAGAAATTGGCTCTCGATGGGGGTAAGGACAAATCGGTAGCTTGTACCAGCACATGATGTTGATGCGATTGATGATGTGTGCGTCCAAAGTAGTAGGGTATGCAGCTGGAGAGAGAGAGGAGGAATGTTTTGGCGTATTCAAATAAAAAAGAAAGCCACAGGAAGAGTCACTTATATGCTCTGACGATTGTGACTCAAACGCCGCGCCGATTGACACTGTGAATGTTTGATTATAGGCTGCAACAGTTACTGCAAATTTGCGGTATTCTTTCATGCAAGTGAAGATCTTGAATCTGAAGTTGTCGACTTCGTGACGACGCTGCGAACGCGCGAGTGAACAAGATGCCATTTTCAAAAGGAAGGTGCAACCTTCTTCTTGATAACGACTCTTGAATTTTGCACACAGACGTTTCGAATTTGCCGGGAACGTGGATTTGAAGCATCAACCGACAAACTCATCCTTTGACTTTGGCATTTTTTGTTCATCCCTCACACATTCAATTTTTGGCGAGCAGCCACAAGCGCAACAGACATTTTCCAAACCATTCCCAACCGAATCCCTGTCAGTCAAGATACAATCTCTCGAATCCCTCAGCATCCGCCATTGCGCAGGAGAACTGTTCAACCTTGGAAGACTCAATCTCCGCCTGGAAGACCGCATGAGCAGCCAACACCGGGCAATCAAATCATCTTGGAGAGACAAGCGGCAGCCTGCAGCATTTCCCAATTTCGCAGATCGAAATCATCCCTATCAACAACCCGTGGATATCCTTTCCCAAGCAATCGTCCCCGCAAGTGGTCCGTTGAAAGCAAGCTGGCCGCCTACGACACAACCTACTTCCCCAGTGTGGTACCACAACAAGTGCTTCTCGCCTGGCGAGCGCCACCATGTGCTACCTCATCAAGATCATCCATTTTGGTTGCGAGGAGATGCATTCCACGCAGGAGTTGGTTCGCTGCAAACCCGGATTGGAATACGTTGTAGGAGTGCCCATCTTGAAGGACGAATGTAGGGGGATGGTGTACGTTGAAAACTGGCTTATGAGCCCATGTCGCTTTTGCGCAGAGTATTCGGACAGGGAAAAGGCATTGGGGTCAGTGGGTCGGCATGGAAGGTCTCTCTCACTGCCAGAGGAAGGGTTCCTTGCAACAAAGGAGAGCGCTACGTTGAAGGTCACAACCCGTGACGAACCCTTGTCGCTTCAAGACAAGAGGTCCATCAAAGTGACTTTTCATCGCAGGAAACACCTGAATGATTGCATAAACGAACCCCTAGCAAGTTCCTAGAACTTTGTTGGTCTTGGTAGCATCATTCCGGGTCGGCGGCGGCTCAGCGGAGTACTAGTGACATATTGACAACCGACAATGGGAGCTGCGGTGTATGCGCCAGATTAGCCATTAGATCCACCATGTTGTGCACATAGGATGCTCGAAGCGCACCTGGTTTGGCTCATGTCGACATGGAGAAGGCACTTCTCAGGTCTCTCAAGCTCTTTCACTGATCCAGATTGCACCTCGGCAGCCATACCGAATGATATCCACTAAAGGCTGATATGGCTGAGCTTCTTTGGCATCGTTCTCCACCGCATGGTCCAAATGTTCCAGTTCTTCGTCGCGGATCCTCTTGATGTCGTCAATCAGGACTTTGAGCTCAGGATCTAGTTCTTCACCCTTCTCTTTCAGATCTTGCATCCATTTGACCAATTCCCGCACTTGATTGTTGTAATGATTTCCAATTTCTGTCTCAACGGCCTCGGTGCATGCCATTGCTGCCTCTCGTCCCATGATGCCAGTTGTCCAACCGAGCGCGGTAGCCGCAACCTGCCAGATGGGATACATCACAGTGGGTCTAATTCGATGTTTGGCAAGGAGCTCGTTGAAAGTCTTGAAATGCCCGGCTTCTTGATCGTACATGTGCTTCATGAGTGGTCGAAGGTGAGGGAGAGCTTTCACAACAGGTGGTGTTTGCGCGGTGTAAATGAGTGTGGCGGCCAGTTCCCCGGCTTGGTTGACGCGAAGTGCGCTATCCAGGAACTCTTTCTGCTCTTTGGTCAGGATCGTTCTGTTTCGACTCGGGTCCTGCGGCGGCTGGGCAGTCGTGCTACTCTGTGAGGATATCTGGCGTAGTGGAGGTATATTGACGCGTGCTACCGCCGGCTGTATACGTCTGGCCAAAGCCAGTGAGCTTCGTGAATTCTGCATCATCACTCAGGACCTCAGACTCCAAGTCCTGTGGGTTCTGTGAGAAGAGGTCAGGTACAAAGCAATGTGAACTGATTGAAAGGTTGTGGTATGATGCGTTGAAGTCAGGATCCGGTCACGTGACCGCCCAATGTCTTTGACTTCTACTTCTACAGTAAAATGGCAACAACACCTGACTGGAGCCGCTATTTTAAGTCTGCCCATTATCGTGGTTCCGGAGACATTGTGTTGATGGGTTTGACGCCATGTCAAAGACGCCCCGAGGCGACTTTTAATGACTTACTCCCTGCCATTTCACCCTTCGAAGCGGCGCTCTGGGCCTTTACGCTGTTTCCGCACGCATCATCTTGGCTACATATGATGGGTACCCGAATATGGCCAGAAAATACAGTAGTTACCTGTGTGCTCTCTGTTCTTGTACGCCAGTTGCTCGTTCATGGGCAGCATTAGGTGTAGCCAGCGTTCTACAAATGGCATCTCGCCTCAGTCACGAAACTCGTTATTATAACCCACAAGCGACACTATGTGGAAGTGCATCCAGACCCAAGAACTTGAGAACATTTTTCAATTGTCCATGGCACGGCAGAGGTAGGCCACTTCATGGGATAGTGAGACCAGAGGACACCAGAAAGGACTGTCCAAGGTTCATTGTATGTACAGTATCCACCCTACCAACCGTGCTACCCAGGGCTGAAGAAGCGTAGCTTCGACCTGACAAGTGAAGTAGAGCACAGCATGGTGTGGTTGGCGTTCACTGATGCGCAAGGCTGAAGTTGTTGATATTCTGCAATATATGCCAAGGCCGCTTAGTCATGCAGATGTGACGGCGGCCGCTGGCTGCATCGTGAGTTTCATTTATTGAACAACTTGAACATTGTCCATCTCACGGCCTTCACCCTGTTCACTTCACTTGCCGTCGCTGCTGGAGCTCCTATTGAAGTATAGGCCCACCTTATAGACCATCAGTGCGGCACTACTATAGTATCTCTTGGTCTTGGTCTTGCTGGAGCCGGGTTTGAAGCCACGACACTGCAACACCCAATATCTGGACCATTTGAACTGCACCCTTGCACTACAGCCATACGGGCACGAAAATAGGCTGACGACCGCCATTCACATTTCCACTCCAGACGTCACCGGAACTTCATATTCACCGTAGCCTCAGTATCGTTCAGCAAGGCGCGCGCCAACTTTCAAAAGACAGTGAACGCTACGTGCCTCGTCATGGCCGATCTTGATGCTGAGCTTCTCGCACTCGCCGGAGGCGATTCCTCCGGTGAAGAACAAAGCATGCCACCTTCTCCCAAGGAAAAGTCGCCATCCCCATCACCATCGCCGCCTCGTTCTAAAAAACAATCTCGACATTCCCCGCAGCCAGATATGGCTCGCAAAGGAGTTGCAAAGGCTGTTAAGCGTGCCAGACGCCGCAAGAACTACTCTGATGATGAAGAGGATGACGCGTAAGTTGTTCCTCCTTCTGCGACCAGTATGGTTTCTGACATCTCACCGGGGCAGTTCATCGCAATCTGAACGCTCAGAATCCGCGTCAATGTCTCAGTCCGATTCAGAAGCTGGCTTCAGTCCCGGAGCAGACAAGCCCATCTTTCCCTATGAAAAACTCTATTATGACGCCGAAGATAAGGCACGAATTGAGGCAAAGCCCGAAATCGAGCGGGAAGAGATCTTAGCACAACGCAGTGAACAGGTGGAACGTCACGAACAAGATCTTACCCTTCGTCGTTTGGTGGCTGCAAGAGCAAGAGAAGAAGCGAAGAACGCTGCCAAAAACAAGCGCAAAGCCAGCGCTGCTGACTTGGAAGAGAACCATCGGAAGAGCACCCGTCAACGCACGAAGGTGGGCGGTGGTCGCGCTGGTGAGGCAAGCAGTGCCATCGAAGCCTACAAGCAGCAACGCGCAGAAAAGGTTTTACGAGACGAACAGAGAAAGAAAGAAGGAGTTACGCGAAGGGCGGCATCTCCACGAGACGACTACAGCGATGCAGACGCTGACGGCGAGAGCGACAACGATTACGATGACCACAAATACAAGAAACGCTCCCCGACACCGCCGAAGGATGAGCCCATCGCCGATCTTTCCGATATCCAGCGAGCTCGCGTTGGTCGGGATAACTTTGCACAAGTATGCTACACCCCGGGCTTCCAAGAGACGATTACAGACTGCTACGCGCGAGTATGCCTCGGCCCAGGTCGTACTCCTGGTGTCAACGAGTATCGCCTTTGCTTGATCAAAGGGTTCACCAAGGGTAAGCCTTATGCAATGATTGGTTCCAATGGCAGACCTTTCCCAGTGGATATGTACATCATCGCTGCACATGGCAAGGCGGAACGACCGTGGTCTTTCTTGGAATGCTCGATGTCCAAGTTTACCGATGACGAATGGCGACGATACCGGACCACGATGGCCAATGACGATCTCAAGCTACCCACCAAGCGATTCATCTACTCCAAACTCGACCAGATCAATCGTCTGTTGAGCCATCGATTCACGGAAGCCGAGATCTCGGAGAAGATCAAAGCCCAGAATGAACTTCTTGAGAGAATCACCAGAGCTCAGGAGAAGGAAGAGCTCAAGGAAAAGATCAATCAAGCCTTGGCCGAAGGCAATGACGAACTTGCACAAGAACTCGAACATCAGCTTGCCAACATCGTCCCAATGAAGTTGGCGTTTGGCACCAGCCTCTCTCGCGCAGATAGTGAATATGTCAATCGGGATCAGGAACGGCTTGCCGAGTTGAATCTACGGAACCACCGACTGAATGCCGAGAACGTTCGAAAGGCCCAGCTAGCAGAAATGAGAGCAAGAAAGGCAAAGAAGCATCTCGCACCAGGGGTTGATGAGCTTTTCGAAGGAGGAAGTGACATTAGTCGCACCGGTACTCCGGTCAACGGTGCCGGTACGCCCAAAGTCGCTGCAGGCATATCTCGAACTGCAACACCAAATCCTAGCAGCTTTTCAAACGGGGCTGCAAAGAGTTCGACTCCTGCTCCCGCCATTACGGTGGCGAAGCCAGTTGAAAAGAAGAAGGGCATACCGGTCCTCCGAAAGGCAGCGTTGGATGACGAGATTCTAGCCAACATGGATCTGGGAATCGACATCGACATTTGAGCCAACTTGAAGCCGACGACTCGGTGTCCTTGATGATACTAGGTATGTCCCAATTGGAACCATTGTACGTACTGTCCAAACTATGACCGGGCTTCTCTGGTTGGAGGATAGGTGCTCATCTGGAATGAGACAGGCCTTGATCAGACCAGACTGCCAGAATGAAAAACCGTGGTTCAATCCATATGGTGCAACGATGAGTGCAGTTTCTATTGTCAACGTGTGTATGTCTCGTTTTCTCAAAGATCACAGGTGACTGTAGTGGCTCGTATCCTCTCACTCTGCAATATTGTCACTATGGTGATTGCGCTCCCACTTGCCCTCTAATCACCCTTTCTAGTATGCTTCCATATAGAGATGATCGCTGTTATCCAACTTCTTTAGAGCTGTGTTATTTTACCTTACCTCACCTTTCCTTCAATTCACCTATTCTTTTCGCTCTATTCTGTGAGGGTGTCTATTGGAGCCACACTCCCTCCTCCTCCTCCTCCTCCTCCTCCTCTTCTTCCGATCTCAGATCAAACCTTTCGCCATACATCCTGGGTAAGTAACCGGTGCAGCATCCTCTCTCCATACTAGGGATGCTTCAGGTTAGAATCTCAGGCACTCTACTTACTGACCACAACCGCACTAGGCTAGGCTCATCACGAAGAGAAAAAAAATCTCATCTCACTTCACTTCTCCCTTTCATAAGCTTACCCTTACACCATACTACAGTCCACAAATACTAGCGGCCAGAGTTCCTCTCCGGTCCTCGCAAACACGAGTTCCTTCGATCTCACTGAAATAGAGATTGAATCCCTTGCCTGTTCAGAGTGTCCTCCTGTCTGTTTCGACTGAGTCGGTCTCAAACTCAAACTCAAACTCACTCGATCTCAGCTCACTTGACTCGAGGACTCTAGCAAAGACGAAGAAGAAAGAGGAAGAAAAAGAATAAGAAAGATGTGTCTCTACAACGTTCTCCCTTGTCCCTGTTGGTGCCTCGACAGAAACGACGGCAACGACCACGACAAGGACAAGATCGAAACCAAAGCCCAAACCAAGACCAAGGCGGAACTCGCGCTCTTGCAGATCCTCTGCAATCAGCGACCTAGGAATATCTCGGCGATTTTCTCACCCTGCAAACACTACCAGTGCAATTCTTCCTTGAGTTCTGATGGTCCTTTGGGGACTGTTTTGGAAAATACCAGCACCAACAGCCGTACCAGCACCGGTGATGGGGACATTGACAGTAGCAGCGTCAACAGTAACAACGATACTTCGAGTTTGACGAACACGGACGATGACGGTCTCACCCAAATCATCGACGATATTGACAACGATAATGTCAAAATGCAGTCGAACGACAAGTGCGGAGAGAAGGGGAAGGAGATCGAGAACGAGAACATAGATACCCTGGCGAAAGAGGACAAGACCGAAACCCAGACCGAGAAAGACAAACAGAAGGTCAAGTCAGACATAAGCGACACTGGCAGCCCAAGCTCAAGCCCAGTCAGCGCTACCAGGAAGTGCGGAGAGAATGCCACATCATCGTCCATCTGTCCCTGTATCGTCATTCGGCATGATACCAGACCACTGCCTGGAATGGAGAGAGCGAGGATTTTTTGAGGCAATGCACAAACAGACTGTGTCTGATGGGGACAGGGGGATGTGAGAAATGCTGGCGTGTGATCTCCCAATCAGGCTGGATGGAACTCGAAACTCTTGGAGACCTTGAGAGCAAATATGGCATGATGGCAATGACATGGAATGAGATGTTGAACAAGGATGGCCCCGACCCCGGCGCAGATGCGGGTGATAAGATGGAGATTGATGTGCGCAACGGAAACGAGGCGGATCATGGAATCAGCACGACCGCCGTTGAACTCAGCGACGACACCGAAGAGGAAGAGTGTCATGGCGCTGACGGCCAGAACTCAGACTCAGACTCGGATTCTGACCTCGAAGTGGTCAAGGTTGTTAAGGTCACTGACAGACCAAGTGCTTCCACGAACTGCAAAACGCGCTGGAGCAACATCAGCTCTGCATCGACGACGACACCCGCCCGCCCAGCACTTTTCCAGACTCCGTATCCGACACCAACATCCGCATCAACACTCCGCAACAGCTTAGGAAGTTGGTTTGATGATGGCCAGGTTGGCAACGGCGCTGGTGCCACCAACCCGATCGATTGGGACAGCCGAACTCCAACATCAGGTGCAGAGCCAAAGCAGTTTCTCTCTTCTCGTCTTCGGCAGTCAGGTTCAGGTTCTGGTCCAGATCTGCGCTCCGAGTCACCATCCGCTGGCCGCCAATCTACAGGCCTGTCCGATGCCAGAGCAAGCCATCGGGAAGCCATCAGAGCCGCGCTCGTGGAGCAAGTGAGTCGTACGGGACCTGTGACAGCACGTTCGGGCGGTGATGTGGGATTGGCATACGACCGTACACAAGCGGCACAGACGGCGGCCACTGTTGGAAAGCGAAGACCTCCTCCGTGTATGCCTCCAACGTCATTTCCAGCAGCTATCCCAATGGCCATGTCGATTGTGACCGCTAGGCCAACTGACCCGAGAAAGACGCACAACCAGCCTTCACCAGCTCATCAACATGTTACAGATGCATTTCACAACCTGGCCGCAGCTGTCCGCAGATACACCCGTGAAAATGCATGGAACATCTCGGCTGGGTCTGAGGTAGAGGACGTCAACAAAGAGGAGGGAGATGAGCAAGGAGAGCACGAAGTTCTGGACGGCGTGCAGGACGGCTCGTTCCAGCGAGCAGTTCTGGAATATTTTCCGCGCGAGAAAGATATGCTGGTCCCGCTTCCGGCACTCAAATGGCCTACTTGCTCGCCTGCGGGTCATACTGAGGAGGCCAATATGATGAGAGCACAGGTTCGAAGACTCAAGGGAGAAAAGGCCAAATTGATGGACCGAGTTGCTGTTTTGCTTGAGGAGAAGGCGGCACAAGTGATGCATGAGGCTGAATTGATGAAGAGGATTGCGCACCTGGAAAGGATGCCTAGACTCAACCAAACAGCAAGCAAGAGTCATGGCGAAGGCAACACCAAGGCCAAACACTGATTTCAGGCCCAGACGTGCCAGCCAGCTCCAACATCGACATTACCTTCATCGGCAGGTTGATGTTCGCAGAGCGAAGAGGAGGCAAGGGCATAAAGCTGGTCTCGAGAAGAACGTACCTATCCCAGGTGACCATGACTTGAAGCTCTTCTATCGGTCCGACTTGGACCGGTTGATTCGCTGCTGTGCTGAATTCGAAGTCGGGCTACCAATTGAGTTCACCTTAGCTGACTGCTTCTGATAGAAATCGAAGACCGGGGACCAGGGGATTTGGTGAAGAAGAGGAAAGTAACACAGGGGGATGTCAGCTTCCTCACCGGAAATACCTGGCTAGCTACTGTGTCTTGAAGATGGGCCAATGCATATCTGTCCAGGCCTCTGCTTGCGACTCTTAGAATGCAATGAGTAGCTTTGCTAATAGCACTTGCCACTTTGAGTGTTATGCTTTGCTTTCAATTGGTAGGGTTGATCCACATTAAGAGTAACGAGACATGCCCAGAGGAGAAAATCCAGGAGCTCGCAGGACTACAACGCCAATGAGCAGTTCGTCACAGCAAAATGTGATATGCTATTTGGAACCTGCCACCACCAGGGGATCCGATCCTTTCGAAGAGAAGCAAGATAAAGGAAGGTGGTATTTCGTTGGGAAATGACCTCATGAACTGCAGCTCGTTGTCGATGTCAGGCTTTCTGTAGAGAGAGCCGAACTTCGAAGACGGTGGAAGTTTTGGGCGCCTGAGATAGTCGGCGAACGATCAACGACCGGCACGTCCAGCCTAGACGTAGACAACTGGCTCTCCGACGCAGCTAACCAGCGAAGACGCTGTAGGTGTAGCTCTGGATACTGCGGCCACAAATAGGAGGACGAGTGCAGAGCGGCCATAATCAGCGGCAGTTGCACTAATTGCATCCCGTATGCAATAAGGTGGGTTGGCGCCTTCAGAAGGATCTATCTTGCTTTGAGAGTAGCCATGCTAGCGAGCTTATCATGGACAGCTTCCGCTTGACAAGCTCGGAGCCGAAATGTGATGCATCACGGAAAGACGTGGACTGCGGGTCGCCGAAGCTGAGCTGATGCATGGGAAGAATGTTCAACATCGCTTGCAAATCAGATAACTTTTGAACTCGAGCTTCGTCGTCGCGGGACGGCAGAGGTCACACAACAGATGGATTGTGGCTCTATAAGGTGCTTCTGCTGTGAGAATATGCCATCCGGGGACCCCAGCAGGCGGACCGGAGTATTACTTCAAATAGTGAACACAAGCATGTCGTGACACTGATGAAGCTTGCCTGGGGAGGTCTGATCCGAGCCAGGAGTGACCATGAGATGAAGGATTCATGTCGATTTACTGATGCAACGCCGATTCCGTCTCTTCTGCCTCGCTCAAACGATAGGCCTCCCAGCTGTCAAAATCACATTGCTCAAGGATCCCGAGGGAGCAGCGGTGATCATGCGTTACTGTGTGACGCGACCGGTCGAGGCTTGCATGGAACAAGGGCGAGGCATTCACTGCAACGCGTCATCTGGTAGCAGAGAACTTGCCTTATCTTCGTGGTATAGTCATAGCGTCAATGCACTCGCTAGTTTTCATGGCGTTGAGGATCAGGCTTCCCATGGCATGCGGGACTACACCCGACTTCTGCATCCTGAATCCTTCCGTAGGCCGGTCACAGGTGTAGTAGGAAGCGTGAATGCACAGACAGCATGGCAGCTTAGCGGTGGACGCAGTGTAAAGACGTGATAGAGGGCAATGGAACGAGCGGCTTGCAGTCCAGTGGTTGCGAACTTGAAAGAGGTGACTGAGGAAAAAGGAAGGTGCCGCGTCTACTTTGTCTCCTATCGATAAGATGTTAACTGGCCCCATATTTATTCCGTCAGAGCCTCCCACTCTGATATTATTCGCCGGCACTTTATCAATATTGAAATGTGAAACTGACGAGTGGGGCCAGGGGTTTGACTAGCACGTTTCAGGACTGGAGCAGAACGGTGGAGGAAACAACACCACACGCAGCTTTTTTCTCCCTTTCCATCATCCATGCTTTTTTCAGTGATGGGCCCGTTCCTCACCCTCCATTTACCCTGCGAGAGTGGCGATGGTATGGCCATCGACAATCGCTCTCCGGCATGATAGGCACCTAAAGTGCTACAGAATCGGAAGGACAATCCCATCCAGCATAGCCATACCATAAGTGTGGTCGTGGTCACCGGACAAGACTGCATTGCATCCTTACCGCATTTTTGTCCGAGACCAATTCGTCGAAGCCATTCAAGCACGACATCGACGTTTAAAGGAGGCGGGAAGCATGCTTTCATGGCTCAACGTATCCGACCTCACCCGGCGTGGACAGCTGCTCACAGGGGAGTTCTCCACCGGCATGAAGATCAAATCCGGTCGCAGTCTCCGTGATGATCTGTTGGTGAGTGCACAACCCACTGATGTCCGCAATAATCGGTCCTCCGTACCATTAGAGTCCTCACGTACTGCAAATCGTCGAGTCGTCTGGAAGGAAAGTCGCGTCCTATCCAACGAAAAACATCCCTGCACCGCGCAAGTTCCTCCTGCCCGACATGGACGTCCTCGGACACGTTTTCGGGTCTCTACCTAGGTACACATTTTGGCAGGGAGATTGAGATATGTTCCGCCTGCACACGGAGTCCTATTTCCCGCCGCACTCCAACAGTAGACTGGCTCCGGATGCGCATCGAGTAGACGGATCGCGAAATAGAAGAACACCCTGTACACGGGCAATGAACAGACTAGGGTTCGCGGTAATTGTTGTGTAATAAGGTGGCGACCGTTCAGAGGTGGCCGGACATTGATTTCGGCTTCACTGGGGCCGCCGCGGCCTGATGTTGATGATCAAAAATTGTTGTGGTTGGCGATCTGAAACAACAATTTAGCATGTTCCCAATTGCAACAACATATCCTTCCGTTCGCCGAGATTGAACTTGACAGCTTCCCCGGAGTTCTTAGCGCAAGACGCCAGTCGGTGGGTTTGGATTGACCTAACGCGTCGTTGACACCTGATGGTGCCGGTGGTACAGAGGCCGTTATCACCGACACCGATCCGCTATTGATCCTTCAACAGGAACGTGCTTTGATAACGGCTACGTACTGTGGTTGGTATGTGTTGTACCCAGTACACCAACCAAGGAGGCAATGATATTGCCGTTCCCAGAGCGTGACTGTGAAAGCAATAATGTCCGTCATCGTTCCACCGTTCTCTTGTGCTAGGGTAGGAACTCCTTTGAGCGAAACTGATCGAACTACCAGGTAAGGGTTCCGCATGACTTGTAGAGCGTGACCAGTAACTTTGCCTGGCAGTTTATGGAACGGTATGGTGATGCTGGATCCCATGACGTCAACAGCCCATACAGTTCTCCAGCTCATTAGTGATTTTCGGATAGTAGGTGGGTGGTAGGTAACATGGCTCATAGACTGTTGAGCGCCATCATGATGGCAAACGAATTCGATGTACCAGCCATCGAGGTTGCGCGAGTAAAGACTTGGTCTCTTGTTTTCCAGCGCCACAGTGCATGTAGCCGAGCATCCATCAAACGCTATAGTATGTTGTTGTGTCAGTCTTGACCAAATCATGTTTGGTGGGTGCTTTGGAGGTTGGAAGCAACTCAAAATTCTGGAAGCAAAACCCATCATGTCGGCGTCGGGGGACCGATTCTCCGTCCACCGACATGAATCTCCACCATCTCCAGCCCAATTAATGACAGCATCCACCCTCTGCTTTTTGCCTAGTACGTATCTTGGTGCCAGCATAACCAGTATCGGATGTTTGGGTCGACCATGATTCAGGTCTACTGAGATCAACGACTCCTCGCCTCGCGCTGGTCTCAGTCCTGCTTAACGGTATATCCAACCCCCGAACAGTCAAGGGTACCGGCCGACATATGGTCCATCAGAAAAGCAAACGTCTCCAGTTTCTAGCGTGTGCATTGACTGGCCTGCGATCAGTACAAGTCGGAGGACGGAGGACGGAAAAGAGTACAAATTCCATTAAGGGCAAGGAACCCGTCACCGATGGCGCCAAGTTGACAGTTGAAAGCCTCCCCAGAAGGATGACCACAATCGTGGCTAACCCGCTAATCTCCTTGACGTGAACAATGTGACCACGAGTACGTAGGGAACGAACCCTGCGACGATTGATGATGTTCAGCCTTTTAGACGACCTTGTTTTGATTGATAGTGACCGCCAGTAATCAAGAATGATTATGGTACGTAGCAATGCCCAACAAAGTCCGTTTGTCCCTGCTGGCAATTGCACCTCTTAGCATAGCTTTCCCATATTGGTCCCACCGCTCGGGAGGATGCGCACGTCCCTACTGATCGAACCGGCCGATCTGCGAGCCTGTTTGCGGCTTAAGTGACTGATCAGAAGGCCACGCGCGTGAGGCATCATGTAAGAGTTAGGCCAGTCAGGGCAAGCGCTTGAAGTTCCAAGAGGCGCATCCAGCGGCGCATCCGCCTTGGTATTGTATCCATTGGCGCTCTATGACGAGAGCGAGCAAGGGAGAGACCAGCTATGAGCCAGAAGCTGGGCTCCGGTGAAGTGAAGGAATGGCAATGTACTTTTCCAGTAGCGAATCTGCGTGAGGCGAAGTATCTAGGTACGTAGGTAGCTGCGCTGTTCCCCTCGGTAAACGTACGGCCAGGACCCTGGTTGAATGTGTTAGAAGCCGTTCTGAGTTCTGGTAGGTACCTAGTAGGTAAACTGACCAGTACATACGTACCCGCGAAGGTACAACTGTCACCTGCGACTAGCAGAACCATATTGCACCGCAGAGAGGATACAGGCATGGTGGAACCACGGCGATTGTGGATTCCGTGTCACCTGGCCAGGAGGATGAATGAACATCTTTACAAGCCTCAGTACGTAGTGATATGATGATGGATCTGGTGAGAGCCAGTAGAGCAAAAAGTAAGGTACTATGTAGGTACCTACGTATGGTTTGAGGCGTAGGTGGCTAGGTGGCTAGGTGGCTAGGTACTTACTGACCAGCTGAAAGAATGCTGAAGATCGGGCGTTGGCTGATGCGGCGCTCAGCTGTTGATTGTACGTGGAGCGTCTGCTGTATTGTTCGGCGTCGCCACACTACACCTCCTCAGCCTGCGGAAATGAACATAGCTGAGGAGTCTGAGGGACTTGCTGACCTCCAGACATCATCAATACGAGGCTCATCAATCAGACTGCCAATATTACGCACGGCACTGGGCAGAGTGTGTGGTGTGCCCGTTGTATCCAGTATGGCTGTGGGTGTTGCGTATGTCTGTGCTGGTGCAGTCCAGCATTTGCATGGGCAGGACGTATGGCTGTATGCACCGCCCAGTGATGCCCAGAGTGTCCACGCAGGCTAGAAGAATTGTGGCGACCGTCTGAGCTTTGGAAGATCCTGCCTGCGCTCAAAGCGCCCTGGTCAACATCCTAGTCTCCATGCGCATCCACACCCCCAAATCGGCCCGGCCGCCCCTGCTTACGCCCATGCCGATGCCTGTGCCTGTGCGCGTCCCGCGTTAGATAGGTCCCTACCTACCTGGCAAGGACTAGTCCCTGCACATTCCTGGCGCCTGCAGCTGCAGCTGTTGGGCCCTGGTCCTGGTCGGAAAAATCCTTCCCTGCCTACCCTGCACCCTTCGCTCTCTCCCCATTTTCATACGTTTCAGGGCGCTTTGGTGACAGCCCACGCACGCAGTGAACACGCCCGGCGATGATTTGACGGAGGGACCGATGGGGACGGCAGTCGCAGATGATACTAAAACTCCAACACCCGCCCTCCACCCTGCCCAAGATCCCCTTACCCTCCTCGATCAAACAAAATATACGAAAACATTCACCACCAGCCGAGACACACTCTTTATTGCTTTGCTGATTGTATTTGGCATAAGAACCACAGAGGATCCAAGTCTCTTTGTCTCACCTTCGATTACATCCTTTCCACCACCAACACCACACACTGTCCTTCACCTCCACCACCTGCCGCTGACTGTATTCCACGAGCGATTTCTTCAGAGACTACGACCGCGTTAGCCAGGGACTTGTTTTGCTCCTCGATTCCTTGATAAAAGCCTACTCTCGGCGTCTGCCATGACGACGGACTACGCATATCCTCAATCTCCCACCTCGTCACAAGACAGCCACATGGGTGCCATGGCCGCAGCCCTCAGAATGAAACTGGAAAACCTCCCTCAACTCAACCTCGAGAACCTTCACCTGTCACAGCACCACCAAAGGCGGTCGTTAGAACTGAACTCCGCCACTTCTTCTCGGTCAGCACACTCGTTCACTTCTCGACAATCAGACGACACCGATGTTACAGACCTCACCGTCACCCCGAACCGATCTCGCGCCAGTACTTTCGACAACGCAGAAAGGATTACATCTCCTCTTGTTCAGACAGTCCAATGCAAGCCTCCGCTAAGAGTTGTCCTGGGTACGGCTTCAATGGGCTCACATCTCTCGCCATTGGCCAAAATCACCACAGTTGAGGATGCCAACAAGTTCGTCAATCTCTTTCGCTCGAGAGGCTATGCAGACATCGACACTGCCCGAGCATATCCAGTAGGCCGGGGAGGCACTTGCGAGAAGCTCTTGGGCGAGGACGCTCTACGACTGAACAAGTGGGCCAATGTGTCGACCAAGGTATCTAGTTTCATGCCTGGCTCTCACCGGGCGAAGAACATAGCTACGAGCATCGACAGATCACTGGATGCCCTCAACATGGACACCGTCGACATTATGTATCTGCATGCCCCTGACAAGTTCACCCCGTTCAAGGAGACATGCGAGGCCATGAACAAGGCGTACCTCGAAGGCAAATTTGAACGGTTTGGTCTGTCCAACTACTCGGTTGAAGAAGTCGAGGAGATCGTCCAGGTCTGCGAAGAGAATGGTTATGTCAAACCATCTGTCTATCAGGGCCAGTACAATCCTATCTGCCGTGGAGGTGAAGAACGGCTCTTCGCCGTCCTCCGCGAACACAACATTGCCTTCTATGCGTACAGTCCCTCGGCCTGTGGCTTCTTTTCCAACAAGGTGTCACGTGCATCCACCCGGGACAAAGACAGCCGGTGGAACATTGCTTCACCTCTAGGAGCCAAGTACGCTGGTGACTACTTCCATGACCCTCTGTTTGCCGCTGCCGAGATTGTTCGCCAACAGGCCAGGAAATTTGGCATCTCTGGTCATGCTGCCGCTCTTCGTTGGACCACCTGGCACTCTCAGCTTGGTGCAGAGTATGGGGACGCCGTCATCGTAGGTGCCTCCAAGCTGTCTCAACTCCAGGAAAACATGAACATCCTCGAGCAAGGGCCTCTACCGGAAGCTCTCGTGGAGACTTTGAATGGAGTCTGGGAGGACGTCAAGTCCTTTGAAAAGGGCCCGCGCTTCTCCTTTGTTTAATTGTGTTATGATACGTATGGCTATGAGATGAAGGGATACCCTGGGAAGGATATCGGGACATGTATCCATGAAGGCGTTTTTTGTGGCTTCTCAACGAGGCACCGGCCTCTTCCAGAGGAGCAGAATACAGTGGACGAGAATTTCTTTTCGATTACGATCCCTCAAGTGCTGAGTTGGATCTACTTTCGTGGCCACGTATTCAACGGACGTGTTGGCCTGGGCTTTTTCTTTTGTTCTGTGACAACTGAATGTCATGTATAACGATACTGCTCTATGTCTGGAGGGATACAAAACAGCATGGACTAAGCAGCTACCGGTCTCTGGGAGACGCAGGGATGAACCACCCATTGCAACGAATACTGAGATGACCGAAGCTTACGAGAATCACACGCGTCAAAGCGCAAGCCAGCGCGAATGAGAAACTCTTGAAGGGCGCAGGGCGCATCTACCTTCGCTAGAAAATACAATTGGACCTTAGCACTTCTCTTTCCAGATTATTTTCCAGGTTTCCCATCGTGTATCATGTCTGTATTCGTCTAGACCATGAGCGCCCCGACTGCTTGTGCCGTGGCTGCTTGCGTGGCTCCGACCTCAGGCAGCAGAATGCTTGACAACCACAACCCATCCCGACATTCGATTGGAACCAAGCAAACTGTGCTCACCTCTCACCCCATTTTCCTACAGCGGTCCTCGTATCCTGAAGTGTCTAGCCCACATCAAATACGGTATGTGTAGGTGCACGGTGGTTGCCACAGGATCGCAGTCGCTTCCTTCCAGCTGCTCCTGGTCCGCCGAGAGCTGGGAGCCATGGTATCCCGATAGCCCATCCAAGAGAGACCGACCCAGACTTAGCCAGAGTACACATGCGGAACCACAAAAGACAAAAGGAGGGATTGGAATGTCAGTCGACGGCTGAACGAGCCATGACCCAAGCTGCCGGAAGGAGAGCGACGCAAGGAGCCATGACAGCCAGTCCCAACAAACGTCGACGGATGGTAACGAATCAGCACCACGGTCCAAGTGGTTCTGTAGCGCCGCTCATCTGCAAGCTACAGGGAGCTTTCCATCCTTCGGAATGGCACGACAATCTGGTGTGAAGCGGGGGATCTTTAGACGGACGAAGAAGGGACATACTTCGCCTAATCCTCTAGGCCCCATGACAAGACAAAAGAAGAGCCAAGCGATGTTTGGTGGCGCATTCCGGCCTTCCAATCGAAGGTTGCGCCATTTTGTTGATGGGTCAAAGTTTTACGACGTTCATGCGCGGTTGCTGTATCAAGGATGACCCGACCAGGGCGATTCAGCACTGCAGCGGACTGTCCTCGTCACGAAGAGCAGAATCCTTCGACCACGGGAGTGAATCGGCAGCGATGAAGTCCTCTTCATCTATTGGAGAGGGAGTCATCCCGGGCCACGGATACTAGTTGCAGTAAGGCCTCCCAAGCCCCTCGACAGCTCTGTCCTCACGCGGCGATAACTCAAGTCGCGCAACCTGTTTAGGACGAGCAAAGGAATCATCAAAGTCGTGAAAGGGCAGGTAATAATGACGTTTGCGGTTGTCTATCTTCTGAGGCAATTCATGGTCAGCAGACCGCAGACGACGACTGACCTCGTGGGCTGATGAGAACCATGGGCGACTAGGATTGCAGCATACCACCACCATCACTGTCACTACCGCTCTTTCAGTGGCATTCCTGGCGACAGAGATGAGACGTGGCAGACGGAGCAGCGCTCTTCCCTCCACGTGGATGGATGCTCATCATCCCGCCCCTCCTTCATCCAGAGCATGCATGATCCATGCCCAAAGTGGTGCCTACAAACGAGAGAGAATGTGCCTAGTCAGGAATGCGGACAAGGATGTACCTTTGGCGTGGTGTTTCAACTGGACAGTCAACCACCCCCCTCGCTCTGGTGAACCCCTTTTGGCGGAATGCCCCCCGGGCCTGGTCCAAACCGAAAGTCAACCCAAAGCACCTGTGCTTGGGTTCCGGGACATACCAACTCTAACAACCGAGCAGCATAGTTGTCAGCCGTCGAACAGACACGAGCAGAGAATCAACAGGTGCCGCATAGAATATCCAGAGTTTTTGGAATGCAAGGGGTTCATGTTAGGCTAGGCTCATTCTCTTCGTGTTGGTGGCTTACACTCAGTGAGATGTTACCGGGCTGCTCACTAGGCTAAGCAAAGCCACCAGACTCAACACACGAGTCGATGAGCCGATCAAGCCGGCCTGAGAATCTGTGGCGCGCGTTCTCGCCGTCAACAGTGTGGGAGAAACAGTACTCTTAGCAGCGCATCAGCCTCTGGCGCGCTCGACCCAACAGCTCCGGCCCAAACAGCCTGCCGTGGGGCGCAGTGTAGGAGGAACTGTCGTTGCGCCTTTGCTTCTGTCTGTGGGTTAGATCGAGCAGCACATCAGGTCTACAATCGTGAACCAAGCGCGTTCTGTCGGTTGTTTTCGACAAGATGTCGAGGTGCTCCCACGTCAGCTCTTCCATCGGCGATTATGGAATCGAGCTTGCCTCGTCAAACAAGCAATGCAGCCTAGAAGCTAAGGTACATTCGCCAGGCCAGCGCCTCGCTTACGCTCCCGGTTGAAAACAAGCGAGGATGAGTGAGATGGCCACCATCTCTTGTTTAGACCTCATTTCGATTGTCCTCTGCGGTTTGAGTACATGTCACTTTTCGTGTGGCGCCGCCATAAAATTCCAATGGTTGGTGAGCTGACATATTAGACGAACCTTCAACGCATTGGTGGGTTGGTGTAAGCAACAGTATTGAGGAAGAAATACGCCGTATACAATATCGCGCTGAGGTCAGAGATAAGCCTCCCTTCAACGGCATGTTCTGGGGCCCCGTTTCCGGCGAAACCAAATGCCACCAGACATCTCTGCAGGTCCAGAACTCTACAGGTCAATGGGATGAACCCAAAGTGTGGACAACTCAGCTTGCAGTGGTCAGCCTCCCCGGGAGGTTGTCGGATTCGAGATCGCGACAAAGATGTCCTCGCTGCTGCTGACCACAACCTTGTGGCCTGTGTCAAACATGCACAAGGTAGCGAAGGTAGTGCAACAGAAAGCAGTAAGTTGTGTGGGTCGAGACATCGTCCGTGTTAAAGGCCTAGAACCAGGACCGACCGCCGCCAACGCAAGCCACAAAAGGACGTTCAAGAACTCCAAGATTCCAAGATTCCCAAATTCCTCGCTTAGCCTGCTTTTTCACTGGAGACGGGAACTTTCCAGAACGCCAAAAGGGGATCATGCAGTCCCCAGTCCCCCGGAAACATAGGCACGGATCCACGCGTCCGTGCTTCAGCTGGCTGGTCTCGACAGTGCCTACACAACCATCCTCGGGTTGTCTGTCTTCGGCGTTCCCGTCCATGTGGATGCCAGATCCGATGGCGGTGCTGAAGTGGGTGCCGGAGAAAGGCCCATGGGAAACGAATCCAGCTATTTCAGTCGAAGCACGCACCGATAGAAAGTCAAAACCAAGGGATTATTTCGTGAGTCGCCAAGTTTGGGTGCCTGCATCCTATCTACTCGGAGCGTCCGACGGAAATGCAATACATACGCAAGCGAGACACGCGTCGGCCAAGTCTGAATCTGTACTAGATCTCTATCATTGAGTCAACCCTTGTGTTTGTTTACCTTGCTCCAGCAGTTCAGCTCTCCATGGTTCGGCGCCACAGATCACGCGTGAGTGGTTCGGATCTTGGAGCAAGAGCACATGAATCTTGCTTGAGTCTTCTAGTCCGAAGCTATCTTGGTTAGTTCGAACTCAAGATGATCCCGCATCAAACGCCCCTGGATAATGAAACAATACACCCAATGTACGTAAACGCCCAAAAGTCTTGTTGATACATCTCAGCTCCCCCGTTCCATTTACACCATGCCCGCGCAAGACATTCCTCCACTCCACGCCAGCCACATTGCCTCCGGTGAAAGCAATCAACTACTCTACGCATGTGCCGCTTGTGCACTACACCACACCACCCAATCAGTATGCACAGGTGACCTGCAGACTAGGTGACAGGAAGACCTCGAGGACGACGTAGAAACAGCAGCTGAGATCTGACATGTGTCAAACATGTCAAGACAGACCAGATGGTCAGAAATAGATCCTGGCACCCGAGCTTCAATCGTGATACTCCTAGTACGGTAGTATCACGTACCGCAATACCGCACGCAGCACTGATATTCGTACCCAAATGTCCGTCCTACGCATCGATACATCACGCACAAACACTGCCACAACCATGGAGGACTACTAACCTGGAACATCAAAGCATATGTAGGTAACCCATCGGCGGATACATTGTAGGTAAGTACATCAGGGACTCTATGTGAACAGGGCCGTACATAGGTAGGTAGGCATAACCCTAACTAAAGTGGACGTGAGGACCTGTAGTGATTGTCACGTAGATTGGTGAAGGACTCGGCGAATAAAGTAGCTGATACAGTACATATATGATAGTAAGTAGTACCTTGTGTAGCTCTCAGGCCTAATACTGCTCGACGTCTATGTGGCTTGGAATCAATGGTGTCGGTAGGATTCCGTACAACAAGTCATAGTCACATTGGAATGGCAATGCTGTACTAGCATCGGCGACTGTAAGGGATAAGACAGGAGGAACTTAACATTTGAACAGCTTGGGGAGAAGATACTCTACTGTCCTGTCCTGTCTAGCCGACTATCACTACTTTGCCGTGCAATGTCATACGTTCGAACTCGTAAGGCTGCCTCATATTATGCCATGCCATGCTATGCCATATCAAAGTAGTGGACCTAGGTAGGCGATTACTACTGGCCTTTTCCCCCGATTCGCTGATGGAAACAAGAAACAGAGTATAGTGCTTAGGGGTACTAATAAGGTATAGAAATATACCTGTCTTCACCAGGAAGGAGAAGAGAAGAGTCGAGTTGAAGCCTATGAGATGATATGTCTGCGGGAAACAATACTATATGGGTGGGTGGTATATTGTATACTGTATACTGTATACTGTAGTGGCTTAGGAGTTGAGGTACTGTAGGTACAGCGATGAACTAAGTGCCCACTGCCCACTGCTCACAGGATATAGGACAAGGCTGAGCCTTTTCAGGGGGTTATGGTTCAAAGGGTCTACCCACTTCCACTTCTACTTCCACTTCCATATACCGAATTATACTGCAATGCTTCTTTTACTATAAATGAGAATATCACACGAATGCGCTGATCAGACTCTATTCGGCCAACGCCAGCCAACCAACCACCGGTCCGTCGCCAGTATATGAGATGGATCAAGCGTAAAACATGAAACCACATCAATGCCGTGTTCAGTGTTCAGTGTTCAGTGTTCAGTGTTCAGTGTCCAGTGTCCAGTGTCCAGTGTCCAGTGTTCAGTATTCAGTACTCCATGTCTCGTACTTCATGTCTACCTATCTATGCTCCAGCTGCCATCCCAGGCGTTGTTGCACTGTTGCACTGAACGTTCACGACCCCCCTGCCTTCCCACTACTCTGTGCTGTGCTGTGCTGTATGTGGTGTCCGCATATGCTGTGCTTCATACCTATATACTCCGTGTTTATTTTGTATTCGTCGAGGGTCCTCCAAGGATATAGGGTCCATCATCCATGCTGGGTTTCTGCTCTCTTGAGGACCCGTGCCAGGATTCGGGATATGCTCCAGGGTCCAGATGATATCATGTCATGTCATGTCAGGTCAGGCCAGGTCACGAAAAAACAACAGACAGGGTTTGGTCCGTACCTACAGTATAGGGCCGTCCCAGGGATTACTCCATAAGAATAAGCACTTACCGCAAGACCAGTATTGCAAGTTCAATAAGCACCTACCTGCCAGGAGCTGCATCTGTATTGCTCAACAGCGTCACCGTGTAAAGGTGAACCTCAAAGTTAAGCAGGATATGATATCATGTGTCAAGGCCCATAGTCGCTGGCTGGACCCCTAGTTCAGTTTGAAATGATCAAGGCAGGGGTGCAAGGGCGGTGTGATATCGGCCCAGCCAGCCAGCCAGCCAGCCAGCCCTGTATGATCTGTGACGGTGGAGGGAAAGGATATAGCTATACCTAGACAGTAGACGCAGCCGGTGGAGAAACTGAAAACAGCCGGCGCATGGATTGGTGACCCTGATCTCAACCATGCCGACTTGTCCATTGATTCATCCATTTATTATCTTGATGGTTGGGACTCGTTTGTGTAATGCGCAGAGGAATAGGATACTAGTATCCTGCGTCAGGAAGTAGGACATGAAATAAGAAATAACCCGAATCCACAGAGACACTGGTAAAAAAATAAGTAATTCAGAGCCTGGTCTCACTGTAGGTGTGTAAAGTCCACCGCGGCAGGATTGAGATGCTTCACTTACCTAGGTATATGAATTCATGTCGGTTCTTCTCATTCATTACTCTCGCAGCAGCCTCCCAATACGTTCAACCCAGATCCCAGCCTCCGAACCAGAAACAAGACTGTGGCTGTCCTGCGATCCTAATCCTCCTTCGTACCACGTTGGAACTTGAACCCTTGACCATGATGATACCTAGCTAGGTACGTGGGTAGCTGCCATGCCGTGCCATGCCATGCTGTGGTTCACAACCAACCCTCAATCACGGCCTTGACCAACCCCCCCTGCCAGCAGTGAGCCGGATTGCAGCTGCACCGTGGCACAAGCACAAGCACAAGCAACACCTAGTGACACCAGTGAAACGAGTCGAGGCCGTAACATACAGTGCCTCAGGGGTTCAACTCGCATGGCCCAGGGGCAGTCGACCCCTACTGCTAACTGTCGCCTGTTCTTCAGTCTGTTCTGACTTTGCTGTTCGTCACCTGTGATGTCAACAGATAGCTACTCCCGTGCCCTACCTTACTTATCTCCAGCATGCCGTGTCATTGGCCTGGATTCTCCTTTCGTCACAGGCAACTTGAGTCTTCTTGTGTTTGCCTGGCCGAAACCGACACTACCTCCTGTAGACCGAAAAGAGACAACCAAGCAAACAAAGCGACAGTAGACCGACTATGCAAACCACTCGACTCCCTGCACGAAGAGACCCTTAGAGACGTCAATGTTGCATGCTCGAACACGTGTCAGCCCACGAAATGAATGTCATATTCCAGCCTGGCCTGAAAATGGTTTCCCTTGCCTCAACATCGATCCACTCCAGTCCAGTCCAGTCCAGCCCAGACAGGAGGGGTGTGTGCAGTGCTGGCGAAAAGACTCGGTGTGCGGTGGCACGCACCTACAGTCGAGACTGGCGGCACATGCAGCACAGCACAGCCAGCCAGTCAGCCATGCCACGAAATGAAATGAAATGCGGGCATATGTGCATAAAACAAGGTCCTGAAACATGATGACTTAGTCCGGAGGTCTAGCGCACTGAAACATGCACGTGTAGTCTGTTTGTGCCTTGCATTCGATGCTTTCTTTATCGACACCATTGGCCTAAAGCAAGTTTCAGCTCGCCACATTCGATCTCGAGAGGTCGGGATGGGAACATTCCAATAAGAGATTGTCGATAATAGCAATGGAGAAAGTATCCTTCTCGCTATTGACTGCAGCTGGAAGCTAGCAAGACAATTCAGCGGTTGAGACATGCATGCATGAATCTCGCTCGAGCGGCTTGGTCGCGGTGCAGGAAGAATTCAGCAAGGTGGTTGGTGACATTTTGTATACGGGATACTGCCGTGGAGCTGCAGGGTCGAGAAGGTGCACGGTGCACTTCCGGGCTGGACGCGGAAGACGCGACGCGTTCCATGTTCAGTCAAATCACTGACTGATACGGGCTGATGTAGGGGCGGGAAGAAGATAAGGATCGAGAGTCGGAAACATAGACGTGGCTGGCTGGATGGTGGCGTAGCTGAAGTCTGAGTCGACCAGGTCCCCACGATAACTTGAACGGTACCTGGCAGCCAAGATGTAAGTCATGCCCACCGAACTGCAGCGATCAACATACACGTGCACGGCAGAGGTTCATGCCATGATAACCGGGCCGCGCCTGAGTCTGTCGATCAATCCAAGGCCAGCGACTCGACGTGGCATGCGGGAATGTGAGACATGCTTAAGCGAGAGACATCGAAGCCCATGTCAATGAGGCTGAGGCAAACTCTATGCACAAAGAGCGAGGTTGGCATGTCGATCGAAGCACAGTTCTGTACCGAGGCAGCCATCAGATCGCGACGGAGATCGCATCGAACATGAAGGAAATCAGCTGGCCACTTCTCCAATGCAGAGATACAATGTGTTGAACATTGATTCTAACGACTGTAAATATTCTAGACAGAGAGATAGACGCCCTAAACCCCAACCTCCAGAAGCATCCGTCCCGTCAAATGAAACAACAATTGTCCCCGCGCAGACGGCCAACACCTATATCACCGCGAAACGTGCCGATAGCGTTTGGTTGAGCGGTGCTTATTCAGGTAGCAGCAGCGAAGGCCGCGATGCCATTGCCTCGTCCACCAAGACCATTCTCGAGGATGTCATCACTGAATTGATTCCGCGGATCATCCACAGGCGTGACAGATTCCTCTTTCCGTGTGACATCCCCAAGATCCCGGAGCTGGTAGGTCCCTTCGTACGTACCCAGACGTAAGCAATACCAACTCTCCCCAGCCATAGGAAACATTGGTGGAACCTCACCAGTCGAGTAAGACGTTTTCAGGATGCGGTTGCAATCCTCCCAAATGGCCGCTCTCGTGTCAAGTAGCTCGGGTGTGGTGTTTGCTCGGAAAGCTAGAGTGTCGATCCATGTCGTTCTGACTCTCACCGACACCATGGGCAGGGTGATACGGGGCCAGAGCATTCTTGTTTCAATTGCGGATTGATGGACAGACTCTGGTTCGATCCAGTTCCAGGCAGCGAGGATTTGGGCGACTTGGTCAACTCGCCAAATGGGAATGGCTTTGTAGCGACCCGTCATCTGCTCAGCACGTATCTAACATTCTCCAAAGACCAAGCGAATTTGGTATTCGCCCCTGTTGATCGCCTCTTGCAAGAGCTCCTTCCACGTCTCGGCGGCACGTACTGCTCTGTCGACCAGATTTCTCATGTACACTTCAGCATTTTGGTAGTCGACCATATGAGGGAGGGCTGGGTCTGCGCTGTCGAAGAGCGGGCTGATGCGAACGACAAGTCGGGAATCTTTGTTCCAAGGGAATATTGGCAGAGCCCCAAGCTCGAACGAGGTATCGTTGACATGGACGGAGAAGCAGCCGTCTTCCCAGGACACATTGTCAGCTTCGTCGGCAGGTAAGGGTGCAATTTGAGTAGGGCTGCCCTCTGAAGACATGATGGCAAAGTATGATGTGTAAGAGATATGCTAGATGATGTATGCTAAAAGCTCCAAGTTGAATCAAGATGTTGATGTTGGCGACTGATGCAGTGGATGGAAGAGAAAGTAAAGCCAAGGAGCAGAGCGCAATGGGAGACGAAGAATTTATGCCTCAATCCTACCTGGGATACGACTGCCATTGTGGTTTCGTACATGCCTGCTTAAAGCAAGCGCAAGGCAAATAAAAGAAAGTACATATGGGAATGTGAAAGGAGGGAAGCTGTAGAGGAGATGGAGGAGTGATAAACAGGCAGGTACATTCAAGCATTGTAGGTACGGTGAAGTCGAGAGCCATAGTGGCTTCTCCGGCGAAGTATATTTTCTGTCTTGTGTCATCGGCCGACCTGCCTAACAAAGACACCCACCAATCAGATCCCCCACCGTTGGCCGTGTATTACTCAATTCTCCGTCAGGCACCCTGTTGATCCTATTGGTAGATCCCCGCCAGCATCGCGATTCACTCCAAGTGGCTCCAAGGAACATTCAAGAAGTTTTGTGGTGTGCACAACTTGAAGTGAAGTCGCCGACTGCAATAAATAAATACAACGCTCCTTGTTCTTAGTACATTCCAGTCAACTGAGCAGAAACAACCCTATCCAAAATTCACACATTCAGCGGTTCACATCACTCTTCGCGTACAGACATCACACCGTTTCCTGGTATGGCTGGCTCACACAGTGGTAAGGCCCACCACGTCACAATGCATGATGGACGCAACTGACCATGGGTCCAGGAAGACCTAGGGTCTACTTTGACATTGAAATTGGCGGAAGGAGAGAAGGCCGTGTTGTGTTTGAACTCGTAAGTCGTGAACGCGACAGTCGTTAACAGGGTAATGCTAATGTCATTTGCAGTTCAGCGATGGTATGTCCTGGCGGCCTCGCTTAACGTCGCATCCCTTCTAACAGATCCTCCAGTCGTACCCAAGACAGCAGAGAACTTCCGCGCATTATGTACCGGTGAAAAGGGAATTGGAAAGACGGGAAAACCTTTAAGCTACAAAGGTATATACCGCAGGCATTGAGACAGACATGAACAAGGCTAAAGACATGGACAGGCTCAATCTTCCACCGGGTAATCAAATCCTTCATGATCCAAGGTGGTGACTTCACAAACTTCAACGGCACCGGAGGAGAGTCCATCTACGGCGAGAAATTCGACGACGAGAACTTCGAGTTGAAGCATGACCGACCTTTCCTGTTGTCCATGGCCAACTCTGGTCCCGGTAAGTGGCAGCCTCACACAGACGATACTACCACAAGCGACTGACGGGCCTAGGCACCAACGGATCTCAGTTCTTCATCACCACCGTCCCAACACCGCACCTCGATGGAAAGCACGTTGTTTTCGGCGAGGTCATCAACGGCAAGAATATCGTCCGAAAGATTGAGAACCTTCCCACCCAATCAGACAAACCAGTTGGAGGGGATGTTGTCGTTGTCGACTGTGGACAGCTAGAGGGTGAAAGCTACGAATCTGCCACTCAGAAAGCACCTGACGCTACCGGAGACCCTTATGAAGATTTTCCGGAAGACCAAGGCGAGAACTTGAAGGGTGAGGAATACTACCAGATCGCTCTAGACCTCAAAGAATTTGGCAACAAAGCCTTCAAAGCAGGGGACATCGAGACAGGAATCGACAAATACCAGAAGGCATTGAGATACCTGAACGAATACCCGGCCGCCAATGAGAACGATCCTAAGGATCTCCAGAGCAAGATCGATCACCTACGATTTACTCTACACAGCAACTCGGCACTTTTGGCCAACAAGTCCAAGCGATACGCGGAAGCTCAGAAATGGGCCTCTTTTGCCATCGACGCAATTCCGGCTGACGCCAAGGATACTGACAAGGCGAAGGCGTATTTCCGACGTGGGCAGGCTCGCGTTGCGCTGAAAGACCTGGAAGAAGGACTGAAGGACTTTGAACAGGCAGCCAAGTTGGCACCAGAGGATGCAGGCATCAAAGCCGAATTGGCAAAGACAAAGAGAACCTTGCAAGAGACCATCAAGAAGGAAAAGGATGCCTACAAGAAATTCTTCAGCTGAACAACATGAAAGGCTGGAGTGGCAGTGTCGATAAAGGTCGCTGCTCCACACTTGGACGGGACCAGACACTATGCACTTTTCTCGTGGTTGGTCCTGTTTCCGGGTCTCAGTGGACTCTCTGAAACGGCCTTGGATGACCAGGGCGCAAAATGACACTTTGATCAAGGATGGGGTGTCACAAATGTTAGACCAACAGGGGATGGACGCCTTTGGTCCTCATATCATCAGTGATGAAAATAGACGACCATAAAAAGGAACAAAAGTTATGATCCAACCGTGATAGCCGTCACAGAGCTGGAGTAATACTTTGATCATGTCATCGTTCTGGTCCGTTGCTGGATTTACTTTTCTCAAGTTCTCTTGTTACTTTAGCCCTGTGCAGCCTCGTGCCCAGTTACCGGTCGCAATCTGTCCTGGGTCACAAATTGGATCAAGGTTGACTTCGGGCCTCAGGATTTCCCGCCAGATTATTCGTACTTCTTCCGAGTTTCATCTCCTCCCTCCAAGTCGTGCGCTCTTGCCCGGCCACCCCAGGCCCACGGTAAACACTGCCATACAGGCCACTTGCCCAAGACTTGCCGGCTTTAGCCTGAGCGGTCTCTCCTTTATCCTTGGACGCTCTTTTCTTAGTATACCTGCGGCGATACCATTTGCCATATGCCAGCAGATAGTACAACCTGAACGAAAGGAAGGCGAACCTGTCATTCTCCAAATCCTCGGGATACTCTGCACCCAAGTCGACGGCGGCAGCGATGCCCGACATAATAGCGACCTCGTGGGCATTGACTAGAGTCCAGGCAGCGGCGTAGCGCACACTGCGCTTTCCTTGCAGAAACATCATCCAGGGCACGACGAACAGGTAGTGCGTATAGCTGTGGCACAGCTGATGCCACCAATCCTTGCGGATGACTTTAGTGTCGTCGATTTCGTTGTCCGACCACAGATGGCCGTCGCGGTGTTTGTTGAGGTAGATGGTTTGGAAGACGTGGTCTTCGAACGGCACTTTGTCCGGGAACTGGGCCTGGTAGTTCGTGGTGTCGAAACACATTTCCAGCTTGGATTTGTCCTGGCCATACATCTTGATGTAGTACATCGGACGGAAGTTGGCGCGGGCCCATTCGCAGCGCGCGGACTGGTCGACGCCCGAAAGAGACTGCACGGCCAGCTTCTCGTTGTAGAAGTTCTCATAGTGTTTCTTCATGTACTCGGCGTCGGTGTGCGTGATGGTGATGTCGTCGGAGAACTTGGCGCTGCCCAGAATCCGGCGCTCGCGCCAGCTGGATGTGTGCGAGAGCAGCCGCTTAGCCGTGTCTGCTAGACAGCAGAGAATCAGTTCGTCGTAGTGTTCTTCGTACGTGGGTGCCTCGGCGTCGCCGTCTACAGGGTTATGTCTGTCGGGGGCGGGGGTGCGGTTCTTCAGGGATACGATGACGCCGGATTTGTCGCGCTTCAGCACGGCCACCAGCTCAGTCGATAGTCGAACGTTCACACCCCGCGAGACAAGATCTTTGCGCCACGTCTCGTAGAACTGGCTGAAATTGGGAAACACCACCATTGGAGGCTGGTTGCTGGCAATGCTGACCTTGTCCAGTGGATACCACATGCCGTACGTGGGGCTGGTGCAGAGTCGCTCGAGCATGATGGCTGGCACATTTGGCGTTTCGTTGCCAGTGCCCAGAAATAAGGCCACCATGGGCAATGCAACGGTGTTGGTGAACTCTTCTGAAAACATCCAGAGTTTGAAGAAGAGCCGCATTGGCATTAGGGCAAAGAAGATCTCGAACCATCGCATGAATTTGATGGCGAAGTTGAACCGCTTGACTTCGCTCTGATGCCGGGCAAGTAGGTCTGTGGGGAATACGTTGGTCCAGAAAGTCTCGTCTTTGCCGAACGATACTTGGAGGTTGACTGGGTCGGCGTGGTAGCCTTGCCGGCTGAACATGGTGAGCGTGTGGTGGAAGATGTAGCTGCCACCCTGGACGCCTTGGTTGAACCAGCTTGCTCCATGGCGCGTTTTGTCCAGGGGTACAGCGAACGCTTGTCCGCCGCAATATTCGACCGCGTCAATCAAGGTGATGTCGAAGTCGTCACCCTTTTGGGCCAGATGGTATGCTGCGGACATCCTACAGCACGATTAGCCTTGTCCAATGCCGAAGCTCCTGTCTGGATGCAGTGGGATAAGGCTTTACCCTGCAGCCCCAGCCCCCACGATGAGTACCTTCTTCTTTCTACGAGCATTCTTGGGGTTGAGGGGCGTCTGCGACATGATGCTGGTTGAGCTGTCTCGCTTGAAGTCCTGCCGTGGCCAGACACTTTTTCCCAGACACAAAAGGACAGATCTAAGATCTAAGATCTAGCCATAGCCACAGCCTTGGGAGATCGGGCGGATATATCCCTTGAGATCTTGTCTCCTTGTTGAGGTTGGTCCATGACACCTGCATGGCCTCGACGACGTCATGACCTGCCCAAAGCATCTGCCAGTGTCAGACATCGCGCCTGCCTAGATTTACAGATCTCAGATCCGGTATCAGATGTCAAGATGCCCATGGCTCTCCGGACGGATAACAGGACAACCATTAACAAGCATGAGGTTGTCTCGAGGGGACCAGAAAGAGTTGAGTTGCATGGAAGTATAATTGCCGCAAGGCTGCGAGGTACATGATATACGGTGCAGCGTAAACTCACATGCGTTTCCGAAGCCCGCATCTTATCTTATCTCTACCATGTGCCGCCCCGCGGCGGGTCTCCGCACTCTTTCTTGGATGCGCCGAACGCCGGAAACGTTCCGCCGGGCAAAACAGCAGCGGAGAACAACGTGGTATATTTCTCCGCGTCTCTCCCCTCCTTTTCTTCTTATGTTGGCTTGCAATCCCTCCATTGACTCCTTATTATATCGCCTTTGACCTCTTATTCCTTTGCTATCGCTGTCGTCGAGCTGCCCATCCAGCATGACTGCCAAAGTCGCCCTCGTCACCGCCTCAAGCGCCGGCCTCGGCGCAGCCACGGTCAAAGCCCTAGCCTCCCACTTCCGCGTGGTGGTGAACTACCACACACGAGCAGAGAAAGCCGAGCAAGTGATCAAAGAAGCCTCGTCAATCCCAGCAACATACAGCACATCGACCGAGCCACGCTTCCATGCCATCAAAGCGGATGTCTCGCAGCGAAGCGAGATCCAGCGCCTCGTCGCCGAGACCGTGTCGAAAATGGGCCGCTTGGATGTCGTGGTCAGCAACGGTGGCTGGACCCGTTTGACCGACTTCTTCGACCTCGAGCAGCAGATCAATGAGGATGATTGGGATCGCTGCTTCAACGTCAATGTCAAGAGTCATCTGTGGTTGCTGTACGCGGCTAAACCGCATCTGGAGAAGACCGCCGACGAGGAGGGAGGCGTCGGTGGTGCCTTTGTCACGGTCGCCAGTCTTGCTGGAGTACGTCCTAGTGGCAGCTCGTTACCGTACTCTGTCACCAAGGCTGCTGAGATCCATTTGACAAAGGGCCTCGCTATGATTTGCGGGCCCAAAGTTCGGTGTAATAGCGTCAGCCCTGGCTTGATGTTGACCGAGTGGTGAGTTTCCTACCAAGAAAACAGCAGAGTAGTCGTGCTTGAGGTGAGAGGTTGCTGACAAGTCACTGTGTACAGGGGCAACCAGTTCCCGGAGGCGAAGATCAAAGCGACCACTGCAAAGGCTGCATTGAAGTCGGTCGCCACCCCCGAGGATGTGGCTGAGCAGATCAAGACGCTGGTGCTCAGCAAGTCTATCACAGGCCAGAATATTGTTATGGATTGTGGTATTGCGATCTAGAAGTGATTTTCACCAGCCTCCCTCAACTGTGCGGCCCCCCTCGAGCTTTATCGAGCCTTACAACCGAGTCATGAAAGCGCTCGGGCATTTTACCTCAGTGGGCCATTGTCGACTCCTCCCTACATCTGCTCGGCTTAAAAGGAAGAATGCATGCGATTTAACGCGATCAGATTGATCTCGCCTCATGCTTCCTCCGACTCCTTGATATCATCCAGTTACACTGGCCTTGATATGTTTCTCTACACCGCAGTCGCACAAAGCCTCGTTCATCTTCCAGCATGTCTTCGACCCTCCGGTGCGCAAAGGCGACACGGCGTTGCGGGATCGAATGCACAGGTTTAACATACAGCGGGTCCCTTACACGCGGCTTGATGAAAGAGAGGTACGACTCAGGTTGTACTGGGTCTTGCTTGTTTGGGCTGGAAGCGGGCGCATCTATGGCATCCAGTCCTGAGCTGAGAAGACGATCACGCCTGGGTTAAGAGCCTTGCTATTGCGTTATACAAAAGCACCCCACCCCTTTATAGTATCTACACAAGATATCTGCGAAAAGTACATCGAGAAGTTGGAGCTTGCAGCAGTTGGCCTGCTCTTGACAGATAAATGACTTATATTACGCCCATTCGGGTAATCTGCTATTCATCGAATGCCGCGCTCCCCAGATCCAGCCGTTTCAACGTCTCCAACGCGACCTTACAGCCTCGCTTGACAACATCTTTATCACTCTTGGCCACCAGGTCCGAGTTGCGAACATTGGTTTTGATAAAGAATTGCAAGCGTTTGATGACCTGCGGCGTCTCAGCCGTTCGCTGAAACACCTTCTCTAAGAGCTCTTTCTTGCCCTTGGCTTCGGCCATGATCATAATCATCAACAGCTCGACAAACATACTCGTGCGTTCTTTGATGTAAGCCAAGTCCAGAACTTTCAATACTCCTAGCGTCTCTGCCCCGTCGAGAATGAGATGTGCGTAGAGTTTAGCCAGGTTGGCTATCTCGCTCATCTCGACATTCTCCTCTTCCCCGGGGTCCTCTTCGTCGTCAAGATCCGGAGTCTCGCCCATCCGGCGAAAGAAGCCCCACAGCGCGAATTGGAAGGCTTTGCGCATCCGCTTTTCTTGACACAGCCGCTTCGCCACAAGCGTGTAGTAGTGGTTATATGGGTTTTCGCCGGCGGCACAACGCAGCAGCACACGAGGGATTTCCTGTTCCTGCGCCCGCTTGAGACGCAGCTTGAGCAGTCTCATGTGCGCGTCTTGATAGTCTACGGCGGAGAGGAGAGCGACGAATATCGAGCGTCGTATATCTGTGTTCATGCCGTACTGTCGTGCCAGGGCGAGCAGGTCGATCGATTCATCGTCGTCGTCGTCGAGGATTTTGTCGTTGCCACTGTAAATCAGGGTGCCGTCCATTGCTGCAGCACTGGTCGTTGATAGGCCGGTGTCGTCGTTTGTACTTCCATTTCCCTTCCAGCTGGCACCGACGAGCCACCATTTGCCCTTTTTGTCGCTGTTTTTGATATCGTCCCGGCTGATCCTCAACGGCTCAGAGCCTCTGAGCGCGCGGTTGTTTAGAGACCCCAGCACCTTTCGCATCTGCGTGATGTGTTCACTGCTCAGTCCTGCATTATTGGTCGCCGCTTTCATCCTATTGTTCTTCAAGTCGGTGATGGTTTCGATCATGAATTTCGTCCGCACGCTCATCTGCTCCCCAGCCGCTGTCATTCGTGCCGTCTCTTTCTGCATCAGCTGCACAATGGCTTTGAGCGAAGACGGGTCGTCCTGTCGAAGCTGAGGTCCGCAATCTCGTACTAATCGAAGTAGGAGTTCGGTATTGCTTTCACTCAGATTCTCCAGTAGCAGACGGATATGATCGAAGATGATGGTGCTGCTGATGACATGAAATGTGAACATGTTCGAGAGCAAACTCAACAGGTTAAGTGCTTCTTTACCCGCTGCCGCCGCGTCATCATGGTAATGATCAAACCGCTCAACTAGCTGCGAAAGTAGTTCTGCCCCAAAATCCACACCGACGACTTTGTAGACTGCAGCAGCAAAGGCAGCGTGCAGGATGACGAAGGTATTCTGGAGTGATGCTTTGTTGCAAAACAGCGTCAGGAGGAGTTCGATTAGAACTGATGTCACGTCTTGTCGAGGGTTGGACTGGTAGACCTTTTCTATCTCGCCCAAAATTGACACGAGGTTGGCCTCGGAAAGCTTGTTGAGGTGGCCTTGCACTTGTCTTTTCAAGCGCTCGAGGGAGGGCCCTTCGGAGTTCTGTGCTTTCCTCAAGGACGGCGGGATATATTTGGCTGTTGATGCGCTCGGTGCGACCGGAGCAACATACGGATTCTCTCGTACTTTCTTGGCCGGGGGAGGTGCAGCTTCTTCGTCGGAGTCGGAGTCGAAACTCTCAAAGTCGTCTCCTTCTCCATCGCCCATGTCGGAGAACTCGTCGTCATCCACATCTAGGTCTTCATCCATACCCTCGCTTCCTTCGTCCTCCTCATCCAGGTCGCCGAGTTCTTCCTCTTCAGAATCCTCGTCACCAAGGTCGAACTCGTCGTCATCGTCTTCACCGCCATCGCTTTCCTCGAGTTGACCAGCTGATTTCCGCCTCTTCCTCTCCAACCACTCCTCCTCCTCGCTCTTTCGTTTGACCCCTCGATCATCTCCGTCCAAGCCTGCCAGCAGTTCATCCAGCCCATCTTCCGCAAATGATTTGGGAACTTTGTTCTTCTTCAGTCCCAACTTTCTTTCTAGCGCAGCGATCTCCGCATCGTCCCGCGCAAGCCGCTCTCTGAATGCTTGGGAGGATGCATCGAGGACAAGACCGGGGGATGTAGACCGTGACCGTGATTGTGACAGAGAAGATGATTCCGAGAGTGTCGGGGAAGGCTGTCTTGTCCTCTTGAGAATGGATTTGGGTTTTGAGATAACCTCCTCCTTTTCGATCCTGCCGGGACTCGTTTTCGCAATAGCCTTGCTCGGGGGGTTGCGTTGGCGGACAGTTTCTGCTCGTAGGGACTTCGGTTCGTCTTCTTCGTCGGATCCATATTGGCGAGTCTGAAACCGTCTCTGAGGTTTCGAGCCTCTGATGTTATGCTTATGCTCCTCCCTCTCTGCCTTGCGCTGCTCCTTTCTGTTCTGGACTGCGCCGTGTTGTCGCCGCCCACCAGCTTTTGTATTTTCAATGCCCAGCTCTCTCTGCAGCGCCAGAGGCAGCTTCAGGCCATTGCCAGGCCCGGTCTTATGTCGGGACATCAGTAGCCCAAGCACGATGACAGGATCTTAACCTCTGTGTTGGCAATGTGAGGATTTATTGTCATCTCCCGTCTATCCAGTCGGGCAAAACTGCGGTAGAAATTATTTTGACATTTGCGGATTTAAACGGCGATAACCAAATCTTAGCGTGGCTTTTTATCGCTCCCCACCGAAACACCAACTCCATACAAAGTCTTAGTATGACTTCCATTGATGTGTACGTAGGTACCTGAGGAGATAGATTCAACCTAACACTCCAATACCTTACGGCCGGAACTGCTCACTGTAACGCTACTCGCCATGTCGCAAGAGCGCGTGAGCAATGATGAGGTGAGCGCATTTCTACCGTCTTTATGAAGTACTATACCAACTGACCGAACAGTTCCTGAACCGTCTCACAGCCCTTCTGTCCTCAACACATTCCGAAAACCATGGCTCCGTATACTTGACTCAAAAGCCCTTGACATCGACACATGAAGACTCATCCTCACCGTCAAAAATACTGGTCCGCGCCACAAATGGACTGTCCAAGCCACATCGGATAGCAGCCAAACCCAAGTCTCCAAAACCAAACCAGCCGAAGATCAAACTTGCAACGGTCGTCGAAGTCGCGGACTTAGATGGGTTTTATGCACGGTATGCGGAGGTCTGTAAGAAAGGTATGGAGGGGCTGAGGAAGCGGGATAAGAAAAAGGCGAAGGTCAAGGCGAAGGCGAAGAAGAAGGGGAAAACTGCTACGGGCGCTGCTGGCTCATGAGAAGAAAGTCGCATGGAAAATGTGGATGTTGAGAAGTGATAAAAAGAATTGTTCTTCGTTGGAGTTGTGCCGACGTGAGCAGAGCATTGCTGCATTTCTTCGTGCAGGGCCTCCCTCTCCAATGAGTGAGATAAATACGGGGAGAATCTGACCCTGATACACCTTTTGTGGAAGCGGCGAGGAGGGCTGTGGATGCCAGAGCTCACAAGCGGCTGGAGTGGTGGTCTCAATCTGGGTTCATGACAGTTATATGGCGGACTCTGGACGGATGAGGGTGGATGCACTCTGTATGAATGAAAGACGCGAGATGGCAGGCTGCCTGGATCAGGAATGCACACAACCGGGTTGCGGTCTCTAGGAACGGCCGTAAACTTCAGTTGACGGGAATGGGATCCACGAATATGGTAGATTGCATTTTCCACGATTCGTCCTATTTGCCTTATAAAATCCCATAGCAGCGCATATAAAATGCGGACCTCCCATATTTCGATTACAGTCGTCCAGCTAGAATTCTCCCTGAAACGCCATGCTTAAATAAAAAGGCTCCATGGCCAACATCGGCAAGGCAACAATCTGGCGGTCATTATGTCGTTGCGTTAGAAGTAATCGACGACATTCAATCCAAGTCGAATATCGAATCCGCATCATCCTCACTCACGGTCGTCTTTCCTGATCTGACCTCCGCCTGACTTGTTCTTCCACGAAGAGGAACACCAAAATCGTCTTCATCCTCCAGTTCAGGGGGCACAGGGCTGACTTGATCTGGGAAGCTTGACCTGCGGCGATGTTGGTCGGGCCGGCGGAATAGGTCTCCGCTGAGAAGGTCGTTGACTGTCGCTCCGCCAGCTATGCGGGCCAAGATATGCACAAGCAGGACCACGGCTTCGATCGGTTTGACTAGTGCAACGTTGCAAGCCTTCTGAAGGAACGCCGCCGTAAATTGACCTCCCTGGCTTGGTGACGATGAAGGCGAGAACAGTGTCGTTGGTGGCGGCAGAGGTGATAATGATCGTTTCATGTTTAGGCGTCGCCTCAGTCCCTCATTGAGTGGTGAGGGCGTCTGCACCTCTGGCCAGGATGACTCGGAGGCGGATGACCGTCCGAGTGCTGGTGTTGAGGCTTCCTCAAGCGAGAGGCTTGTTGATGGTCTAAAGTCAACATTTCGCTCCGAGTGCTCATCCACAGTGGAAGCTGTCACGGTCAGCTCGGACAGTTCTCTTCGGTGCTGATTGCTGTTGGCGGAAAAAGGATCATATTTCTCCGTCTGAGGCGTTTTCTCAAAGTCTAAAAGCTCAACTTGTTCAACCAGCAGCTCTTCTGTCAGAGAATTCGTCGTGTGAAATGACTCAACACTCGAGACCCTGCTGAGAACATCACCTGCTTCTGCTGGATCACGCGGGGTACTCCTTGCACGATCTGACTCTTCCACTTCGGATGTGGGAAGTTCCAGGTCTCGACTGTCACCGTGCGAGCGAGAATCCAGATGCTCGGTCGGCTTCGTCGTGCTGTTAAAAAGTTCATCCTGTGTCGAGTTTTGTTCCAGCACCGAATCTGCGGGCAGTTCGAGTGAAGGACGGTAGAGTTCGAGTTCCGGCACCAGATTCTGTTCATGAATCTGCACAGCTGCTGGCCCTGACACTGACTGGCGGCGATCCTCTCCTCCTATTCTCCGTTCATCTTTAAGATTTTCCGCTTCCTTGGATTCATCGCCTCCCAACTCCACAACCAAACTAGTTGCGGCAGGGATATTTGTTTCTTGGGGCTGAGGGCTTGTAGGGGACGTCACAGGTACATGTGACGAAGGATCCCCTGCGATGCCTGAGGACTCCGGTACCTCACGTCCTGTCTCAGAGTGCTGTTCAAAGGTATCCAGCCCTTCATCAGCATCATTCGGCTCCAATGAATCTGAGCCGTTGACAGGGCTTGCATCGTCGTTTTGCGTCGAATCTAAGTTAACGCGGTGAGACACATCTTCTTGGCCTGGAGACTCCCCAAGTCCCACATCACTGGCTCCCTCACTGGATGCAAGGCTAGATGGGGTGACGGGACGATATCCACCCGCATCGTATTGATGCCGTGGCGATGGATCACGGCTGGCGCTGAAGCCATAGTCTGAACCGCGGCGACCGTAGGTCTGAAGTGGACTCGGCGTAGTTTGACCTTGTAAGCTCCAAGCACGTGCCGTTTTCGTTCTTTGTAAAGGCAAGGGGTCAGTATTCGGCGCTGTTGACAGAGGTGTTGGTTTTCTTTTCCACGCTCCTTTCCTTCGAGGTGTGATCGCATCGTCTGGGAGGTCGACATGAAATGCTCTCTTGAAAGGGCACGGGGTCCTCTCGAAACGAAGAACTTTGCTCAAGACTGTCTTTAGTTCTTGCACCTTCTCCTTATCTGCTTCGGTCTCCGAGGGTAGTTCAATCCTGTAGTACCGGAATTTTCCAATGCGTAGGACGAATTTTGATTCCCCATCGACGCACCAACACTGCGAATTCCGCATAATGGTATAGATGACTTTTTGATCTGCTGACTTCAGAAAATGGCCGGATCCGCGAACTTTTTCAATTACTATGCGCCCAGTGGCGGCCAGCATCTCCGTCCGAGACCGCCATGGTAGAGTCTCGATGGTATCTACCGGGTAGTCGGTGTCGGGTACGTTTTCTTTGTTGCTTGGCGGGATGGACTCCGCGGGAGGAGAAAACGTGATTATGCGCGCAGACGGATGTGAGTAGAGAATATTGGAATCGGCGTCGGCTTCATCGAGACCAGCGCGTTCGTGGAAGGACAACACGCGCGGAGGCACGGTAAAGGACCTGCGGTAGCCTTGAAGCGGGGGTCGGTCGCCATAGGAGGGTGAGCTCGCCATGCTGCATTTTCAGGCGTCGTCAGTATATGAACGGTGCAGCAGAATGTAACTGCTGCTGAGATATCGTCTTGTTGGGGCGAATAACCGAAATATCTAAAGGTGAATCAGATAAACATTGGTGTTGTTGAGCTTCCGCAATAGGCGCAGGCGCTTACTGACATTCGTGGTGAACGTACTTCAAGCCATCGAAGCGGAGTGGAGTGGTCAACAACTGCGTAAAGTGTATCGCGCCCGGAGCGAGGCGACAGGTAGCCGCCCGTCGGGGAGGGAACCATAAGCCACATGTCGCTCTTGGGGGTCGCCTAGAGTTCGGGTCTCAGGCTTGATTAGCCCCTTAAGCTAGGTACTGGTACGTACTTTAGGGATTGCCTTACGCGGCCAGATGCCCCGTAGTACTGAGACTGAGTACTGGCCCAGTACAACGAATGTTTTGCACGGCTCTCCAGTTGATGAGATTTGAACAAGCATCTCTTGCTCTATACAAGTAGCCTTTTACCACCTACAAGGCATGCTCAGTTCCATTTTACTCTGTTCTGGCTCCAGACATGACTGCAGCCGATCCAGTATGTCAGCCTTGCTCCCCTGAACTCAGCCTCGTCGAGTGGGGCATAATGTTGGCATTATGTCATAACGCTTTCGGCGCATCAACGCAGCTCGTGGTACGTACAGGCGGCAAGGCACACGACGTCTCTCATATCCTCTCTATCTTGCGATCCTGAGACTATACCCATCTTATAGGCAGCTCCGCCCGACAATCCTTCGATTCTTAGCAGTCGGTATCGACACCATGTCGAATTTCGACCCGAATGCCATATTGCGAGGCGCTCAACTCACCTTCGTCGGCGCCCACCGAGCCCTGCAAAACCCCGACCTGTTTACCACCACGCACTACCGCCAGGCTGCGATAGCTGTATGCGCGGGATTGGCCATCCGGATCATTCTCAACATCCCCATCTACACCGTCAGGTTTCTGCTGCTGGTCACCTCCCTCTTCGTCAACCTCGACCATGAGACGTGGGACGACAAGGTGGTCAACGGTCTAGACTTCATCTCGAAATCTGTGCTCCAGGTACCTTTCTTCCTCATGATGGTTATGAGCTCCATCACACCCACCCTGGACAATCTTTTCATGGACTCGCTGGCCTGGGTGGACAAGACCTATCTCCAAAAGCATAAGTCCGACGACCCCTCCACCCTCCGTGGCCTGTACTATCCGACTCTCAAGATGTACTCAACCCATGGCAATCTCGAGAAGAAGGAGAAGCGCAGCCCGCTTGACGGTCTAATTGGTCTGGGTATCAAATATGGCCGGCGCGCAGCGATTTCACTGGCCATCTACACGTTAACATTCGTGCCGGTCATTGGGCCCTTTGTCCTCCCAGCAGCTTCATTTTACACCTTCAACAAATCCGTCGGGCCTGTCCCGGCTGGAATCATCTTTGGGTTTGGCCTCATCATGCCCAAGCGGTACATGGTGTCGTTCCTGCAGACGTATTTCTCAAGTCGCAGCCTTATGTCCCGCTTGTTGGAGCCGTACTTCTCGCGCATTCGATTCACCAAGCAGCAGAAGAAAATCTGGTTCATGGACCGCAGCGGTGTCCTCTTTGGTTTCAGCGCAGCTTTTGCAGTTATGGTCAAGGTTCCTCTATTAGGCGTCCTCATTTACGGTATCGCCGAGGCCAGTACCGCCTATCTCATCACCAAAATCACCGAACCACCGCCGCCGCCGGGCGCAGAAACAAAAGCATTCATTGAGAGTGAGGTCCGTTGGAAAAACAAGCATCTGCTATTAAACCTTCCTCTAGACAAGCTTGACGAGTTCAACGCCCGCATCACTGGTGCCGAGAACGTTACGAAATCGTCGGTTCCAGAGATCCCGAGACGCAAGTTCGCTTGAGATTAATATGCTGGATCTACACCGATCTCTATGTCTTTGGCAAGGTCAGGATTGGTCGGATGACTCCAGGCACCGGCCATGTTTGGACTCGTCAGGGTGATAATGAGGAGGAGGGTCAGGCGGGTCATCGAAGCAGTACCTGCCCGTCGCCCTAGATGGAGGACATTAATTTAATACCGGATCCTGGACAAGATATTGGACTGGGCCTCAAAATCACGCAGCGAGCAGCTATAGAGAGATCTGGGTGGCCTCCAGCCCATGACAGGCTGCCTATCAGCTTGCGAAAACGAGGCCTCATACAAGTAAATTGGGGGTTGAAGCACGAAAAGCCCACCGCTATGTAATAGTGACCTTCCGGCCACAAGGACTTGTGCTGGTCAAGTGGCCTGATATTCCCAAATATAGCATCTTCAAGAATTTTATAGACTTAAGAGTCAGGTCGAGAAACATCCCTATACCTACTTTGGCCTGCTTCGTCGACACTAGACGGCATGATTGAAATTCGACACAGGACACTGCCTTAGCAGAATCCCTGTGTCTGCTCAGCGCTCACTCGAGGCTGAGGAGTCTTTGGCCATGTCAAGGCCATAAGGCTTGGAGTTGGAGCCGCTGGGCATCCTCAACCTGGAGCATTCTGCTCACTTGTATTCATAGAAGCCTCGGCCGCTCTTCTTGCCTAGCCAACCTGCATCGACGTACTGTCGCAATAGTACACTTGGTCGGTATTTGCTGTCTCCCAACCCGGCATGCAGGGTTTCCATAATCGCCAAACACGTGTCCAGGCCGATAAAGTCGGCGAGAGTCAGAGGACCCATGGGTACATTGGTTCCATTCTTCATAATGCTGTCAATGTCCTCTCTCTCGTCCCAATACCCGTTTCGAGGCAGATAATGGCTTCATTGATATAAGGCATCAGGATCCTGTTGGCAAGGAATCCTGGTACATCGGCGGAGACGGAGGGCACCTTACCCATCTTCTCACAGAATTCGATCGCAGCCTTGACAGTCTCGGGGGGAGGTTTGGAGCCCGGAGATGATTTCGACGCCTTTTTGCACTGGAACCGGGTTCATGAAATGCGTCGACACTACCCGGGACGAGGCCGATGTATCGTTCGCATCCTTCGTTGTAGCACGCGCAATCTTTGTGATACTTATGCTCGAAGTGTTCGTTGCTAGAATGGCGTGCTTGGGGCATATCTCAGCCAACTGCGCAAAGATCTGTTCCTTGAGAGATGGGTTCTCCGGCACAGCTTCTATGACCATATCCACATCAGACAGTTCTGATAACTGCGTCGTAGTCTTTAATCGGTCTTTGGTGGCCTTGGCAACTTCCTCTGTGATCTTCTGCTTTGAAACGTCTTTTGCGAGTAATTTATCTGCGAACGCTAGGCCTTTATCGAGGGATTGTTGTGAGCTGTCTACCAGTGTGACCGGCACCTGAGCTTTCTGCGCGGCTACAATGGCGATTCCAAGACCCTGGGGCTTGTCAGTCCCGCGTTGACTCTTGCATATTGTCTGCTCTCACCATTTGTCCAGCTCCCACAACACCGAGCTTCTTCACTTCGAAAGCGTGCGATGGACTTGTGGAAAAATGCCGACCGAGAGAGGCGAGCCTCTGAGAAGCGACGCCGGGCTTTGGGCTAGCCATGAGTCTGTACGGGAACCTTGACAGTGAAGCCATGAGGGAAGGTATTTGCTAAACGAAATGTCAGTTGGAGAACTCGGAAGGAGGCCGTTGCTTGTATACGACTCCAAGGAGTCAAGTGCAGAAGTAAGTACTAGTACGCCGCAGCCCGGAGTTTGCTCGCCGAACGCTTTCGAAAGAGAACAGGAAACACGCGACCGAGAATAAGCGGCAGGCAGGCCGGACCGAGGTTGTCGATAAACTGGCTTAGTCAGTACCTTCCAAGGTTATCATAATCGGGTAATGTGAGATGGTTTCTTTACTTCGCCGTACATGCATTTAGTCGCGTGGCGCGTCAAGACGTGTCGAGACGCGTCTTTCGGAGGTACTCGAATAGTCGTCAGTCTATCCCCTCGCGCATCCCAAAACACATCCTCAGGTCGCCATGATATGATCAGTCACACCTGACAATATGGAAGAGGACAACCCCTTTGGCAAGTCTCAGACCGTCCATCCCGAAGTACGGGCATATGTGTACAGTCTGGTCAACGCCGTAAGTCATTCCAAACACCATTGGGTTTGAAATACATCCTAACAGGAACCAGCTTGGTGGGAGTAGTACCGATGACGATGGACGGTATGTTCTCGGAGACGATGCACTCGCCTGTCTTCGCGACTTGAAGAGGTGGTTAAAACTATACGACGAGAAGAACAACAAACTCGACGTGGCCAGGTGTCTGGCGGAAGCCAAACTAGTCGGAGGAGACCTGATACCAATTCTAGCATCATGGCCGGAGGACGGGAAAGAGAACAAGTTGAAGGCCAGAGTTGCGCTCGCATGTTTGGAACTGCTTGTTCCGTTAACGTGGCCTTTGGAAAATGGAGGAGAAATGACTCTGAACCACCATCGCCATACCCCATACATACAACAGGCGCAGGTGTTGTACAAGGCCGCCATTCTTGGATGTGATACTAGCAGTATCCTCCGGCAAGTGATCAGAATCGGGCTTCCTTCAATTGCGGTAGCACGGGACGAGCGGACAAGCCGAGACGAAGGCATCCTCAAGTTGATGCTCTACTTTTTTCGGAATGTTGCGGTCATCCAACAGGTCCCAAACCTGCCCAGTCAAGGCCTAGAATCGGAGATCTCAAGGTCGGCAACGATTGAAGCATTCAGAGACCAGGACGTTTTTGCTCTGCTGTTGACGATCTGCTCGAATATGGGAGAGGATTTCAATCTACAAGACGTTATTGTGCTTGACATCATCTTCAATTTGATCAAAGGGGTCGACCCGAAACGGCTCTGGATGACAGAACAGGAGAGAAAGGGTCAAGGAACATCCGACCTGAGTGCTGAACTTGCCATAGAGCATAGTAAGACCAGGGATGCCAAACGGAATCAATGGACGCGCCATGGTCGCTTCGGCACTATGTTATGGGTCAAGCGCGAAGGGGAAAAGGTATCAGCGGTCTCCGGGCAAGACAATTTGAAGAGTGATCAAAAAGCCTTTTTCAACATGGACAAATCCAAAAAATGGAATAAACCGCAGCAGAGACGCAAAGACATCGACCACACCATCCACGATTTCGACCACAGCACCCGGCTTACCAGCTCAGCTAGCGAAAAGCTGCGCAATTTCGTCGAAGAATTCCTCGACTCTGGGTTCAACCCATTCTTCAGTCATTTACGCAAGGCCATTCAGCGTGAAGCGGAGCGCCTGCAGGATGTCAACTACCGGCAATTCTTCTACGCAGTTGCATGGTTTCTCGAGGCTGAACGTGTTCGTCGAGAGACGAGGAAGAAGGAGATCAAGCCAGACAAGGTCAGAACCGACTTCGAGGAAGAGAGCTATGCACTTGTCGCGGCTGTGTTGAACCAAGAGACGTTCATCATGCTGAACCGATATATGCAACTGTCGTGGGACAACAAGGAGTGGCAGGATTTGAACGCAAGTATGCGATGCTTCACCCAGATTCTGTTAACGGTACAAGAAATGGCACAAAGCCCTTTGGAGGAGGACCAGGAAATCGCCGACAATATTCAAAACAACATATTCTACGAGGAGACGACCCATGACCGGATAGTTGGCATCCTAAGAAGCTACAAAGACCAAGGATTTGGGTATCTTGACGCTTGCACTGAACTGTCGCATGTCTTTCTGCGCATGTTAGAGAGATATTCTAAGGAAAATGCTGATCTCCAGATTCGTTCACGGCGGCGAGCAAGAAGGAAGCGGAAAGAGGCTGAGAGGCAAGCTGCCAATCCGGGAGGAGATGCTATTGAAGAGGACGATAAATCCGAGAACGAAGATATCGCCGATGTGATTCAAGTCTCTAAAGAGCGCAAGTTTGACTTCAACCGATTTGCAGCGAAGTTTTCCACTCAAGCATCGGTAAACACATTTGTTTCGCTCATCACTTTCTACCGAGATCTCAGCACCGACCAACTCAAACGAGCACATCGATTCTTCTACCGTGTGGCTTTCAAGCAAGATCTCGCCGTTCTGCTATATCGTGTCGACATCATTGCGCTTCTGTACAAGATGGTCAATGGTCCGGACGGACTTGACACGAAACATCCAATGTACAAAGACTATTCTGAGCTTTCTCGACAACTATTCAAAAAGATGTTCAAGAAGATTGATCAGAGGCCAGAGCTGGTGGTCGAAATGCTCTTCAGCAAGATCCACTCTACGTTGTATTATCTGGAATTCGGCCAAGAGAAACAGACAATCTCAGCCAGTCGGCCGCCTGCAGAATTAGAAATCAGACCAGCACCGGGGCGAGACGTCAAGGAGCAGATTGGCATTGTGGTTACTGTGCTGATGAAGGACGGAAAGACCGAGCTGGTGACATGGGTAAAAGATGTTTTAAAGAAGGCTTTCGATGAGAGACATGCTTGGGAGGCAGAGGCTGAGGTTCGCAGGGCGGCTGCTCTTGAAGCTGCGCAGAAAGATAACGAACGTGAGCCGGAAGTGATTGATATCGGGCAACCCAGCTATATCACAGTCCGTCCCACCTCAGACGATATCAAAACTGCGATGTTCAGGAATGGGCGTTTGAGACTATTGATGCGCCTCGTCGGTTTTGAAATACTTGGAGATGAAGATGTTCTTGGGGCAAGCTGGGTTGTGCCTTCAATCCTCACCGCGAACACCCTGGCTGAGTCAAGAGCGGCGATTGAACAGTACGAACAGACCCCATGGCAGGGAGATGAGGAGAACGAAGACGCCGAAGATATGATCCGCCGAGCGAGAAACAAAAATGAGACGACACAGCATGATGAGGAAGAAGCGCCTCGAGGGGGCTTCATCGACGATTCAGAAGGCGAGGAGGAGTTTATGTTTCCTGACAATCCTCGAAAGAAGAGGACTAAGAACATCATTGAAGAGCTCAAAGCCCTGCGCAAGAGGAAGCGAGACCAAGATGATGATGGAGAAGAGATTGACCCCGAACTTGCTGCGCAGAGAAGTGCCGCCCGGGAAGCTGCGGCGAGGGCTAGGCGACTTAAGATCAAAAGTGAGGCATATATCAGAGACAGTGACGACGAATCGGATGAAGAGAGAGACCGCAAATTCTTCGAGAGGGGAAGAGCAGGTGCGCCAGAAACAGGCCGAAAATATTCGCAAGCAGATGGCGTTGGAAATCAACGATCAGGCTGGGAAAACGCAGAAGAAAGGAAAGAAGGCGTCGATGCAGCAACATCTGGCCAGGGATCAAGACAGCGACGACGACTTGCTGATCTTCAACGCCGGCGACAGGCCATAAGAAACGGCATCATCGCAGACGCGCAGAAGGTCGGATACCGAAGAAAAAGACGAGGAAGACACGCCATTGTCCTCTCCAAGCTCGGCCACAGCTAAGCTATTAGAGGGGAGAAAGAGCCGTGCTTAAAGAGATATCGCAAGCACGCGCAGATCGTGGTTTTCATTTCAGCGAGAGACACAAAGATGCAATGATGGTTGACGGCGATTCAGATGAGGACATTATGCCGACGGTTCGGCGCAGGATGCGTGGAGGGTTTATTGTGGACAGCGACGACGATGACGATTGAGTGTAGCGCTAGTTTGTACTGGTTTGGATTCCAATACTCTGTCCTCTTCATCTCATGATTCCACTGCAAAGCTGCCATATTGTACGAACTCCTATTTTGTAAATGGAAAAGAAATGCAATTGATCGGAGGCCGCCGACAGCCTCGTCAAGGCAACTTCTGATTGGCTGCCGACTTTTGCTTGCTTCTTCATGTCGTATATTTGATAACAAACCCACGAGAAGATTGCTCGAGTTGATGGTCTTTTAAACGCAGTCCATTGAACTTGTATCTATTCTAGGTTTCCGTCTTTACTGTTTGCGGTTCTCGAGCCTTGCGCTGTTGTGAATTCTATTGCTGTCTTCGTTTCCTGGGGTTGGGCTGATACGATGTTGGAAAAAACAATATACTTTGGTCGATTCATTTCCACGCCCAAGGCAGATGAACTCTTGATCCGGACTGGCGCAGTGCTTGTGAACAGGAACGATGGAAGAGGCGTGATAGAGAAGGCGGACTGGACAATCCGCACCCCCAAAGAAGCCATCAGCAAGTTTGGAGTCGAAGCTCCCGTCGTTGCAGCCAAGGGCAACGGATTCTTTTTCCCAGGCTTTATTGGTGAGTGTGATCACTGCGATACTGTCGCCACAGCAGACGTCGATTGAGCCCAGCACACCTTGATGAGGAGCCCACACTGGAAGAACCAGACGGGGAGACGAATGCTGCGAGGCTTAGAAGCAGGATTTGTTCAAGAATGCAAGCATGAGAAGATGGCTAACAGCTCCATGCTCACAGATACCCATATTCATGCACCACAATATCCCAATGTTGGGATATTTGGCAAGTCGACACTTCTCGACTGGCTCACGACATACACTTTCCCGCTAGAGTCTTCTTTGGGCAATACCAAGTCTCCCATGTACGAGGATGCCGTTGAGCGTCCAGACCCCCTCGCCCGAGCAAAGGCAGTCTACAACAGAGTCGTCTCGCGGACGCTTGCGAACGGCACCACGACAGCATCATACTACGCCACCATCCACGTGGACGCCACCAACTTGTTGGCGGACATTGCTTTCGCGAAGGGCCAGAGAGCGTATATTGGACGAGTTTGCATGGATCGGCCGGAGACGTGCCCCGACTATTACCGAGACGAGAGTACCGAGGAGACCATATCCAACACCAACGCCAGCATAGAATACTGCAAATCACTGGATCCATCAGGAGAGCTGTTGGCACCCATTATCACTCCCAGATTTGCTCCTAGCTGTCTGCCCGAGACACTGTCACAGCTTGGCGCCCTTGCAAAGGAACAAGACATTCGAGTGCAAACACACATTTCGGAAAACTTGAACGAACTCAAACTTGTCCAGCACTTGTTTCCGGAGCAAGCCAATTACACGGACGTCTATGATCACCATGGACTACTGACACCACGCACCATTCTGGCTCACGCCGTCCATCTCAGCAAAGAGGAGATGAAGCTGATCAAGGAGCGGAAATCTAAGATCAGCCATTGTCCTGCCAGCAATAGCGCGTTGGGAAGCGGGTTTTGTCCGGTACGAGTGATGTTGGACGAAGGACTCGAGATCGGGCTCGGCACAGACGTCAGTGGTGGATATAGTGCCAGCATCCTCGATGCGGTCAGGAACGCCTGTATGGTAAGTCGCCATGTCGGATATGTGAATGATGGTGACAGCAGGTATAATATCGGGGTTGCTGAGGGTCTATGGCTGGCAACGGTGGGCGGAGCGAAGGTCGTTGGCATGGAAGGACGTCTCGGCGGGTTTGAAGAAGGAATGTTGTGGGATGTCCAAGAGATCGTGCTGGGAGATGTCCGTTCGGACGACGGTGAAGATACCCAGGTGGACATCTTCGGATGGGAGACATGGGAGAATCGTGTGGACAAGTGGGTGTGGAATGGGGACGACAGGAATGTTCACAGAGTATGGGTGGGTGGGAGGTTAGTTCATGAGAGACAATGATGCGGGGGAGCTGCTGTCTGATCAACTGCCTTTCTGTGACGCTCCGATGTCTATTTTCGTTGAGCATGTCCTAGATAGATATGAGTTACCAGTTATAGATTCACGATGAAGATACGTAACAACAGAATGTCAAGACCAAGTCAATGTGTGTATCAAGCACAAGGCTGAGGCTTTCACTGGGCAACTTATGATTGGATGCCCGAGATACAGATGACATAAGCACGGAGACATACTCCGGAGCACATTCCCCTATTCCGCAGTTGCACATCCCGCGCATGTGGAAGACAGTAGTAGTATTTCCCACCCTGCGCATACCTACCCATCCTGCGCATACCTACCCACTACTGCGTAAGGTACCTTGTTAGCATTTGTTCCTAGACGCTCCGGACATCGACATCGGTTTGTCCAACACGTGCACCTTTCATTGACTAACATTCAGTCTTGGATATTCCCTTCCCACGACCTCGGATGTTGTTTCGGCTTCGAAGCGGTGGGGAAGCAGTTCAAGCAGAAATGTCTGGACACCGGTGACCTACCAGTATACATTCTTCAACCATGGCGTCTTCATCGACGGCGAGCGTTCAGGCGTCGAGCTCCAGTCTCGCTAGCATCTCTCTCGCATCCATGAATGTCCCCTCGCAGGATGTCCATGCGGGACATTCTTCTGGCTTCGGCCATGCTCTTTTATCGCTTGTAACCTTTGTCCCTGGCGCGCTGTTCTGGCTGATCACATTTGCTACCCTCACTGTCCCGCGAGGACTGTTCACCCTTTTCTCCACGAGTCTGACTTTCACCATGAATTTCACCACCCTGTAAGGAATTCAGGACCGCGGAAGTGCTGAATCTAACGTCCACAGGCTCCTAATAATCCTTGCAATCCTCTCCACCATCAGCTGGTTCATCCGCTACCGTTACCTCAATGTCTACGCTCGCCTGCCTGAGGAACCCAAAAGAAAACAGCCGCAGATAGATTTGTTTCCTGATACCCAAGATGGAGATTCAAAGCCGGGTTTGGCAAACTATCTCGATGAATTCCTCAGCGCGATAAAAGTGTTTGGATATTTGGAGAGGCCGGTGTTTCACGAGTTGACCAGGACAATGCAGACTAGGAAACTGATTGCGGGCGAAACATTACTGCTCGAGGAAGAAAAGGGATTTTGTCTGGTCGTTGATGGCCTTGTCCAGATCTTTGTGAAGTCTTCGAAAGAGGAGTTGGAGCACAACTACAATGGTCAATACGGTGTCTTTAACGACGAAGAGGGCTATCATGAAGGCAACCAAGGCTACCAGTTGCTAACTGAGGTCAAGAACGGAGCCTCAATGTCTTCGCTTTTTTCAATACTCTCCCTCTTCACGGAAGATATAAAGCTGCGCCATGACGACCAAGTCAACCCTTCTTCCGGATTTGCCAATCATATGTCTCATACCCCTGACTCAGTTGTGACAAGCCCTACTACCCAGCCGTCGACACCAGCCATGGCTGTCCCAAGCTCTCGACGAGAGTCTGCCAGACCACGGCTGCCCACGGTGCCACCGCTCACTCTCGGAGCTGCCTTTGACGAACGTCCGTATGAAAAGCAGCAAGACAAACCCACCCCTCCCGGCCCCTCCGCTCATCCAGACATTGTGGCGAGGGCGGTGGTTGACACGACGATTGCCATCATTCCCGCGAGTGCATTCCGCCGCTTGACCAGAGTATATCCCAAAGCCACCGCCCATATAGTGCAGGTCATACTCACCCGCTTGCATCGTGTAACTCTAGCAACGGCCCATCACTACCTCGGCTTGACCTCGGAGGTCTTGCAGATTGAGAAGTTGATGAACAAGTTTACCAGTTATGATCTGCCCAATCATCTCCGAGGTGATGCACTGGATCGGCTGAGGGACAGGTTTGCCAAGGAGCGAGACAGGATCGGGCCTGAGGAAGGGACAAAAGGGATCGCCTTGCACAACCCGAGAGCCAACCGGAGGAGATCATCCAGTGGCCTCCGGAGAGACGTGGCGACCGCTGCCAGGCGGGCTGCCTCAAAAGGCATCCCGTCTCTGTCTTCACGGGCAAGTGCGAATTCTTCGAGTGTCGGCGACAGGAATGTGAGCTCTGGTGATCTCCACGAAAGCGGCATGCTCAGCCAAAGGCCGACCGGTCTTCATATGCCTTCTATGTCAGGTACGGTGACCCTGGGATCATCTGAAGCCTCGAAGATGGAAGCGACCAGCCCCATGGGGAGCCGTGAACAGCCACTGTTTAGACCCTTTGGGGCCGATATCACCCACCTGCAAGACTCGGCGACTGAGGATGGTCTATTCCGAGAATCAGTCCTAGAATGCGTGGCCCAGGCGCTGGGCCTGAGTGATGCCATCAACCAGTCCATAAGAAAGGGGCCGGTCTCTGTGGAGCAATCTCCGCGGCTCATATCGTACGATTCGAAGAGGCAGACTGCCATCTTCAACAATGCGTTTGGCTTCATCGACCCCTACGAGGATTCAGTCGACGGCGAATCTGAAACCGCCTCGGCCTCGGCCGCCAGTGTTGGTGGCTCGGCCCCAGGCAAGACGTTGAACGAGGAATTGATAGATGACGTGGAGATTGTTTTCTTCCCCAAGGGCTCAGTTTTGGTTGAGCAGGGTGAACGGAACCCCGGTCTTTACTATGTCATCGACGGTTTCCTGGATGTGAGCATTCCCATCGAAGAGAAAGAAGACCGAAACCTTGCAGCCCCTGCAAACCAGCGAAAGCCCTCCCGGGAGGATGCGATGCCACGGCTTCGGAGGACGAAAACTTCCACTTCTCGCGCATCCTCTGTTCCAGGTATTCCTGGACAGCCAAAAGAGGGCAGGAGAATAGTGCAGAAGTCACTGTTTCTGGTGAAGCCAGGTGGTATTGCTGGCTATGTTGGCACCTTGTCTTCTTACAGGAGCTTCACGGACGTTACGGCCAAAACCGATGTCTATGTCGGCTTTCTTCCTCGGTCGTCCCTAGAGCGCGTCGCAGAGAAATATCCCGCGGTTCTGCTCACCCTGGCCAAAAGAATCACCAGCCTTCTTCCCCGTCTGATCCTGCACATTGACTTTGCCCTGGAATGGGTCCAAGTCAATGCCGGTCAAGTCATCCATCATCAAGGGGATGAAAGTGACGCCATCTACATAGTCCTCAACGGTCGACTGCGGGCGGTGCGTGAGCTGGAAGGCGGAACTCTGAAAGTAACCGGCGAGTATGGCCACGGGGAGAGTATTGGTGAACTGGAGGTTATGACAGATGCAACAAGATCGGCCACTGTGCACGCAATTCGAGATACAGAATTGGCCAAGTTTCCAAGGAGTCTCTTCAACGGCCTGGCGCAGGAACATCCCAACATCACCATTCAGATTTCCAAGCTGATTGCGTTGCGGATGCGAGCGCTTATCGAAGCCCCTTCCACCGACGCAGGCCAAGAGCGAGGCAAAGCCGCTCTGACGGACTCGGCCACCTCCAGTCTCAATCTACGCACTATCGCCGTCTTGCCGGTCACCGCTGGAGTTCCCGTTGTGGAATTCGGCAATCGTCTACTGGCTGCTTTGAGTCATGTTGGCGTGCCCAACGGCGTCACACTGCTCAACCAAGCACTGATTTTGAGCCATCTTGGCCGCCATGCCTTCAATCGGATGGGGCGGCTAAAGTTATCACAATACTTGGCCGACCTTGAGGAGAAATATGGCATGCTGCTCTATATCGCCGACACCAGCGTGAACGCGCCTTGGACCCAGACCTGTATATCACAAGCCGATTGTATTCTATTGGTTGGATTAGCTGAGAGTTCACCGAGCATTGGGGAGTACGAACGGTTTTTGCTGGGAATGAAAACCACGGCTCGGAAAGACCTGGTCCTGCTCCACATGGATCGATATACTCCCCCAGGTCTAACGCGACAGTGGCTGAGGAACCGGATGTGGATCAATGGTGGCCATCACCATGTTCTTATGCCGTTCCGGGTGAGTCCCGAGGCCACGCCTCATGCTCAGCCCAGACGACTTGGGTCAGCGATCAGGCAGAGAGTGCAAGTGATTCAGGCTGAAATCCAGAAATATACGTCACGAAGAATTCGACAAGCGCCGCTGTACTCGGTTGACAAGCCCTTCAAAGGTGACCTACATCGACTTGCCCGGCGTCTTTGTGGCAAGTCCGTTGGTCTCGTCCTTGGTGGAGGTGGAGCTCGCGGGATCGCCCATGTGGGAGTGATACAGGCTCTGGAGGAGGCCGGGATTCCCATCGATATCGTTGGCGGGACTTCGATCGGTGCATTTATTGGCGCACTGTATGCTCGCGACGCAGACACGGTTCCCATGTATGGGCGGGCGAAAAAGTTCGCCGGTCGCATGGGCAGTATGTGGAGGTTTGCACTTGACTTGACGTACCCGTCGGCAGCGTACACGACCGGGCACGAGTTCAACCGGGGAATCTTCAAGACCTTTGGCAATTCGCAGATTGAAGATTTCTGGCTTTCCTTCTACTGCAACACGACCAATATCAGCAAATCGCGGGCCGAGATCCACACGTCGGGCTACGCATGGCGATACGTGCGAGCAAGCATGTCTTTGGCCGGATTGATCCCGCCGATCTGCGACGAAGGCAGCATGCTGCTCGACGGCGGGTACATGGACAACTTGACCGTGTCTCACATGAAGAGTCTCGGCACCGACATCATCTTCGCCGTCGACGTGGGCAGTTTGGACGACGACACGCCGCAACAGTACGGCGACACGCTCTCTGGGTTCTGGGCGCTCTTGAACCGCTGGAACCCTTTCTCCTCGATCCCGAATCCTCCGACTCTCAGCGACATTCAGGCTCGCTTGGCCTATGTTAGTTCTGTCGACGCGCTGGAGCGTGCCAAAGCTATGCCGGGCTGTCTGTATATGAGACCGCCTATCGATGCGTACGCCACTTTGGACTTTGCAAAGTTTGATGAGATCTATGAGGTGGGCTACTCTTTCGCTAAAGAATACCTGGCCCGCTTGAAGAACGATGACGAGTTGAAGGGCGTCATTGAGATGTGGGCCGGTAATGGCGGTGACGAAGATAAGGGTCTGTTGAGAGCCATGGCACCTAGGAGAGCTAGTATATGAGTGCGCGACCGGCTTAGAGGAATAAACAAAAAATAGAGATTCAAGATTCAAGATTAAAAAAGAAGGCTTGGAAATGTCTTCGACATATGTCTATACCATCACATTGTCTTCTTTAAAATAACGAACACATAGGATAAATGGATGACCAGGTCCTATGCTGCTGGCATGCCGATTATAAGGTCATCGGATACAATTGATGTGGATACACAGACTTTCCCGGTCCAACAATTCTGGCCGCGTTACATATAGATGAGAAGATACGATCCTTTCTCGCCTACAACTACTTAACATGGTGTCAGGTGGTGGATTGGCAAGGCTGGCTTTGGAAAGGAGAGACAGACGTACTACGTACTAGTAATCTATCTAGTCTGAGCGTAATGTACATATATGACTGACCGTATCACGAATGAAGGCATACGGCGGAGTATAAGGTGGTGGGTGGTAACGATGAAATTTCCCCACCGACGAGGCTCTGGAAACCCGTCATTTCGTCGAGGCTGCGAACTACCCACCTACCTGGGCTGGTACTTGTGCTAACTGCGGTACTTGTACGACAACAGAGTCCCATTCCGCGTTTCACCACATTCCATGGAATTCATATAGCCATCCTTCCACAACGACACTGCCACAGTGTTGGGCGCGGCAGACATACTTCTCTCCTCCCTCTGTCTCGGGTTTGGCCTCGCCCTCCCATTCCGATCCCAAACCGAAATACGAAGACACGCAAACAATGCCCATCAAACCCCTAACGTTTAAGGGCGACAAAAAGCCCAAGAAACGGAAACACCGCTCGCTCGAAGACCCCACCAACGATGACACCTCCCACTCGCAATCCCTAGTACCCAACAACAACAACGACAACACATCCTCATCAACACACCAGGCCAACGCAGATCCCTCGGAAGACGATACTTGGACAACACCGGACTCTCCCAGTGACGTTTCTGGCCCAATCCTGATCGTCCTGCCCACTACTCCGGCGACATGTCTCGCGTCAGACGCGCACGGCAATGTCTTCGCGTCGCGGCTGGAAAACATTGTCGACGACTACGCTGAGACGGCGGAGCCTCATGACGTGCGCCAGGTGTGGGTGGCCAGTTCGATCGCAGGGACAGGCCAGATTCATCTCCGTGGTAGTCATGGCGGGTATTTGGCTTGTGATTCTATAGGGGTGCTTGGTGCTAGGAGGGGAAGCTAGGGGTGTTGAAGAGGGGTTTGTCGTTGAAGAGGTGGGTAGCAACGCCGAAAACAATAGTATCTTACGGCAAGAAGGAGGAGGAGGAGGAGGTGGTGGAAAGGTGCGTTGGAGATTACGGACATTTGCTACTAAGATTGCAGACGGGGAGAAGGGGAGACGGTATCTTTGCGCCAATGTTGTCGGTGGTGGTGCTGGTGCCGTTGCCGGTAAAGGCGGTGATGATGGTGATAGCGACGATGATGATGGCGAGAAGAAAAAGAAGAAGACCATCGCAATCTCACTTCGAGGCGATGGTGAAGCAGACTCCCGAAACTACTCATATCGTGCTGAAAATGCAGGCTAGGTTCAAGCCACGTGTCCAGATGAATAAAGAAACAAAGGCCAGTCAGAAAATCAGTCGGCGCGAACTCGAGCAGGCTGTAGGCAGGAAACTTGATGATCAGGAGGTCAAGAGGCTGAAGAGGGCAAAGAAGGAAGGCACGTATTATGAGGAAGTTCTGGATGTTAGGGTCAAAGGGAAACATGACAAGTTTGCCAGTTGAGTTGAGTCGAGTTGACTTCAGCTTGGTTCTGCGAGAGCGTTGCGTTATACAGGGCAGGGCAGGACATGGATGGGATGGGATGAGATCCATGCCCGACCACATCAACTTCGGCCAAGTCAATTTCAAGTCAAGTGGCTGGAATATGTAGCATTACCGTGTACTCGATGCTAGCACGGGACTGACAAGGCTTGACAGAAGGCTACAAAGGCCAGGGAACATCGAATGAGTGCGACTGATGCGAGCAACCTCAATCCGTTCCACAGCCCGGCGGTCTTGTTCAGCCATCAATGATCGGTTCGAAGTCTTCTCGAAGGACTATTGACTCGTTTGAATGCCACTTTATCAGACAAGTCCGAGCACGAACGGAAAGAAAGCAGGGCTGGATTGTGGTGACCCTTGCATGGCTACAGACAGAGCCGAGCCGTACAACGCATACAGATCCAACCATTTGTACACAGAACACGCTTTTTCGTCCCATGATCCATCCATCATAACAATCATACATACAGAGCAGACATTCAGACATCCTCTGTACAACCAGACCAGGTACCCAGACACCGACGCTATGCAACCATCCAATCGCAGTCCACAAAGCAACGTTTCCTTCTCACCATCATACTTCATTCAAGGTTGGGAAAGATGCGACCCAAGATGCGGCGCCCTATGGGAGAAATTAGCAAAAAGAACTCTCAATTAAAATTGGTCGTCAAAGGCAGCAAACTTACACAACGGTCTCGAGACATCCAGTGCTCGTGCCTCATCTGCTTGTTCGTCATAGTCGCGACCGTGCTGGCGGGCCAGGTGTTCTCGTCGCCACGCTCGTCTGGCGGCGACACCCTGCGCTCGCACTTCCGGGGGCATATCATCGTCCACATTGGACTCCGTGATGGGCGGCATCGAGTGCATCTCTGACCCCTCTGCGTGGCCACCCGCTGCACTTCCATATGGGTTTGTTCTGTGCGGTAGAGGAATGGAGACCCTTCGGACCGTCCGGTTTAATGCCCCGAGAGGACCGGGCCGTCTGCCAGAGCCTGATTCTGCCGGCTGTTCTGGCGCATCCCGCTCCCTTGTCCTTCTGATTAATCTTTCTCTTCGGACCATCAGATTGGTCACCTGTACTGGACAATAACCGACTGGGAGTGCGGACTTTTTGCACATCGGACATAATGAGCTGTTGTTGCGGAGAAAGGGGTCGATGCATTCAGGGTGAAAAATGTGGTTGCAAGGGAGTTCTCGAACAGTCGTCTCTCCGTGGATGAAATCGTCGAGGCAGATCGGACAGGTCCGTTGGGAGAAATGCACTTCATGGGTCACACCCCCCGGCGGGATTCCATTGGTGGCAGTCTCGGTCTCGTCGGGCTTGCCAGACTTGTCCGTTTCGGTTTCGGTGGCTTCATTCGGTTCCGGTTTTGACGTGTAAACATACTGCGGCATTTTGTCCAGATATTCTTGAGGTACATTGAGCCTCTTGATTCCCAGCGCTTCGAGGTCGACCTCTCCATTCGCCACTCTATTCTGAAGCCGTCTCCTTTGTTTCCGCTGGACTATGTGCATGATGATCGAAGTTGTCAAAACCACCGCCAACAGAATGGCCAGGACGATGATCAAGAATACCCACAACGAAGGTATGCCGTTTGAGGCCGAAATATTAATGTCCACGTACAGTCGGACGTAGTCGTGGGGGTTGTATATCTGGGCCAGTTCCTGACCGTAGGGAACTTGAGACATATTACCGTTGTAACTTGCCATCTCATCAAGCAGAAAGCGCCCTTGCATTCCCGCTATCGCATACACTGGGTATTGGTTGACAGATTTCCATTGGCCACCATCTTGTAGACTCCATGAAGGGTCGCTCGCTACAGGCGGCTGTGAACTGTCATTCCCTGGATGGAAAAATAAGGCGCCGTCAACCCCATCATCGCGCATGACAGAGAGGTAGGACAAGACGCAGTCTGCGGACGTCCATGGTGCCAGGGCGACTAGCGGCCAGTTTCCCGACGGGAAGTCGGCGCGGGTAGTGACATTCGTAGGTATCAAGGCTCTAGTGGCATTGTCGCAAGGATTGGACTTCGGGAGGACAGGAACATAAAGTAGTCCTTCGATTTCAGGGTAGTTGTGAGGATTGTTCGTCGAGAGCGTGCGGACCTGCCCCGCATACGTATTGGTAAAGCCCAAAGATTTCTTGCCCAACGTTAGCCGTGTACCACAAAGATTGGATTGTTTCCCATTTCTCTTCATACATCAACATATTGCGTCTGTCCAGCAGGGTCGTACTTCAGGTTTGGCAGGACCACCGTACCAACGCGGACATCCTGCGCGGCTTGGAGTGAGTTAGCGTTACGACATGAATTGACTTATAGCAGCCAGGACGGTATGGCAACTCACCCATTGCTGTGCAAACACTGGTCGCGGCAAGTTAGACTTCAAACAAGGACCAAACCTGGGTTCAGCAACTCAGGCTGGACCAAGGCATGACATGCGACAAAGCGCCGGCACTGGCGGATATGTTAAGAGACTTTTGCTGCCGCGCAGGAAACACGAAGGCTCAAGTCGTGAAGTGTGCGGTAGGGTGTTCTTCGTAAGTTGGAAAGAGGAGGCGATAAAAGAGAAGAGGGTCTACGAGACTACGTCTGGATTAGAACAGTGACGAAGACGATTCCATCAAATCGGGATGTAGGCGAGAGCCGCCACAGGGTGTGCTGGTCACCGAGAAGATGGTTCAATAGTGTGAATAATGGTGGTGAGCTGAGCCTGAGCGCAGTTCAGCGCAGGGCGATAATGACGGAGCCGGCTGTTTCGGCTTCCGGGGCCAGTATTCAAGCTCACAACCAATCACAGGCGTTCAAAGACCATCTCGCCGGTCGAGACCTGTCTTAGTCATCGAGAGGTTTGCCTGTTTCTTGGTGCTTAGTGGCTTACGATCTAATCACTAGACTATTTATGGACATAGCTTCCCGAATGCCTCAAATAGTGCGCAATAACTGTGTAGTGCGCACTGCAGTCAATCGAATTTGGGAATGTTAGCCGAAGACCCGCTTGGTGATCCCGCATAACTGACTGCAACTTGATCGCGCTCAACCTGGGGCGCGACGACGAGATCGAAAACAGAGCCTGACAGTCCTATCAACACCTAGGTGGACCTTGAACTGCCGATACCTTCTTTATGGCCTTTAGTACATTCAGCTAGGACGGTTGTTATCATAAATGCGCAGCCACCGAACGAATACCACAGACAGAGGCGGCATAAGTCATCCCGAGCCGTCTCGAACCTCGCCTCCATTCTCTTCCATCGACGACATATATTTCATATTGCCGTAGAATCCAAGATGCCTCCCCTCAGCAGCGCCGGCAAAGGCAAGGGTAAGCAGCGGGAAGCTCGCCGCTCGCGAAGTCGCAATACCACACCCAGCTCTGTCCTGAGCGCGGGGACAAGTGCCGCTGGCCCCTCAACAACGCCTCTTCTGGAACTGGAAACGAGCAGACTTCTTGTCCCTTCGAAACCGAATTATTCCGAAATCATCGACTACCTTGACACCCATGGCACCAAATTGGAGCCCAAATCTCTCCACGATATCATTGACCAGTTGAAGCATTTGAGCGAGTCGGCGGAGCAACGCGCCGAGTCTTGTGAGAAGGCCATCCGTCTGATACATGAACAGAAGAAAGAGTTGGAGTCAGACCAACAACATCGTGAAAGAGAGGCAGAACAAGCTCGCCATGCAAAGGCTCGAAAGGAAGAGGCGCAGTCTCAAAAGAATCTCAAGGCGAAGAAGCGCAAGGAGAGACCCGAAACATTTGACAGTGTCGAAATCAAACGCGAAGGTAGGTTACCAACGCCAATAGAATCCTTTGTCGTCCCTCCGTTGTTGTGCTATCCCATTGGGACTGCGTTTGTCGAGACAACATGCGTAGTCACTGCCCCTTGTATTCACTCACTGTATTGACCGCATATCTGTGACTGTTGATCGACTAACGACGCCTCAGATGAGCCCAGCAAACCCAAAGTCAGTCGTGCGACTGCTACACCGGCACCTGTTGATAGTCCATCACCATCGAAGAAGACCAAACTTAGCCCTGGCACGTCATCCTTGTCGGAAGTCGCTGATTCTCCTGAGGCTACTGCTGTGGCCGCAAGCGCTCCCCAGTCGCCCACCAAATCCGATGTTTCTATGTCTGATGCCGAAGACAACCGGATCATTCACGGTGCGCCTCCAGTACCTCCACAGGGTTTCTTCCCTGATCCGATGGCACCTGACCCGGTAATCTATCACATTCGTGAGGTGACTCCAGGCATGACAGACGAGGAGAAGAAGGAAATCTATGGTGTCACATCATTTCCAACAAAAGATCTCAGTGATGAGATTGCGGGAACGCCACCAGACAAAGACTTCAGCAATGCAAAACCTACGAATCAGGTTGCTGCGAACACTTTCCTGACCTACGTCGAACCTTTTGTGCGACCGCTCACAGAGGAGGATATGGCATGGTTGCGAGAGAGAGTAAGTGCAAGACGGTGCATCCACTGTGCAACTCAGCTAATCTTCACGCAGGGCGACCGAGTAACCCCCTTCCTGGCGGTGCCTCGTGGTAAACGTTCGTATCACGAGATCTGGGCTGAAGAAGATGGAGTGCCTTTCGTCGATAACAACAATGACAAGCTCCCACCCAACCAACCACGAGGCAATATTGATTCAATCAATGATGATAATCTGTCGACTGATCAAGTCTCAACGGGTCCGTTGGCTGCCCGGCTCCTCTCTCTACTCAAGTTCGAGCATCGTCCCCCACCGAGCGAGAATCTGAATGGAGTGGGCGATTTGAACTTCATGTCAACCGACGGCAACGATGCCATGGACCTGGACGGGCTTACTAATGGCCAGGACAACTCCGAAAAGCCTCCTCCTCCTGCCGCCGCTGTTGCCGAGCTAGCAGGTTCCAAGGTGCCGAGCTTGCCACGACTCGACTACGCCCAGAGTGAAGAGCGCATTAAAGGCGAGCTCCGTCACCTCGGTTTGCTGGGCCAGGACGAGGTCCCGGATTACGACGCTCATTACGATGACGATATCAGCGAGAGGCTTCGTCTGCTGCAGGCCGAGTTGCGGCGGGTGCTCATTGTAAACGGTGCTCGTAAGGCTCGCTTGCTCGACCTCGCCAAGGAGCGGCTGGCATACCAAGAGTATAGCACTATCCACGAAGATCTCGACAGCCAGGTGCAACAAGCATATTTGAAACGAACGAGAACGATGGGCAAGAGCAAGAAGGGAGGCCCAGGCGGCAACAAGCCACGGCCGGGCGGTCATGGTGTTGGTGGACCAGGCACGGCAGTCAGCGTCAACAGGGCCCGAGATATCGGAGACAATGCCCGTATGTTGATGGATCGAAGAAAGCGCTGGGAGAGCTGTATTGGACCGGTCTTCAAGGATATGAAGCATGGGATTCCGGACAAGAATACCACTATCTGGGATCCGAAGACCATGGAGGCCTACGAGAAGGCCGAGTTGGAGGCACTGGAAGAAGAAGCCGAGGCAGGCGAGTGAGTGTGCACAGCATGTATGGGCAGCAAATGGTCCTCGACTCTGCATCGGTTTTCTTGCTGTGCCAAACTCCTTTGCCAACCCGAGGCATTCTGAGATGGCCCAGGCTGATATCTACTGCTTAGTGAATATTTATCACTGGCTCGAGAAGTCGGTGTCATGGCTCGCATTCCTCATCCGGAGAACAGTAGGCGTTATGGACAGGCTCCGAGCTTGGGTACAAAGAGCATATTGTACCAGTATCCCAAGACAGTCTCTTTCGAGACAAGATATCATTATTGAAACGTAGCACTGTCCGTGTCAAACGATCAATCATGTTCTTCCTTCTATCTTGTCCAAGAAGCTGCCGATGGCAGCCTGTCAAAAATGCATCATATCATCATATCATCATATCCCCATAGCCTGGCGAGGTTTGGGCTGCTTCGTCCTCATGCATAAATACCTACCTCGCCTCCATCCAAAATATATCTTGTGGTTCAGGCTCGGGCCATGCCTTTCTATGTTGCATTCAGTCAAATTCTCCATCCAGACGCGATGAACCCAGCCGAGGGGCTTACGGGTCTCTCTTCCTGCAGCTAGTGCATTGATCCCGCGCCCCGACGCTTCCAGCGGCACGGACTCAGGGACCTAAGCAATGGGTTGTGTCTAGCGGTGCACCGGGCTGGTCACTAAGGAGCCTCAAGTTCGCCAATGGCTCAGCCGGACGTTTACCACTCACTATCACTAGGTACGAAGAAGCTGGAGGCTCAGTCGAAACGTTCGTCCAGGATAATAGTGATGATGGGTCAGTGACATCTACTTGGACAGACTCCCTATCTGATCACTTCGAATTCTTCCGAGAGATACTCATCAGACCGATGGCCGCCATCGCCATGTTCCAGGGTTCATTGCTGCTGTGGGCTTTCTTGCTCTGGGCGGCATATGCTGCTGGACTGTGTCTCTATCGCATCTACTTCTCACCCGTTGCACACGTTCCTGGCCCGCTGCTGGCAAAGGCGACATTCTGGTATGAGTTCTACTACGACGTTGTGCTCCAGGGCCAGTATACATTCAAGATCAAACAACTGCACGAACAATACGGACCCATTGTACGTGTCAATCCCGAGGAAGTCCATATTGCGGATGCCGATTTCTACGATGTCATCTACTCGGGCTCGTCGCAAAGGCGAGACAAATGGGCATGGTTCTGCAATCAATTTGGGATTCCCGACTCGGCCTTTGCGACGGTGAAGCACGAGCACCACCGCCTGCGCCGGCATGCCCTCAACCCTTTCTTCTCCAAGGCCAAGGTTCGTAGCCTGCAGCCTCTCATCGAAGATGTTGCCCACAAACTGCTCGCTCGATTCGAGGAATTCCGACAAGTGGGAGAACCATTGACGATATCTTTGGCTTTTGCCGCCTTGACGAACGGTACGTCAACATGTTCCAGGGAGACGTGGCAGCATAGCTGATATCAAGTCACCAGATATCGCAGAGCAATATGCTTTAGGACGCAACGATAATCGAGTTACAGCCAAGGACTTCGACCCCAGCTTTCATGATGCTTCTGTGGCGGGAGCGAGGATGGGTCATCTGGTGAAACAGTTTCCCCTGATCTTCTCCATCATGCTCTCTCTCCCAGATTCGATCGCAGTCATGATGGATCCGAACATGGCATCTTACGTCAAGCTCCAAGGGGTATGCAAGTTGGGTCTCCATCATATGGCGTCGTGTCTGCCTCTGACAACATCACTATTCACAGGACATCAAAGAACAGATCGCTCTCATCCAAAACAATCGCGATGGCAGCATATACAAAGGAGCTCCCTATCACACCATCTTCCACGAGATCCTCAACAGCGATCTCCCAGACTCGGAAAAGTCGCCCAGTCGGCTTTGGCAGGATGGACAAGTGACGATCATTGCGGGCACATTGACCACTGCTTCTGCCTTGTCGTACACGCTCTTCTGCCTCCTGACCCAGCCCGACGTCCTACACCGGCTGAAGAAGGAACTGAAAGATGCAATCCCGGATCCAGCACATCTCCTGCCACTCGCCGCAATCGAGCAGCTGCCATACCTCAGCGCTTGCATCAAGGAAGGTCTGCGCCTCAGTAACGGAGTCAGTTGCCGCTTGCAACGCATTGATCCTGACAATGCGATCGTCTTCACCGATCGAATGAGGAACAAGGGCAAGCAATACGTTTTGCCGTCTGGGACACCTCTTTCCATGACAGGAATGCTAATCCACTTGGACAGTGCTTACTTCCCTGATCCGCTGGTCTTCAACCCCGACCGCTGGCTGGAGAACCCGGGCCTAGAGAAATATCTCGTGGCATTCTCTCGCGGTACAAGGCAATGCATCGGGATCAACCTGGCATACGCCGAGATCTATGTCACCCTGGCTATGATCTTCCGCCGGTATGGCAGCGCAGAGGTGAAAATGGACGATGACAAGGGCTATCTGGAACTGTATGATACCGAATGGCACCGGGACTTGGAGATTGTTGGTGATGGAGTGACTCCACTCAATCGCCCGGAGAGCAAAGGCGTGCGAATTTTGGTCAAATGATAGAGAGGGGGGAAGAACGCCCGTTCAAGCGAGTTGTAGTATCACTCCACGGTGCAGATCGTATCGTCGTCAGCAGAAAGACACGCATACCTGGTATTGTATCGGCATATCTGTGGCAACGTTGCTGCGCTGCCACCTAGTTGCCATAGCCTTATCGACGAGTTCAAGCTCGACTCGTGCTTGGCTTGAGTGTTCAGACCTGACTTCGGCATCCAGCGAGCAAGGTCTTCAGGATTGAGGATAGCACACTGCAGCTTCATGTATGTCGGTGGTCATCCGACAGTCGATTGGACTTGGGCAGGTGATGGTATGCAGTGGAGAGTCCAGGACCGACGGCGTCTGATATCGGGGATGGTCCGGCCCGGACGGATTATCTCGGCCCCATTTGGCCAAAAGGTGCCACTTCCGCGGCTGCGACGTGACCGCGTCCCCAACATGGTCTGCGTCTCCATCTGTGTCTCCGCCCACTGGCACCTTATTGCCTTCAAGCTGGGCGGTCTTCCACCTTCTGATGGAGATATTCAGACCTCCTACAGCCTTACTGCGTCACCGTGGCCAACATCTCCCCTTTCGACCTCCAGAAATGAGCGCTGTCGTCGTACATTCGGAGCAGACTCGCAATGGAGTCCAACCATGAGCCCTCTACGAGTACTACTGCGCCAACTCCAGAAGCACCCACTGCCACAGCCACTGTCACTGTCACGGCCCCTTCCGCAGGCACCGCTGCCACTCCAGAAGCAGAAGCATCCACCAGCACTGCTCCTCCGGCGCAAGTCGATCTACCCATCGAGGGCGAGGATGAGGCCGACTCTGCGTATGGCGAGAGTGTAGGCAGTAGTGGCATGTGGGCGTCTCTCGCATCTTCCGTCTTTGACTATGTCTACGAGGTCGGTTGGCCTCACATGAATTCTGCATTCTACATACAGGCAGGCATTGATTGACCTCTGCTAGAATGGAAGAAGGTATCATCGATACCGGGAGGGCGCGTACGCGTTGCCCAACGACGAACAAGAGCAGGAAAGACTGGACATGTTACATCACATCTTTCGCCTGATCCTCAAGGGCGGTCTGTACAAATCACCTCTCTTGTCGCCGCGGAATGTGCTAGACTTTGGCACGGGCACAGGCATCTGGGCACTGGACTTTGCCGACGAGCATCCCGAGGCTGAGGTTCTCGGGACCGACCTCAGCCCAATCCAGCCGACATGGACAGCTCCGAATTGTCGATTCATGATCGACGACGCCGAGAGTGAATGGGCTTACCCGCCTTCCAGGCCTTTTGATTTCATCCACCAACGGAACATGGTCGGCAGTATTTCAGACTGGGAACGGCTGTACCGCCAGGCTTACCAGCATCTAGCTCCAGGTGGTTGGGTCGAGGCCCAGGAATTCGAGGTCTGGTTCTATACCCAAGGTTCGCCTCTTCCGGAAGACAATCCCGTCTATGAGTGGACCAAGCTGCTCGACGAGACTAGTATGAGGTTCGGCAAGAGAATGAACTGTGTTCGCGAGATGAAGGAGGCGTTTGAACAAGCCGGCTTTGTCGACATCACTCATGACATCTACCGAGTCCCCATCGGGAAGTGGCCCAAGGCTAGAGATGTCAAGGAGATCGGTATGTATCTGCAGGCTCAGATGTTTGATTCTGTCGAGGGTGTCTCGTTGGCCTACTTTACGCGAGTCTTGGGCTGGAGCAGAGAGCGCACGCTTCTGTTGACCTCGCAGGTCCGAAAGGAGTTTGCGGATGATAGTAAACATTTCTTTACATATTGTCATTTCTTGAGGGGCAGGAAACCGGACAATGGAATAGAGAATGTCAGTTAAGAGCTGGACCAGGTCTGTCCACATAAGATTCGGGCGTATGTCTGACAAGCGATGAGTAGGTTACGAGAGGAAGAACTGTATTTCTCGGAACCCACTGCAGATCTCCCTTTCGTATTTGATGAGTCAATGAATACATGTGCACGCTCAATGAAACAAACATGAGCCTGACCTAGATGAGGATCGAAGGATCGATAGGATCCTGTAACGAATACTATGTAGTAACCTGCCATCTCTATGATTCTGTGCCGAAACCAAGAGCAGTCTGTGCCTATCCAAACGGCACCCAAAAGTCCCCAAGGATCTTCAAGGGCTTGTGTAGCTAGAACGATATACTTGCTGCTGTGAGGATCCTCCAGACTTAATCAAAGGACTCGATGTGGTTTGAGAGGGTTTCACCTGCTTGATTCACACATCAACTCCAGGACGAAGTTTTAATAGTGCTGAGTGATTGTAAGTGGCTGGTTGTGAGTGGCTGGTTCTCGAGATGATGGCTCTATAGATTCCATGGAGGTGGAGAGGCATGCATGGATTTGAGAGACGACAATAAGAGGGAGAGGGGAGAGTCAGGCAATGCATTGGGTTCAGCACACAGTGGTCAACGGGTTGATTGTTTGAGCCTCTCATGTATGGGATGATAAGGTAGGGGATCTTGCCCTCCCTTATATATAGTACCGTCCTATATAGAATAGTGTAAGTAGATAGCCACGACTGCTGTCGTATGAATAGTCAGAGATCGCATCGGCCATCCAAACAGTCTTCATATAGATACCAGAAAGTCGCAACCAGGCAAGAATCCCAGTCGTACAGAGTAGAGTAGGAAACCAACTTATCGTATATTGTTCGCGAACGAGCCATCGGGCCTGCTGTCCCACGAACCAACCACCACCCAACGACAAGCAGAACGATCACAATCACAAATACTGACCTTTGAAACCCATCAAATACACACCCCGACTCACCACTCACCAGATTCGAACCCCGAACCTCCCGCTCCAGCATTCACTTCTCGCCCCACCAAGCTGTGCCGCCCAGCCTCGCGCATCCCCCTTCCAACCAATCCGGACGCCAGAATCCGTCTGGTTCAGCGTACCTGTTGAAGAATTAAAAGACCGGAATTCAGTGCAACACTGACCAACCTCGGCCTCTAGATTGCTACCATCGACACCACCACCGGGGTGGGGTAGCGGTATAAGCCCTGCACAACTGGTGTCCTTGCCTTAGCAGAGAGCGGTAGGACTCGAAAACGGGTGTTCGAAAGAACCCGGGCCATAGACCATGGAGGGTAACAGCTCTGTGTAGGACTGGGTTTCGCTCCCCTGGACCGCATGTCGATTGTGACTGATCATCCTTTCGGCCTGGGCTTCAGGGTTAAGTTTTTGCCTTTTTGCCTTGTTGCCTTTTTGCGTTTGTGCCTTTTAGCCTTTTTGTGGCTTGGGGGGGTAGAAGAGAGGGAGCTGAGGTTGGAGGTATCGCCGACGTCGGACCCCGTGTGTGATGGTCCATATGGTAGATGTTGTGTTGCAAGGGGGAGGGTTCCTGGGAGTTGAGGACTTGGGTCACTTACCTACCTTACCCACCTTTGGCTACCCAGATACCTACCTGACTTACTGTTCGTAATGCTAAACGCTTTGCTCGTATGGCGCTTTGGTCGTATAGATCCGATCTTGTTTTGCTATCCCCTTCGCGGATGGAGGTCATACATACTTGGATAGGGTAGAGTCCAGGTCATTGACACCTACCTGGGTTCGTCCTGGTGAGTTTCCTTTGGCCATTCCAGGTGTTGTATACCTCGGCAGGGATGGGTCGACGAAATGCGGGAGGAGTCTCCCTTTCACGGGATATCCCCATGGGGATCAATACCCACATCTTCATCCCACAGTCTGCAGGATGCGAAATGACATGGAAAACTTCAACACGGCGCTATCCATCTTCATCGGAGATTGTCCGTGATATCTCGGAGCTGGCGCCGTGAACTCCTGAATTGGCTCCTTGCCAAGTTGAACTTGTGGACTTCTAAACTCCAAGCGGCCAAGTGCGTGTTCAACTCCCCCTTTGACTTCCTCACCCAGCAGATTGTCTCCTCCACCTGGTCGCTATACGAACATGACCTCACTTTGTGCGGAGGAAACGTGGAGAAGAGCAGGGATCATCTGGTGCAGGTGAGACCGAGGGAGATCGCAAGACTGAATAAATAGAGAGGTCCCTCTCCAATGGCCCTTTCGTGGGTTGTGGACGCTCTCTACAGCGTCGGCAACACTTATCACAACTTCTACCAAGACTCATACAACATGCTACTACCGCTTCTTTTCGGCGGCAGCCTCGTCAATCAAGTCCACAGCCAAGCAGTACCGCAGCAAGCTCTCGTCGTGGACCAGAGAAGCTTCAATGCGCTGAATACGGTCCCCCCGCCGTCTGTGTCTAACCTGACCTCGGTAAGTTGAACTGGACGCCACTCGCTCGCTTGACATTGGTGAATGCTGGTCCCATTGTGGCATGCGACTGACGGCGAATGCTGTTCCGCGCAAAAGATCTTTCTCCCACCGGGCGTCACTCAAGAAGAAGCTCTTGCCAAACCCTTCCACGTCTACGACGACGCCTTTTACGACATCATCGGCTCGAACCCAACCCTGACGGTCATTGCCAGTCAGAGCAGTAACCCCTCTCTTTCACGAGGCCGTTGTCTGGTCTGACTTCCCCCTGTGTCTATTGTCATGGCTCCAGGACTTGTAGACGAGACGTGGCTGACTCGGGGTTCTGGCAGGTATCCTCCCACCGATGAGGTCTTTTTCGTGCAGAATGCCGGAGCAACGGCTGCTGGCACCGGTCTCAATAAGTCCAACGAGATCTTGAAAATTTCCCTAAGCCAAGCTGCTGCTGTATCGACCGAACGGAACGCCAGTGGACGTGTGGATGTTGTGACTGTTAATGCCAACCCCACAGTAATCAATGCCAATGGTTCGGAAGCACCCATCTCTCATTGCAGATGTCATATATGGTACATTTGAAGACACCATTTGCTAACTAACGTGATACAGGTGCCACCAATTACCGAGGTCAGTTTGTTTTCACCGGCGAAGGTCAAGGAAACAATACTGGTCCAGCTCTCTACGTTATGAATCCCGTGGAGCCGTACAATACCACTGGTAAGTCTGGCTGATGGCCGCCCCAAGCCGAGTGAATTCGCGACCCTGTTCTTTCCACAGGTGCTTGGACTAATCACTCGTGAACATCCAGTACTTCTGAACAACTACTTCGGCCGTCAATTCAACTCTCTGAATGATGTCGCCGTCAACCCTCGAAATGGCGATGTCTACTTCACAGACACACTGTATGGCTACTTGCAAAACTTTCGTCCCACGCCAGCCCTTCCCAACCAAGTGTACCGATTTAACCCGTCAACTGGTGCCGTCACGGTGGTTGCTGACGGATTCGACCTTCCAAACGGTAGGCCCTCATGAACAGGTGGTCTGATTCCCCCACCACGTGCTAAATACCGGTTTGAACAGGCATCAATTTCTCGCCGAACGGTTCGTACGCTTACATCACCGACACCGGCGCACAGTATTCCTTCTATGGGTATAATTTCAGCGCACCCGCGTCGATGTGAGTTATTCGCCTGTCGCACTGACAATATCTGGTCCCACACCTTACTTGGATATGTCTGCTAATCTTTGTCCCATAGATACCGTTATACTGTCGAACCAGATGGTACATTCAGCAACCGCAAGCTCTTCACGTATGTGTCTCCAGGTGTTCCCGATGGCATCCACTTTGATACAAATGGAAACGTCTACTCTGGGGTGGGTGATGGTGTGCAGGTTTGGAACCCCTCGGGTACTCTGCTGGGCAAGATCTTTTTGGGAATGACGTCGGCCAATTTCAACTTCGCAGGCAAGGGAAGGATGGTCATCTGTGCAGAGACGGAGCTGTACTATGTGACATTGGCGGCGGAAGGGAATGTGGTGGCTAGTGAGTTGCCTCCTGCGTAGACGGGAGATCCGTAAAAGGGGCGCAGAGCACAAATAAGCGAGCGCTCACTTTATACAAAGGCAAGCAACTATCTGGAGTCCAACGCTGTCGCTATGAGTCGACATCGACTCTAACACCGCTATTAAGCATAGGGTCGAGTGCAAGTAATGTGCTCTGTACGAGGTTGCCACAAGTGTCAACGTCAAGGGGGAGCGCAGCCTCGCGAGCAGCATTAGGTAATCAAGTCGCGTCATTTGAAATCCCTGATACCGCGGAGCATTTCTCAGGATGCGCCACCGAGGCTCAACTTCACAAACATGTATAACATCAATCGATATCTCTCTTTTGTTCATACTCCACGCCACAACCTCACCAATCTCAGCCAGTGCGACATTTCATGGCACAACAACCTGTTCAATATGATATAGCAAAGAACATTACGGAGCCCTCGGGCTCAAATACCTCACTTTCAGTCCTGTCAGCCGCCGGACCAATTCCCTCCTCGTCTACCGTTCCGCCTCCTACTCTCCCGGACGCCGCGCCACCTCCCTCAGAGAACTGCGTTATATGTCTTGACCACATTACCGAAAAAGCGATCGCCCTTCCCTGTCGTCACGAAAAGTTCGACTTTCCTTGTCTTGGAACATGGCTACAACGGCAACAGGTATGCCCGCTGTGCAAGGGCGAGGTCACAGCCATCAGATTCAATGTAGGCGAGAAGGATCGCGGAGGAAGCAAGATCTTTCACCTGCCACCGCCTGAGGCACCTGCTTCTGCACGCCTGGCTGGAACTGCTGCCAGGCAGAGGCGAACGAGATATAACCGGCCGTATGCAAGAGGTGGACGACATGCACCGTCAGGGCGTACGACTGGCGAAGGATCTAGAGACACCTCTCTCGACCTCCGTCGGGATGTCTATCGCCACAAACTCTATTCTCTACACGTTGGGACAAATCGGATTTCAAGATACCGCAACCTTACCCCAGAGTCGTTCGTCAAAGATGAACATCTGACATCCCGGGCGCGAATGTGGATCCGACGTGAGCTCCAGGTTTTTGATTTCCTCAACTCTAGTTCGCCCTCCACGAGTTCCAGATCTGCGGACCGCAGAGCGAACAACGCCGACTTCCTCCTGGAATATATTGTCGCCATTCTGAAATCGATCGATTTGAGGGGTAGTACGGGGCAGGCGGAGGAGCTGTTAAAGGATTTCTTGGGCAGAGATAATGCGAAGCTGTTCTTGCATGAGCTTGAATCTTGGCTGCGGAGTCCGTATGAGCACTTGAAGGATTGGGATCGGGCTGTTCAGTACGCCATACCATCGGAAGCGATGGAGAATGCAGATGGATCTAGCTTGACTCAAAGTGGCAGCAATGCTGTCTGCCACCCTCCGAACCGGTCTCAGTCTCAGTCTCGGCGCGGTAGGGCTTCGGTACCCGGCTGGTTTTCCGATGGGTTTGTCCTCAGAGACCATGCTAGCTGAAGTCGGTGGAAATGATGGATGAGGTCAGCCCGACTACACATTCTACACCTGATTGATGGCTCGGGGCAATGGGACCATTCTGGATCAAAAGGCAGGTTACCTGGCACCTCGTCCGGTTTTCACCACATAAACATAAACCCTCGATGCCCCCTGACCAATGTCTGGTGTGCGGTCGCCAGAATAGCGCTGGCAAGAGTCGATGTCGGATCGATGTCGGAAACCTAGAATACAGTTGACAGGAACTGATCAGTCAGTACGGCCCTTCCCAGCGGCAACCAAATCTACAACCAGCACTGCCTTTTCTGGCTCAGGTGGGTGCCAACACCATCAAAGAAATTGGGTATGACGGTCGTTATGACTTGATTGATCCTTATCTTGACCTTTGCACCCATGGAGTAGGCTGGGGCAGTTTACAGCTGTGTCCATTGGGATATAGCAATGCCTGCCGGACACCTGAACCTTCCTTTGAAGCTCTTCCAGGGTCAAAGACTATGGTCAGTCTTTGATCCTTGAGGTGCCCACCAGGTGTATATGGCTTCTCCGACTTCAATATAGGGCTACCGCCATGACCATATAGCACTCCTGCTAGGCTGTGACTCTGGCCACGAACTTTCGCCAAGCGCAGGCTCGCACACAGGAATAACAACTGCCGCGACAACAGTTGCGCATCTGTTTGTGCCGTTCTTCTCACATCTACCATCAGGACAACAACAACATACCTCCACAGCCACTCCTGCCACCAAGACAATGGAAGACTACTATGCCATCCTCCGCGTCTCTTTCACTGATACCCTGGAGACGATCACCAGGAGCTACAGACAGCTCGCGATCCAGTGTCATCCAGACAAATGCCACAACTGGCCAGAAAGCACTGCCGTCTTCCAACAAGTAAGTACCGCGTCAACAATGGCTACCTTACCACAGTATAGTGCAACTTGCTGACAGCGACTCAATAGCTTGTGAGAGCATACGAGACACTCAAGGACCCAGACCTGCGACGCCAGTACAACGTAGAATGGTTGCGCCACCACTACGGCACTGACCCGCTCTACACTTCCAACACACCACCGGGCATGACAACACCACCGAGAATGGCAACACCTGATGAATGGAGCACACCACCAAGAATGGCAACCCTCGATGAACAGATCGCCGACGCAGCTCAGGAGGCCAGAGAAGCCAGGATCGAGCGACTCAGGCGTCTCTTAACGGAGATGGATAGCAATGACACCGAAATCGTCTTGGGCTGTCAACATCTCGACGACACCATTGCGAAGATCAAGTCCCTTAAAGAGCTATCTGACAGACTCTACGACAAGGTTCACCAGCCCTCCCCGGCAGATGGCTTGCGGAAATATCTCAGATGGTTGGCCCTCAGAGCAAGGGAGTCAAAGGAACAGAAGGAAGCCGACGAGCAACGATACCTGCAAGCGTGCCAGGATTTGTCCGACAAGAAGGCCGAACTAGGTGTTATGAGATCGACGCTTGCTTCGCTTGGCATGCGGGTTGAGGAGGTCATGCATCAATACACTGTTGTCTTGTCTGAAGATATGAAGGATCGGTTGCAGGCAGGGAGCTACGATGATTATTCTCCCCAGGAGTGGCTGAATGACTTCTGCGGAGATGACTTCTTCGGATACATCGCACACGCTGAGGAGGCCCAGGACAAGGCTCGGGAGTGTGCGCATATTGTCGGGTCTTATTATGGTGATTGAAAGCCAGTTGATTGTCTCGACATATTGCGCAACTGCGGACGGCAGGCTGGGTGGCTGGCTACAAAGAGGAACAACAACTTTGAACAGACGGTACTTTAGACAGCAAGCAGTTCGAGTCAACAGAATTGAAATCCAAAAGTAACGAAGGCATAGGCACTAAGGGAGTACGTAAGTAGCCTACGTACTAAGTAAGTACTACCCTCACCCCCACCTTTCATCCTCACCATACATTAAGTACCTGTCCTTTTCCATGAGAGTACATCCCCCTTACCTCTTCTCAACTGCCTCAGACCATGCCATCCAAAAGCTCGCAGCAGAGAGCATCAGAACCCAAGGCCTCTCAGTCGCAGTCGCAAGTGAAGTTCAAGGTGCTCGCATCTACAGTCCCCGCCAGACAAGATGTAAACGGTTCAGATCACGTCAAGAGGTGATCGACCACGAGGTTGTATACTAACGGGCGCTGTCTAATACCCGCATTTAGTTAGGCTTGGCGGTCTTGGTAAGTAAAATACCTTAATTACGACACCTAAGTTATAGGCACTCTCCAGGCAGGTAGGCACTCTCCAGGTATGTAGGCACTCTCTAGATACCTACATACTTAGGTACAAGTAGGCACTTACTCGTCGATACTATATAGGCAGGCGTAGGCCGCGTACTCCTAAGTACCCGTAGGCGCTCGCGGGTACTCGTAGGAACTTATTATCGACGAGTAAGTGCCTGCCTGGAGAGTACCTAGGTACCTATAAGCTACTATGTACCTACCTACTATACCTAGGTACTATGTAGATAGAGAGGCAGGCAGGTAACATTACAGCACGCCAAGCCCTCTTATAGGCTTCCGTTACTAAGTGTGCCTAGTACCGTGCTTATCCCCTACGACTCGACTACGAGGAGTTTTCCTTCTCCTCAACAGTTCGAGTAATCTCTGTTATAACGGACCGCCTTACTGTATCACGGTGCATAGCGACGAGTACTTAGAAACGTATATATAGATTATAATATAAATTCAAAGACGGAGGACTATAAAGAAGGTTACGAGTACTAGTAGGGTATAAGTACCTCGAGGTCACGTATTAGGCTCGAGATTCGCTAAGTACTACGCTAAGTTATCGATATTACGTAATAGTACGTAATATTAATCTAGGTAGTTATTATTCGTAATATTACCTCTCCTAAATCCGCCGACTTAGCCCTCTAAGTCTTCTATTTACGTATTTCTAACGACTTAACGATTTTAACGATTTTAACGATTTTAACGATTCTAACGATTTTAACGTACGATAGTTAGTAATAGACGTTATTAGATAACTAATTACGTCCTAACCTTTTAGCGTGTCCTTACCTATAGCGGCTATTAACTAGGGTAGCTAGATATCACGAATCAGGTTGACCTTGGGGTCAACCCCGTCAGCAGAAGACACGACAAGGAACTACCCAACGAAGAAGGTATAACGACCATACAAGGATGAAAGCACGTAACATGATCAGTGGGATCAGTGTGCTCGGCACAGAGCACACGGAGCACACCAAGCACAACGGAGTTAGGATGATCAGTGGGATCAGTGTGCTCAGTACGGAGCACACGGAGCACAACAGAGCAGGACAGGAGGTCAGGGCTATATAGTTACGCTCCTTTCCCAGATATCGGTTAGGACCTTCATGGTCAACTTCGCTCTACCTCTGAGTATTAGGCTTATGGGAGCCTAAATCAGGACTCTATAGGGAGTGCCTGGTAGAATATACCTATTCCGCATTGATGTTTCCCTCTTTTCAAGACCCCTACGATGTTGAGGCGCTCAATACGGGACACGCCCCGGCGTGTCGGCTCAGATCGTAACACTTTGACCATCACTTGAAAGGAAACGTCAGGGAATGGGGACAGGTTCGAAGAGTACCCTATACTGCGACGTTATGTAGGAGAGACCCTTTAAGTAGGAAGTCCTTGGGAGGAAAAACCGAGAAGGGATAGGAGGAGCCCTCACGGCATATCACTACACTCTAAGATATATCCCGAAGATAATATATCGATTAGGTAAACATGATATATCCCGAAGACAATATACCGATTAGATGAGTAAGAAATAAATACCCTTTACGACAACGCATCAATAAGAACACCTATTGGATAAGGAACTATCGAATAATGAGATTATGCTATTTAAAAAGAACGAGTCCCACTCTGGTGGAACAGCATGAAGGGAGTCGCGACCCTGTCAGGAGCTGCCACGTACGAGGAACGAGGACTACCGCCAGGATAGGGCGATGCCTGCATCAGAAGGAAGTCAGATTGATAATAAATCCGGAGTCAGCCGAAAACGTGGCTAGGACTGCACGAACCTGAAAAGACAGAAGAGCCGGTATAGTAGCGAAAAAGGCCGACACTACTATAAGACACCGTATGATACGGAACACCTGAGAGCTCGGATACCTAGGACCAGAGAGAGCCAAGCAGGAAAGATGCAGAAGAAGCTAGCAGGACGCAGCTTGAGGAGTGATACCCTCGAAGAGACAAAAGAAGAGTCACTAGGACAATGAGACCTGGAGGAGAAAAGAAGGAAGACCTCCCGAAGATGCCCTATAGCCTAGGTAGAGGCAAGGGACACGGTTACGCTCCTCACGAGCAAAAGAGGAAACTTCAACAAAGTACCCAGGGATACCATAAAGGACAAACAGCCAGGATAAGATTATTGCAGTTATAATTCGAAACAGTAAAAGGGATTGATCACCCGTCGACGCTGAATAAAAAGAACGCTATCCGCTGAACGAACAAGTATTATTACTATGAAGGGACGCCCGGAGCCAAAGCAGGAGCAACGCTTGATGTCGCGCCTCACGCGCCGAAAACGAAATAAGCCGGAACTATGGTAAGGACTAGAATCGAATCGGAAAAGTCGTCCCATAGAAAAGACGAACTATCGAAGTGATGAAGAGGCATTCCATCACCGAGGACCGGAGTAATTAGCTGGAAGGGTTAGCGCACGATACGCCGGGAAGAATAGAGAAAACTTACGAAGAAGTAGGAGGAGTTGGACCTAGTTGCAGGACCTCACTCCAGTCGAATAAACCATCTAGGGCGATGGACGGAAGATCGTCGGAGGACGAGTCGATCTCGTCGAGAGCGGCAAGTTCACGGGAGAGCATTTGTTGCTGCTGCTCTCTGAACTTCTGGGCTCTAGCTTGTAGAGCGGATTTCTCCTGGCGGTTCTTTTGCAGAGCCGAGAGCAGGAGCTCTAGCTCTTTGTCCTTGGCTTCGGCCTCGGCTAGGGCTCGGTTCCGCTGCGCCTCCAGGTCGTCGAACTCCTCGCGAGAAAAAACACTATCGCATTCGCCGACTTTTTTGTTCTTCCGTTTGTAGGCGCCACATATCGATTGACCTTCAAGCATCTAACAGACGGAATTGGAATGAATACAAGCTGAACAGCGACCTATGGCGGTGGCTTTATTACCGAAAGCCTCAATAAGGGCAACGGCGTTGTGACGACGCTAAGTCGAGGAGAGGAAACGACGCTTCGAGATACCGTTACTAGACATGATAGATCATAATCAGAAATAAACGACAGAAAAAAAACGGGAGCACGACGGGGAAACGACTTACTTATATAGGTCGTAGAGACTCGACCTTAGGAAGGAGGGAGCGAGTGTCACGAATCAGGTTGACCTTGGGGTTAACCCCGTCAGCAGAAGACACGATAAGGAACTACCCAACGAAGAAGGTATAACGACCATATAAGGATGAAAGCACGTGACATGATCAGTGGGATTAGTGTGCTCGGCACAGAGTATACGGAGCACACCAAGCATAACGGAGTTAGGATGATCAGTGGGATTAGTGTGCTCAGTACGGAGCATACGGAGCATAACAGAGCAGGACAGGAGGTTAGGGCTATATAGTTACGCTCCTTTCCCAGATATCGGTTAGGACCTTCATAGTCAACTTCGCTCTACCTCTGAGCATTAGGCTCATGGGAGCCTAAATCAGGACTCCACAGGGAGTGCCTGGTAGAATACACCCATTCCGCATTGATGTTTCCCTCTTTTCAAGACCCCTACGATGTTGAGGCGCTCAACACGGGACACGCCCCGGCGTGTCGGCTCAGATCGTAACACTAGAGTAATATTCTCTAACGACTTTATTAGTGGCCTTATCTAGGAAGGCCTATATAGATAAGGTAAGGTACCTTACTCGCGATATAGGTTTATAGGAGGTATATCTCTAGTCGGTATAAGATATATCGCTAGAACCCTAAGTTTAAAATTATCTTCTATTAGGCTTCTTTCGACGTCCTTATTAACGAGTTAACTTATCTAGTACTTCGTCTATTATACGTTATCTATCGAAGTTATATACTTTTAGTAGTCTAGGCTTATTTAGATATCGAGTATAATATTATTATACTAATTTATCGTAGCCTAGTAGTATCTCTTACTAATTATAGAACTTCTTAGGATATTCTTTCTATCGTACTAGATATTAAAGCTTTCGTTCTCTATTATAATATCGTAAATTATAGATCTCTTCTACTTTCTACTCCTCTTCTACTATTTCGTCTCTCTTTACTAATATAGAAGGAGAAGGAGGAATTACTTACCCGGGGAGAGGGTCGATTACTATCTTCTATAGTAACGAGATATAGAAGATATTATATATCTTTATCCTCTTAGGTAGTTCTAGTCGATATACTCGAGGGTTAATAACCTATAGTATCTTAAAAGGGCCTAAGTTCTTTACGTCTAACTTCTTCGATAGTCGGCTTATTCTAAGATTCTTAGTATTTAACTAGACTTTATCGCTAACTATATAAGCGGGAGCTAGTTAACGAGAAGTATTCGCCGATTTCTTATATACTACTTACGCGTACGCTATTTTATTACGTAAGGTTTTATAGATTTCGAGTATACGTTCTACGAACTAGTTAGTACGTTAATAGTCTACTAGAGCGTAAGAGACTACCGCTCGAGACTCTACGAGTTCGATTCTAAGCCGTAGATAAAAGCTATAATTAGTAAAGAAGAGAGACGTCTTTATTATCTCTAAGACGTATATATTTACTATAAATTCTATAATAGGTAACTAATTAACCTAGTCGTCTTAGAGGTAATTATAATAAGTACGTAAATACTACTCTATAATTTAATTTAAATTCTTAGACTACCCGTCTATTTTAGAATAGAACGTACTTAATAAGCGTTTATAAATACCTAGTCGAATATAGAGTTATTTCTAGAATACGGAGACGAATTAGGGGCCTCTATCGGATACGATTAAGTCGGGTAGACCGTATCTAGCGAAGATATATCGTAAAAATAGCCTTACTACGTTTATTATATCTATCTCTCGATAAGATACGTAATATCGCTATTTACTAAGTCTATTAGTAACTACTATAACGTTATTATATAATAGGCTATCCGTAGTATTCTTACTTTACGGTAATTCTACTACGAAGTCGATAACGATCTTAAGCTACGGCCTTAAAGAGATTAGTAGTTAAAGTAGACTTCTCGAGTACTATTATCGAGAGGCTTTTGAACGTCGATATATATAGTAATTCTTTACGTATTAACGTATCTCTTTCTAAATACTAGGCTAGAAGTAACTTTATAATAATAACGTAAAGGTCTTCGCTTTCTCGGGGTATGTCACGGTTGCCAAGTGGTTCGAGTCAATATCACGTGGTTAGTATATAATATCGATAACTTAGTATTAGGCTTAGCGATATATAGCCTAATACGTAACCGCGAGTATACTTATACTATACTAGCGCTCGTAACCTTCTTTATAGTCCTTCGTCTTTAAATTTATATTATAATCGTATATTACGTTTTACCTCGTAACGAGTATCTAGAACGTGCTATATACCGTAATACTTTTAAAGACCGTTTAAATATTCCTCGTAACTCCCTATTATACGACGTACTTAATAGGATATCGAATACGATTAAAATTAAGTACTAATATAGCGAGCTACTACCTTCTCGATTAAAGTACTCTAAATTAAACGATAGAAGATCGTATTAAATTCGGAATATTTAGAGCGTAGAGATTATTCTTCTTTCTCTCTCCTTCTCCTTATTATAAGATCGACTAATAGGCGATTATATTAAATTCGGAAGATCTAGTAATAACGAGAAGCTAATAACTCGATTAACGCGCCTTTAAGATTAAACGTCTAGAGATCGTATTAACTACGGAATCTCTTAAGAGCGCTAAGATTAATAACCTTAATATCTCTATCGACGACCTCGCCGTTACCTTACGATCTCGCCGACCTTAGAGACCTTATTACGTAGTTCGCTACCCTAATTTACTACTAGAACGCGTAAATCGATAGTTAACTTTACTATTAGTACTATCGACTACCTAAAAGTAAAAGTATAGTAAAACGGGACCTTTCGCCGCCTTTATTACCGCCTTCTTTCTATTAAGACTTAGGTATTGACGACGAGTACTTAAACCTACTCGTCCCTCTCTCTCGTACTTCTACTCTCTCTCTTCTTTATACTACTTAATAGTAACTCTTCTATTAACTCGACTTATTTACCTCTATCGACTTAATAACTTCGTTAAGAAATCTCTTTAAGCTTCGGTATCGCTTAACTACTCTATCTCCTACCTTTAGAGTAAGTACTCTACCTTATACCTTATATCTCTTAATCTTATTATCGATCGAACCTTATACCTTACCTTACCTTCGAACCTTCGAACCTACCTTATACCTTCGAACCTTCGAACCTTCGAATCTACCTTATACCTTTCTACCTTACGAACCGAAAAGGATTACTATATATTAAAGAGATAGATATAAGCTATACCTTTTAGGCTAAAACTTATTATATAAGAGCGTAGAAACTAATATACTTCCCTTCTCTAACGTTCGAAGAGAAGATTATCGATCTTAACTATATTTTATATAAGCTAGTAGTAATTCCTTATAGTTAGACTTATATAAGATTTCCTTCGATACGGCTTAGGGTCTTCGAGTAGTAAACTAAGATAGTAAATCTAAAGATTACTAATAAAGTTAAGTAAGAAGTATCTTCTTAGAGACGTTAGAGAATAATTAACTCGTTCGAATCGACAATTTCGACGATATCGACTTAAGATCGATACTTAGCAATTTTACGCCTTTTAATTAGCTTTTTAATCGTAGCCTCGAGCCGTAATTATAATATATAACTTTTTACGTAACTTTCTAATATAGATCGTAAATCTCGTCGACGAGAACGATTACGTATTAATAGTTAGAGATCTACTTAAACTATACGTCTAGATACTTAGGACCGAGATAGACCTCGCCCTTCGATTAAGTATCACGAGGCACAATAACGAACGAACGTATTATGTAAGTTATAATATAAAATCTAAGATAAAGAGAGTATCTAATAAGTATTACGAGCGTTAGCGAGATAGAAGTACGTCCTCGTATTACGTGCTATAACTCGAGGCTCGCTAAGCGTATCGCTAAGTAAGCGATATTACGTAGTATCGCTTAACGAGGCTGTTATCCGTAATATTATCCCCCCTTAAACCGACGCTCGAGGTCCTCCGACGAGCTGAATCTTTATCCCTATTAAATCGCTTTCTAAATAGGTAACGTAAGACGCTTAAAAGGTGCCTAATTCGAATATTCTAAGGGCAGTTAAATCGATTCGAGTATTCCTAGTAGTATATTACGCTCTAACCTTTTAGCGTATACTTCGCTCGGCGTTAGCTATTAACTATAGTATTTAGAGTACTATTCTCTTAATAACTCTAGTAGTGACTATACTAGGAAGGCCTATACCGACGTAAGTAGTCTACTCGTAATATAGAAGCTTAATCGCCTACCGTTGGTCGTTCCTAGAGTATCTTAGACTCGTAATTAATATAATCGTAAATTAAGTCTTCCGACGTCTCTTAGACCGACGAACCGGTAGTATACTCGATTCGATCGCCTTTTCTTATTCGAAATTATACTCCTTTAGTAGTCTAGCCTTATTTAGATACTACTTATAAAACTTCTATACGAGTTTATTATACCTAGAGAGAATCTCTTACTAATCGTAAAACTATCGTAGATAACCTTTCTATTCTACTAAGTACTATAACCGACGCTTCTTACTAAAGTACCGTGAATTATAGATCTCCTAGACTTTCTATTCCTCTTTAGTATTATCGTCTCTTTCTATAATTATAGGTAGAGGTGGCGGTTATATCTACCTAGAAAGTGCGTTATTTACTATTTTCTATAATAGAGATATATAGAATACGTTATATATCTTTATACTATTCGAGAGCTTAAGTCTATATATACGAGGATTAATTATCTATATTACTTTAAACGGTCCTAGGTTCTTTACGTCGAGTTTCTTAGACGGTCGATTTATTTTAAGATTTCTTATATTTAACTAAACTTAATCGCCTACCGAGTATACTAGAGAAGTTCGTCTTAAGATATTTACTTACTTCTCGTACTACGTCTAAGTATAAGTTATCTTATCTCTTAGAGCGTTATATATCTCGAGTATTCGTTCCGTAAACTCGTTAGCTCGTTACTAATCTAGTATAATATACGTAGTAATAAATTTATCTATTAGAGGCTTAATTCCTAGCCTCGGATAGAAGCTATAGTTAGTAAAGAATAGCGATACCTTTATTATCTCGGAAGTATATATATTCGTAGTAAACTCGATAATAGATAACTATTCTACCTAGTTATCTTATAAGTAGTTATAGTAGCCTCGTAAGTACTATTCTATAATCTAATTCGAGTTCTTAGACTACCTATCTATTTTAGGATAGAATACGCTTAATAATCGTTTATAAATTCTTAACCTATCGTATAACTATTTCTAGAAGACGGATATAAACTATAGTCCTTAATCCGATATAATACTATCCGGTAATCCGTATCTACTAAAGATAAAGCGTAAGAATAGCCTTACTATCGAAGTTAAATCTATCTCCCGATAAGGTATATAGTATCTCTATTTACTAAGTTTATTAGTAATAACTAGGATATTATTATAAGATAAGCCGTCTATAGGGCTCTTACTATTTAGTAACTCTACGACGAAGTCGATAGTAATCTCTATCTATAGTCTCGTAGGGACGGGTAATTATAATAAACTACTAGAATACTTCTACCTAGAGGCTTTTATTCGTTTATAGGTATAGTAATTCTTAATATACCTACGTACGTTTTCCTATATTCTAGGCTAAAAGTAAGATAGTAATATTAAAGAGTACGTCTTAGCTCTTCCCGGATATTCTACTATAGGACTATCGTAGTAGGCTTAAAGTAGAACGAGTTTTAATTTATCGTCGTTTAGTATCTATAACTTATTCTTATACTAGATCTTCTTATCTATTAGTCTATAATCTACGAGCGAGATATAGTACGCTAGAAGGTATATCTTAAGATCTAATATCGGCGGTAGAGAATCTATTAGGTATTTAATTAAGGCTATAAGTTTAATATCTAACCTAGTTTAATAAGTTTATTTAATCTTTTCCGAAATTGTTAGCTCGTCTTCGTTATCTTCTCTTATTACTAGTTTAGCTAAATATTCTATATTCTTTATCTTCGTCGATAATAGAGTACTAACCCCTTTTCCGAGGTTATATAGTTTTAATAGGATCTACTATTAATACTATACTCGATTATCTTAATTATCTTAAGGTTTATACCCTAGTTATCGAGTTAGGCTATTAGGCTTTATTCCTTATTTTCTAGGTCGATACTCGATAGTAAAATAGAACTTTAATAGAAATTCGCTCTAGCGTACTTATCGACGATTTAGTTACTTCGTTATTATAAAGTATTTAAGGGAACGATAATTAGAGGACCCTTATAGGACGATTTAGGTTAGTTCTAGCTAATTTAGGTCTCTATTTCTTAAACGCTTTAACGATAGCTAATAGTTCCTTATCGTATATCTTATAGTTATACTTAGTAGAAGTTATCTTTTTAAGAAATAAGCGATAGAGTATAGTTTACTATTCTTTATTTATAATAGTACTCCTACCGTAACTATATTAGATACGTCGACTTCTATATAAGTCTTCGTATCGAGGTCGAATAGGGCTAGTACTAGGGCGGAGGTAAACTTATCCTTTAATATTTAAAATATCTATTAGTAGTCTATAATTTAGTAGAATTAGATATTCTTCTATATTAGATTAGTAAGTAATATAGCGATCTTACTAAAGTCTTTAATAAATATACGGTAGAAGTTAGCGAATCCTAAAAAGGTAAGAACGTTCTTTACCGTTCGTAGTACTAACTAGTCTAGCACTACCTTAACCTTTTCTAGATCTATACGGAGGCCGTTTATTAAGATAATTAAGCTAAGGTATTTAACCTCGGTAGTATAGAACTCTAATTTATCGATATCTACGTAAAGGCTATATTTACGGAGACGACGTAGAACTTCTTTAACGTGCCGTTAATAACTTATTAAGTCGTTACTAAAGATAAGGATATCGTCTAAATAAGCTATATAGAAGTTATTAAGGATATCTTATAGTACGTTATTAATATATCCTTAGAAAGAGGACGGCGTATTATATAAGCTAAAAGGCATAACTAGGTACTTAAATTATCTAAAACGAGTCGAGAATACCGTCTTCTATTCGTCGCCCTTCTTAATACGAAGTCGGTTAAAGGCGGCGATTATATTAAACTTTATAAAGTAGCGAGCCTTATATAATTAATCTAATATCTCTCGAATACGAGGAATAGAGTATTGGTTCTTAATTATAATAGTATTTAATACTCGATAGTTAATATAGAAGCGGAGTCTACTACCGGGCTTTCTTACTAGGAGTACTAGAGATACGATCGGAGATATCGATAGGCGAATAAACTCTTTTATAAGGTATTTATCTATATATTTCTTAGTAGTAGTAAGTTCTTCTTATATTATACTATAAGTTCTCTTATATAGTAGCTATTACTAATCTAACGTCGTTAGTCGTATTTTATAATTAAGACTAGATCGGTTAGGAGATAGAGTATCTAACGAAGGGCGAGAGAATACGTCTAGGTATTTATAGTACTTCTCCGGCACCTTAACCTTAGAGTCTTTAGTCTCCTTTTCCTTTATAAACTTCTCGAAGTTAGCTAGGTTAATAGCGTAATATTACTTATCTAGCTTAATATCTTTTCTATTTTTAGGCTAAAACACCGTTATAGTATCGTACTAGTCTTATTATAGAATATTATAGAATTCTAAAAGGGTAGTAGTTACGATTTTAATACTATTAATAACGGCGTTAGGTAGGCGATAGATAGAGGCTAAAGAGCTATATACCGTAGATACTTATTAATAGGGTAAGTAATCTTTCGAGTAATACTAAGGGGAAAAGGTAACGGATCGAGATCGAAAGTCTAGAGAGATATTATACTTCGTTATCTATAATATATCGAGTATTAATAGGTAATTTAATCTAGAGACGACGAAGTATTTAATTCTCTCGTAGTATTAACTAATAACTAAATTAATCTCTATATAGTACCTAATAGTAGATTTTCGACTATCCGCTATAGCGAGTCGTTTCGAAGTATCTAGAAGCTATTTATAGAATAATAGTCTATTATAATCTAAGAAGCGTTTATCGATAAAAGTAGAAGTAGCGCCTATATCTAGTAGTATATTATATTTAGCTATTTTATTTAGTTAGGCTTCTATCTCGGGATTTCTAATAGTATATTCTAGCGTAAGATATTTAGTTTCTTCGAGGACTATTAATATAGATAACTTAAGTTTATTAAGATTATAATATTTATCTCGCTTAGGTTAAGGTCGTCCTAAATTATATAAGCGAGTATAATTTAGAACTCTTCGTTTTCCGAGTCTTCTTAGGATTCTAAATCTATCGAATCTAGATCTAGAATATAGTTATTATCGTTACTATAATTAATTTCGATAGCGTTAATACCTATTTTCTTCTTCTATTTATAAGTCTTATAATTAGGTTTACTAGGTCGATAACTAACTTCTCTATAATTATAATAAGTATTCTTATCTCGAAGTTACTTACGTATAACGGGATTAGAGGTATTAGAAGCCTAAGAAGGTTTCTATATAGATTTAACCTTAATAGTATCGATTATTATAGGTTTTAAAGAACGAGATATTTACTTATAAGATAAGATATTCTTTATTAACGAGGTTATACTAACTTCTTTATCGTAAACCTTTCTATAGAAAGTCTTATCTATTAGATAGCGTTCTTTCTCTCGATAGAGTTCGATTAAATCTACTATATTTTTATAGTTAGACGTAGAATAACGAACTAATAGCTAAAGCGTCTTATCGAGTTTATTAATTAAATCTTCTATCTAATCTTCTTACGATTTTAGAAGGAAGATAACTAGGCGCTAGAATTAAGATAGAAAGGCGTCGAAATAATTAGAGGGCTATTTCTTTAACTAAATATAGTCGATTCGAGCTTACTTACCTCGATAGTAAGTACTATAGACTTAATTAAGGTATACGAGTAAATCGCTTAGAGTCTAGAAGGTATTTATAGTTATAATATTAGTATTAGGTAGATATAGCTCGACTAAGTTATAAGCGTCTTCTATTAGTCGAGTCGATATATAAGTAACTACGGCCTTCGGTCTATATTAGGCCCAAAAAATCTTCTTCTACCCTTAGCTTATAAATAATCTTTAAGCGCTACTCGTAGTACTTATCCTTATCACTAATAAACTTAGCGGGATTCTATACTTTTATACGATAGACTAACGCTAATTCTAAAGTTAGCGCTACTTAAGTAATAGAAGGTTATATAATTAAAGGTAGTACTATAGGCTAAACTTAAGTAAAAAGGAGTATAGGTCGATCGTCTACGCGTAGTTATACGACGGCTTATCTATCTCTCTCGATAACTATTAAGATCCTTACTAATATTATAAACGGTATTCTATTATTAGAGTTACTCTTACTATTAATATTTAGAAGGCTAACGACTTATACTACTAGGAGGTTAGAAGCGATCGTCTTAGTAAGGGTTCTAATATAGTTTAGAGATTATATACCGAGTAGACGAAGTCTTTAGCTATTCGATTTTAGTACCTTATACTTTAGACTTCTCTATCTACTAAAGATAGATATCACTAATCCGACGTCTCTCCCGATCGATATTATTAATTTAGTTCTATTATTTAGTAAGCTACGTAGCTTACTTAGCAAGTTACTCTTATAACTCCTATATACTTATAGTTACTTACTTTAATTTATTCCTTAAACGCTCTTTAGTATCCTTAGTATAAGTAGAAGAGGTCTAAAGTTATATCTATCTTCCCACAAGACGACGTACTAAGTAGAAAACCTAGTTAGGCTACTTCTAGACGTATTTAGTAAAGCTAGTAGTATCTAGAAAGACGAGGTTAAGATTAGGATAGATTCTAGGTAGTGCTTCGGTTATTAAGTATCGACTATTAGGCGTATCTCTCTATCTAACTAAGTAGGTAAGATTAATACCGGTAGGATATAAGGTAGCTAAAGTCTTCTCTTTATATTAGTAAAGAGGATAAGACCTAACTTCTATATTATCGACGACGTCGTAGTCTTCTTCTCTCTAAGAGTACCCGAAGTATATAGATCTAAATCCTCTTCTTCTTCTTCTTCCCCCTTCGTCTAAAGCCTAAGATAGAGTATTACGGATAAGAGAAGGAGTAGGAGGAGGTCCTATAGGAGAGAGTTTTAGATAATAAGAAGACGGATTAGGTAGAATAATAGGAGAAGTATTATAGTAACTAGGTTAAACTAGAGTTCTAGTTTAAGTTAATAGACGCCGAATAGTAGGATATATAGAAAGTTATAGTTATTAACTATAATCTCTCTCGATAGAAGGTCGTAGAGTATCTATACTAGATATTAGAGAGCTAAGAATACTCTAAGTGTTCTAGATATTCTATAAAGGTTAAATAGTACTCTAAGTACTATCGTTATTAGTATCTAATATAGGGTCTAAGCCTATTACGCGTAACTTTCCCTTTCGGGAACGTCTAGGCGCTATTATAATTACGGCCCGGGGCTACGATTACTATATAACTAATAGAGTAGCTAGATTTTACTAAGTACTAGTAGTCGATTAATACGAGTTACTTATCTTAACGTCTTCTAAGAAGTTTTTACTTAATTATACTAGTAACCTTTAGGTTTACGACCTTAAATTACTACTCGAAGACCCTAAGCCGTACCGAAGGAAATCTTATATAAGTCTAATAATAAGGAATTACTACTAGTATATATAAAATATAATTAAGTAATCCGTTCTCTTCTAACGTTAAGAGGGAAGTATACTAGTATCTACGCTCTTATATAATAAGTTTTGGCCTAAGAGGTATAGCTTATATCTATCTCTTTAATATATAGTTTTCCTTTTCGGTTCGATAAGATAGGAAGGTATAAGGAGGTTCGAGGTAGAGAAGGATCGAAGATCGGGAGGTAAAGTATAAGGTAGAGCTTTACTCTAAAGGAGGTATAGTTATTAAGCGATAAATACTTAAGAAGGTTTATTAGTTATTAAGTTAACTAAGGTTTAAGGTTCGATCGATAACAAGATCGAGAGGTATAAGGTAGAGCACTTTACTTTCGAAGGAGGAAGGTAAGGTAAGGTAGTTAAGCGATACCGAAGCTTAAAGGAGGTTTTCTTAATAAAGGTTATCTATTAATAGAAGAGTTATTAAGTAGTATAAAGAGGAGAGAAAGTAGAAGTACGAGAAGAGGGAAACGAGTAGGTTTAAGTACTCGTCGTCGGCGCCTAAGTCTTAGTAGAATCGCAGGCGGTAATAGAGGCGGCGAAAGGTCTCGTTTCACTATACTTTCACTTTTAGGTAATCGATAGTACTAAAAGTAAATTATCGACTATTTTATATATTACGCGTTACGCGAGGAGTAAATTAAGTGGCGAACTACGTAAAGCTACGTAATACTAAGGAAATAAGATTTCTAAGGTCGGCGAGAGCGTCGGCGACGATAGAGGAGAAAAGAAGGACTATTAAGAAGGTTAAGAGGTAGATTAATAGGATCTCGTAATTAATATAATCGCAAGAGAGATCGAGTTAGCTATCGTTAACAGTTTAATAGTCGTTAAATAATTAAATAATATCGATAGATCTCGTAATTAATATAATCGTAAGAGAGGTCTATTAACGTTAAAGGGTTATCGATAGATCTCGTAATTAATATAATCGTAAGAGAGATACTATTAACGTTATCGTTTAAGATCCTAAAGAGCGATCTTAAAGTTAATATTATTAAAGTTAGATACCTAAGATCTTCGTAATTAATATAATCGTAAGTCGAGATCTTTAGATAGCGTCGTTTAACGGTTAATAAAGGTTTTAATATTAAAGGTCTCTATAATTAATATAATCGTAAGTTAAAGGCGCTTTTAACGTTATCGCCTTCGAGGTAGGAATCGATAGTTTCTATAGAAGATAATTCCAATTAATCTAATCGTAAGGAGTCTTCTATAGAGGTCGATTTAGAGACGGTCTTAGATAGTATTACGAGGTATAATAACGAACGAACGTATTATATAAGTTATAATATAAAATCTAAGATAAAGAGAGTATCTAATAAGTATTACGAGCGTTAGCGAGATAGAAGTACGTCCTCGTGTTACGTGCTATAACTCGAGGCTCGCCAAGCGTATCGCTGAGTAAGCGATATCACGTGGTATCGCTCAACGAGGCTGTCATCCGTGATATTAAGGCTCCTAAACCTCGTCGTCTATTAACTTAGACTAGTATTCTAGTCTAACCTAGTTACTATACTATATTATCTATAATACTACTACCTTCTCGACTAAATATTACTACTAGATCTTAGTAACGATAACTCCCTTAAAGTACTATACTATCTAAGACCGAGAATAATAACGATAATAATATTAATTTAACCTTTATTCCTCCTAATAAGTAAGATATTAACTTACTAGACTCTTAATCTTAGAAGTCGCTATCTTTATCGAAAGATATATCTCTATTAGAATCTAAACTTACTAAGAAAGGCGTTAACTTATTCTTCTTACTTCGATAGAAAGACGATAAAGAAGGCGCTTACGTTATCTTAGAAGAACCTAAAGGTTTAAAACCCGATCGAGACTTAATCTTCGAGATAGATATAGACCTTAAGAAGTTTATTAATACTTATTTAGATTTCCTTCTTTATCTACTTCGTCGCTACGTTAGACGGTTATATACGGCCTAGATTACTACCCTTATAACTATAGACGCTATCGATAGACGTAAGACTGAAATTCGTAAGTTAAGATCTAAGATTAAGAGTACTACTACTCGAATTACTTAACTTTAGAAACGTAACCTTAGTTTAGAAGAATCTCTTTAGGATATAAAGAATTCTCTTAATAACCTTATCTATATACTCGAAGAGTAAGTAACTATAGTCGCCGATTAATAAAACTAACTTAATAAGTCTAAGAAGGAACGTAAACGTATTAAAGATATATATAATTAATAGATTAAGCGCGCTTAAGAACTATAAGAGGAACTTAACTAGAAGGATAAAGAGATTCGTAACCTAAAGAAGTATATACTTTAGCCTTCGAAGTTACGACCTCCTCCTCTAAGAGATAACTTAGTACGAGACGACAATATTCCTTAAGCTTAGACTTAACTAGTAATAACTTATTCTTATAGTATTATAGACGACTTATAAGACTATTAATACTGTATAAATAATCGTCGAGATATAACTCTATACTCTACCCGAGCCTCTACTATACTAACTCGACCTTCTATAGCACTACCGTTATTACCTATATATTATAGTAGAGTAACTTCTTTAGGTTATCGCCTTAAGGTTTAAGATTCTTCTAAGTTCGAAGGCGATAAAGATCGTTATTACGAATAGAGATCTAAGTTAATATATAAACTAAAAGTAGAAGAGGAAGTTTAGGCTTAATAAGGACCTTAAGGTATAGTTACTTATATTATAACTCGACTAGTAGAAGACGCCTATAACGCTATTAAACCTTATTTACTAGATTTCTACTCTAATCCGAGTATTATATTCTATAAGATAAATAATATTCTTTCTTATTTTAATTAGTTATATAGAGTTTACTACTAAGATAAGTAAATACGTCTTAATTATAGTTAGTTAAAGAAATAACCTAACGAACGATTCGACGCTTTCTTATCTAAATTTTAGAGACTAGTAGTCTTCTTATCTAAGACTAAGTAAGATAAGATAGTAGATCTAGTTAATAAGCTTAACGACGCTATATAATATTAGGTTCGTAATACGCTTAATTATAATAGCTAGTCTAAACTTATCGATATATATCGAGATAAGGAACGCTTATTACTAGATAAGTAGTTCCGTAAGAAAATAAGTAGAGATAAGGCCTCGATATTAAGTCGTATTAAGACCTTCCGCTTATTAACTAAGATAAATACCCTAAAGGCTACTATTATTAGTAATATTATAGTTAAATCGAAAACTATATAGAAATCGTTTTAGGCTCCTAATACTTCTAATCTTACTATTAGATCTCGACTAAAGAAGAAGAATATATATTACGATTACGAAGAAGTAGATTATCGCCTCGGAAGATTAGACTATAAAACCTTTAAATAGTATAAGAAAATAGGCCTTAATATAGTTAAATTTATATATAGCGACGATAAAGACGAAGATCTAAATACTACCGATTCTATTTTAACTATCTCTTCTAATTCGGAAAATAAGGAGTCCTAAATTATAGCTACTCGAATAACTTAGGACGACTATAACTCGAGCGTAATAAGGAGGACTTTCTTATCTTATTAACTATAATAGTACTAGAAGAGACCGATTATTTTATATTAAACTATACTATTAGAACGTTAATAAGGATCGTAAACTATAATACCCTATTAGATACTAGAGTAATATCTATCTTTATCGATAACCGCTTTCTTAAAAATAATAACTTAAAACGTTATAAACGACCGTTAGATAGTCCTAAACCTCTTATAATAGTAGATAGTCGAAAAATAAATATTATATACTATACTAAAGTCGATTTAGTTATCGAATAATATTTTAAGAAGATTAAATACTTCGTTATACCTAAGCTAAACTATCTACTAATATTAGGTATATCTTAGATAATAGTATATAATATTAGCCCTAACTTCCGTTCCCGATCGATTATATTCTCTAGATAATTATACTAGATACTACCTACCTTATAGAGAGTCGATTACTATATATAGCTCTTCTATACCGACGTATCGCTTCCCCTTAACTCGAATTAATAGTATTAAAATTATAACGTCTACCCTTTTTAAGTTCTACGAAATACTTATCGATAAGGAAGTCGAGGCGGCTATAGTCTTTTAGCTAAAAGGTTCGACTTTACTAATACGAGAGTAATACTATATCGTTAATCTTATAGATTTTAAGAAGTTTATAAATAGTAAGGATAAAATAAATCCTAAAGAGAAAGTACCTAAAGAGTATTATAAGTTCCTAGACGTTTTTTCTCGTCTATCTTTAGATACTTTATCTCTATATCGACTAGAAGTAGATTATAAAATTAAATTAATCGTTACGGATTAATAATAACTACTATATAAGAGAATCTATAGAATAACGTAAGAAGAGTTAACTACGATAAAGAAATATATTAATAAATACTTATAGAAAGGATTTATAAGATAGTCGAGTTCTTCTATCGTATTTCCGGTTCTCTTAGTACGAAAGTCTAGTAATAGATTAAGATTCTATATCGATTATAGAGCGCTAAATATAATTACTATTAAGAACCGATATTCTATATCTAGAATACGAGAAATACTTAATAGATTATATAAGATAAGATATTTTACTAAATTCGATATTATTATAGCGTTTAATCGATTACGAATTAAGAAAGAAGATAAATAAAAAACTATCTTCTACTCGATTTAGATAGTTTAAGTATCTTATTATACTATTTAGTTTATATAACGCTCTATCGTCTTTCTAAGAATATATTAATAAAGCGTTATAGAATATCTTTAACGACTTCTATATAGCTTATCTTAATAATATACTTATATTTAGCGATAATCTTTTAGAATATCGAAAATATATTAAAGAGATTCTATAGCGCTTACGAAAGTATAGTCTATATATTAATATCGATAAAATCGAGTTTTATATATAGAAGATTAAATATCTTAGCTTAATTATATCGACTTAAGGCCTATATATAGATCCTAAGAAGATTTAGATAGTTTAAGATTAGATAGTTCTATATATTGTTCGAGATATTCTTACGTTTCTAGGATTTATTAACTTCTATTATATATTTATTAAAGATTTCGAAAAGATCGCCTTACTATTTACGAACCTAACTCGGAAAGACTATAAATTTAACTAGATAGTCGATTATTAATAAGTCTTCTAAGAACTAAAGAAAAGATTTATTTCTATATCTATTCTTACGCTCTTCGATCCTAATATAGAAATATATATCGAGATTAATATATCTAATATAGTTACTATAGAAGTACTCTCTTAGATAAAGAATAGTTAATTATATCTTATTACTTACTTCTTAAAGAAGATAATCTCTATTAAATATAACTATAAGATTTATAATAAAGAGCTATTAGCTATTATTAAAGCCTTCGAGGAGTAGAGATCTAAACTAATAAATACTAATCTAAAATAGCTAGTTCGAGTACTCTCTAACTATCGCTCTCTCGAATACTTTATAACGATAAAATAACTAAACCGGCGTTAAATAAAATAGAGCGAGTTTCTATCGGAATTCTACTTTACTATCGAATATCGACCTAGTAAATAAAGAACTAAATCTAATAGTCTTACTCGACGTCTAGAGTATAAACCTAAGGATAAGTAAGACGAAAGACTTAGATATTAATAGTAGGTCTTACTAAAACTCTATAATTTAGAAAAGGGTATCGGTATATTATAACCTTAATAGATATCGAAGGTATCTATACTAGTAATGATAACGATATCTAAAGACGATAAGAAACTTACGATACTAGAAAAGATTATAATACTTTATTAATAAAAGGTTAACGTCGATCTATCTATACTCGTCGACGTTATAAAGATATTAATAGATATACCGACTAACTTAAAAACCTTTCTAAAAGCCTACTATATCTCGATTACTAATTATAAGCTAAAGGAAGACTAGATATAGTATAAGTAAAGACTATAGGTTCTAAACTAAGATAATATTAAGTTATTAATACTATAGGTCTATTATAATAGTCCCTTAGTAGAGTATCCGGGAAAGACTAAGACGTATACTCTACTATCCTAAACTTACTTCTAGCCTAGTATTTTAGAAGATATACGACGATATATTCGTAATTACTATATCTATCGACGATCGAAGACTTCTCGATAATTATATTTAGGGAGCCTACTATAGTTACCCGTCTCTATAAGACCTTAGATAGAAATAGTAGTTAATTTTATAGTAGAACTCTTCGTAAGTATTAACTCGACTAATAAACTATCGTACTCGAATATTATAGTTATTACTAACCGACTAAGTAAATAGCGCTACTATATATCTTATCGGTAAATAGACGCTACGATAGTTACGCGTCTATTCCTACGATACGTCTTCTTACGTTACGGATTACCTAATATAGTAGTATTAGATAGAGAACCCTAATTTGTCTTAACCTTTTTAGAAGTAACTCTATAATAGATTAAAAATCTAAAAACGCCTATTAAGTATATTTTACTCTAAGATAGATAGATAGTTAGAGAACTCTAACTAAATTATAGAATAATACCTAAGAGCGTATTATAACTATCTATAAGACGATTAGGTTAACTAGCTACTAATAGTAGAATATACGGTAAATACCTATATCTCGAAAATAACTAAGACGTCGCCTTTCTTCGCTAACTATAGGTTTTATCCTCGATTAGGGAGTAGAGCCTTCTATAGAAAAGGCCGTCGCTACCTATACCTTAGTTAATTATTAGAAGGTAGACGAATTCGCTAACCGAATAATATAGATTTATAAAATATTAAAGGATAAGATACTATACGCGTAAGCTACGTACAAGAAAACTACTAATACCTTACGCTAATCCTCTCCCGCCTATATTATCGGCAATAAAGTATAGTTAAATATTAAGAACCTAAAAACGAATTAACTATCGAAGAAACTCGACTTAAAGAATCTAGGCCCGTTTAAAGTATTATAGATAGTTAATCTAAGAGCCTATCGGCTAAAGTTACCTAATAGTATAAGGATTTATAACGTCTTCTATACGTCTCTCTTATAAAGAGCTACTAACGATACCTTACCTAGATAAGTTATACTACCTCTACTACCTATAATAGTAGAGAGGGACGATACTACCGAGGAGGAATAGGAAGTAGAAGAGATATATAATTCTCGATATATAGGAAAGAAACGACGCTTATAGTATCTAGTTAAGTAGAAAGGATATCCGGAGAAGTATCACGACTAGGAGAAGATATTACTAGGTTACGATAAACTTATATAATAGTACTATAAGAAATACCTAGGGAGATCTAGGCTACCGGAGAATTACGACTTCGATAAGCAAAAGGTAATAATCGATATACTAACTCGCTAACGTAGACGTCGAAAGAGGACCTAATAGGAGATTATATTAAATTCGGGCACTAACGACGTACCTATACTTAGCTAAAGATAGTCCTTATACGCCTCTATATCGCGAGTAAGATATACTTATCTATATCGGCCTTCCTAGAAGAAGTACTAATAGAGTCGATTAAAGAGAATATTACTCTACTCCCTATAGTTAATAGCTACTATAGATAAGATATACTAAAAGGTTAGAGGATATCTAGTTATTAGGAGTATCGAGGAGTATAGCTTTACGAGTTAAAGTCGATTTAATAATTATTAGAAACGCGCTTTATAAGACGTAAGGATATAGAGACTCGAGGAACCGAGTCGACCGTTTTAGGGGGGGTAATATTACGGTTACTAAGTAGTTCGAGTTAATATTATATAGTTAGTACGTAATATCGATAACTTAGTATTAGGCTTAGCGATATATAGTCTAATACGTAACCGCGAGTGTACTTATACTACGCTAGCGCTCGTAACCTTCTTTATAGTCCTTTATCTTTAAATTTATATTATAATCGTATATTACGTTTTGCCTCGTAACGAGTATCCAGAACGTGCTGTGCACCGTGATAGGGTATCCTACTAAAGGACTATCGTAGTATATTTATAATAATAATAACTTAATTTCGTCTTAGTTTAGTATCTATAGTTTACCTTTATATCGTACTTACTTATCTATAAGCGTATAGTCGGAGATAGAAATATAGTAACTCTTTAGAAAGATTTTTAAGTTAGTTAAAGAATCTTTCTACGTTTCTAAAGTTTTAACGAGATTAGCTAAATCGATATTAACTCCCTACTAGTAGAGTTACCTAATCTTCTTTAGTATTATAGGCTTATTATCGTTAATATTAATTATAAGTTCCGTAAGTACTAACGTCTTTAAGACTCGTCTAGAAAATAAGGCTTCTACCCTCTTTTCTAGATTATAGGGTTTTAGTAATACTTACTATTACTATTATAGTCTCTTATCGTCCTCGTTCTCCGGTTTATACTCTAGACGACGTATAAGACTATCGGGCTTAGTACCTTATTTATCTAGTCGATATTCGATAGTAAAATAGAATTCTAAGAGAAATTCGCTCTATCTAGTCTAACGCCGATTTAGTTATTTTATTATTATAAAGTATTCGAGTAAACGGTAGTCGGAAAGAACTCGAATAGGTCGATTCGGATCTATATTTACTAGTTCTAGTTACTACTCCTTAAATACTTTAATAATTATAAGAAGTTCTTTATTATAGATCTTATAGTTATACTTAGCCGGTATTATCTTCTTCGAGAAGTATACTATAGGGTATAATTATTCTCCTTTTATTTAGGAAAGTACTTTTATCGTTACTATATCTAATATATCGACTTCTATATATATCTCTATATTAGGGTTAAATAGCGCTAATACTAGCGTAGACGTAAACTTCTTCTTTAGTATCTAAAAAGCTTATTAATAATTAGTAGTTTAATCGAATTTTATATCTTTTCTTATTAAGTTAGTAAGCGGTAGCGTAATCTTTCCGAAATTCTTAATAAATATACGATAAAAGTTAGTAAATCCTAAGAAAATAAGGATATCTCGAATAATATATAGAACTATCTAATCTTAAACTACTTAAACTTTCTTAGAGTCTATATATAGATCTTACGTTAATATAATTAAACTAAGATACTTTACTTTCTATATATAGAACTCTATTTTATCGATATCGATATATAAGCCGTACTTTCGTAAGCGTTATAGTACTTTCTTAATATACTTCCGATATTCTATAAGATCGTTACTAAAAATTAGGATATTATTAAGATATACTATATAGAAATTATCTAAAATATTCTATAGCGCTTTATTAATATATTCTTAGAAAGATAATAAAGCGTTATATAGACTAAAGAATATAACGAGATACTCGAATTATCTAAACTAAATAGAGAATATAGTTTTTTATTTATCTTCTTTCTTAATTCGTAATCTATTAAATACTATAATAATATCGAATTTAGTAAAATATTTAGTCTTATATAATCTATTAAGCGTTTCTTATATTCTAGAGATAGAATATTTATTTTTAATAGTAATTATATTTAGCGCTTTATAATTAATATAAAACCTTAACTCTCTACTAGGTTTTCTTACTAGAAGAACCGAGAAGGCGATAGAAGAACTCGACTATTTTATAAACTCTTTCTATAAATATTTATCGATATATTTCTTTATCGTAGCTAGCTTCTTCTATATTATTCTATAGATTCTTTTATAAAGTAGCTACTATTATTTAGTAATAGTTAGCTATATTTTATAGTCTATACTAGGTCGATATAGAGGTAAGGTATCTAAGGACGGATAAGAGAATATATCTAAGAACTTATAGTATTCTATAGATACCTTATCTTTAGAATCTATCTCGTTCTTATCGTTTATAAATTTCTTAAAATCTATAGAATTTACGGTATAGTAATATTCCTCTCGTATACTAGAATCTACGGGCTAGAATATAACGATAGATAGTTCTTCTTCTAGATATATAAGATTATAGAACTCTAGTAGGGGTAGAGTAGCGATATTAACGCCGTTAATTTCTACCTAGGAATATTATAATATCGGTACTAACGAGCTATAAATAGTAATAGCTATTCTATAGAGTAGATATACTAGGCTATAGTTCTTAGGAGAAAAGATAATAGACCGTAAACGGAAGTTAGGTATAATATTATATTTCGTTATCTAGGATATACCTAGAATAAGAGGGTAATTTAGTTTTAGTACGACATAATACTTAATACGTTTAAAATACTATCTAATAACTATATCGATTTTAGTATAATAAGTAATAGCTATTTTTCGACTATCTACTATCGAAAGAGGTTTCGATTAAGGAAGTTTCCGTTTATAATATCCTAATTTACTTCTTTTAAGAAAGCGTTTATTAATAAACGTAGATATTACGCCTATATCTAATAATATATAGTATTTACTTAATTATCTAAGGATATAATTAACTATTAAATAGTCTATCTCCTTAAGAACTATTATAGCTAATAAGGTAAGTAGTTAGGTATTAGTATACTCTAGTAGTCGTTCTAAATTAAGTAAGTAATAATAATTTAGAACTCTTCGTTTTTCGAGTTAGAGAAGATAGTTAAGATAAAGTTCGTTATATTTAGATTATTAACGTTCTCGTTATCGTTACTATATATAAATTCGACGGTATTAAGGTCTATCTTCTTATACTATTTATATATCTTATAATCTAATCTTCTAGAACGATAATTAACTTCTCTATAATTATAGTAGATATTCTTTTTCTTTAGTCGAGATCTAATAGTAGAATTAGAAGTATTAAGGGCCTAGGACGGTTTCTATATAGTCTTCGACTTAACTATAATATTACTAATAGTAGTAGTCTTTAGAGTAGTAGACTTAGTTAATAAATAAGAGGTCTTAATATAATTTAAGGTCGATACCTTATCGCTACTTATCTTCTTACGAAATTATTTATCGAGTAATAAGCGTTTCTTATCTCGATAAGTATTAATAAGTTTAGACTAACTACTATAATTAGATATACTATATACTTAATACTATATAATATCGTTAAGTTTATTAACTAGATCTACTATCTTATCTTATTTAGTTTTAGATAAAAATACTACTAGTTATTAGAATTTTAATAAGAAAGTATTAAAGCGCTTATTAGGTTACTTCTTTAGTTAGCTATAATCGAGACGTATTTACTTATTCCGATAGTAAACTCTATATAGCTAGTCTAGATAAGAGAGAATATCGCTTATTTTATAGAAGGCGACGCTTAGGTTAGAGTACGAGTCTAGTAAGTAAGGTTTAATAGTATTATACGTATCTTCTACTAATCGAGTTATAATATATATAATAGTACCTTACGGACCTTATTAAGTCTAGACTTCTTCTTCTATCTTAAGTTTATATATTAACTTAGATCTCTATTCGTAGTAACGATCTTTATCGCCTTTAAACTTAGAAGAATCTTAAACCTTAAGGCGATAATCTAAAGAAGTTACTCCTCTATTATATATCGGAAGAAAGGAAGGAGATATTAATAGATAAACTAAAGTAATAGAAGTATAAACTAAGATATAAGGGGTCGTTCTATATCGATTATTCTAACGTTATTAATAATCCTATAAGTTATCTAAGACGCTATAAGTACGAATTAAAGTATATCGTAGTTATACCCGTAAAGTATTATCTCTAATAGAAGTAGTACTATACTAAGGAGGAGAAGATTATAACTTTATCGAGGTCTAAATCTAGTTACGTAAGTTATTAATCTCGACTTTCTTCTAGTCTAGTTCTTTCTAAAGTTTATTTAAACGTTCGATCTATTAGAAGTAAATATCTTCGAGGCGTTTACGTTTAGTATTAAGTTTATTAATTCTATTTTACTAATCTATAATTATAGTAACTTACTTCTTAATTATACTATCTAATTCCTTCTAAGAGATTTCTAATTACTTAATATACTTCTAAAGATATATAATTTACGTACGAGTATTTATTAAGTTAGATCTTATAGATCGGAACTTCTCTTTATAACGATTAATAATATCTCGTATTATTTTAGTTATAATCTATACTTAGTAGAGACGATCGATATATCGTCGTATAAGATAGAGTATAAAGTCTACGTTATTAATTATATACGCTAATAGACTTTCTTCTATCTTAAAGATTAAGTTCTTATTAGATATTAAGTTCGGTAGTTCTTTAAGAATAATATAACTTTCGTCGATATTATCTTTCTATCTTAGTAGAAAGAATAAGTCGATATCTCTCTTACGAGGCTTTAGAGTAGATAGAGTAAGATCTTTAGATAGAGAAAGATTAACTTATATATTAGGTTAAGTATTAGACTTATTAATATCTTACTTATTATTAGGAATAAATAATAGATTAACCTCTTCTCTAGCTTTATTATTCGATAGATTAATAGAGACTTAAATCTATCTACGCTAAGATCTCGTTATAACGTTTAGACGAGAAGGTAGAGGTATAGTAATAGATAACGTTATATAGTAACTAGATTAGATAGATACGCCTATATATAATAATACTCGGCGTTCCGGAGGGTCTTTAATTAAAGAGCGAATACTATCTTAAGTATTAGAACGAATTATCTAGATAGATCTCTAAATATCGTCGGTACGCTATTTACCCTTTCGGGAAGAACTAGAATCTATAGTAAAAGTTATATAAAATATTACGTATTATAATTACGGCTCGAGGCTACGATTAGTAGCTAATTAAAAGGCTTAAAATTACTAAATATCGATCTTAAGTTAATATAGTCGAAATTATTAAATAACGAGTTAATTATCTTAACGTCTTCTAAGAAGTTTTTACTTAATTATACTAGTAATCTTTAGGTTTATAACCTTAAATTACTACTCGAAGACTCTAAGCCGTATCGAAGAAAATCTTATATAAGTCTAATAATAAGGAATTACTACTAGTATATATAAAATATAATTAAGTAATTCATTCTCTTCTAACGGCTAAGAGAGAAGTATAATAATATTCTACGCTCTTATATAATAAGTATTTAGCCTAGAAGGTATAGCTCGTATCTATCTCTTTAATATATAGTAATTCTTTTCGGTTCGTAAAGTAAAGTAAGGTTCGAAGGTAGGTTCGAAGGTAGGTTCGAAAGGTATAAGAAAGGTTCGAAGATTTCGAAGGTTTAAAGGTAAGGTAAGGTATAAGATTTAATCGGTAGTAAGATTAAGAGGTATAAGATATAAGGTAGAGTACTTACTCTAAAGGAGGAAGATTATTAAGCGATACTAAAGCTTAAAGGTTAAAGATTTCTTAACGAAGGCTATCGAATCGATAGAGGGTTATCGAAATAATCGATTACTTCGAGGCGTTATTAAGTAGTATAAAGAAGAGAGAAAGTAGAAGTACGAGAAGAGGGGGACGAGTAGGTTTAAGTACTCGTCGTCGGCGTAGAGTCTTAGTAAAAGAAAGGCGATAATAAAGGCGGCGAAAGATCTCGTTTTACTATACTTTTACTTTTAGGTATTAGATAGTACTAATAGTAAAGTTAACTATACGATTTACGCGTTTTATAGTAAATTAAGTAGCGAACTACGTAATACTATAAATACTAAGGAAATAAGATCTCTAAGGTCGGCGGGGTCGTAAGATAATAGCGAGATCGTCGATAGAGATATTAAGATTATTAATCTTAGCGCTTTAAGAGATTCCGAATTTAAAATAATCTCTAGTCGTTTAATCTAAAAGGCGCGTTAATCGTTAGTTATTATTAAAGCTTCCGAGTTTAATATAATCTCCTATTAGTTACTTTAATAAAAATAAGAAAAGAAGAGCGATCTTAGTATTATAGTTATTCTAAGTTTAAAATAATCTCCTATTATTTAAACTAGAGTACGTTTAATTAGAGAAGGTAGCGATCGCGTAGTATTAATATTCGAGTTTAAAATAATCTCCTATTAAATACGTCGTACTACGATATCGCGAGAATATTTAAACGGTCTTTAAAAGTATTACGGTATATAGCGACGAGTACTTAGAAACGTATATATAGATTATAATATAAATTTAAAGACGGAGGACTATAAAGAAGATTACGAGTACTGGTAGGGTATAAGTACCTCGAGGTTACGTATTAGGCTCGAGGTTCGCTAAGTACTACGCTAAGTTATCGATATTACGTGATAGCACGTGATATCGATCTAGGTAGTTGTTATCCGTGATATACTGCTATCTATCTTCGGGCTGCGAAGTTAATGTGCTTAACCGTAATAATAGCTTCGAGATTCGAGCTTTAAGAGTCTATACATAGTATAGATTCGAGTATCTAAATAGAGTTAGTTACTTAGTTTATAGTAGTTGTAGAGCTCTATAGTAGTCTATAAATAGCTTATATACTAGTAGCTTATTTTTTAGTCTATTTTCTATATATAAAATTTAAGCTATAGTACTATTTTTAGATTTAACAGTACACTAAATACGCTAAAAGCGGCTAATTCGGGAAGGCTCTAGCGCTATCGCTATTTACGCTAGAGATCTAATAATCTACAGTATTTAACTAAGGCTTACTAATTTTTGATATTTCAATCCGGGTTTGATCCGGTTCTGATCTGGTTCTAATCCGATTCTGATCTCTGATCTTCGATCTTTATCTAACCTAAGGTACGCCTAACCTACGCCTAATCTTTATGTACGCCCGATGTATCGTCTGACCTTAGGTATCTAGGTATAACCTAAGTAGGTTAGGGATCGATCCTAGGTCGAACCTAGCTAGGTCAACCCTAGATCGAACCTAGGTGGGTTGCGCAGATCCGGGCCTCCTGAGCGTCGGGAGCGGGTAAGGATCTTCTCCTTCCCACAGATTCACTCCTTCAACAATGGGCGGAGGAATATCCACCGTGTCCAGATAGCTGGTAGTGTATCCGCCCCGATCTTGAGCGACTGTGGTACCGGTACCCAGCCAAGACAAGGGGTTTGCCTCGAGATCATCCATCAACTCGTACCGAAAGTCCTCAAAGCGGACACTTTCCAGGGCTTTGGCGGCATGAAGCTGTGATCCGGGCCAGAGGGTGACCACTCGACCGTCTTCGACGTTACGCTTGAACCAGGATTTGCACTAAATGGAACGCAATCAGTCAGAAGGATGCGCTTCTGGGTTTCAGCTCAGCTCACCTTTTCTGCCCAGACCGTTTTCGCAAAATACCGGTCCACATGCTTGATGAATGCTGTGGTGGCGTCGTCACTGTTAGGAGAGTCAGTTAGACGAAACCAACACCCCACAAACAGGGTCATGACACAAAGGGTTGTACGCACGAGGCCACCATGGATTTGATGTGTTGAGCTTGCAGCTTCTGGATACACTTGATCATGTACTCCGCGACGGATTCAAGCTGGGGTACGTTCGATCCACCGCCAGCAGCCCCGTTCGGGCCGAGGAACATGAAGAAATTGGGCATCTTTGGTGGGCAGATTGAAAGATATGCTTGTGGAGTGGGATCCCAGACGTCTCCAAGGGTGGTGTTGTTTTCGCCGATGATGGGAATCTGTTGTTCAAGCGAGCTGCAGTGGTCTTCTTGTCAGCGCTCATCCGGGGTACTGTCAGGAGTATACTAAGTAGACGTGGAACACTAGTAATGGACGTACGTATCGTAGCCGGTGGCACATATGATGATGTCGACCTCTCTGGTGTTCCCATCGTTGGCCACAATGCCTTCCGGGACCACGTGGTCGATGCCACAGCTGATGAATTCGACGTTGTCCTCCACTAGAGCCTCCAGATACCCAGGCCCAGGAGTCAGGCGACGACAGCCGGGCGGGAACGATGGTCTCAGGCTTTCATAAATTTCCGGTTTCTTCGCAAGCTTCTCTCGCATTGACGCGTCACTCATGGTCCAAAAGCCCTTTTTGGGCTTCTGTCCCCAGCCAGGTGACGAGCTGGGCTGCGTTCATCTGACCTTCAATCTCATGGCGGTATTTGAGGTAGGCGCCAGGGACTTCGCGGAATCTCTTGAGCTCCTCGTCTGAATATGCGACTGTTGGCCGCGCGGACGACGGGTTAGTCTGAAAAGCCTAACTTGGGAGAAGTTGATCCAGAAAGACTTACAGTTGCCCGTGTACCCCCTTCTTGCAACATCTTCGGATGCATAGCCAACAGGTGAGATCCAAGTTTTGCCCTTCATGTAATGATCGAGCTTGGATACCAGTGGTTGAATCTGTGGCACAATCTGGACGCCGGTAGATCCTCCACCGATGACGGCCACCTTTTTTGTCGGTGGCATCCAAGGGATCAACCCAGTTTTTCCAATTCGCCGAGTGCAGCAATTTCCCCTGGAAACCATGCAGGCCGGGAATATCAGGCCACGCCCATCGACTCAAGATCCCGGTGGCCGATATGAGGACATCGGCTTCATCGGTGAATGTCTGCAAGCAAGTTAGTCTCGGAACAGAGCCTTGGTCCAGAGTCCCAGTTATTAAAGGCACATATGTACATACCTCGGAGTTCTCCAGATTGATGATCTTCAACTTCCACTTGCCCTCGTCGGCGTGCCAGCGGGCCTCCTTGATTTCATGTCTGAGTTTCATATACCGCATAACATCGTATCTCTTGGCGACGTTCTTCAGGTATCTTTGGATCTCGGCCCCGGAGGCGTAGAATTCGCTCCACTGAGGATTGTTTGCAAACGTGAATTGGTAACTGTGGCTAGGGATATCGCACGCGATCCCAGGGTATCTGTTCCGGTGTGCCATTAGCCCTGATTTCTCATGGAGAAGCCACAACAGTGCAAGCCAGCAGGGAGTGTGGCAGAAGGAAGCGCACCTGCTCTCAAACCAGGTCCCTCCCAGGTCCTTGTTCTTGTCATAGATCACCAGGTCAAGGTTCTTGATCCTTTGAGGAAATCGAATGCCTGTCAAGATGCCGGACATGCCAGCACCGATACAGATCACCTTCATCGGACGATACTCGTCGATTGGGCTTTCTGCAGGAAGCTTTTGTTTGTGTCCGTTTGTATACATCTTGAACGAATGAATGTGCAGAGCTGCTCAATAATACGTACTATCTGTGTCCGCTAAGGAGGCTGGTTTCCTTGATGCACTCGTTCTTCCGACAGCAGGGGAACAAGTCGCATGTGAACGACAACCGACGAGACGTGGAATTGATCGATTAAATACTGGTAGCTGTGCAAACCCCCGAGAAGCTGGTAGCTCCATTAGGTCAACCATCGCATATGTTCCTGTGCAGTAGATACCAGGGAAACGGCAACGTGGAAGGGTGGTTGTGATGCTAACCGCGCAGGTCTCCATGATTCCACAGTATATCTGAACTCTTCAAGTCAATGGGGCCAGCGCGTTTAGATAAGGAACCGCGTTTAGGGAACCTATCTTCGCCCACCGGTTAGCTGCCTGGCTTGATCAAGGTGGAATGTGTACGTACGTGTTCAGCCTAGTATGTCCCTAATCTGACATGCAACCTCTTCGGGTCCGAGCACGCAGGAGCCAGATCGGACGAGACCTACTTACCAGTCCACAAGAGAGAGTCATCATTGGTAGCAGAAGAGCGGCTTTCAGGACGGACTCCTTCTCATAGCAGGCTTCTGAAAAGTACCCAACGTAGTTGACCACCGAGGAAAGGTCAGATGGATGGTTACGCAAATCACAGAGTGCATGGTAATCTGCAAGCGCGCAGGAACCGCGCCTTCCCTCCGTCTATCCGGACGATTTCTGGCAGGAACGATGTCGCTAAATCAATCAATGCCTCCACCAACTCCAGGTCAGGAGACTCTAGCACATGGCCGTATTTGCACCGGGCACTTATACTTAGCAATAAGAAGATGGCAATTTTCAGTAGATGCAGCAGATTGACACTGGAACGTACGCTCCTCGTAATGCACAACGCAAGCTGATCGGTGTGACCGCCACTCGGTTCCATAACAGACTACCTATCCGCTCCTCCAACGTCGAAAGTAGGGTATTGCGTGGATAATGATCAGTGATACATCTGAGACTATGAGGCTATGCTTGAACGACTGTTAGTGCGCGCGATACAATGCATCCCATGAATGCTCTATTCTTTGAATATGCAGGGCAGGCTGTTGAACACGCAGAGGCTTAAAGAATACCGATATGCTGTACATTCCACCATATCTGATCCGACTTGATACCTGCGTGGCCTTTTCTGGGAAGCACATAGGGAATAGGTCTCGTTTTGTGACCGATGTTCGAGTATCCTCGATATCGGTGACTATTGGTGAGACTTCAACTTCGGATATATGGCTGCGCCAAAGCATGATCTGATCATGGATGGCAACGGATCAAATACTTGTGCCTGCCACAGACGACGCCTGCGCCTCCTTCCCCTCCGAGTCATTGTTGGTAACCATTCCTGGGGGCAATTCGATGCCATCGAGGTCGATGTTCTACTCACATTAGTCAGAACAAAACTTTCGAAAAGACATTGCAGCGCAAGCCATACCGGTCCAGTAAACCTCTTCCTCTTCCCCGTGAACCAGAGGATGGCAATGATGAGAAGGAAGCCGACGAGGACAACACTGAGGTAGTTCATATTGTCAACCTGTGGTGGAAGGACCACTGGGAAGCAGTACAAGACGCTGTACACGGCAACCCAAAGGCATGAGAACACATTGCAGAAAGGCCCGAGATAGGGCCCGAGGTTGTAGGGGCGATCCGGCAGGACCTTGTCACGTCCATAGACCAGGACGATGCCCTGAGGTATAGCGTAGGTTACGTTGAGAGACAGGACGGACAGAGAAATGATGCTGTTGAAGGCAGTCGTCGAGCCGATATAAATCAAGGTGTACAGGATCACAAAGACCGCACAAGCGATCGTCGCATTGACTGTCATTTGTTGAGTCGGATGGATCTTTGCAAATGTTTTCGAGAATGGGAGTCCGCCGTCGCGCGCAAACGCCCACGCAAGTCGTCCAGCGGTGGCTATACATCCCATCATGGCCCCAACGAAAATCCATAGGACCCAGCATAGGAAGAAGGTGGCGGCAGACCCGTTTCCTAGAGCTTGTAGATATACCGTGTAGATTGGGAGCAGGGCGGTGGTGACGGTTTCCAGGTCGTTGGTCGAAAACATAAAGGCCACTGTCCAGACGAGTGCCGTGATGAATCCGGTAAGCATGGTCAGCATCATTACCCGAGGGACATTTCGTCCCGGGTTCGGAAGTTCCTATGGCAGCATGAGTATGTCATGCATGCTGACATCTGAGTCTTGGACGGCTGAACTGACCTCGGAAATATGGGTCGCCGCGTCAGTCCCAAGGAAAGCATATGAGCAACTACCTGTTCCAAGTAGAAAAGCTGTACCGTCACTCCAGCCGGTTGTGTTGACCCAGTCAGTAAAGACAACCGACCCCGGCTGCTTGGGGCTGCTGGTGGCCAGTACAGTGATGGTGAAGACCACAATTCCAATCAGACTGCAGAGGAAGAACCCCGTCTCGGCTCTCGGGAGGAATTTGGGAAGCAAACAGACAGCGGCAGTCGCAATGATCATAAAAACCGCAGCCATGACCCAAATTTGCCATTGAGTTGCTGTATAGGCTGGGTGGTAGTATGAAGCCAGGGTAGCACAGATTTGGGCTATGTCAAAGTCAGTCTCAGAACAGGTAGATGGACATTGGCTCTTACCTCCTAAGATCACGGCAGAGGCGCTGGTCAAAGCCCATGCAATGACGGAGAACCAACCCATGAAAAAAGCGACTGGGGCGCGGATCGTGGGAGGAGATACCATATAAGCGAAGTGATATTGACCCCCGCTTGAGGGAAATGCAGACGCAATTTCGGCGAGTCCAGCAGCTATAGCAATATGATCAGTGATACTGGTCATGGACACCCAGAGGAACCTATTCAGGACAGCTTGGAGAGAGCCTGAAGAGTATGTGAAGGCATAATTTCTTACTAATGACCGTGCTTGCCACAGCAGCCAACACAAGCCCGAAGATGACAGTTGGACCTCCCCCAGCAGAATATGGATATGCAAAGGTCGCGGAGTATCCGATCCATGAGTTGGTTATGCTGAAGGCCATGGAGAGCGTAGCAAAGGCGGAGAATTGACGAGGCATCTCGCCCTTATGGCCCTGGGCACGAAGCTGCAGTTCGTCCGTCGAAAGCATTGAGGCATCTGCATCCCTCTGTGCGAGAGTAACGTTGTGAGTCGAACCACCCATTGCGAAGGTTACAATGTCTCTGTCTCGCAAAGAAGTCTTGAGATGGAAAGGAGAGAGTATTTGTCGGACTGGCAGCTGGATCAGGGCGACAGCTGCCTTTATTCAAGCCATAACTCGCACGAGGCCGGCTGCCGCATCTCCTGTCTCCCCTGGACAACCATCGTGTGAATACCAGATGAGCCGAGCATATGAAAAAGCCATGAAGGAGGTAACGAATAGGCAGGTACCGAGCTGGCCACCAGACCCACCAGGCTGCCGGGCATCGACATGCAGAGATTCATGAGCAGCCACATAAAGATAAGCGCGCGTGAACGACGAATCAGAACACAGCGCCTATGTGTATGAGGTAATTTGAACGCGAAGCATCATGCGTCGTCTGCTGGGTAGAGGCAGGACTCTGTTGCCTCATCCATATTATTCTGTGCATCGATAAGGTATGATGGCACTCTCGATGTGCATCATAAACTTCCCCGAGGTAATCTGCACTAGTGGTTCTGGGTACTCTCATATTACTACTAGTAGTTCTCGGATGGAAAGTTGTCAAGCTTATAGGGTCTGGGCCTGCCTTGGCCCAGCACGCATGATATGGAATGAAATCAGAGCTGGTCGCTACAGAGCAACACCTCGTCGGAGAGCGTTCGAACTGGCCATCAAGCCATGCCGAGAATTATCTCGTGCCTCAGCATTATCTGCTCCAAACCCAGGGGACCGAATAGGACTGGATCGTCCCATAATAACTCCAAAACCTTGAGTGCCTCGTTTGGAGGAGCCATTCTAAGTTGCAGGTATATCCCGGTCAAGGTCTCAGAGATCTTTTGCCGCATTATAGGTTCACTTGCGCAGGAACCCAATATTGTCAGTGGCCATACGAGCATGGTTGTGCTGGGATTCGTAAAGTCGACTTGATCTAGCAAACTGGCAGTGATGTCCTCCACCTGTCGGATCAAGGTGTGAAATTCCATGTTTCCCGTATCCTCGCAATAGTATGAGGCGTAGAGAAAGGCCAGAAGACCCTGTTGGAAGATCAATCCACTGAGAGTTAGGCCTTGGTCTGCACAGAGGGTCCTGGGCTTCCAGCATATAATCTTATTTTCCAGACTTTTGAAGTAAATGGCTGTCTCCTCAACTGGACCACTGACACCAGCTTGCCGGAGGAGCCTAAGCTTTGCCAGCTTTGAGACCTGCGGAATAATCTCATACAGCTCATGAGCGCATCCGAGGAAGACCCCAAATGCTTTAGAGCCATGCAACTTGCTCAGAGAGTGCAAATTGTGGTCGTAATCAATGATTCGATTGTCTGTGTAGGCATTGAGCGTGATATTGGCGACGGTGGTAAGGCACAGATATAGCTCTATGACGAACGTGCGCATTTCATCACCCACATAACCGTCTGGAAGCGAGAGGAAAGAAGTCAAGAGAGGCCCAGCTGCTCGTAGATGGCAGTATAGTGCGCCTCGGACGTCGCCGGAGACAGCCTACATATTATATCAGTCAGAGTGGACAGATTCACTATTCACGGCGGCACTTCGTCGTGGACCCTCACCGTGACTTACCTCGACTAAGCAGAGTAACAGCATCGTAACCAAGAAAACCATCGTGCCATCTTTGTCGCTGGTAGTCAACTTGGTTACTCCTTGTTGCAACTGACGAATTGCTGCGGCGTAATGTGTCCAAGGGGTGGACTCGTGAGGGACCAGGTCTAAAGTGCGATTTCGGTGGCATGCACTGAACGCCAGCACCGTGTGCATCAGGATGTCACTCCTCATTGCCAAGGGCATTACCTGGACCACGAATGGGTTTGTCTCGCCGCCCATTGGTGAAGCAACCGCGGCGGTTTTCTGCATATAGTGTTGGATCAAAAGCCAAGAATCGCCCTCGAGGAGAATGGATGAGGAAAAGGAGGAGAGCGACTGCAAGAGCCGTGGCTGTTGGGCTGATCCTGTTGTAGACAAGCGCGAGACATCTGTTCTGCTCACAGCCGTAGAAGCCGGAGACAAGAGGAGCACGGCGCATTTTGACACAGGGGTGCCAGCCTCGCTTGGAGCCTGCTGGGATTCGCACTCGCGGCCACCTTGTTGATCCAGAGATGCTAAGGACAGGGGCGCGTGCGAATGGGAAGTCGCGGGAAGTCGTTGAGGAGCAATTGCTCTCCGAGGTCCGTCTCGAGCCAGGCGTGAAGTCGGGCTCTTAGGCCATGTGCACACCAGCCGGTTCCTGTCGCAGCCAGCACATTGTGGCCTCGGACCTTCGCACTTCTTCCGCCGCGCTCGGCAGGTCAAGCAGCCAGACCTGGTCCGGGAATACCTGGGCTTCAGAGGCCGGGCGTCCACTATTGCTGTCTTCGATCCCGTTATTGCCATCCCGAATGAGGCCCAACAAGTGGAGTGAATCGTAGCACCGCAGACTGAAGACCTCGCGTATCTCTTTATACGGCGGGTGATAGATAAGAGGAGGGTTTAGGGGCCGATAAGAGCGATCTGGTTGGATCTGGGCTCTGTGCCCGGAGATAGCGCTAACATGTCCAATTGTGATAGAGCGGGGCCACGGACGTGCAATCCCTTATCAGAACTATCTTGGTCTAACTACATTGAGTAGCCCCAGTGATCTTACCTAGTCGGGCAGAGTGGGTAGGGCCCACTTTGTATAGTTGAATATGGGGATGGGCAGGGGATGGGCTGTTGACACTACGCATATGGCGCACATATAAGACAAAACGGACCCAGAGAGCGATTGGTGAACTGCAAGCATCTCCTCCTTTGCTGGAAGAAGTAGTTACCTCCCTGGTCCGACAACCCTGTTCAAAATGAAAGAAAACTCACGACACGGAGACAGCCTGCAAACCGCAGAGAAGTTCGCGACCTTAGAGGATAGTTTCCTGGCTCATATCTACCATCCACTTCCAGTAAGCTTCTGAAACGTTGCGATGACATAAGATACTACGCGTCTAACAGAGCATGTTCTCAGGTGGTGCTCGATCGAGGAAAGGGCGCCACAGTATGGGACGTCGATGGAAACTCCTACATTGATTTCCTCGCCTGTTTTGGAGTTGTCAACCAGGGCCACTGCCACCCCAAGATCATAGACGCATTGGTTGCTCAGTCGCAGAAGCTCACCCTGACTTCGAGGGCTTTCTACAATAACCAGCTTCCACCCTATGCAGCATTTGTGAAGGAGGTAGATCACCGCTCCTGATTCCGCTCTGGCCTCCTCCGATTACCTATGGCATCACTGACGTTTTCCAAATCAATCAGGTCTTTGGCTACGACAAGATGCTCCCAATGAATACGGGTGCGGAAGCAGTCGAGACGGCTTTGAAGATTGCGAGGCGTTGGGCTTATGTCAAGAAAGGCATCCCCGAAGGCGAAGCCATAATCCTCAGTGCCGACGGTTGTTACCATGGCCGAACATTGGCAACCACTTCTTTGAATACATCCACGGAATATCGCCGAGGTATGTTACTTGCCAAAGAATCCCTCATGCCAGTCATCTTACTTGGTAAAAGGATTTGGACCTTTCATGCCGGGCATTGGACCGATCACGCCTTTTGGAAGGAGGGTGAGATTCAACCATATTGAAGATTTAGAGGCGGCCTTTGAAGAAAGTGGAGATGTCGTTGCTGCCTTCTTGACAGAGCCGGTTCAGGGAAATGGAGGAGGCACACCTGCAGAAAAGGGATACCTCAAAGCGGCCTATGACCTTTGCAAGAAACACAATGCGCTCTTCATAGATGATGAAGTGCTCGCCGGCTGCGGCAGAACCGGTCAGTACCAGGCTATAGACCTTTACCTACCATTAGACCGCCGTGGATCTAACGATATATCATAGGTACTCTGCTTTCAATCGAACAAGACGACGTGAGGCCAGATATTGTCATACTGGGCAAAGCTGTCTCAGGCGGTGTCTACCCCGTCAGCCTAGTTCTTGCCGACGACGGAGTGATGAACGTCATGGATTTGGGATCTCACGGTAGCACATTTGGAGGAAATCCCTTGGCCTGCGCAGTATCCACGGCCGCAATCAAGGTCATCCTCGACGAAAACCTGGCAGGGCGGGCGAAGCACTTAGGGCAAATCTTGTTGGACGGACTCCGTGCTCTCCAGTCTCCTCTTGTATCCCAAGTTCGAGGCCGAGGCTTGATGGTGGGGCTGATTTTAGATGCGGAAAAGCTCAATGGAAGGACCTCGTGGGACTTGTGTCTGTTGTTGAGATCGAAAGGCTTGCTGGTGCGGTCTTCGGGCCCGACCACGTTGCGTCTATTGCCACCTCTGGCCATTCCTGAGTCAGACCTATTGAAAGCCATTCGGATCATAGGAGAGGGCCTAGAGGAGCTGGTAGTCCTTGAGCACATACCAGGCACAGAACTGGCGAGGGAACGTGAGTTTCTTCCCGGTGGGATGTAACCAGTTGGCTACAAAGTAGCTCTTTGAGGCGTAGCCCCCATGCCTCCGGGCGTCTTGAATTCATTATCTTTGCACTGGCGTCAATAGTACAGTATTTCTAGCATTTCTCCAAAAGTTAACATGCAGTTGACTGGAAAACACGTAGCAGTCTTGAATGTAGCGTGTCGAAAACAGGTCCGGGTGTTTGTATGTCCGGAACCACCCTAGACTTCATTTTCCACCGAGTGTAGTTCCCTTATCGTGTTTCAAGAAGTGAATAGGCTTTCCAAAATAGTGATCCACCGCTGAAAGCGTGCAGAAACCCGGTTGCAGGTTTAGCAGGGGTTAAAAGCAGAACAGGCGTGTTCGCATTTCATATTCCATACTCATCAGCCAGATCTACCCAAGCATCGACAATCTTGTCCACGTCACCTTTTTTGATAGGTATGCGATGGCCTCCGTCCCACTCGATAAGAGTAGTCGTTCCCGGAGCGCAGTAGTCTTGTAACAATCTCCTGTGCAAGTGTAGACCTTCATCCTTTAAGCCATGTACATGCAAGGTGGGGACCCTCAACTTCATGTCAGGTCTATCAAGGATACTGTCAAGCTCTGCGGCGTCGGCCAACCCTCCTGCCGACTGCATCCAAGGGAATTCCTCGGCCTCTTCGCTAAGACTAACCAGAGGTGCGCGTCCAGCTAGAATGATAGCAAACTTCCAGGGTTCGGATTTGCCCTGGAGCTGCTGTTCGTAGAGCAAGCTTGCAGCCAGCTTTGCACCTTGACTGAAACCCAGGACTCCCACCCACTCGCCGGTGCCTTCGTCGCTTTCCATCGCTCGCTCCACGGTATATTCAAGCTCATAGGCACAGGCGGCTGGGTCGATCTCTGGATGGGAGTCGAGCCACCGGAACCACCTTCGGAAAGGACCCCATTCTGAGTATACAGGGTAAACACCGACGCCTTCATCGCAAAAGAAAGGTGCATCGGCAAAGACAAATCGGAATCGGTTCTTGAGCTTGGCGTGGTTCAAGAAGGCACGCAATTGCGCACGGAAGATTGCAGAATTGACGCCCCCGCCGTGCAGACACAGTATACGAGGCAGAGCCAATGTAGGATCCGAAGAGGCCATGGTAACGGATATGTGGCACGCTGCTCACACCACAGGTAAGCTGACCAAATCAGTGTTGGGCATGTATCAATCTCGAGCCTGACTCCCTTCGAATCTGAAGTAGGGCAAGATAACTTGGAAGAGGAGGAGGAGGTAGGAAAACATAAGCAATGGTTTGCTGTTTATGTAGATTGAGATGTCTTTGATAAGCTGAGGCCAAGAGCTGAACGCGAAGCTGATCTTACTATGGCGGCGCAGTGTTACTGTCGTGCAAGAAGCCGTAAAGATAAGCCTCTTTAGGCCCGAAATAAAGACCCGGCGCCCCACCGGTCCGCCTCGGCCCGCGAGCTCAGACAAAAATAACCGAACGGTTCTTACCTTACTAAGACATCAATCCGTCTAACGCTTTACTTGCTTTATAAGACCTTCATCCCGTCTTGCCGGTTCACTAGGGCACGTTCAGGAAGTGGCGCGAACACAAATGGCTTTCATAAACAGTTGATGTTACTTTTCATAGTGAGAGATAGCATGCTCCAACATACAGAGGCTAAGTCTTTACTGGTGTTGTTCTTCGCCTAATCACAGCATAAGAAGATAACTCGACTCATAGGCACCAAGGAGGCTAACATGGCCAAGCTCTGCTATCCACACAACTGTTTTGTACGTGTGGCTTCTGATTCAGACCCAATAGTGGCAACAGGCCGTATGGAACGCACATGCAGGTTTCGGTCAGTCATCACCGCTGCCAGGGGCATCGAAGAAGAAGAGGATAGAGTTAGTGTTTATGTGTCAGAGATCAAAGGAGTTGCTGCTTGTGTCGGGAAATGAGATATGTGAGGGTGCACCTCGCGTGAGCAGAGAGCATGAGGCGTCTTCAGATGTGGCTTAGTAGAGCATAACAGACGCGGAGCTCTCTGGATTGTGGAAGTAGCAGACCATACCTTGGCTCAGCGCGAAACACGCAGGAAGTGCATGAAATGAAAGGATATTGCACTTAACTCTGTAAAACTACATCCGTTCTTCTTGACAAGGCCTTTGTTCGGTCAGACAATTTTCACTCAGAACGTGATATTGCTCAAGTCGCTCAATTACGGCCTCTTTCCCTGTTCCATTTGCCGATCACAGCTGGGTGGTTACACGTATCTCGAACCAGCACGGCTTATATCCCGTTGGCTCTCGAGTCTGTGATAGATCGAGCCTCAGCTAGGTAAATTTACCACCATCCTCATCGACTCCTGCTAAGCTCTGCATGCATAGTACAGTTTTTGCTTTTCAAACATTACCCAGCTCCACAACCTCGCTACCTTCAACGTCGAGAACCCCTGCTGCCTAGCAACAATTCATCATGCCTAGTCAATACTGCAGGAGATGCGACAAGTGGTATCCCAAGAGAAGCGCGAGACAAGCCTGCCGAGACTGCAATGAGCAACTGATAGTCCCCAGTTGCGATTCCGATGCTCAGAGGGTGCAGAAGATACACGCACCACTACCCCGAAGTTCCACGGATCTTACGGTCCCATACTGCCTAATACATCACACATTGGGACACTGGGAAGGAGGAGATTGTCTGAAGAAATGGGCAAAGAAGAACATCACCATTCCGTCCTTGAAACTACACTGGGACATGACACCTGAAATGGTAGAAGACCTCACCAAGAGTGGCACGCCTGGCACAATCCGAGAGGTAATGGCACACTTGTCGAAGCTTTCACATGGAACCACACGAGCTCGGGAAATCTTTCTGTCTCGCGACAAACTCCTTAAACAGATCCAGAGGGTCCTTTCGAAGAAGCTGGATGACTCTGAACTGCAGACATGGAAGTTTATCATGGCAAAGGCAGCATACTCTACTCATTCATTCCTGTGCAAACTGCTCGGTGTCATACACAGCGCGCGAGAAGAACTTTTTGAATTCTATATCATAGGTCGAATGACTGCGCATGGAGTGTTCGCAGAATGGAAGCTCGCCGTGAGCCATTTCGCGGTGGCACAATACCTGAATGACCTACCAGATGAATCACTCCCGGCGGTAGACCGTGGAAAGTTCAATCGTGTTGTGAGAGAGGTCTCAGCATTGGCCAACCAACTGCGGAATGAGCAGGAAAATATTGGACTTAGCATTGAGCAGGCGATCGCTGAAAGACCGGGTGTCGCAGGTTCGTTTGCCATGCGAGAGCTCTTCCGGGCTCCTCTCAGGTGCATGCCGTCTCCTCTCCCGCAGGTTCTTCGCAATTTCGCCGGCCTCCATGTCATGACATGGCCTGACATGGCACATCTGAAGCATCATCTGGAGTTGGAAATGCAACACGGAGACCTCGCCAAGTGTCCGGATGTGAAAGCAAAATGAGTTCGACCGAGTCAAGTGTCAATCCCGAGATGAGACCCGCTCCAGGGGTACCTACACAGTCTTGACTGTGTCTATTGCATTGCTGAAGCTGGGTTGATCAGAGTGCTGGGATCTGTGTGGAGACGAGAAACAGAGACAGGGCATGTAAAAAGTACCTAGAGGTGCTTGTCTCAAGCACAAAAGCCAGCAAAGGAATCAAATCTTCAGGTCTGATCCCAATATCTTATGCAGCAACAATGACCAGTCACTGTTCCAAACGTTTATTTCAATGTCCTTTCTTCGCTACACACGCAGGCTCAAATATCAAATGGATAGCACCTTTCTGCCTTCCTGGCAGTTTTCCCACCTGACCTGTCTAAATACAGGATGGCTTTCCTATTCCTTTCTCCTACCTGCCAAAATATCTAAGTTGCTGGTGCTCGGATAACTTCGACTTAAGATACTCCCAGCAAGCCCAACAGCAAAAGGGAAAAAAAATGTGGCATATATGACAGCATTTGGACTCGAACCAAAATCTCCCGTAGTATTGCTCCCCCAGGCGGTAAAACCAGCCTTCTTGTTCAGAAATCCCGATTTGATGCGACCTCATTCGAGGCTGGGAAAGACAAACATCCTACTCCACGGACGTGCTACCACTACACCATACTGTCGTCTGGGAGGTTGTTGAACACAATAATGCCAATCAATTAGTTGTAGTTCTGGAGGCCTCGCGGGTTAAAAGTGAGGAAGGAAGCAGGGGTATACTCGTCGCCACGTTGGCACCTTCCTCGAATGGAAAGTGCAAAAAGCAGGAAAAAAAGATCGCGTGACTGAACGTATTGACAGTATCTGGATACGAACAACCAAAGTCTTCCGTTGACATGCCTCCTCCAGGCACATGATACCGAGCGGAAATGTTCGTGGCACCTAGTAGGTGCGTAGGGGATGTACGTGTGTTGTGGGATACACATCTTGCTCTTCGGTGTCTACTTTAGTGCTACCCTCGTTCGAGGCTGAAGGAGTAATACACGACACATGATGGATATGCTACCACTGCATCATACCTAGGTACTGTCGTCTAGAGTATTGTTAGAACGGGCCTTTTACCTTGCACGAGGGGAGATCAAATCAGAGACGCGTGGTACGTCCGTATTCCCAAAAAAAAGATAGTTCTCAAGTCACGACAGTATTTGGATTTGAACCAAAGTCTTCCACAGGCATGCTTCCTCCAGTTGCATATCTGGACGGGGGTCACCAAAGAGGTCGGTAGACCTCAGCGGCTCGCACAATCCATGCACAACCCCATTCGAGGCTGAAAGAGCTACACATATACTTGGTGGACGTGCTTACCACTGCACCATACTGTCTTGTGTTCCCCACGCACGCTAATGGCACATTGCTGTCCGAAATCCCATCTAACTTTTCTATATTGCTTCAGTGCGGTCGGAATGGATCTACACCGGGGTCGCTTCTGATACAAGAGCTTCCTAAAGCACATTTGTTTCAGGGACAAGCTTGGTCGTTTGCGTCAAGGGCTTCGGTCCACGTCGAGCCAAACTTAGTAGAAATAGCTATGACGAGAAGATAACCAGGCCTGGCCTGAGCCTATGCAAACCAATCTAGTGTTCACGGGGCTAGTTAGAAGGTGTCCGCCTGGCACATTGTCGTCAATAAACTCGTGGTACTAGGCAGGTAGGTGTGGTTGTAAGCGTGGGAAGTCTACTGGCGGAAGAATCTCGGCAGGCATATCCATCGAGGCAAGGCTGTCAATTCCAGGGGACTGGTTGTCGGCGGTGGGGCACAAGTTTGCTTAGCGACTCCTACATGTTACGATGCACAATATCGTCTGGAACAGACACCGTGATACCTTGATGGAGCACATATTGTGCACATTAGCTTTGAGACGAGAAATTGAACCCCAGACAATACAGTGTACGTCCACGGTAGCCGAAGTCATTGTTATCTCAGAGACATTTTCCATCGGATCAAGCAACTCCGGCCACTGCCCCCTTCCGCAGGACAATGACCTACAAGTCCTGTTTTTTCAGGTGCAGCATATCCAACGTTGCTCAGAACGTTCGGCCAGACATAGAGCACGGGTTATGTACCGCCGGTAAACATATTGTCTAAGAAGGTATGAAAGCCCTCGACAGCCCAGCGCGAGCAAATAGCCGGCGGCATGTTCAACCCAGGGGCTACAAGAGGCGCTTGAGCGAGGCGCTGTTCAAGGGGTTGCTCCGTTTTGAATGCGGGACCGCCGGTAGCATGGGCCCAGTGAGACCATCATACTTCCACCATAGCAATTGGAAGGTGCTTGCTTCTCCATAAAGGCCGCATGCTCTGGTGAGTCTCTGCTGGAAGACGGAGTGCGACATGATCAGGCAGTGACTGCCTATGTAGCCTGGCACATACAGCTTAGCTCTCTCACCAGCTGCTGACAAGCTCAAAGCCCAGATGATCCAGACTCGTTGCCCTCGCCGTCGCCACGGGCGCCACGGCTTCTGCGGGTCTGTGTGCCCAGTGACACTGTCCTGGTCAGAATACATCGTCGCAGTCATTGAGAATTGCCCCAGAGACGCTGTATCATAACCCTCCTCACAACGGGACCGGAGCTGGTTTCACTTCGATGGTGGCAGTTGGACCACATATTCTCTGGTCGAGTGGCCGAATTTGATCACATCTTTGTCCCTTAATTCCACATATCGACCTTCTGGTATCGTCTCGTCATTAACTTTTGTCCCATTCGCACTTTCCAGATCAATCACATACGGCTTGACCTTTCCAATCTTATCTCCGAACTCATTTCTGCGTTCAATGTAGCGGAACTGGATAACAGCATGTTGTTTCGAACAGCTCGGATGTTCGAGCGCATAGTCGCAGACAGATGCTTCTCTACCGAAGAGCCAGCAAGACTGTGTGTACAGTTCCAAGGTGCCGATTATGTCTTCACCTTTGAAAACGTAGGCCCTCCACATTTGAGATGAGGGCGGCTTCCTTGCCTCTGGAGGTTCGTGGTATTTGAGGACGATCGCGCCGCTCGATGTCGCAACAGTATTGGCAGCTTTAGCAAGGAGACCCGAAGGCCGGAAATTCGGCTTTTGTTTCTCGGGACCGGGAGAAGGACTGTCTTTGTCGGTGGATTTAAATGCATCGACTTGCGACGGGAGAGGGCCTTTGGAACGTTGGTACGGTGCAGGGGACTGTCTTCGACGAGGAGATCGAGACCTTGACCGTCTATGGTTGTCGCGTCTGCTCCTACTTTGATCTCTTCTGCGCTCTTTGTCCTCTAGACTTCTTGATCTCTTTGGTGGTCGATCCCGGCTTCTTGACCTATAGTGTTTCCTTCTCTTTTCCCGCCCATCATCTCTGCCCGTCCGACCGGAGTCTCTGTGGTGACGATGTGTACGATTCTCAGGAGACCGCGAATCTCGAACGCGTCGCCGCGGCGGCGATTGAGAGTCCGACATTGCTGCAATGAAAAGTAGGTCTTTTTCACTGGGAGATCTTGAAGAAGATCGGCCGAGTTTCCTTATTTCGTCACGGTTTCGACAGGGGAGGACACCCGACCAGATGCCGATGATTGACTTCACGACTCCCCCCACCTGCTCGCTTGACCATTATCTATCCCTTCCACAGCACCACGAGGTATTCTTCAGGGCGGTTGCTTGTGCAAAATGCCATCTTCTGTTTTGAGAAAGGCGAACCTAACAACAGCGTACGGGACGTGGCAATGCTGCGTCTGCAGTTGCTCCTCGGCGTCTCCCCGCAAAAGACCGAAGCCAAATCCGCGCCTCGCCACGCAGTCCAGGACGTACGCCGATGTCAGGTCCAACCATAGCCATGACTACCGGGATAGTATGAATTGGCCTTGTCGCAAAGTGACCCCTTGGACGCCTTCACCATACGAGATCTTTGATCTGGCAAAAGATGCGGTGTATTCGAAACACAAGTTCTACGAATTGGTCAAAATATATCACCCCGACAGGCACGGGATAGGGCCTCATGAGGGAATCAGTCACGGAGAGCGACTCGAGAGATATCGGCTTGTTGTGCAGGCACACGAGATATTATCGGATCCAGTAAAGAGACGTGCCTACGACGCGTCGGGGGTGGGCTGGGGCTCGAGTTCGGCGGCTAACAGACATTCAAAGGGATTTACCAATGGCCATGGCCAGAAGTACGGCTTCGGCCCGGATGACGACTCGTCAATCTTCAGGAATGCTACCTGGGAAGATTGGGAACGGTGGCATCGGCGACACGATAAACCTGACACACAAGCATACTCGGGCACGTACGTACATCCGAATACCTTTGCATCCTTTGTCATACTCCTTGCCGTCCTCTCTGGGGTATATCAAGCGACCAGAGCTGGCCAGTACTCCGGACGGCTGGAAGAAAAGGCGAAAGCATTCACAGAAGAGACAAGCCGGTTTCTTGCGTCTAGAGCGGAAGAGTATCATGAGAATCAGTTGGATGTCGATGGCCGGATCAAACATTTCCTGGCCAAACGTGACCCATCCAAGTCTGGCTTGAAGGATGAGGAGACGGAGGCCTATCGAAAACATTTTGCGGAACAAGAAATTATGAGGCCCATGCCACGGTTAAAGGATGAGGAGGCAGAGTGACGCACATGATGGGCTCCGATACATGACCAGATTCCATAAAGCCACCCTTTTGGTTCTATTTTAATGATACGCGGTGATGAAGACAGTCCAGGAAAAGCACTGTGCACCTAGGTACAGAGCAGAAATCCCGCAGTCACGATGCAAATGACGAAAGCACAGAATAGTACTGAGTCCAAGGTTATTGTCCTCTATGCTGTGAATATTGTACATTTTCAAAGCCTGACCAGAATCAGGATGTCATTATTGATCATTATTGTACAACCTGAACACCAGCATCGATTCCGGTCAACACGACAGTTTGGGATGACTTGCATCTAGACTGCCTCCAAATCTGACCGATTCATCCATTTAACTTCATGAGATCTTCCCCTTGACTTCTGCGGCCTTTCCTTTAGCCTCGCCCGACAGTTCGGCGGCTTTACCCTTGGCTTCACCGGCGACTTGCGAGGCCTTGCCCTCGGCCTTTTTACCCTCGATTCCGGCAACCTCGGCAGCTTTGTCTTTTAGCTCGACTGTGAATTTGTGATGTTAGCATAGTGTACCAACGAAGGCAAGGTGTGAGTGTTCCATGCATACCTGTCTTGTCGATTCCAGCAACAGCCGCATCAGAGACAGCTCTGTCAACCTTCTTCAGGCTGTCTTTCACGGCTTCAGTGGCCGACTTTTGATGGATAACGGCGGTAGAGAAAAGTCGTGGTGATTGTTGGAGCGTGGATGATCTGACTGCGGTCCGCAGAAGAGGCGTGGATCGGTAGAGGAACGACATTGTGAAAATTGTAATATGTTGATGCTAGTTTGATGGCTTCTTCGAGACTTTCGAATGCGAGACTGTGAGATTGTTTGGTACAATCTAACTTAGCAGTTCGAGGAAAGGTATTCAGGGGGGAAGTTGTGCAATTTGAAGGGATGCTGTGATCAAATGCTGGAGGGGACTTGATGCCAGGGAGGCTTCACAACTACGTCACGTACATGTCGCCACTGAATTGGGTCTGTTTAGGTTGGTACTGCATCATTGAGAACCCATCGAAACCCGCACTGGCTAAACTCCAGCTGCTGTCTGACAGAGTTTCCGTGTGCTTGTGCCTTTACCTGGAAGGCTTCGGCTACTACTAAAAAGTACCAGATGCCGATGTCTGCTATTCTTTGTCGAGTCTGATACGTATAGGCCTCCATATGCCCGACCTTTTAAGCAGGAAGAATAGTCGTGCGAAGTGTTCTCACAAAAAAAGGTGAGGTCTCCCAACGGAAATTGAGGTGTCAGTCAAGAGAATTCTTCGATTGCTCACACCGGATGGGGCTGGCAGATCCCGCTGACGCTGTGACGGCCCATACGACTGATGTCACAATGCAGAAACGCATTCTTCACACTGCACTGCATGTGAGTGCTGCTCGGTGACGAAGTACAAGGGAATAATGCACGGCTGCCGGGCGGAACATGGAAGAAGGATCTATACGAGCTTCACATGCTATAACTGCCTAGCTTTGAAGTTGAGTATGAGAGAGCACAACCCGATACCAGCCTTGTCTTAGGTATATGGCAAGGCTGCCGTGTACATGTAAGCCAGCCAGGGGATATGCGCCCTTTTGGAACTCGACCATAGTACATAAGGCAGGTAAATATTCCACGCCGTTCTCGTTCTCGTTCAGTCGTCGATGTCGTTGGGATATGGGGTCTGCTGCTGGACACATAATAACCATTTGCCTGCTTCAGGATCTTTCTTCCAAGTACTTGAAACCAGTGCTCGAAATTCATCTTGTTGTTCGTCATCATCGTCATCATCGTCTGTAACATGCTGTCTCGTCGCCATGACCCGGTAGGTGATGATAGCTGCCTCTGTTCCAAGCGGTGTAACCTCAACATCACTCAACTTGTACCGTTTCCAGGGTATGAATGCTTCACTCATCATCACGTCGTCGAGGTTGGGTGATGTTTTGGCAGAGACCTTCATGCCCAATGGGAACAACATGATACAATCTCGGCTGAGGAATGGGAGCAGAGCAGCGCCCGAATGCGTCAAAGCTTTCCATGTCTGATCTTCCAGGGCCACGATAGTATCGTGAAGCAAGGGTTCCATCGCGAAAGGCAGATAAAGGTGGCTCGAATGGGTCTATTGGGGGTCGAGATGTTGCGGGGCTCAATTGTCGGGAACTGATATGGACGACTGAGTATTTCAACGAGACAACTGGATCATGCTGCCGAAACTGAACGCTTGCTCGAGTAATAAATATAAAAATATTTCCTTGCTCAAGGCTGGCGCGAGCCGCCGCATCCATGGCCTGACACCGTGTAATCCCGCGTGGCACTAGACGACCGCCTACTAGCCACTACGTAGCCACAAAGAGGCCCCATCCCAACTCCGGTCTCCACCGCCTGCGCTTTCAAGCTTGAAGGAACCTCGGCCCCCGCAAAAGCGCCCCGACATCAAGTACTTTATAACAATCAAGATGCCACCCAGAGTAAATATTCGACACACGTACTACAGCTCATCATGCGGGTTGGCCCAGCCTGGAGGACGTGGACCGTCGTTCGCGGCTCCTACCTACAGTCCCGGTGCTTCGCTTCCTCTCAAGCAGCGTCTCCAATTAAAGTACAATTCCAACCTGCCTCTCACTCGGGAAACATTCGCATCCTTCTGCTGGACAGACCGGAAGCGAGAAATGCCCTCTCACGCGGACTTATCGCCGAGCTGAGACGCCATGTCGATGAGATCAAGGCGGAAGGGCCCAGGGGCTCTACGAGGGCCTTGATTCTGGCTTCCAACTCAGACAAAGCCTTCTGCGCCGGGGCGGACTTGAGAGAGAGAAAAGGAATGAGCCAGGAAGAGTATGCACTCCAAGTCACAACCAGGTGGCTTTGAATTAATGTCATATAGGACAAGGGCATTCCTCGCAAACATGAGAAACACCTTTACGGACCTTTCTAACCTTCCGATTCCTACCATCACCGCTATCTCGTCTGTAGCACTCGGCGGAGGCTTGGAGCTGGGGCTCTGCACAACCCTACGAGTCTTCGGATCGTCTGCTATTGTTGGGCAACCCGAGACCAAGCTCGCCATCATTCCTGGCGCAGGGGGAACTTACAGACTGCCTGCGCTTATTGGTGCAAACAGGGCACAGGACCTCATCCTGACCGGGAGGAGGGTCAGTGGCCCCGAGGCATATTTCCTTGGGCTATGCAACAGGCTGGTGGAGGTAACTCCCGAGGACGAGAAGGAAGAAGGAAAAGCCCGTCAAAAAGTGCTTGATGCGAGTATACAACTTGCACATGATATCTGTGATGGAGGTCCTATTGCGGTGACCCAGGCCATGCGAGCCATCAATGGCTGGCAACGGGGTGAAGCAGCAGAGAACGAGGCATATGAAGTTATCTTGAATACTCAAGATCGAGTGGAAGCTTTAAGAGCATTCGCAGAGAAGAGAAAGCCTGTGTTTAAGGGACTATGAGCGATACCATGCCGGTTGTTGCCTGCATGCCAGAGGGTCATGGGGGCAGCGATTTGGTCCAGGGGGGCTTGGGCATGAGACACCACAGGACGCCATCTGGGCTTTGTACGACCGTTGTCGGAGCCACTGAGAAGACCACCTTGGTAGATTCAAAAGCGTAGGTACTAAGGTACCGTAGGTACCTATCTCTAGAATAAATTAGATGGCACTTAGGTGGATGGCGGGTGTTGCAGTTTGTAGTCATCTCGAAGTCCAAGCCTGTGCACATTTTAAGTGAGTGCTGCTGCGGTCAACCATAGGTGTTCCCCTCGTCCTACGACCTCAGGCCCTTTAGGCCATTTAAGTTTGGGTTTCGCCCCCAAAGTCCTCACGGCGACCTGCCTGGTCCTGTAGACACTGTTACGTTCGAGAATGGCTATTCGCGAAGCCTTTAATGAACTGATGTGTGACATCGGGCGGGATTTGAAACCGGCCAATTTCTGCCTTCCTGCCACCTCTATGACTCTCTTTGTGCGCTGAGGTACACTGCCTCCTATGCTTTCTGCAATGCAGGCTACGTCTACCCTCCAGGCAAGCAGGCACAAGGTCACCTGCGCCCTCCTTTATGGCCGTGACTGGCACGGCTGGCATCTTCTGACCTAAGGCTGTGGCTTTTCTGTGCCGGTGAGCTTGCTGCTGGATTGCGCTGGTCCTTCTATTCCTTGCTGTGCTTGTTGTTGTTGAGAACCGCTCGATGCTCTCTATCATCTCCCCTGCATTCCTGAAATATGACCGCTCCCAGAAAGAAGATTGTACAATATGGCCTTACCGAAGTGTACGCCGCCTCGGAGCCTCTCGTTGACATTGTGTTTGTGCATGGCTTGAATGGGCACCCTCGCGATACTTGGTCTACTACCAACCCCGACGTCTTCTGGCCGGCCGACCTCCTCCCTGCTGCTCTTCAAGAGCAGAGACCTCGGATTTTGACCTACGGCTACGATGCTACAGTAGCTGCGTTCACGGATGGAGTGTCAAAAGATAAGATACATGATCACGCAGAACATCTGGCAAGTCGACTAGTTGCCAACAGAGCGGTAAGTGTTGGACAAAACTTGGTGCCTATAACACTTGGGCTAGGCCAGGACACCGGTCCGTCCAGCAGCGACACAGGCTACCTGGATGCTGATTGTGGCATAGTTAAACAAGGCAGAAGAGAGACCGATCATATTCGTCTGTCATTCACTCGGAGGCCTGGTGGTCAAGAGATGTTTGATATACTGCCAGAGCATTCGCCATCAGCACACCCAAAAACTGCGGTCCATTTATGTCTCGACGTATGGCATCCTCTTCATGGGCACGCCTCACAATGGTTCCAATCTGGCGAAATGGGGGTCTTTGCTTCAGAAGATCTGCGCAGCTGCTTTCCCAAAGAAGTTCCTGGATTCTTCGCCGCAACTAGTACATGCATTGCAAGCCAACAACGAAACACTGCAAAATATCAATCGCTTATTCATTGAAATGATCGATCGCTTTCACGTATACTTCTTCTACGAGTCCAAACCTACTGATCTGAAAGGGACAAGA